>OZ023326.1:68074569-68082069 GCA_964007535.1 Brachyptera risi
AGAGAGAGAGAGAGAGAGAGAGAGAGAGAGAGAGAGAGAGAGAGAGAGAGATATATATATATATATATATATATATATAGAGAGAGAGAGAGAGAGAGAGAGAGAGAGAGAGAGAGAGAGAGAGTCAAGATGAAAAGTAAACAAACTTTTATTACTTGAAACAAAACTTTTCACATTTAAATATTCGTATTCTATCACACAAACCATAACTACTAAATGAAATTTCATGAGCGTAATAAAGATTTGTTGAAATATCTGAGAAGTCGACTTATTTTATTGAAATTAAAGCTTCGTTGGCAAAGTATTTAACGTCAACATCAGAATCATGATGCAATTTATCTAAACAAGCTTTTACTTGTGTTTGTACTGTGTTCGGTTCCAAGACGTGTGCAATCTTTTGCAATGTTTTGCACACGTTGAACCGCACGTTGGGCACATTATCCTGTGCCATGGATAACACGGTAGGTAATATCATCTTAGTGGTTATCTCGACACCGCAAGGTTCCGCCAAAAGGCCAAAACAGAAGAGACAGTTGATCCGGTGGAGATAGTTCGGGTCTTTAGCCCTAGCAACCACTTTTGGGATAATTTTCTCCTGGGCCCAAGGAGCCCCAAACTTCACCACCAACTTCTTCAACACAAATGTGGCCGCTTCACGTACAGCAAACACCGGATCAACAAGCCACGTCATACAGTTCTTACTAAGCTTCTCGTCGAAGAAAGTCACGCCAAGTTGGATCACGAGAAGAGGAATATACTCGATGATTGCAAGACGAACTCGCCATTTTGGATCCTCCGACAGTTCAACAATGGCTGGAAGTAGTGATTGGGATAATTGTTGCACACCGATCACTTCGTTAACGCTTTCCAAGTTAGCAATAATGTTGAGACGTACTTCAGGACATTCGTCTTTCAGTTGTGATAAAATAATGGGTAGAAGATGTTCGATTGTGTGATGTTTACCGAGGATTGTACCGAGACCCATAACAACAGAAGCTAACGAGGACTTTACATTATTATTGGAGTCAGAAACAAGTTCTTTGAGACAAGGAAGTATATTGCTGAAGATCATTGTCTCTTGTGTGTGTTTATCTAAATGCTGACAAAATTCTTTCACCTTCAACGCGGAAGCAGCACGCACCTCTGCTTCCGAGTCACCGAGCAGTAGCTGGTAAGCTGGAATCAGTTCGCTCTTTGTTATCTCCGTTCCCACTGCCTTCTGAATCTGAGTGAAGTTCTCAGCAACTGCCAAACGTACTCTCCACGATGAATCACCCATGCAAATACGAATCGGAGGCATCACAAGTTTGGTGACATCCTCCTGGGGTAACAGTGAAGCTATAGCAATACCAGCCTCGACCATGAAGAGACGCACAGAATCGTGGTCATCTTGTGCGAGTGTTGCAAAAATTGGTATAATTTCTTTCCTCAGTACATCGTTTTCGACAACCTTGACCATTTCGCGTAATCGAAAAGCTGCCGCGCGGCGTACCATGGGAGCTTCGTCCTGACACAAACTTCGATAATGATTCCTCATGTCGCCCTTCAAATTTCCGTTAATTCTTTTGTAAATGACACCGAACAATCCACAAGCTGAAGTACGTGTGGTGAACCAATCGCCGGTAGCTAAGCGCACTACCATTGGCACGAATTTAGTCTCCAAATCCAGTATACTGTGGTCATTAGATAAACTTCGTAAAGAGTCAACTGCTTTGTCACGAACTAAGGTCTCTTCGACCGAGGCGAGAGCCTCTAGTGGCACTAACAGACATGCCACGTGCTCGACGCCGCCGACGTAGCTAGTGAAGGTACCTAATTGTTCTGCTAACGCTAGTAACACTTCGTCGTCATCGTAAATTGTCGTCGACAGGAAAGGCACGAGCTCATTTCTTGTACGTTCCGTACCGAGAGCCACGGCGATTACCGACAATCTCTTGATCGAGTTAAGACGATGTTGAACGTCCTCATTCTTCAGTTCGTCAATCAGAACTGAAATTGGGTACAGCGCTGACTCATCGCGAATGTTATCATTTGCCGCCATCGTCATCGTGGGTTAAGCCATCTTGCAGGGAAGTACGTCCTGATTCAAGTAAGTTTACACTTTTGTATTTCATAAGTCCATATTGATAACACTATTCCATGTCAATTTTGAGCTGTTGCCAATTAATAACCAAGGAAATATGATCAAACTGTAGAGTGTATTATTGTATTATAAAGATTCAATTGTTACATTATATTAATTGTGATTAAAATTTGTATGGTACTTGAAAACTCCATCAGAAGCGTCATTACATTTGACAATAAAGTGGTGATAGGTAAATGGACGTTTACGCATATCCACATCAACAGTAGCACTCGAAACTTGACAGATTGTCTACTAATTGACATGAATGTTGAAAATAAATCTATACTCAATACAATTCACATGAAACAAATACTCATCAATTCGAGACGTATTAGTTATCCAAACTCTTATTCACTATCCTTCATGAAACCAATATGTTATACAAATGATACAGAATCATGAGCATATTCTTCGTGCAACGTCAATCATCTTGAATGAGAATATTTCTCTGACGCGGGACGTGCCACATTTCTGTCTATTCCCGTAAGTTTTGACGTCGTTTATATATCTAAGGGTAGTTGCGTCGCTCGACTTACACCGCGTCTTAATCGTTGAGGATTTGTTGCCATGGAAACGGTAGCCTCATGTTCACAAAAAGCATAGCTATACAAGCCAGCTGTCTCCCTTGAATACTAATAGAAGTCAGCCAACAGAAAGCTATCCCATCTTTAACGGCCACTGCAAAACAACATCAGATACTTGAACTTGTTCTCTTATCTTTCTCTCTCTCTCTTTCTTCCTCTCTACATATATATATATATATATATATATATATATATATATATATATATATATATATATATATATATATATATATATATATATATATATATATATATATATATATATATATGATTTCATTTATATATATATATATATATGATTTCATTTATATATGTATACATATATATATATATATATATATATATATATATATATATATATATATATATATATGTATACCTTCGTCTCTTCAATTCTTCATATATCCACCTTTTCTCTCTTTCTATCTCTTTTATCTTTCTCTCATTCCTCATGGTATCATTCGGTGATTTAAAATTTTGCATTTTTCAACGAAGTTCAAGATACGTCTGAATTATAATAACTGTCAGAAGCGGTGTGACAAACTTTATGTAATGGGTTTTTAATGAAATCGAATTATATGTAGATGTGAAAAGATGGAAAAGATAGTTGTGTAGGCAGAAATACTTGATTGAAGAGGCGATCATTGGGCCTCCAAATAACCCTAATGATTACATGCTATTATGTGTCCTGAATTATCAAATTGAAAATAATTATACTCTCTATTGATGTAATAACGTTTGATGATATTTCTCATCTGTTCAAGATCGCGTAGTATGAAATCTTGGTGGATTTTCCATCTTAACATTAACCACATCAACATCTTTCATCCTGACTGAGATTTTTTTGGGGGGGTGGGGGTGAGATGGCCCGTGTAGTGCTCCGTCCGAATGGTATACTCAGTCTCAGCCATTCATTATTGTCCTTTTTGTGAAACAACGATTCTCTATCAATGTCTCGATATTTGCGAAAAATAAGTGTATTGTCAAATTATATCAATCCACAACATCCAATCACAACTTTAATTTGTCTAAGAAACACATTTTATTTCACATTCACATAATTTGATCCAAGACATTGGCGTACATTGAAGTCTTCACTAATTTATCGTGCTATTTATGACAGGAAGGACCTTTTTAACATTTCGTCATTAAAAAAGATACGCGACATGAAATAGTAATTCACCACTTTTTGGCCTGACCTTATAATGTTAAATTACCCGACATTTTATATGTTCACCGTATGGTTATTTACGACCTTACGTGTATGGAGTTAATAACGCATCCTTTCATCGCATCAAAAAGTCATTTTTCATCGAGTAATAAGTCACTCAACAATGGATAGAAAATATATCGAGCTACTCAATGAAAAATATTGCACTTCTTTTTCAATTATACTAGGAAAACGCAGTATATGCGTTGTAAGATGAGCAAAATATGTATATAAAATATACTTGAAATTCATATATACACACCTGAATTTTCAGATTATCATGAGCCTTTCTTAATCATTCATTCATTCTTATAATTTCATTTTGGCCTACAGCCTCACAACCTGTGGATTTTCATCGACAGACTTCAATCTCAATGTCAGTCCGTCTCCAAAATATAAATTGTATTTTCTCCAAAACGAACGGCTCAAATATTTTAAAATCCAATATAACTATTCATCAGAAAAATATCCACATTCTGTGTGGATTTCATGTCAAACGGATGAAATTGAAGGCTTGAAAATTCACTTCAGTGCTATTCTTACAGAGATTTATCAAAGTTCCCGATTTTTTGGTAGGAAATCGTAGCTAACCGTTGTTGCTACCAAAAAAAAAACAGACTTCACTGATATGATACTGATGTGCATTAAAAGTTTTCAAGTCGATTGGTTACTTTTCCAGATCTGAAAGCCGCGTACAAAATCACGAAAAAAAGAACATTGAAACATAAAAAACAAAGTCCGATTTTTTTCGGTAAGTAAAATGGAAGTTTTTTCTACGCTCATCCAATAAATCAGTTTTACACTCAGTAGTAATGATTTTGTGTGACTGCAACGTCATCTCAAAAATGAGGCTTAGATTGCATTGAATTATTGGTCGGTTCGAAGACACTGAGTTATATGTAACAAGCCGAAAGGTGGTTTGCGAAGGTTTATGGTTGTAAGGGTTGGAAGCTGACATTAATGAGCATGATAAACATTGCACATGGCGAACCGCGAATGGCGATTGCTTCATAGTAGCTATTCTGTATACCAGCACGTTACACAAGCGTATAATCATGGTGAGGTATAACTATGTTTTAAAACGCGACTGTGTACGGAGAAATAGAATCATAAAAAATGAAATTACTCTGCAAGAGTTAGTACACATCAAAGAAAAACGTGTTTCCATGAATGGAGACATATATGTGTATATATATATATATATATATATATATATATATATATATATATATATATATATATATATGTACGTAGCATGAGTAAAAGTCTGTTTCAGTCGTTTTATACCTGATAAATCCTATGCAAGATAACTTGGTCGACTGGTTTGAACAGGTAGCAAAAATACATTCAATTATGGTTCAAGCTGTGCATATATGTATATTATATATATATATATATATATATATATATATATATATATATATATATATATATATATATATATATATATACATATATATATATATATATATATATATATATATATATACATATATATATATATATATATATATATATATATATATATATATATATATATATATATATATATATATATATATCCATATATGAATGTCATATATGGTCTATACTGTACGCATATACATAATATGTATGTTTAAGAATGTAGACCTATATATGGAGGATCTATACATATGAAACCTATGAATAAACAATATGTTATACTGTCTGAGACAATAGACCTCATGGTGCATTGGATATTCGCTAGACATCACCAAGCAAAGTGAAAAAGTGGTAAAAACAAGATTATTGTCATCTGTCTTCTTGGTTACTCCATTCTGGATATTTTGTGATTATAATGTATTATTCTCTCAAAACTATTAGAATACATTTGTTACGATTGTAGAGATTGTAGCTCGAATGGAAAAAAATGAGTTGACTGCAAAAATCTTGTAAAGTGTAGGGCCTAGTCGTGTTTTCCATAGCTGATTTTCTCGAAATTTCAACTTTTGAATATAAACGTGAATGAAATTGTATCTCAGGCAATTTTTGGGAAAGAATTTGTTCTATCCCTGCAGGACACATAAAACGATTTTTTTTCTCACCATATGGTCCCGTCTCAGACCACGTATCACTCATTATGATACATCATTCTGCAAGTTATCAAATGTATCCAATCGATTTGAAATGAAGTAAAAAATTCAGTGACGCCGTCGTATTTATCCTAATGAATCATCGTTGGGAATTAAATCGATAAATACTTACACAGAACCAATTATCGATATTTTCGTTTTCTAGTCGAGTACGTGAACCCATGCTATTATACTCTCCTTGATATGTATCGAACCTCCGTGCATTCATTTAGGGACGATTTGAAATAAAAACTAGACAATTTAATACTATGCTCCACTATGAATTACTAATACAAATACTAATACACATATTTTTTCAATCATCAACTTCACTTCTTTTATTTTCATTTCATATTGTTAATTTCGTTTTATTATTCCAATTTTCAATTTTTTCTTCTTTTACTATTGTATATTTTTATTGATCAGCAAGCTGGATCCCTGTGGTCACTCATGAGTGCATGATCTGCAGCCAAACAAATGGATTTCTCTCTAATAATAATAATAATCATAATTCCACCTTGAAATAATCATAATAAAATACTGTATGTCACAAACCTACTCATTTCATAACATTAGTGAATTCATTCAAACTAGTTGTACAGCGAATACAACTTTGCTTTTCTTTTTACAATTAACATGTTAACATTCTGAATGACGTCAATATGCATTCTCTTACTGCCAACGAAGTATTCTATTTTATATCATCGTTTAATTGTATCCTGAATTATACGACTAGTATATACAATGCCTGACCACAAATCGCTAGTCGTAGCTATAAAGAAACAAATAGGCCTACTCAACACCTAGTGGTGGTATAAAAGGGTAGCACTATTCCGACAATTTCGTGCTAAGGGGGCATACTCACAGAAAAAAACGAGTGACCATTTAACCTATCTGTCTCATATCTAATCTACTATTCATCAGTATATAGAAGAATGGAATTTTCTTGACTATATTTTTTATTGGATGAAATCATGTTACTCTTCTAAAAAGTGCGACTTGAATTTCACTCAACTGTGTATCCATTAAGTGGAGATTGGAGATACAACTAGTTTGAATGATGACTTACGAGAGTCATAACGAAAATAGAGACAATTTGAGTGCAAAATTTTGGATAAAATACCGTCGAAAATTGTATCAGCAAAATAAATCAACATATGTGATAAACCATGACAAACCATGACCAAAATCCTTCATATAATTTTCTAATTACAAAAATTAAGGTGAGTTAGAACTCTAGCACAATCATTCTGAGAGCACATGTGAGAATAATGTTGTGATTGTGACACTAGCTTCGAAAATACTCAGTTGTGAAATGATTTGCCACTTAAGGTGAAGAAAAACGAGTGACTTGAAGAATCGCTCGAGTTTACCACACGACTCACCCATAGCACGTCGTTGTCGGAATAATGATAGCCGAGATAGAACTGTTCAACATAGTGGGTAGAAATTACTTTGCGGTTGAAGTTCGTGGACGCGGACGTTTCG
>OZ023326.1:68087069-68154569 GCA_964007535.1 Brachyptera risi
GCATGATTTTGTTTCTAGTTTGATATTGCATCACTTCCAAGTTTCAACCATCAATTATATATGCATATTAACTTGTGTGTGGTATTGAAAATGTTATTCATTCAAATTATTTATTTCTTAGCCACAACCAGCCCTGAAATTCAATCGACAGTCGATACGGGACGGGTAGATCAGCAGTTTCAGTAGAACAGATACACATTTTCATAGCAACAATTATCAAATACAATTTTTCTATTCCTTGCAATGAATATTATTTCATTTGAAATTTTGGTCCCATGTTCATTTAATGTTCAACGAACACTCAAACTTGACCGAGTTTGAGATGTATCGGTTGAAGGGTATAAGTTAGCAATTTATCGGTTGAAGGATATGTTCCCAGAATATGACTGACTATCACCTGATAGGCTCATTATAAATATGATATAATAGTCATAATGTATATATATGTGCTTAGAATGCACATAAATGAGAGATAAATGTTGCATCCTTTGATCACATGGCAAATAATCCAATTGAGTTTGATTAATCAAATTCAGTAACTAATCTGACCAGAGTGCATTCATGATATTTAACCCAACAAGCAGTACAGTAATGATCGGCTTACCTCGTATAGAAACAATAGACTGAACTGTTATTTAACAGGTGGCACAACACAGTTGGTATTAATGAATTACATGGTATAAAGTGTAGCACAAAAGGAAGCGTCGTAAGTGCGCATTTACTGAACAGGGAGTTCTGATCATAATATTACCACGACAGGGCTTGGAGTCAGAGTGAGACTGAGATTAGATGAAATATGTATGAGTAATTCAATATCTGAAGGTAAATTAGGTATTCAATGCGACCATACTACGACAAAATCATTGTAATCAATTATGACATATAGGCCTATTCTAGGAACAGTCGATTGACAACAAAATAATAACTTTTATAATTTAAAAAACATATCTGTTCATTATCTAATTTACTTTTATGTGTATCATCCCACAGTTAAACCTATTCGAGGTTTTGTGAATTTATGTCTAGTGCCAATTATGTTTTGTTATCCAATAAAGCGAGACTTTAAGAAAAAAAAATCATGATGAAATTGTCTTATTGACATGAAGTATGGGCCATTATGAAAAAACAGTTGAAAAATAAATAAACAAGAAAACCTCTTATGATATCCCCGTTCACCCTCAATATAAATACATTTCGTGTATTACGGATGTAACCTAGGGTTTAAAACTTGATAATATAAACGTGGAGTGGATTTGAATGGAAAAAAAACGCACGCGTTTGCATTATAAGAGCAGCGAGATGGTGATACTGAATGTGATAGAGATCCACACACATTGGTTCACTCGATTACCTAAATTTCATCAGATTTTCCACATATCACATATATCACTGTTGAACTTACAAAATCACAAAATTACAATTTTTTCGGATGAATATTCATTCATTACGTTGAACTCTCATGAGTATTTTCAAAATTTTCTTTTCCTCAACAATTTCTCAAAATCCACCATATCAATTGTTACCAAAGACTATTCAGTTTCAATTAGAAATGTGAATAGTGAATAGAAAGAGTGTCAGCGAAACGATTTTGCCTTACGACCTCTGTGGAGAAAGCACAAGAAAAAAACCATAGAAACTATAATGATCAGAGGAATGGTCCAGATTTAGACCGAATGGGAAACTTCGATCAGGCTTATCCAGTGAATAATTTGCAATTCAAGCTCATTCACGAAACTTAACAGAGACAAACACATTGTCTAATTCATTTTTATTCCAGATAAATTTGTTTGAACCCAGGACACAGCTAATCGTTAGGCCTTATATAGGAACCGTTGACGAACTACAATACACTAAAATACATAATACGGATATACGGATAATATATGGATATATGGATATGGGTAATACTGAATCCATGTGAAAGTGAACTGTCAATTGATCCTGAGCATGCATAATCTCCAAGTGATGAGAGGAAATTTGATAATCCCATCAAATACGTGTAACTTTGAGTTATTATTTTGTTCGTAAACTTTGAAACGATGCCACTTATGCGGTATGAACATCATGTTGACGATAACAATATTGAAAGTATACAATTACCAACAATATGTTTTAGAACATTATTAGGTTACTATATTTGAGACTAGTTGATTACATCGATATTTTATACTTCATTATTTTTAGCTCTCCATGTATTTATATATATTTTGGGTTCAGCGACGCACTGTAGGCCTACCGATGACTGCGATCTATTAGCGTCGGTGAGTGATATATGGTATGAGGGAATGATGAGCTGAAAGGTTATGGAGGGAAGGATTCGGTCGAAACCTGTTGTCAGGGAACCATCCCAGTATTGACCTGAACGATAGACGAAAACCACGAAAAAAAAAACCATCAGGATGGTCGACCATGGCGGGAACCGAACCCCGGTCTCCTCAATGACGGTTCAGTGGACTAGCCACTCGTCCACTCGTCTCAGTACTTCTTTTCCAGAGAAGCGCTCAATAATGTATAGTGTACAGTGTGCACACCTTAGTAAGTCTAGCTGACTGAATTGTACTACCTACCACATATTTATATAAAAATAGCACTTTATTTGGCATGCGAAACATATTCGTACCATTTATTTATCACCCACATTTTGGTTGTGTGAGCCGAGAAGAAAAATGTGGAAAATATAAGAATCATAATAAGAATAAGGTATGAAATGTATTATTAAAACTGACATTTAAAATATCGCTATCTGTCTTAGCAAAGTGCCTCAAAGAAAATAGCCGTCTTTTCTCTTGAGATGAGTGTTGTAATATAGCATATATAAGTGTATTTTAAAGCAATGGAAAGACCAATATTGAGAGCTAGAGCTTTTTCAACTTTCAAGAATGAATGTATGATATTGCTATATAGAGAATTAAAGTGGTTGTATAAGTTACAATTCTATAGAGCCAGAGAGAAGCTAAACTAAGCATAAGCGTCGTTATAATATGATATCATCCGGCCCCTAGTACCAACCCGTGTTTTAAGGGGTTTTACATATACACTACCCACAGCACCCAATTACTATTACAGAAGTAATTGAGCAGTTCACTTTTAATTAATATACGGACAATGCGCGGAATAAGAAATGATTTTATAATTTAATAAATTCAGCGTATAAAATAATTTGGTCGTTAATGCGGCGTTGAACTCAAATATTCATTCACTAATTTGGTGGATTTCTTCAATTCTACTGAACATCATTGTGAAACCTAATATCACTGACCATTATTTCCAAATACAAAAAAATCAGTTTTTTAAGAATTCACCTCCATTCTCATTAAATGAAAATAATCACAATGGAATTATCAGTATTATTATTGTGTTCAATCGTGGTTGTATTGGTGGTATACTCGTACCCATGATGAAAATATGGTTTTCTACCAACACTGCGAACACACACATAATTATCATTGTTATGATGCATTTTGTACAGCTATCTTGTATTTTGAGGGTCAAATTATCTTCCAAGATGAGATCTATGACTGAAAACACAGCTACATCTTTAAAAAAATGTATTTCAAGCTGCAGTGTGTTTCTCTACAATTACTGATATTCAATTGTCCAGTAAATTCAATCGATAATTTTTCCTTTTAATTCCGTGAAAACAAAAAGAAAGGGTGATTGATGGATGTGAATTGAATGAGGTATACTCGTGAATGGTATACTCGGCTATATGTGAATTGAATTCTAGAATGGTATAACTTATTTATGATCACGATGTCTATAACATGTGCCTATAATGTGTATTATATTTGATGAACAAATATAATGAATCACAAGTAAGAAAGGAGACATAATTGAAGGGTGCTGGATGTTTATAAACACGTCGTATCGTGCGAGATACACCGTCGTTTGATCAGAACTTGAACTTGTTCTTAACAGTCTGAGCCAAACAGGCAGCTCTGATTCATATAGTTTCATATCATGGGCTATAATAATAAGTCTCAATATTCAAACGAACGTTCTGGTTGTCATAAGTTACCTCCATGTAGATACATATCCAATACTTTTTCATCGGTGAAATGGGAAGAGTAATTTCTCGTGCCAAATCATGATGATTAACGATCAGTTCGAGATAAAATCGAATAATTCGGTTATCGATAGCTATTAAACTTTCTTTAATCTTCAAAAAGTTACGAAGAGTCGTTTATAAAGCGATTTAGTATTTCAGAACATTCACATTTCCTCTTATTAAACTGATAAAAGTGACTTGTGAGCTCAAGTATTCTTTGAAGAGTGAAATGTATGAAAAAATTAATTCTTATAATTTTGTCAACAATCTTATTAATTAATCGACTTTCGAAATGAAAATGGAGTGACCAAATAATCGTTCATCTTAAAGAATAATGTTTAATAGGTTTCGAACAAGATCGTTTATGAATCACAATCATTCCTCTTTGACATGGAAAGCGATGGGGAAATATTTAGGCTTGATTAAAAGTCGATGAAAATGTTTTAGTGGTGATTGGGTATGAACGATGAACCGTGATGGGATAAATAATGTGTTTCTATTTTCAGAACGTGTCCACTCGGACAACTGTTCACGTATTCTCTTTCAAGTCGTACAGCTTTCCAAGCTTTTTCCCCATAAATAAAGCATGTTTCCAAAGCGTCCCTTGTCGTTCTCATTTCAAGCTGAGAGAAAACTTCGTAAAATAGCATTCCTGCAATTTTCACTCCATTATGAGTTAAGAACATAAAATCTACCCCCTTCCTTTTTAGAGCCTTGATACTTTAAGCTGGAACAATCATTATGGTACTATGAAACCTTGGCCTGTAACACACATTCACAGTCTTTTCAGGTCTTTTCTCGGTTTTAAACCCCCTTTCCAATGTCGCACCCTCACAATCCCTTGTTGATTTCTCAGGCTCAATTACTAATTCCACCCCAAGCGAGTTGATTTAAGGCGCCCACAGCAATCTGCTAGGACTCCAAGCAATTCGCTTCTATTCATGCACTCTTTTCGTGCACGATCCATGATTCAACATAATACACTCTAATCGTTCTATTATTGTAGTTTATTGTAGTGATCATTAGTATAGAGTCGTAACTCTCAAACGAAATGCGGCTTTTTCTTTGGACATTTATATTAAATGAATGAACCCAATTCACTGCCATGTAAGTACTACATTACAATCTAACCATTCATTCTCAATGGTTTAAATCATTTTAACAGCGTCGACCACTATGACTACAGTTTTTCTACACCTTATTAAGTTAATTAAATCCAAAAGCAGTGAATCGTGCCATTATGATAGTTATAATACCCTCGTCCAACCTCGCGTGAACTCCAAAGTAATTATATGAAGCCAAGATCTTGGTTGTAATTAGTCGTACACTCATTTGAGAAACAACATTGTTGGCGCACTTCTTAGGTCGCATGCAAGGGGTCAGCTAGCGCACGCGCACATCCAGCCACCGGAACAGACCGTTGATTATCTTTCTAACTAACCTCTCTAGCAGATGGAATACATTCATTACAAGTATCCTCGGGTATTATTATATATGATGGGTTGTTTAGATTTATGAATTGTGTCTTAGGATTGAACAATTGAAAATGTAAGCAATTGTGATATGATATATATATATATATATATATATATATATATATATATATATATATATATATATATATATATATATATATATATATTCCATCTACACTATAGATTTGACAATGACTCCGGGATATTTATCCATTCAGTTTACTTTTCATCACGAAGAACTAATTTAATGAACGAACACCTTCTACATGAATATTTATTTGGAATTTATAAAAAAAAAACTGTAGGAATTCTGATAACTGAAACAAGAAGTGTAAAAGTGATCCCGGAAGATTCCATTCTCACTGATATCACCATTTATGGGGTGAGGGCAAGAAGGAATGAAAAAAAATTGATTCTCCCCATTATTATCCATCTTTCAGCATGAAAACAGCTGACAAATGTATTAATATTCCAAAAAATGTTCACTAGTGAATTTAGTAATAAAAAGAATGTGAAAAATCGTAAATTGAAAATGATAACATATTCTCATTGACTTCCGCATACCTTTTCCATTTTTTCCCCTCATGAAAAGTTATTGATAACGAGCCATGTTGAGTGAATTGAAAAGTGAAAACTTTTTCTAGACGTCATGATAGCGAGTACGTTCAAGTTATTGTTGTTGAGTTACACCTTTGCAGTTGACAAGAAGATTGCCAACGTCGCAGTAGAGAAAACTTTGTGTTTCCTCAAGCAAAACTGACTATCTACCATTAGGCCTACCAAACGGATGTTATATATATTTCCTACTAACATATCGACAAACATTGATTTATAAACTGAGAAAACCTTTATTGCAAGCCACTGAAGCAAATTTTCAGAGAAAAAAACATGATATGTATGGAAATATATACATATAAGTGCAAGCCTTAATGTTACGCCAAGATTTTTTCATCCGTGTAATCATATATGTATGGTAACTTTAATGAAAAAGCATAGCTTCACCGATGCATTTTACACGAGCATCATGATTTATTTCACCAAGATAGTATATAAGTGTTATTAATTCTGGTGGCTGCATCTCGCCCGTCATCACGTTGATGCGCCCTTTACTTCCTGTATGCGCCCTATAATAGCAAGTTTCCGCCAAGGGGCCGCCTGTGCGCTACTTACCTGGCTGGCGTAATGTTTTATAAAATAGGCTACGCCCACCCGTTATCTATACTAATAACACTCCTTATTCATTACCATAAACCGCACCCTTGCTGCCTAGACCCAAACACTTTTCTAGACTTCCCTCGCCGAAGAGAGAAAAAAGTATAAAAATCCATGACAAAATTCTAAACTTTCTGTTTTAACTTTTAAAGTAAATAATGCAAGCAAGCGAAGCCGCTTATATCTGGTTACCTTATCTTTTAAACACTTGGAATATCCTTTATATGTAAAGTGATTTCCAGACTGAAAAATGCGTTTTTTTTTATCGTAGTCGACAACAGGATAGAGTGAACGAGAACTAGAATCATCATTGGAAATACTATAAACCCACAGGTTCATTCTGGATTCATGTCTATCCCACTCCCTCTATAGTAAATGCCTATCTAAACGACAACCTCCCTCCACATTGAATGGTTGTAAATAACATAATGCGGGTGAGTTCATTACGAGGCATTTGTTAACCAAATGCAAGGGAGAACTAGAATCATGTAATGGCTACACCTCGATTTAACAAGTAGACTACCCACAGTTAATTTAATAATAATAAATGTGTTATAATGTGGTGTGTTTCATGATCTAACTAGAACTTATATAGTTCAAGTGTGACAGTTATCATCAAATATTTTGATTTCTGAAAAGATATAACTTGTTGTTTCTAGGGTTAACTAAAACAAACTGCTGATATACATTACTGTTCACTTTCCCAACCTTTAGGTTCCAATCAGAACTGTATATCTCAATTGAAATGATTATGCACCATTTGTAATATATGAGCGTCATTTGACAAAGCATACAATTAAGACAATTTGTGTGTGAATATAGATAGACAAAATCGGTCGTTGGATGATATGCACCCTAGAATGAATACTTCAATGTCTTTCACGATACAATATTCGTTCATAAATCAATATTTCTCCCTTCGAAAACGAAAACAAATAAAGTTTCGCCTTCGCTTATTTTCAGCACCATCTTTAATATTTTCTTAATTTAAGTATGCTTTAGCTACCAGTTTGACTCGAGTCAGCCAAGACAAGGCTTTGCTTTGGAAACTGAAGTCAGGACGGACGTAGGTTCGAATCTCAAATGGGGATTTTTTAAAATTAGAATGCATCTATTAGCCGCTGATTCGTACCTCAAAATGACCCCGCTGATTTGGATCGTTAAACTAACATCATTGATCAATCATTTTGGCCCACTTAAAAATACGCTTACAGAATATCGTATACGAATATCTGTGCTAACGTCACTATTCAAACATATTCTCAAGTTATGTCTCCAATTTTAAGTCAACAATGAATAGTAAGATCATGTCTTCAGTTTCCATCACTCTTTCAGATATATGTCTCGGATTATTCCATGCGAAGGACCCTGTATATTTTTGTGATATCTTGAATTGAAGGGTTATTGGTTTCTCTCCCCTCTCACGTTTGCCTTAGATACCGAGCTATTTCCCTCATACGGTCATATATTATTCTAGGAAGACTAGCTATCTTCTAAATAAATATTTCTGTATCATATCACGTTGCGAGCACACTTCTGCCTGGTGAGCTTATAGTCCTCCCTGTCGGGAGTGTTTTTTGCAAACAAACATGTGACAAAAGCTAGCGTAGGACGTTCGAACCCGACGTTAGGTCAAACCTGCAGCTTCTGATAGGGTGGAATGAAAATGTAATATTCATCAAGGTACTTACATTGAATAACTATGGTCGATTTCACCTTTTTTTTCTTTGAAGTTTGATTGAATTAACCAAATGTATTCGTTTTACTCCAAAAATTATTTCAAATCAATTTCATAATTTATGATCACAATTCATCAAAAACGTATAAGAAACTGGCACTCACGCCTAGCCTGATATATATATATATATATATATATATATATATATATATATATATATATATATATATATATATATATATATGTATATATATATATATATATATATATATATATATATATATATATATATATATATATATATATATATATATATATGTCACGAAGACACTTCATGCCATTTTACATTCATAACATTGTTTGACGCTATTTATAAAGTCCTTATCCGAACCAATATATATTATACATAATACATATGCTAGTGTTCAACCTTTGATTGTGGGGCAGGCGTTAGGAACTATACATCCATTACTTAGCCAATCACGCGCCAAGTTCAAAACGAGTGTAAAATTCAAACTCTGTATTGGCGTTTAACTAATTTTTTTCTTGAGAAACAGAATGAAAAAAAGTCAATTCGATAAATCAAAAACCACGATCGTAAGAGTTCACGGCGTGAAGTTCGCACGTCCAACAGACGCATGCGCGGTTTCTTACACCTTTCAACCCCGCAGTCGCCATTTGAACCTCATAGTAGGCCTATGCATGCAAAGTTTATTATGGTTAATTCACGTTACAGTAGTGGAGGGGGAAGAAGAAGGAGATGAGGGGAAGAAAGCTCTGTGTGATAACACTCATCATTTCAATATTGTCGTGATATTTTCTGGATCGAGCAGTTTTCTGTCCAGCTATGGGCGTAGCTCGGTGAAATACGTCAGAACGTGAAAGATTGGGAGAGGGAACAGAAGTGATTATGATTAGTTTCCCTACGCTATAATCATTAATCGATCATATCCATTGTTGACAGATGAGATTCTGTATGAATTATACCACAATACTATACATCGCTACTAACTCGTCACTGATTGATGCTGCTGTGATCTTTAAATAATGCGAGAATGATATTTGAAGATCATGATGAAATTAATGAAGTGTGAACTGTAAAACACTTATCTCCAATAAAGTTGAATCTGCATCCTAGAATACTGTATATAGTGCCCATAAGTGAACTTGAAAGTTCTCCATAAATAGAGAGCATATATATATATATATATTATATATATGTGTGTGTGTGAGTGTGTGTGTATGTGTGTGTTCAGTTCAACACAGTCGAATAATACCATATTTTATTTGTGCTTCGATTTCCTGCACGCCACATTGCGTGTGATGGAGCCATGCTAAATGAGCCAGAGCGGCCCACGCCGGCCCTACCCGGCCCGACATGCCCCTTCTTGCTTGCTTGGCCACCATATTTGATAAAAGACCTGTGTGTTCTGTGGAAAAGCAACACGAGAAAGGGAGCGTGTGTCATTTACCATGGAATATGGCGAGTGACACGCAAGGTACATTAGTGACCAACCTATGCAGATAGCTCACCTCCATTTCTCTTCGTCGGAAAAACAAGAGGAAAATTCTACGTGTAAATATATATGTTCATTATGAATAACTGTGATGAAAGTCCATATTATCTTTAGTAAAAACGAATGAGTGATGTTCTTAAAAATTAATATTGTGTTTGATGAGGCACGTTGGTGATTATTCAGGTTCTATGAAGTCGATGAACAACAAATTTGATGAGGAGAAGAGAAGATCAATGGTTATTCCATTCAGCATTTTTGTCAGTAGGAAACAGTTTTCGTGACTTGTCTTGGATAATTATCCCAATGTTAACTTTCACGAAGAAGAAAAACTACTCAAATCGCAGTCGAGATGAGCAACCCTGGTAGGAATTGAACCCTGAACGACAGTTCAGTGTGTTGGCGGCTGATCTATACTTTTCTATAAGAAAGATATCTTCAGAAAAAACCTACATCGACCAATAGTCGCTCGGAGCCATCGATAATCTGAAGGTACCTGTATATATGAATATATATATATATATATATATATATATATATATATATATATATATATATATATACATATATATATATATATATATATATATATATATATATATATATATATATATATATATATATATATATATATATATATATATATATACGTTTATATGAATCAGATCCCTCAAGTTATATGAAGAAGTTCGTTGGTCTGAAGGATGAACTGTTCACTTCTTATAACCATTTTCCAAGTCTCATATTGTCATCTGAAGTCTCAAGTCCAACTTACCGTGATCAAACTTATTGATGCTTGAAAGATTCCAATTAAAATTGTACGAAAATGTTATGCCATAACGTGTTAAGATTAATTACCAAGTGAGTTTGAAGAAAACTTATGTCTCATTCCAACAAATGGAATCCATGTGGAAAGTTTGAATGATATGAAAGAAGATTAGTTTGCATAATTTCAAAAGCCTGGAAAACTCGTCTATTTGGTGTAGGCTATATAATTCCGTCTAGTATTGTACTTCGCAGTCGAGATATGTTTTCGTAGTAGAATTACCAAGCCGTTTGATCCCATACGGTTTTTTATATTTATTTCTCGAGTAGCAAGGGAATATACAACGAAAGGACCCCATTACGATATTACATCCACATTGTGTCGCCAACGCCTCTAGTAGACGGAGCTGACACTACAAGCCTTGGAGTACATTTTAAAACCACTTTATCAGTATTACAAGTTCATACTCTCACAAAAATGTATATGTTCTGGAATATGAACGGTGTATAGAGTTGAATCGAAGTTGATAGTTCAATAATTCGCCTTTTTGTTATAGAATTTCACGATTTATTGATTTACTGTAAAAACGCATCATGTATATTGCAAATTGAGAAATAGGCCTATATGTATACAATGAGATTTAATAGAAATATAAACACCAAATTGTTACCACTCACTCAATATTCCTAAGACTTGTAAAACATGTCAGTCGTTGCTGACCCTACAAAGCTCGATACTTTCCATACAAAACATTTATAATTTTTCCACTAGACATTCTGATGGTTATTTTTTAAATATCAATAATAAGAACATCTCAGAATCTATCTGAAAAAATTATCAGCCTGTTCATTAGATCATTATCAGTCTATTAGATTAATTATCAGATGGTTATTCTTGAAATATCAAAAATGAAAATATCTCAGAATCTATCTGGAAAATGATTAGCCAACATCAGGCACTTCACAGTTCTGAATTAGAAAAAGAGTAATGTGTAGAAAAAGTTTCAATTGGATCGATTTTGCTTCGCGAACTGTGAAGCGATTTCAAAAAAAAAATGAGAGACCCGATTTTCACCGAATGGATGTCTTTTCCGCTCATTCGATCACTCTGACCTTTGAATTCACCTCTAGCATTGCGCGCAAATCGAGAGAAACCTCCATTGACTTCACCCTCGTATTTCAAAGCAACAATAACTTCAAGGGCAGAATTAACTGAAATAAAATTTCAGAGTATACACAACGCCAAGTAAAACTCCAGTTTATAACTTTATAAGTCTACTTTGTCTTCGCTTAGCTTTGTATTAGCTTGTCTTATAGCTTATTACAGTCATTTTGAGTTATCATAAGTTTCACTTTGCAAATCAACTGGATGTCTGTGTATCTCTTTGAGTTAAGCATTTTGGTATCAATAATCAATAATACAGAGTGAAGGGTAGGCCCGTACCTCAATGGAATAGGCTATGAAGTGAGTAATTGGATGAATTCAGCAAATACTTCAACTGACTTTAACGACTCTGTGCTTACTTTTTTGTACTCGCTCCTCAGTCCTTCAGGGCAGACGAATTGACTGATCGGCATGAAACTCTCTATTTGCACAGAATAAAAAGGTAGCTTCTCAGAACATTTTGGTTCGTAATTGTTCATTTATAAAATTCCATAACCCTGAGAACACTTCATTCCATCCACGGTGGAGTCATGTAATTAGCCCTCCGTGTCAAGAAAATGACGAAATCGATTTTAATGTTTCTCTCCAGAGAGATTATATTCAATCGAAGTTATATTCAAGAAAAAATATATGGGTCTACCAAATTGATAATTTTCGAAACTGACAAAATACACAATCCACCCACAAATCGACCTTAATAATAATTTCAACACTTCGAAATATGCAATTGCATTTTTTGTCGCAACCTCGTCCTGGAAATTTGTGTTGACCTGAAAATATCATGGTTTATAATATTTGTGTGTTCATGTTGGTACACGTACGATCCTCTTTTTTCGTGGGTACACGTGTCTATACAGCATCACAGTACGTCATTTCAGATCATCAACCCAACCATTAATACCAGTTCCTTAGTATGTATTGGAGTGTCAGCTTGGGAGTATGTATCAAATAATTGAAAAACCATCACCGCATTGTGCCTCATAGCTATCTCTCGATTCAATTGAAGCGTTTCTCCACATATAGTGAAAAATAACGTTTCGTCTCGGTTAATATCTTCAATGTAATTGACTATTGACTGTAATCTATCACAGTAGTGTATATTAGAAACAGTACCATATGCCACTCAATTCTCAGTTATCAAATGGATTATTCATATATGGAATCATCATTCATAATCACAGCACATCAATTTGAAACAGGTAATCAGTACACATTTCTAAATTTTGTAAGACGCATGCCGCAATGTCGCATATCCACTCAAATATACAGGCTACGAGTCTCTATTTTGTATTACTTATAGGCCTACATACATGTTTTTTTTTCGAAAATTGCTCAAAAGGTTATAGATTTCGAGAAGACTGTGTGTTATGTCATAAAATGACTATAATTTTGCATGTAGCCCTATTATGATAGTAGATTTACGGGAAGCGGCGGAGGCTGAATACTCAGAAAAATTCGTTTGTGGCTAACTAATTAATATAAGCTTAGTTTGAATGATACTTCATGTTGATAATTGATTGTTTTTTAAATGTCACGCAGGTTATCAAGCCTTTGATGATCAAACATTTTGACGAGTCTAGATATTTGGTGCGTTTTCCAAACGGTGAACTTTGTGTTGCAAGGCATAGCATCAAGCATACAAAGCAATGGAAGTTCAATGATGTTTATACATAGTATGCAAATCCTCGTGCCCGAATTAGGTGTGTACATTAGTAATGAATGCACTTTATTTGTTAATTGTTAAAACGATGTGTCGACTTGGTTGTCAATAAAGCCTAGCAACGTTGATGTATGTTCAACTAGCGATGTATCGATAGTATATCGACAATAAATTACTATCGTTTGTATAAAGGTCAGAGATAGGTTATTGATTATATTTCCATGTTATTCATATGGTATTTAGTTAGTTAGTTAGTTGGTTATTATTTATTGGTCCCAATTGCATTACAAGTAATATTGGATAGGTCAGCATAATTATAGGAAGGATATGAAATACAATCCAGTAAAGGAGCATATCGATAGATATATGCAGTAGAACATTCTACATTCAGTAGAAATACATGGAATGAACTAACAGGTGAATACATTTTATAAACGATAGAAATGAAAAGTCATAATCTGCCTTACTGATAGTCTCAATTAGTCAGTATGATTAAAAAATTCTTCGAGACTATAAGAGCAGTGTTTGATAAACCAGGTTTTTAAAAACGATTTGAAGCTAGTTCCAGTCATTCTTTTCATTCTTATTGATAGTGCATCGTGAAATGTATTTCCGGCATGTGTGGGGCCTTTTTTGTAAAATTCATGTCTGTGTCTTTTAATTACCTTATTGTTATTTCTCGTTTTCGTGTTTGAATTAATTTTAACATCATATTGTGAGGAAGAGTCGAAGTATTCTCTGAATAGTGGTGAGTTATTTGTATGATAATCTACCAGAAGACGATCACTCTGAATAATCACCATGTAGTCCAGCTGAAGACATGTTTTATCTTATACCAACTTATATTTCGAAGATATTGGTGGTAGTGCCGGGTAAATTTTTAATTTATAAAATGTATCTTTGATGGATTGAAATATAAATGAATCTCGAGAGTTTTCCATATTGACCAGATTGATAATGTGTATAATTATTTCAATACACCAAATGCCCATCCAATCATGATTCCTACAATAATATGATAATATTCTTCAACACTTTTTGAATAACTTTCCATTTACTACTATCAAAACTTATTATCAACTAGCTGAAGTTTTGCTAACATGTATCACGGTATATTCGAGCCCATGCATGAAAGGCGCAACCAGAATATAATATGCTTGTCTAACCGGAAGTAAGTTGGCCACACTAGCAAACCACGACCGCCCACACAATGTCATCTTCCCATGCTTATAGTGTCCGATGTCACAATTGTGATATAAAAACATAGAACGTGGTGAGGCGTCTATATTCGTCGCCACGACGCTCGTTAATGATTGAGAACGTAGATGCGGAGAGGGAAGTGGCGCGGGATGGTGGGTTAGTGGGAGGGTTTGATATTATAGGTGGCGCGGGTTGCCATAGGAACAAACGCCGCACGGGTGAAGTAATAAGGTTACAACCCTTGTTCGGTCACTACCGGTAGAGTCATCCCTAAATCCTGTTTCCCATTCATCTCGACTACGCATTCGGATAGGAAAGGAATAAGTAAACATGAGAACAACACTGGAAGACTTTAATACCACTCAAGTGTTGGGTGAGGGTGATACGTGGTTCGATTAAAAACAAATAAGTCAACTGATTGTTTCAAGTAGTAGAAAAGTATTTGTATTACTCGTATCCACGAAAGAAAAAGTTCACTCAATAGCTAAATGATTGTAAACACTTCGGAATTTGAATAGAAACTCGTAGCTTTGAATATTCAACGCTATCGAAAGATTTAGATGTGTTTCTGATCGAAAATCAGTCCTGAAAATTCATTGACTCTCAAAATTCCAAGTTAACTGTGATATTTATGTTTGTTAAGTTGGTAAATAACTGCCTTTTTCATGCAATCACGTGATTCTCTTAGAGTCAAAGAGGAGTGGAGATGAATGTAATGTTTTAGTGCAAACAGAACATTGAAAACTACAATGGTTGGCAATTGTTTCTATCAATGTTAACATATTCTATAATTCTTGATTCTCGAATGTGGAGAGAAATAGACGATGAAAAGTGATGGGAAGATAAAGATAGGAATGAATGGACTGTATTTTGGGACAAGAGAAGGAGTTGGAAGATGAAGAGGATACAGAACACGATGTAGTGATACCAACCTATTCCATCATAATATAAAAAAGGTGCTCCAACTCCCATACTGATAACATGGAAGGCATTTATAGTATCTTGCGGTCATTTCAGAGCCAATCGTCCCAATTGCATGTCGCGATGTAACGGATATCCCCTTGTGAAGTAGATGTAAATAAGAGTGGCTGCGGTACCGGTGGCATTGTTGAACTAACAAAATATATCATTCTCGTAATCTACTGGGCCGTGTATAGCATTGTTGAGTATTGTTGTTCTTAATGGTTCGATATAGAAGCAATAGTTGAGCTACAAGCAATCGGGACCCTGGACTTGGAAACTTATCTCAGAAATGTTTCACTTTCAAGACGCGAGTCGGAACACCCCCTTTATATTATGATAAAATAGGTTAGTATCACTATCGAGTACAGAAGAAGTAATGAGACTTTGCATTGTCAAACGATATGTTTGGTTATATGGATATAAATATGGACCAACAAAATGATTGTAAGCTGCTGTCTTCTGCAATTGTTCATGAGGATTTGACGTGTTTGAGAAATGGACTGAGTTTCTCAACGAAAACCTCGCCCCGACCAAATATAAAACCGTGGACATACCACAGCTATAACCAGCTATAACCAGACATAACGGTGGTATATGGGGTTTCGTTTCATAATGTTGTGATGTGGTGTGTGAAGTTTTCTTTCGTGAATATACACATATATAAATATAAACTATGAAATTTCAAATTTCCGAGCAACATTATTCTTATCTACATCGAAACTTGATGCACAATCATTGTTCCCCAATTGAGGCCAATCATTTAAATTTCGGAACGTTCGGGCGGGGCACCACATGGTTGTTCTGACCACACCAAAATGTGTACGCAAGAAAATAGGGAATTTTCGAAGGAAAAGAATTGAAATAAAAAAATGTTCTTCAAATATTATTCATGGAGAAATATGATATTTTTCTTTCGGTTTTTGTGGAACATCGAGCGATTCTACTTTGTTCATAAAATTTAAATTTGAAATGTAGGGCTGTTTAGATTATTTATAATCAAATAATACACAATTTATTCATATGTCTTGTACTTGACATGTCTTCTTTGTATATGATGTACTACAAGATGTGTATCGATTGGTTTCAATTTATATGTATTTATATTTCAATTCACTGTAATATCTTACTGGATAAATCAAACATGAGAAAATAATTCTAACTGATTATCATGAAAGTGTAGGCTAGAAAACGTGATCATGAATTTATTATGTGTCGTGTAATAAACAACAGTATCATGAACATATGAATATACATTATGATAATACGGAAGTTGTAATGAAATAAGATAATTTAAAGAGTGAATGAAGATATAAGAATAATAAATAATGATAAAATATATAGTATTATATTGAACTGGATTGATATTCAACTGCATGGAAAGCAATATGCACGATTTTTTTCTGCTATCCATACCATAAAGTGATATAGAGCTGTTTCACTTCACAATATACAATACCATAGCTACATGTATACACAATAATTCACTCTATTAGTCGCTCTTTTTTTTTGGTGTGATGAATAATAATCTACCAAATGTATCAGAGTTGCCTTGCATTGCGTGCCTCTAATAAGGTTCAATGATAAGACCCGTGCCTATTTTCAGACATGAAGGTTGGATGGGAAGGGGGAGGGGGGGAGGAAGGCGCTCAATTCTGAATTCCTAGAAATTGTCGGAGTGGTTATAGTAAATGTGAGTACAGTCGAACTTTATAGGGTATATACAGCACAGTAATTGGTGAATACTATAGGCCTATCTACACGATACATCGTTATATAAGTGTACACGAATACTTTCAGGCTCAATTTTCCCAAGGGGTCATTTTCATATAGTTAAAAAAACACGTATGTGAAACAAAATTGTCAGAACTTGTCGTCCAAAATGAACATGATCACTCGATTACACGAAAAAAGTTTGAAAACGGAACAACGCGTGCGTGCAATAAAAAATGTTCCATTGGATATGCTAGTTGATTATTGGCTTCGATATGGGTTGGTGATGGTAAATGGGCCGACGTTGGTTAAATGTCAGTTTATTTCATCTTTCAGTTTTTGACACAAAAGTGTATGAGTTGGGGCTATATTATATGGGGGAGAGTAGAGGATGGCGGGGGCTAATGTCAAACATGGAAAAAGTCAGTATAGTAGAAAGCGTGCGCGGTAGAGTATATATGTGTCCAGGCCAATCTACGCTAACAAACTAAGTAATTCATCAATCTCTGGAAGCAAAATCATGTTGAGCGTAATTTATTCATGGGAAATGAGGAGTAGAAATGTCAAGTCAAAGAAAAAGACGAATAAAGATTTTTTTGTCGTCGTCGTCTGTCGTCTGTCGTCGTCGTCGTCATCGTCGTCGTCGTCGTCGTCGTCGTTGTCGTCACAAAGACATGTACTTCAACGCTTAAAACTAGCTAGTCAGTAATACGGGAGCAGATTGTTAGATGTTGGTTGCCTAATTCACATTTTATCAGCTATATTCAAATATGAAAATGTCTCCACTAAGAAAAAATCGAACTTGCACACACTTACATTTACTTTACGTTATACTTGAACTTTTACTTGAAAGAGAATGGAATGCGGTATAACAATACTGAGGATCAGAAATATGTCACTATACTGTTGTCATCTTCGATCAGAAGATTCTTATGAGAATTATGCCACCAATAAACTATATTTTTCAGTTTATCCTCAATTGTTATTTTTAGGTACTTGAAAAATTATCATCCATTTTTACATTCATCTATTTATTTGTTCGAAATCTTTCAATATATCATGTGGTTATAATCATAGGTTTGAAACTATGCATTTTTCTTCGAATATATCCGTAATTCACTAATTTTTTAATACTTCAACATGGATTCAATTTAGTCCATTCTATCAGAACGTCTTGAAAACATGTGACTTGACAACTGAGAAAAATCTCACAAACTCTCAAATCTTTCACAGTTGGTAAAATTTTCGGTTTAAATAGGCAAACGCGAAATATGCGTTGTAAGATGAGCGAGATATCTGAATAAGGTATAATAACAGTCCTACATTTGCTACTTTATCGACTCTGGTATTCTTCACACTTTGTCCTTTATATGATTGCTACTTTATCTTCTCTGGTATTCTACACACCTTGAGGAATATGAAGAATATTTAATGCTTGGGCAAATATCGAATTTAGGAAGCAGTGAATCTTGGCTAATTTCCATATTATATTTGATGTATAAAAACAGTTATTTGAATTTTTTGTTCGAAACGGCTGGTTCGAATTGCTTACAAAATGGTGGTTATGTGTATCATTCATGTTTGAACACTCAGAGAAAATTTTATTTTTTTCGGAGAGGTTTCATTTTTTCAAATTTTCTCACCCAGCCTAATCTTACAGGGTTTTTAAAAACCTTGACATGATATTTCTCAAAATTTAATCGACCGATTCATTCCAAAATCTATACAGTTCTAGGTTGTAAAAGTTGGCCCGTACAAAAAAAGTTTCATGTTGATCAGTCAAACCATGCGACCTGTGCAGTGCCCACAAACAAACAAAAAAAAACACAGACAAAGCTCCATAAGAGTGGGATGGAATCTTCGCTACGCTCATCTAAAAAACCATCAGGTTAGCCAATAATTAGTATTTCATTCAAATTCATAACTGAATGAATATTAGGATTTTAAGGCACATCGACAGCGAGGTCATTTAGCGCCTGAAATTCATAACTCATTCCCACAATAAAAGGAAATAATTAATTTCAGAAGATTTTGTCAGACAAAGAGCTAAAATACGATAGTGAAAACTTCAAAAAATTCTTTGGTTAGCTGGTTGTATAAACCCACGCTCGAACCCACGCCCAACTTGACTTCATTCTCCAATGTAATGCTTTGACTAACGTAGCCAGACGGGTAGCCTATCGACTGTTGCCGCTGTACGTATAATAATAATGATCATAGTAATAAATTGTTGATCAATCCCATTTCAGCATCATATATTATAAATATTATATTACATATTAAATGATATCGGAAACGTCATGAAAATAAATATTACAATATGAATATACATATTAATATGATACGGTGGAACCTTATTATGATAGGGATCGCACCAATGTTGTCTGAATATCATATTGAAACAATAATGAAAATATATATTTGACTGCCATACAGTGATTAAACTCTTTGTGTCGTGTAGTCCATTGAAACATCATCGATTTTGAAAAATATGTTTCCCAATAGATGCTTTTTGATGATTCTTCTGAAAGCAATTGATATCTTCATTATTATATCTTTATTATTAGCTACCTTCCTGATATTGTTGCACGCGGTCAAGTTTTATTGTTGAAAACCACACATTTCAGTCCCAATCAATGTTGCAACAATGCATCGAGGTAAGAGATTATAAAAGTACTAGTGTAGTTATCATTCTTGAATTGAAGTATATCCATCCAAATCCCAAGTTGTCTTGAAGGCTGATGTTTTTAAAGTGCCGAGTGCGTCTGGTATAATTTGTTCACCAGGTGGTAACCGAAGGTGAGTTGGCACGAGCCTTACGTCACATGGCAGTGCCGCCTCTCTCTCTCTCTCTCTCTCTCTCTCTCTATCTCTGTCTTATGCGTACAGCACCTGCCATCATCATCAGTGTACCAGTACATGGTCGGACATGGGCCCTCATCATTAGCGTTAACTACACCTGCAGTTACTTGCACATGCATTTACAAGGTTTTTATTATAACTCGACGATGAACAGGAAGCTGATATTCTTTGTTCGGATAATACTCACAAATGCAATAATAGCATTCCCGAGACTTATTTTCTTCATATTTTATATTGGCATACATTTTTTCAATATTATTTATGTTAATATTCTGTGTGATTCGATTCAAAAGATATTCAATATAAATTAGAAGAATGGTGAGATTTTTCGAATATTACTTGACACACATACAAAATGTCATCTTCTATTGAATTCCATAACCTAATTCACCTGAGTATTATTAGTTTTCTGAAAAGATCGTTTATGAAGTTGCCCTTTGTGATATTGATTTCCAATTGTGATTATTACGTTTTGTGTTCAACTTCAATGTGACGCATTGAGAATTATATGGGAGAAGTGTTATCATCAATCAAGAAAGATTTATACAAAATGTATGTGAACATATAAGAGCTTTAGAAAGGTTCACCATTATAATATTCCGGAAAAAATATTGCAGGGAAAGTATTCATTGCTG
This sequence comes from Brachyptera risi, assembly GCA_964007535.1. Taxonomy (NCBI): domain Eukaryota; kingdom Metazoa; phylum Arthropoda; class Insecta; order Plecoptera; family Taeniopterygidae; genus Brachyptera; species Brachyptera risi. The sequence continues at coordinate 68,107,957 of OZ023326.1, forward strand.
AAAGAAAAATATGACCTTGAATTGCAAAGTTGTAATCATTCTACAACAATCCGTAATCCATACGAATTACAAACAACCGAGTCGACAACTGAGGCATGCAAGTGATAGTGGTGAAAATTGAAATATCACCAAAAAAAAAGAGATATTCATATTTCAACATCCCATTAAATCAATGAACTAATGTGAAATTATCATTCCTTATGAATTCCATTTTTGTTTCTGTAAGCCTACAATGAGTATTTCTTTGGCAATTACTGTCTCACCGTACTAGACTACTAGTGATTGACCCACCCACAAACGTCACAAAACAAAACATCCAATCAAATGGGCTGTTTGTTATGAGGGAAAATTGATATAGCCTATCAGATATCTCTAAATGCCCACATGAAGTATATATCTAGATGGCCTGCTGATAAGCCACACCTATCACTAGTGGTAAATGCACTGTTTTAATGGCATTAACAGTGAGTATCAACAATACTTTCATCATTCCAAAGTATCACCAGGAAATGATGTTGAAATAAATTCTCCCTAGAATACCAATCTTGAGATTCTCATGCAAGTATGTGAACGTCTATTTGAAGTGTTGTGTTTTTTGGAGAGAAATAGCCTATACATGAACATAAGTAGACGTAATTATGTGAAAACAGTTGGCTGATGTATACATCCTAAAAACTGTGACCGATATAAATTTTAGGATGCCAGTGATTTAAATTTGAACGGTGAATTAATGGGGCGTTTTAAACAAACTATTCATTGACAGACTTGTGAGCAGTATTGTGAATATATATTATATATAATTATAATGTGAAGTTTGGTGTTTTATTAGATGCAGCTATAAGTAAGAACAGTATCAATAACTAATGGCAACTACACACACGGAAGCCATCTGAAATCCAATATAGCAATTGTGCAATTGAGAGAAAGAAAAAGATTTGTTATCACTTCTGAATGTGTATATATAGTGATTGAAACTATTGTTTACAATATATATACATATATATATATATATATATATATATATATATATATATATATATATATATATATATATACATCAATTATCAATTCCTCATGGTTTATTAGAAGTCGTGTTGGTACTCAAAATATGTATTTGAAAGCCTTCAAAGAAACAACAACAAAGATATATAAATATAATTATATTATATTATATTATATAATATTATATTATATTGAATAATATTATATTATATATTATATATAATATATATATATATATATATATATATATATATATATATATATATATATATATATATATATATATGTACATATATACTGGATTCGAACCTGCTACCAATTTGACTTGACTTGAGTTCCGAACTACTATCAATTTTGATAGTAATGACTGAGCTAAACGGTTTACGCATATCATTTTCGCAAAATACCGATATGTTATGCCTATTTTGGTCTAGCTTTTTCGCACTCGTATATTCACGTACCACTCACAATATATTCTGTTTTCAATTCGACTCACAGAGTATTTCGAAACCAAACTATAAATCCATTGGGACGCTCTATATTGATTCGATATTTTCCTGTAATCGCCCATACTATTTTACATCAGAGATGATTAACTCGGTTGCGTTCCTTTCTTTTAATGTTACAGACAATAATGGAGATGATTGGTATGGCACGAGAGGCAAGTGTGCTACAAAGGGCGATGTGCGGTTATTCTGCTAGGAGATTAATCCTAGCGATACGTAACGGAGAGCATGTTGCCGAGCGGAATGGTCGCAAAGAGGGTGTAAGGATTACAGGGATTACAACGATACGAATGGTGTATTAAACGCAAAGAGTTGAGTTCTAGTACCTCTCGTTCTAATCCGATTGTAACGCAAAAGTAGAGAAAATATAAAAGGAGAAGTGTTTTGGTGTGGGATTGCTCCTATAAGTTTTCTTTTTTATATGTTCCTCATTTTTACGAGGTTTGTGCTGTCTATATAGACAATCGTAAAGTAAAACTACGTCGAACATCGAATCAAACAGAGTGGTTTTACCAAGTCAATCATATTTTTGTTCTCATTCTAAATCTACGCTGAATATTCCAATTTCCAGACTCCGATAGAGAACAATGTGAATACAGGTGCTCTGCAGCATTCATGATCTGCCGTCATCAGGTTCATAGTTTTGATTCTGAAGTCTACATTTTTGCATAGAATTATAATTTATTTTCCTTGGTTAACACTTTAAACAATACTGAATACATGGAATGACTTCTTCAATTTTTTTCCTCTTCTTTTCAATATCTCATATTCTTCTCTCTTATATTCTTCTAAATCACAATATTGAATTTTTTAGACTACAGCGCAGTAAAATTAATAATTTGTGTATCGAACACTATTGTATTTTATTCTTGCTCTCTTCATTATTCTGTTATTTTCATTTCTATACACATTATACTGTGTCTGATGGGCAACCTTTTGTAAGGCAGAGCTTCTTTATTTTTCACTGATGAAGAATTTATATATAGGTCCTTCTTCAGGTGAATGTAGTTCCGAAGATTTTCTACACGGCAACATTCATATTTCACTAATAATCGTCAAAATCTGGAATATTTAACTATTTCACCCCGCTGCCATGTAATTTTTTCAAATATAATAAAATTGTATGTGAATTTTTAAAAATATAATAGATACTTCTGTAAATATTGACATTTTGTCAGTCTGAGAAACAATACAACATTAAGTAAAATGGGTCAATTTTTATCGTTTATGTATATCTTATCCATCTATCGGTTCCAATACTAAGCGAGTTCCGACTTACAAGCTAATTAATTCTTCCGAATTATGATGAAAGAAGAGCATTTTCATGGAAGGTACATGACAAATATTATCTTATCAATGATTGTATTCGTCTTTGATGACAATTATATCGATTAATATCGATTACTATCGATTAATACAAATGTTCATATACAAGGATTTCCCTATAGCCTTCTGATTTGAAATCAAGGTCAATGTTATACAGACCACAAGATGAGTTTTTTTTCAGTTGTTGCACAATTACTAAAAAAACACGTTCATTGTAGTATTCTAATGAGTCAGCAGATTATCAACAAACTTCAACTCGTCTGAAATAGCAACCAATACCTTCATTACAAGCGACTATACCACGGATGCATCCGGAGGAAAAACTCCAGATTCTCAACTGTTTTTTTTTTTCTATGTACGATAACTTCAATTTGAGGTTTTTATTTCAACGTGATGTCAGGTGATTCAACTGATGAACCGTCACTCGTTGAGTTCACTCTTTCACACGGTTAGCTATTCCAATAAAAAAGAATCAATCGGTCGACCTCAATATACACTCGTCTTATACACAAGACTTCTTGTCTTTTGGACAAATCACCATATAATCACCGCATCGCTGAGCTTTGCTTTGCTTTTGATGTCTGCATAGTGGGTCTATTTTTCATGTACTTCACACTTCTTTGTAAGAGGTGGACAGTGAGAGAGATTATCAAAATCAATTCTAATTCATATTCGGGATTGATTACTCCACTAATTTTCGGGAACGGAATCTGTTGTGAATATATCATTGTATTAAAGTGGATATTATCATCAGTCAATAACGGAAGTGAAACTGTATTGAATAAATTCAAGTTTGTATTCAGATAGAATGATTTTCAAATGATTCGACATATTGTTGTGAGAATGTTTTTTAATAATTTCAAGGATTGATATAAAACAGGTTGCTCAGTTCATTTATATACTTGAATCCAAGAAGGAACAATTTTGTCTACCATTCATAACACATATAATAATTAAATCAAATAATTAATAATCCATATTATTTTTAGGGTATTAATAATTTCCAGCATGAGATTCACGTCGAAAAAAACGTAACAGCATTTTTCTCATCCCTTGAATCAAGTTGATGTAATTGCCAAATTTTGTTATTAGTAGGCCTTTGCTTCTTTTTCTTTTGTTCGTTTAATGTTACCGCGAGAAGAAGTAGAACACCAATATTCAAGTGTAGTGAATATAAATTAAACTTCATTTGTTAGAAGTACTGTTTACTGCATCGCTATGAATTTTACATGCATATATTCATAAATATGTTATATCATCTATATGTGTTATGTATGGCTGATCAAGGAGGAGGTAAATAGTCTCCGAAGTGTACTATTTCCACTTGAACGCAAAAACTGATAATAAATATATGATTGTGTTATACTCGTGTATACTTTGTGTTATCATTAGCTTGCAAATAATGCACTATAGGTATAGATCACTTGTGTATCGACAGTTTATCTTCACAACCATATATATATATTGAATATATATATATATATATATATATATATATATATATATATATATATATATATATATATATATATATATATACATATATAATATATATAGGTAGAGATATATTCTGGATAACGAGCCCCTGAGCGAACAAATTATTATTCTTATGACGACAAATAATTCATTATATTGTAGTATGCACTTTACACTTCACAGATAACGCTATGCTATCTATGCATCACTGCCATTCCACAAAAATTCTCTCCACAATGAACTTTTTACAAATGAGATGATTTAAGAAAAATAATGATGAACATATTATAATAACATAATATATTATGATGTTATAGTATGTTTTAATATGTTAACACAATAGGAATATTATGCCACTTGAGCATTCAAAGAAAATAAGAACTATTGATATAAATTCACAACCCATACACATATGTTCTATGCTGAATCTGTATGTATTTTGATAGCAATTTGTGAATCCATTCTAGTCATTTGTGTTAATTCTTGACGAGGAAAATTTAAGTACAAATACGTTATATAGAGAATTCCTAATGTCATTGTTCTGTTAGTTATTCATCTTATGGGCCCATTTTCAATATTCCAACCATAATATGTTATGTTCAAAGATGGGTTAGGTTACTGTACACTTGTTCGAGGATATGGACTGAAAATATCTTCAACTTGAACTAAACTTTTGGTCGCAGTAGGCCCTACTATATATATATATATATATATATATATATATATATATATATATATATATATATATATATATATATATATATATATATATTTATTCATGAATTCATGATGAATGAATGTTAAAACGTTGGCCTATTGACCAATGGGCTGTTGTTCATAATATCAATGTCTGATTGGTACATATTATTATTACCACAATAACATCATTATCACAAATGGCTCAACGCAGTGCGGATCAGAAAACAGATCATATAATCAATTCACAGAGTATTATGACCATCTCATTTAATGTTATCTATATGCATTGGATGTTAGTATTGTTTAATATTTCAGTATGTTCTCATATATTCGATACAAGAAAGTTAATTCATGATGAAATACTCAAGCCAATTACAGTAGAACGTTTATTTGCATGTACTACTCGCGTATGCACTTTGCTGCATGATAATCAGGTATTTTATGTGTTTTTGAGTTCCAGTTTTGAGCAACGATACCTTTTAGATAAGGATAAGCAAAAGTATGATAATGTCGGCGTAACAAATAGGTCAGCGCAATGTCTGATAAGAGCAATGTATTGAGACTTTCGTTTTTATGTTGGAGTGACAACTCTGTTCATAATATAGCAAAATATTTTTCCATGATACAAAACCGAGTTATCAGTTTTATTAAAAATATCTTCTCGTCAGAGCAATGATAAATTATACCCAGACTATTCTCTCTTCTTGTTACGAACACTCATAAACGCTATACAAACACATGACATTTTTTATTTCAGCTATGTAGGCCTATATGTAAAATACCTTTCCACGTTCGCAATTGAATGTAGCACCATTATTTAGCATTGACTACAAAATACATTAACAATAATGACGACGAACAAAGCACTCACCTCTGCAGAGTGTACTGTTTCTAGGAATATGAACTGGGTGAATTATTTTCCGGAGAGAATCTTCCATTCAGAGCTTTGCTCACTCCAACTTACCTGGAAAAAGAAGGAAAAATGTTATAAATATCTGTATAGCCATTTGAATGACTATAATGATCCAATAATATGCATGTACCCACACACGCGCGCACACACACACACACACACACACACATATATATATATATATATATATATATATATATATATATATATATATATATATATATATATATATATGTACACATATATATATATATATATATATATATATATATATATATATATATATATATATGTACATAAATATATATATATATATATATATATATATATATATATATATATATATATATATATGTACATATATATATATATATATATATATATATATATATATGTGCATATATATATATATTTATATACATATATATATATATATATATATATATATATATATATATATATATATATATATATACATATATATATATATATATATATATATATATATATATATATATATATTTATATATATATATATATATATATATCATATATATATATATATATATATATATATATATATATATATATTCATATATATATATATATATATATATATATTATATATATATATATACTTATATATATATATATATATATATATATATATATAGGCCTATATACATATATATATAGACCCATATACATATATATATATATATATATATATATATATACATATTTATATCATATATATATATATATATATATATATATATATATATATATATACATATTTATATCATATATATATATATATATATATATATATATATATATATATATATATATATATAAATATATTTATATATATATATATATATATATATATATATATATATATATATATATATATATATATATATATGAATATATTGGTGTGTAATAATATATTAAGACCAAACTTTGAGAATGTAAACGTAGCACAACAGTTCGTTGGTACCAGCTGTTGATAATTGCAAGACTCAAAAGAGCCGAATGTAAGCTATGACGACTGCGGTTTGACTCAACTCCGAGCTAGGGACATCGTGTGTGTGTGCATATGCGTGTGTGTGTGCGTGTATTCATACCAACAGCTTACTTTAGTAATAAAGTCATTAGATTTTTTGTTCTCCCTTCCACCATGGTATACACAATAAGTTAAAGCGAACGTATTTTTCCCTCGGGGTATATGCACAGAAGCTCCCTGGATGTTCAATTTAAACTTTTGCTTTTGCAGCCATCTTTACTTTCAGCCATGCTTTTGCAGCGAGTAGTGTCTAACTCTCAACAACTCAACATGGAACAATCCACGCCCAAATATATACTACAAGTGAACGAGACTGTAGGTCGATAGAAAAAACATCATGAAATGGAGCGTTCTGTATGATAAGTTGTGATTTTAGTGGAAATATTTTTTTTTTTAATAACATGGAAACTTGATAGAAAATCAGTGTTCCCCAATCAAGGCTGTGGATGAAAAATAGGATTATAACTTAATGATCACAACTATAAGACGAATATTCCAATGGTATCCTTATAGAACGAATATTTCATTTCGTAGTTGATAATGATAAATCATTCGCACCATCCAAGTGAGCTGGATGTTTTCGGCGTATTAATCAATAAGTGGTGGGGCGGTGCGATATTGTTCAACATTTCTGTATTTTCACAATATCGACAGTCAAACCATTCTGTAAATAGAAGGTCTGATAGAATTCCGATTTCGATTGTATAAATCGATACAAGTTGAATATTGTTTTTCGATTTCCAAAGAGACATTTTACTCGGTGAGTGAACTCTGTGAATGAAGACACATATACACACGAAATCAGTTGGAATACTTGATTGAGATCGGGCTTCTGATTCAGTTTTCGTATATTGTGAAGAATATATTTGAAAAAACAAGCTTCATACGTTCATTTTTTGAGTCGTCCATGGAAAAATGTGTTCACAGATAGACTTGGTGAAAATCTGAATCAATAATGTTCAAGTGCATATATATATATATATATATATATATATATATATATATATATATATATATATATATATATATATATATCAGTCAGAATAAATAATTACACCATATATTTCAATTTTTGCACAACCATGGCAAAATAAAAATCTGTGATTCTGTCATACTCGTAATTATAGTCATGTAATATCGACAAATTTTGATCCAGAAGCTTGAACAATATGTCAGTTCAAATCCTCAATTTTACAAAAATAACGAAAAAAGTTTTGACATAAAATTGTTTTAATCCTTCTCAGTATACAGTACGGCTTCCAAGTTCCAACATATACCATACATATACGAATACGATTGAACTGAATACGTTTTGATGTTTTTTCCGTTTTTATTTTAATTATTGTGAGTGTGGATCAACTGTGGTAGCACTGTGTTTCTCTCCAGTGGATTTATACTCAGGATCATTATTTAAGCTCCGACGCACACACAGAAGCGGCTGCAGCTGTCAACGGAATTTAAATCCCATTTAGGTTGTTTGAATAATTAATTGAACAAGTGAAAACCTCGTGCTTCATATTCTTATATATATATATATATATATATATATATATATATATATATATATATATATTCATATATATTGTATATAGATATAAATATATGAATATATATATATATATATATATATATATATATTCATAAATATATATATATATATATATATATATATATATATATATATATATATATATATATATATATATATATATATATATGATGCTGGCTACCACTGTACGAGTAGTGATTGGATGAGTGATAGCGAGACATCCATCGATTCAAATCGGCACTTTCTCTGCTTGTTTACTCTGGTTTGTGTATGCTCTTCAAAAGTTGCGAGGCAAAATCAATGTAGAAACTTTCCTCAATATCTTCAATCATGGATTTGAATATGGCTTGGTAACAATTGGTCGAGTAGATCACTAAAAATTGATCACTGAAATTTCGAAAAAAAAATAAGATCGAGCCCGTATGGCGGATAAAAGAGTGAAACGTATTTGTATCCGAAAATATTTCAATTCTGGATGTTGTGAGGTGAACAATGATGGACTTACTCTCTAGTTTCATGTAAATCGACTGAACGTGGTTCGGTTGAGCGTGCTTACCAAAGTGTGTATTTTCTAAAACTTTTCAATATAAATATGTCGCTCATCCTATAACTTACAATTCGTTTGCTGCGTTTTCTTAGTTTCGTTCAACAGAAATGGGTTTCAATAAAATAATGATGTATTTCATTTCAGAACTTCATGTCTCACCGTCAAACGATTAGAGTATAGCTCACAGAAAAGAATGGAATATCGCATTTTAACAATGTTTTTCTCTCAGCTTCCAAGAATACAAAATATTTTGTAATATACTTCTTTCAGTTCCGACTTACAACAAGGATCCCGTTATCGATCTCTCGTGGAACATATTTGCTGTTTTCTTTGCTTTTTAGCCGTGAAGTGTTTTGCAAGCTTGTATTTGATGAGTAATGCACATTTGCGTCGTAGTTCTTTATTTATTCTGTAAAACTTTATCATTGAACTATTATTTACTTTAGTACCTTAATGATCACATAAAGCTCTAGCTGATCATTATATTGTCAACGGAAATGGCGAATCCAATAATGGCTGTTCAAATTGATCATGTAAGCATACAATACTTCATACAACTTATACACTTATACATCAATTACGATTACTAGGAAGTGAAGTATGAATTTAGAACTTATCCACTTTCCAATATTTCTTGTCATAGCATCGTGAAATTCTAAACAAGAAAAGTTTCATACTGAAACTCCGTTTTAAATATTTCTTCACGTAGGCCCAGTTTAAAAAGCTCATTTAAAAGTTTAACGGAAATGAGATGTGAATCTGGGGGGGGGGAGGGCGTCACATGTCAGGCAAGGATTTTTGTGAATGATTATCATTTCATGAATCACTTGCTATTCCAACTTACTCCACAATAATATAGTTTTGAATGTGGTCGACTTTCAACACTACTTTTGACCATCATCGACGTCATTCATTACTATTATATATTCATGAATTTTAACATGAGTTTTAAAGTATTCACTTTTTGAAATAATAGTTATATACTATGAGCTGAATTATACAAGTGAAGATTGACAAGATATCATTAAATGAAATATAGCATCAGTATATCAATGATTGAAAAACAATACAATAACATTAACAATGAATAAGTGCACACTAAACAAACAATTTCATGAACATCAAAAATTTCAAATTTCATTATTGAAACTCGGTATCGACTGAATATGTTATACCATCGCATCAGCACCACCAACATCGTCATAATAACTTTCTTAAACAAAAAAAACAAAAAAATTCATATATTAATTTTAACAAAAACTTTGAACAAATATTTGTCAATCATTATTATTTCTCTGCACGAAGCTCCTATCACCAATTCGGTCTACAAAATGTCTATTTATATTGATAACAATATTTTCTGCGAGTATTCTGAGTGTGGGTATCACACTAGGTCTGTTCAATTCTCACGGGAGCCAGTGAGCCGGATCTCCAGGAACGAATTGAGCCGAACTCGCAGAGAACCTTTCTCGTTGCGCGCTCTCACTATTTTTCTCTCGAAGCTTCACCTTCCTACCTATTTGTAGATATACTGTCTCTCTCACCGGACTCGGCTACAGCCTCTAGTGTCGTCATGCAAACACCAGCATACACTTGAATATGTTGTCCTATTCAAAGCTACATACCACTCGATCTATTCCTGTTTTCTATCGCATTTTTATTCCTATCAGTATCCCAGATTTGGCATCAAATATTACATGAACGAATAGTCCTACAGAAGTGTTTGAGAGAATATTTTGATGTTTTTTTTTATCAATATTTAAATATTATGATTTCACGCACAGTGGAAATACACTGTGGAAATGGTGAGAATAGAGCGAAAGCCTCGTAACAACATGTGCCACAGTACTTGCATAATAGTATGAATTATAACAGTACAAGGGGTGGTAGCAGCAAAGGAAATAAAAATGAAAATAAACAGAATATAAACTATAAATGTCTAGCGTGAACCCTAGTCCTTCATTTGTTAGATTTGTTGAGTGATAACCGTTTAAATTGTTCACAAGAAGTAGAAAAAATGTATCCATTCTCAAATTAACAGGTGAAGAGTTATGAAAAGTAGCAGACAGATAAAACAATCATTTTCTCATGCTTCTATCGAATGTAACAGACTCCTATCATTATTTTATTACATTCATTCTTTGTATTCACTTCTACAACTATATATATATATATATATATATATATATATATATATATATATATATATATATATATATATATATATATATATATATATATATATATATATATATATGTATATATATATATATATATATATATATATATATATATATATATATATCATCACTGAAAAGTACCATATATATATATATATATATATATATATATATATATATATATATATATATATATATATATATATATATATATAAATTTCTAATTATATCGAAAACTCGACACAAAGCCATTGTTTTCCAATAGAGGTGGAGAATGAAAGTTCAGGATTATTTGAATGGGGCACTACAAGAGCGCTACCACCCTAAAGAAATAGTTGGATAAATGTGGCTCACTCAACACATTGTGAGAATTATAGTGATAAGTTGAGAGATGGAGAGCAATTTGAAAGTCGTGTTGGAAAACAAGTTCTCAATCTTCTTTCTGAATATATCTTCTCTTTTTTCAACTTTCGTTCTTCGTCACCTTCATCATATTTGTCTCTTTTATCATCCGAATCTTCCTTTGCTTCTTCAGTTCTCGAAAATTCACTTGTGTTGAAAGAAAAACACTTCAGTCTTTTCTCCGACGTCCATGTCCATTCTCTCTAATGTCAGTCTTCTTCATACATCTTTCTCTCCTCTACGTTCATTTCATATTCATAAATATATTCTCATTTTTTTTTTACAAAAATGTGTTTGTTGTTTTATTTGAATCATCATTTTCCACTCGATTATTACAAAAATGTAATCAATCGTGGCCAAATAAATATACGTTATTCACAGGCTCTTTGCAATTAGTCTTACAAGAGAAGATTGAATGAAGGCGTAGAACTGGAAGGAAGAGGACTCGATCCGTGGCTCAAGAACCCTATGAGGACTGGTTCGGGAAGAGCGCGGGGTACTTTTTCAGAACTGCAGCATCCAGAGATGACATTGCTCTGATGATCGCCAACCTTCGTTAGAAGAAGGCACATAGAAGAATCATACACCAGTATTATCTTTAACGACTCGGGAAAACCACGAAAAACCAACAGTTGGAATGAAAGATTATGAAAGAGGAAGAGGGACAAACCGACTGCTCCATGCAAGATCTCCTCAAGAAGGTTCAACCCATCAGGCATTCGAGTTCAGTAGTATGATTTACCAGCTCTCCATACAAGTACCAAGAAGAAAGCGAATAAGTTAATAGCCGAATGGCCAAGGAGTGAGGATAACAGGCCGGGGGCGCTGAAAAGCGAATACTGGAATAGCGATATACTACTTGTGGAGAAGGGCTCGGCGTGTAGGAATGCCGTAGACAAGTCATTTTTCTCGGAGAATTGGTTAGAGCAGAAAGGAGCTGTGTTGGGGTTTTTGGGTTGGGTTATGATCCTTTCCTCGGATAGGCCATTCTCTTTCTAAGTAAACGAGCCAAGCCAAGTTCACTCGATCTTGATAGTATCTTTATTCCAGTATTCGCTCTTCAGGCGCTCCGACTGGCCATGTATAACCAAAAGTGGAATCATAAGTGCACCACCAATCCACCATAATATATTTTTATATATATATATATATATATATATATATATATATGAATATATATTTTCATATATATTTATATATATATATATATATATATATATATATATATATATATATATATATATATATAATATATATATATATATATATATATATATATATATATATATATATATATATATATATTCATATATATATATATATATATATATGGGTATATACATATATTTTATATGAAATATATATATATATATATATATATATATATATATATATATATATATATATATATATATATATATATATATATATATATATATATATATATATATATATATGCATATATCTATATATAAATATATATATATATATATATATATATATATATATATATATATATATATGTATATATATATATATATATATATATATATATATATAAATATATATACATATGTATATATATATATATATATATATATATATATATATAAATATATATATATATATATATATATATATATATATACATATAAATATATATATATATATATATATATATATATATATATATATATATATATATATATATATATATATATAAATATATATACAAACAAGTCCATATAGAAGTCCGGATGGTCCCGTTGTTTGTCACAGAACGGTAATATGGACATGAAGAATCGACTGAATGGCAAATGAGTGCTGTCGACTGATTCGCGAGCTTATTTACTCCAGTCGACAGTTGAGTCAGTCAACAGAGTGAACTACGGTGGTAGGCAAAGAACGGGGGTGGGTAGGGTCGGTGGAGAGAGTTCGCGGCAGGGGAGGGGGGGGGGGAGAGGGAACGGTTCGATACCGATGTCCAATTAGTAGAATCCACGCGATTCCCGACACAGCCAAAGTCAATATTTGCCATTTCACGAAGCATTCCCGCGCTAAATATAATACTCGACAATTCGTAGTGTATACCATATCGCGTACAATTGGCTTCATGTTTTTTATCCGGCGATGTTCAAACTATTCGAAGGTAGAGAAAGGGCTGACTCCTCCGCACAGTACAATGATTTAAGCATTGACATTAAACAGAAACCCTCAAGCATTCATGTGATATAAATGGTATCACAGTTTAATTAGTGTTGATACAGCTTACAGATGTAGTACTACATACAAGGCATCTACATAATAAGTTAATAACCAGCATTGACAAAGGTAGGTCCATTGTATATAGCAAGCAGCAACGTTTATATGAGTATATATACACGCTTTACTCCGTCGGTTCGCTAGCGTGTATTGTGGTTTTGTCAACAATGTGCTATACGTTCAGGTTTATGTACTGTGACTATCTCTTTAAAATTATTATGCTTTATGCGGGTATAACTGCAGTGGTCTCAGCTTGGCCGTTGACATGAGTTTATATGAACACATCAGGATCTAAAGTCGAGTGGTTTGATAAATATGTAGCTGATAATTGGCATAGACCTACATACCGGTATATATAAAATATTTGAAAAATGCACAACAGTTGGCCAATACTTATCCCCTATTACACCCCTATTATACTGTACTGGTATATCATAATGTAAAATTGACCCTAGATCACGTATAAGAGTGTGATAGGGCGGTTTTAACGTTAAAATTCATCATCATGCTGTGATTTTCTAATCGAAAAGTCTTTTGTGATTGAAGTGAAAAAAAATGAAATATTTTAGTAGCTTTACAGTGCGAAGTTCATGTTATTAATAAAACACATTCAATGATGGAAAATTGGAACATTGGCGATTATACATGATGAAAGGAAAGATAATGAAAAAACATTGCATACAATTCGATTCACAATGTACAATTCAATATATGCAATTCAATACAAATACCATCAAATATATTGGAGTATTCTTATGATTAACTTATCATAAGTTTGAACTTATCATGAAGCACAGATTGACTTGTTCTATAAACATATGTATATCTCATGCCCGAATGTTTCATGGAATAAATTTATTATCATTATTATTATTATTATTATTATTTTATTAAAAACATTAAATTTGAACGTTATGTGGTTTAATTATTGTGTATCGTTCTATCTATACCTATCTGATCTATTTCATCGTATGAATAATATTATTCTGCGTCCTCTGGCGATCGTTTTTAGAAATTTAATTTCTTATTTTTAATAGTCAATTTTTGTATGGATTCAAAAATGATACAAGAGAAACACAAGCTTTTTGTCATTTTATTGTCAGCATTAGATTTCGAGCGTTATATATATTTGTATATATGCCTATCAATCTGTTTCATCGTACGAGTAATGGCATTCTGTGACTTTGGTAATGGTTCTTAAAAATACATTTAATGATTTTTAGTATTCAAGATTTTTATGTGGGAAAATAGAAAAGATAATCTCATATCATATGATAGAATTTGATCAATTCCAAAGGCTTATTCTGACTCCAATTCTGACTATTTCGTGGCATGATATCGTGCGCATTGCAACTATAGCAAGCGGTGGAATATCAGTCAAATACACGCCGTATTTTTGAGGTTTACATCACTACCAATTTTTTGACGGTATGAAGCAACAATGAGGAATGTCAGTTGTGAGAAGATCATAAGCTTGTTCTTAAACAATTTCATTTCGAACAACAATCAACGACTAGTGGTGGGTGTGGCTTATAAATCGGTCACCCAGATCACACATCTTGAAATACCCTGATCAGTAATAAATGGCTCACTTGATTGTGATTATAGCAGAGTCGATAAAGCAGTTATACTACAGTAGCCATCAACTAGCCATACTACTTTATCGACTCTGGTTATAGATTTCGTGACTTCAATAGGACCAGAAAACGAAAGTAGTCAATATCGTGCACTGTTGAAACCATGAAACTTGTGGCACTATACCTTCTATAGTTAGTCATGCCCAACTTGGAGCCTAGTGAGTTGTAATATATGTATATGTTAGAGAAGTTTCATCATTTCTTATTCTAATTAATATGTTGTAATGAGTAGTTGTTGTTGTATTATAGATAATATGTCATTGTATATTGTATATTGTATTCTTCCCTCACAAAATAATGAATGAATTATATCGGAAATGTCGGAAGATGTCGATATGTATGAAATAAGTCCATACTTGTCAGGGAGGCGTCTTAGATAGCCTATATAAATAGCTCAATTACGTGACGTGATATACGCTTTTCACATCCAACTGAATGTAAATCCAATATCTCCAATGGAACTTGTTATTTACTGAATATTGAATTTGTTGCCTTTTTGTATACGTGTGAGTGTAGAATATTATCGAATTTGTGCACAGGTTGCTTTTGTGGCCAAGTTATTTGTAGAGGGAAAACTGTCTTCACATCTTCACAAATACCTCTTCCCTTTTCCGTTTAGAAGTAGTTTTCTCAGAATGAGACGAGAATTACATGTGAGTTCAACTGTACATGAAATGACGTCGAAGTGAAAAGTTTTCACTTCACGTAAGCATTCATATTTTGTAAAATAATTCAATTTCACTATTTCGTGAGAAAAGTCAGGAAAACAACTTTTCTATTCTGAAGATGAAAACTTGGTATTTTCAGTTATGGTAACAATTCCATCGGAATATTTGTTTTTCCTAATAACTCATATAAATGTATAAATATAATCATCCAATGGCAAAAGATCCGTGAGTTATACATATATATATAGGGCCTATAACCTAATTGAATAAGCCATTTTTACATATTCAAATTTTACCGTTATCGAATAATCAATACATTGAAACTCTGTGTGTGTGTTTCTTACCAGAGAGAACTTTCGATAAAACTTTCCCAAAATGACCTTTCCATTAATATTTCATCATAAACTTCATATAACGTGTCGTAAGATCGATTCCCATCACGCAATACGCACGCAATCACGAACATTACAGAGTTCTGTGCAATAGAACCCCATTGCCAATTATAAAACCGTATAATGGTAATCTTTATTATATATTTACATAACTCTGCATTAATCAGCTTATAAGCTATATAAAGAAGCTTGAACAATAACTAGGTATCAAAGCTACGTATACCGGTATACGCATAAAGTGCGTAGACTTGAAACCATAACATGTCGCTAATGTTAGTTACGCATGAAAATCGTTTGTTCCTTATAGATCGTTCCACGATTTTAGTTATACTTGAAATAAGGGTTGTTTTACTTTGTATATTACATTTCCACATGCCTCCTGTTGTGTATTGCATGCCAACAGTTTCCTGTGAAATTCAATACGGATCCGAAATCTTCCGTTCAAGTTTCAATATCAAAGTTGTAGAAAGACTTAAATTGGCTAAGGTGTCATTTCTTTTCACGACCGGTTTATTGTTTTCAGACTTTTCGTAATTTCCGTTTAGTTTCTTGTTCGCATCCCATAGACTACTTGATTATTTCAGGCCTAAAAACAGTCATTTATAATTTAATACCATTGAAGTATTACAGAACAGAAGATGTTGAGGAATAGCTCTTCGACGTAGCCCACTTGACTGCATGGAAGTTATTTAACGAAATGTCAGTGTTTTGGTGATAACTTTCGAACCCTATGAGATATCAGAATTCAAATGGAGAGGAAACGAAGAAATTTTCAATTTCTTCCAATTCGTATACGTTTCATCTCTGAAACTTATATAACATGATTGTGAAACGTATGAGTCTGAAAAAAATATATCTCTTTTGACAATTAGTATGCGATATAAATCTGATAGTTTCTACTTATACTATCTTGTAGGTACCGAAAATATATCTGTTTTCATCGTATCAGAAGTTTGATACATCAAAACTTCTTGACGTGATAATAACAAAAATAATAATATATATATATATATATATATATATATATATATATATATATATTTATATATATATATATATATATATATATATATATATATATATATATATATATATATATATATATATATATATATATATATATATATATGAATCGATTACTATGTATTCTCAATCTGCAGTATCTTTCATGAAAGTTCAAGCTTCCTACTAACTTAATAAGCTCACTATTGCCCAGCATACTACAATTTATAAGTGAATGTATATTATCATATCATGAAAGGATGGAGTGATCATGTTCTCTTCAATTCATTTGAGTAAAACTGGGCTGTTTATATATATATATATATATATATATATATATATATATATATATATATATATATATATATATATATATATATATATATATATATATATATATATATATATTATGAATATGTCCCGGATGATGACGAATGGCAATGAACGACCCTACCACCAGCTATGTGTTATTTGGGAGGGTACGAATGAGCAATGATAATGAAATTACACAGTGATAACAAGTAAAAGGTTACAAAAACCCATGCCCAACGGTAACTTCAGTTTCTGAAGCAGTGCCTTAGAATTATCTGAGCTACTTAGGGTAGCTGTATTTATCACGTGCATCTGAATATAGTCAACAAATTATTGTATCATTGAGTTTTTTTCTGTAATTCCCCAGGTATAATATAACTCGAAAAAAGACACACAAAAAATTCCACTTCACTTATCATATGTATTTCTCACGATGTTTCAATCTGCATCTCAAAAAATCGAATGACTGTTCATAAAGATTATTGAATTAAGATTGTACTATACCAGACACACTGGACCAAGATTACTGCAGTGATAAGATTATTAATATTAAGAGAGAAAATGATCATATTTAGGGGTGAATATGAATGATTGAACACTTTTCAGAAATCCGTATCAATTGAATAATTATGATGTACATTTTCAGTGAAATATCACATAATAAAATATGAGTGTTCATTCAAAACAGTCCATTCATCTGATCATTATAATTTATAATGAATTATTAATACTGTTTGTCACGCTTTGTTCTCCATTGTCCACGTGTAGAGAACAATGATAGTATAGACTTATAGTGTTAGTATTTATATTGGGTTCAACAACGCACTGTATTGATGACTAAGATTTATTGGCATCGGTGATAGATGAATAAGATGATGGGATGGTGAAACATGTCAGTAACTGTTTCTTATGTGTTTTTGGCTGTGGGCAACAGTCGATCGCGACCTGTTGTTAAGAAATCATCCCAGTATCAACCTAAACAAAAGAGAAAAACACGAAAATCCTCCGCCAAGACTGTCGACCATTGCGGAAATCGAATTCCGGTCTCTTAAATGACGGTTCACTGTACTAGCCACGCGACCACCCGTCCCAATAATATATCATGTTCAGCTCTATAACAAAAACAAATAAAACAATGTATAGAAACATCTTCACATTTTATACGTTTTTATTGCCACTATTGCCTTCGAAGACATAAAGGATATTGGGAGGAAAGTTTGAGAACGTATATAATACTGTCACCTGTGACCCGATCACGCGCCAGCAGGTTTTAATCGGTATTAACCGTATACAAACAGATGCTGGATTCCATTTGCCGGATATAATAGGAGCCGGTGGCATCGGCACCTGGTAAACTGAGACTACGTACTTCCCGCCAACTCCAGTGGCCGTGTGACAGATGGTACCGGGGGCACGGGTTAATATGCGGGCACCAGCGCAGAACTCGACCTTATCTAGCGTTTTATTCGCATCTAGACCACTTTTCAGATTTTTTTGTACATTGATATCATTCAATTTGCTATAGAAATCATTTTTGATATTTTCGTAGTTGAGATTTTCTTTTTGTATCTTCGTGAAGTGCGTTATGACGTCGTTCAAGTCATTTAATAGGAGGACCAGTGTATTTGTTTGCCAGAATGTTATTCTGAGGTTTATCTTTTTTTTTTTGTATATATATTGGGTTTTAACGACGCACTGTAATGATGACTGAGATCTATTGGCGTCGGATGAATGATTAATGAGATGATGGGATGATGATATGAAGTTTTTTTATGGGTAATGGGAAGGATAGTGGGAAGGAAGCGGTCGTGGCCTATATTGTGGGAACCATTCCGGCATTAGCCTAGACTACAGAGGGAAACCACGAAAAACCCCTGTAAAGATGAACGGTGGCGGGGATCGAACCGGGTCCGATATGTCCCTTCACCTCCCGGGTCACATGGAGCAAGTGCGCTAACCACTCAGCTACTGTGCCGGTAGGTTCATCTCCAGTGAGTGGTTAAAAACAAGTGGAATCGTGAAATAAGTCGGCTTGTTGGAACGAGATTGATGGAATACACACACAGTGTGAAAAAAAAGTAAAAATACTGGGCGTACGATTATGATGTGTATCTAAAACTGGCGTGATTATATTAAATTATGAAAATTTGATTTCACTAGATCACCTTCTTCAGTGTTTTTTAAGATTCTATCGAAAACTAAATATAATCATGTTAATCTGATTTTGATCGATCTATGCCTAGTTAATTAAGTAATTATATATATAAGAAATATAAAATGAACCTTCATAGATTTCATCAATTCGATGACCGATAGCGAAGATCCATATTATATACTCTCAAGAAGATTTGTCTGTGTGTGGGTGTGTTTTTGTTCGCACTGCAACTCTTATCAATATAAAACTGCTTGTGTGCACGCAGACTCATCTAACTCGAAATTGTATTGTTTTGGATCCTAATCGGTTTTATCACCAATGCGGAGAAAAATTGAGATTCAAAGTGGACATGAGATTAAACCAGGAGGGAAAATCCAGAGAAAAATATCTTCAAAAAAATCAAATTTCTACTGAACGTTGAACACAAGATTGATGCAGATTATCACAGATTTTCATTCAGTACTACTAATCGTCTAGAACAAAATGATAGGAAATAATGGATGATTTTTTTCTTCCACATAAAAAGTGGCTAGAAATAATAATCAATCAGAACTATGGCACACAGTGACTCACGGCTTTTCAGACTTCATAGTTTCTCACTCAAAGTGAACTGAGTATATTATCCCATACATATCAAAGTGTGTAGAGTTTTCAAGTACATTCCATATTGATATTTCGCTAATCTTCAACGCAAATGCTGCGATTTTTTGATTCAATATAGTATTTTCATGTTGAGTATGTTCAGTTGGCCTACCATTTATACTAGAATCTGAAATAGGTACATCTATTCCATATTCATTATTTAAAATATCAATATTTGAAGTGCCATGAATTTTAATCTGTAGATATATTCATCCATCCACCCATGGCGAAAGATGGCGGTATACGAATGAAATACCGAAAGTCTAAGTCGTATAGTTATATACTTTCATTATTTATCGCATTTTATCCACATCTTATATTTGATAATTACGTTCAAATTACTGAAACAATTAAATATCTATTAGTATCATTACATGATTCTCTACCTCTGAAATGAGCTTCATTAATTGATCATAATTACCGTGAACCATAATGATAAGATGTATAAGGTATGAAAGGAGAGCAAGAATTCTAATATCGTAAAACATACAAGTTTTAATATCGTAAAACTGAGGAATTATAATGTCCCTTTCACACAACAAAATGTAATAATATATTCAGTATGATGTTCAGTATGATCATCAACGATAATAACAAAACTTCGTGTTTATATGACTTTATACTCTTATTGTTAATTTTAAACTGACAATCAACAATGCCTTTACCAGTTGAAACTTTATTACTGGAGAAGAAAACGAATGACAAACTGTTTCCAGTTGTACATTCGCCACGAACTGCTCTTATATGAAGTGGAATATTTCTACATGATTCCCAACACGACTTCAGACTCCTTCTGCGTTAATTTCCTTCTTACTGTATGCTAAAGAGTAATTACGCTAACCTTTGAATAGAATCAAGCGTATGAATAGCTCATTGTTGGTAGCGACTCGAGAATTCAATTATATATATATATATATATATATATATATATATATATATATATATATATATATATATATATATATATGTACATGTTCTTATCTGTCATCTGTTAAATACATTGCTTCTTGGGCTCTTGCCTCCCCCACACAAATAATCATCTATTTAAACACACAAACAATATCCAACCACCTACCTGTGTTAATCTCACGTTAATGAGAACGTTTTCTTTATAAGGTTTCCTATTTACGTAATTTTCCGTTTTATATGGTTTCGAATTGCACTTGTGGCAAGACATGCGTAGATTGGTAGAAAGTGGATGTTTTGACATTTTTCACGGAATTGTGGTATACAAATATTATAAATCATGTGTGTACTTATTCGTTGCCAAATTAACACGGACGAATTACTATAGGGTTTTGTCCATCATCTTAAATTTTCAAATGTTATATTTCTCAATGAAGAGTTAGACCCCTAATATGGATTACGAATGGTGGACACTCAAACGAAAATGTTCAAAATCCAATTATTATTTTTTTAGATCAGCAGAAAAATCTGAAAACTAATAGAAGATTGAAAATATGTGCATATCTCTTTGATCCGTATATTGGAGTGAGACTTCATCGAGATTTTCAATACGCAATGACTATTCACGAAGAATTATTTGCTTCTGGTATCCCAATCACTGACATTTCAGTTAATCACTCTATATAGTAAGCCTCTACAGTATCATATAGTTGAGACCCATATCCGTTTGAACTATATAGCTAATTCGAAGTAACTCGATCGTTGAAGCTACCATCATTTATTCCTCCAATGAGAATTACAACACATTGCACAATATATTGATAGGACAAGTATTATTGTAAGTCTGACATCTTCTTTTCACGGAATCACAATCAAACTTCGTTTTCACGCCTCATAGATACAACTAATTTCCTTTGCCCTTTGAATGTAACATTCGTAAGAAAAAACTGTATAATATAATAACTCGACTTCGTCTATGTCAGCAGTTTAACCAATATATATTTTTTGTTGTATTCGAGTTTTACGGTGTACGGTTTAAATACGTAATTTTCACATTACTGTCGATTCATGCAGGCATTGAAGAATGAACATTTTCTTCGTACATTGAGAAATAAAATGACGCTCTTAGCATGAGTACGATATTAAAAAATATATACACACACTGTGTGAATGTTTTTGGATTAGACATGGCCATCACAGTGAATAGTGCTACATCTGTGTGTTTATATACATATATATATATATATATATATATATATATATATATATATATATATATATATATATATATATATATATATATATATATATATATATATATATATATATAGAGATATAGATATATATATATACATATATATTTATTTATATATATATATATATATATATATATATATATTTATATATATATATATATATATATATATATATATATATATATATATATGTATATATATATATATATATATGTATATATATAGATATATAAATAGATATATATAGATAGATATATATATATATTTATATATATATATATATATATATATATATATATATATATATATATATATATATATATATATATACATATATATATATATATATATATATATATATATATATATATATATATATATATATATATATATATACATATATATATATATATATATATATATATATATATATATAAATGTATATATATATATATATATATATATATATATATACATATATATATATATATAGATAGATAGATAGATAGATAGATAGATAGATAGATAGATAGATAGATAGATAGATAGATAGATAGATAGATAGATAGATAGATAGATAGATAGATAGATAGATAGATAGATAGATAGATAGATAGATAGATAGATAGATAGATAGATAGATAGATAGATAGATAGATAGATAGATAGATAGATAGATAGATAGATAGATAGATAGATAGATAGATAGATAGATAGATAGATAGATAGATAGATAGATAGATAGATAGATAGATAGATAGATAGATAGATAGATAGATAGATAGATAGATAGATAGATAGATAGATAGATAGATAGATAGATAGATAGATAGATAGATAGATAGATAGATAGATAGATAGATAGATAGATAGATAGATAGATAGATAGATAGATAGATAGATAGATAGATAGATAGATAGATAGATAGATAGATAGATAGATAGATAGATAGATAGATAGACAGATATTTATATATATATATATATATATATATATATATATATATATATATATTCGGACATAATTAGTTGTTCAAACGAGGTTTGATGTATAATGAATGTTCCAAGGCAACAACTTGAACTTAAGTGTGGAGTGAAACACGTCTTTTTATCAATTAGCAGTTTCTGCATTTCGTGCAAAGTGCAATGTGTGTATGCGATATATGACCAGTAAATGCACTGTTAACCCGTTAACGTACTGTACTAAAACAATCCGATAATTCAAACCATTGTTATTTTGTTGTAACTCCACTTTCCCTCAATAGTTCTTTCAGAGATAAGTTGTTGATTGTTTATAGTTATAATCGAGATTCTGATTAGCTAGTCTCATCTGATCATTTGTAATGTGAAGTCCCTATATTCTATAACTGCAAATGGAATGGAAGCTAGACGACAGTGTGAAATCTCATACGACACACCATTTGTGCACAACTCGCGGCCCGCCATGACATATTTTGTGGCCTGTATCGTCCGAATCGAAATTTGTCAACACTTCCAGCATGTCCCAATAATTTCAAAGGAAATTGTTCTACCATTTTCAGCCCACTTTCAATGTATATTCTCTCAGGTAAATTATCAAAGGACATCACAACCCTGAAACTAGATTGTAATCAACTACCACGGTATTTATCTCCTCAATTTTAGAGAGAATTGGAAATCAATATCTCAATTCAAGAAAATAAAACAATATTTGGGTCCTCCATAGACCATAGCTAATGACGTAGGCATTACCTATCATGTACGGAAGGTGAACAGAATCGAGTAATGTCTACGTCACGACTCAGAAAAAGGGCCGGGTCCTAGAGGACAAATGAATTGATTATGATTCTTGTAATTGAGATGGTGATTTCCAGTTTTCTTTAAAAATGAATTCATAAATACTTTCGTCGTTCTTTGAAATCCAGTTTCAAGGTTGTGATGTTTTTTAATAAAACATGATATTGCCGCACTTCTTTCTGCAGACAATTCAATGTGACTAGCGTGTTCTTTGAGACAGTATCCATCTGTGCCAACTGTCATAATTAGGCTGTTCCTAGTTCGATTGTTTGGTTATGAGGTTAGTTGGAGATTATATAGATTTCAATTTTCGGAACATTTTTCGTGAATCGTAGAGGCAACATGGCAGCCAATCAACGATTGACAGTTGTGTTCAATTATTAGGCAGCTGCCAGTTGAATATAGCCCTCTAGTTTTTATGTTACCATCTTGTTCCAAATTTGATTTGTGCGATTTTTCCTGCTTCTTTTCACAAAAACGGCGAGTAAAATATAGTGATATCATCTGATATAATGTTACCGTTTTGGAGAAGGAGGGGGTGAATTTCAATTGAATTTCGATAATTATCTTTCCTTATAATCTTTTTCTTATATTTCCTGATACAACGTGGAGACTAACCTGAGTCCAGAGTAAACTCCATACCTGGTGTGTGCCCATATAAGTCAAGCTTCGAATAGAATTCATATCATTTTTCGGGACACTTATGGAGTGGCTTCTCCGATGAAAACAGTTGTGTATCACTGCGATAGACCATGTATTTTGAAAACACTACTATCGGAACCTATACCCATCGGATGCTACCTTCCATCCATAGTCTCAATTGGGAACCATAAATTTTGTATCAAGTTTCGATGCTATTAAATATATATATATATATATATATATATATATATATATATATATATATATATACCGGTATATATATATATATATATATATATATATATATATATATATATATATATATATATACATATATATATACATATATATATACATATATATATATATATATATATATATATATATATATATATATATATATATATATATATATATTAAATATATATATGAATATATATATATATATATATATATATATATATATATATATATATATATATATATATTGTCGGAACTGAACGAAGATGTGACCTAGGATTTCGTTCCAGAGTTCCAGAATAACGTTTTAGAGCTGTATCAAATTTGAAAGCATAGATTTGTCTAGATTTACAAACGTGAATCAATTCACTAGTTGATTCGTATAGTTCGTTCTAGATTTGAGTGGAGTCGCTGCATCACTTATGATATAAAAAAGTCACAACATCTTATAATTATTTTGAATTATTATTTAATTATGAATTATTAATCAACTCATCATTATGTGTGGTAGAATGATATCATCATTGCAATGATCCAAGCAAAAATATAGGGTTCAAGGTGTGGTCTATGCATGGTTACATGTAACTCGATTCTTCTATCTCACATCCATTTTGGAGGCAAAACATACTTTAAAGCAATTGTTTTTATATTTCAAGACTGCATACTTCAGCTACCGTACACTTCAATCGACTCTGAGCTTGCAGTCTAGTTATTATAGCAATATGAATTAAAAATCTTGATCTCGCAGATGAAATAATACACGAGCAAAATGTACACTACAAATAGGCAAATTCCATATTGATATAACGGAAGGTTCAATTATAATCTTTGATTATGACAGTTGGATTATGATAAAATACCAGAACACAAACAGAATAATAGAATAAAATAGAACCGAGTAAATGAATAGAGTAAAATATCTCATTGATCCATTATTATTCCCGAAATATTATTTTGAAATGTTCTTGTTTTATTTTTGGTCTGGTAATGTTTACAGGCAAAATACGAAATGCAACTAAAATACGAAACACACTTCATTAGGTTTAATGATCACTAATTAATCATAATACTAATTATTTGAAAACATGGAATCCGCTGACCCCCAGTTTTAATGGCTTCAAATGTCAAAAGGCGCCAAGCTAATTCAAAAACCACGAACAAACGAACGGTCCATCGTAATTAATGACCCTTTTTACTACTCTGACTATCAAACGAAGTCCGTAAATGGATATTACATCATAATAAATTGCGTAACATACCTCATCCTCGCCTACAACGGTGTTGACGGAGTCCATGCTTTGGCTGAGCGCGATAGTCGTCTCCATGCTTGTAGCGGTCATGCTCATCTTGTGAGGCGAGTGCTCAAAGTTGACCGAAACGGGGGTAGTGGCGACGATGGGGACGACGGAGACGTGGGAGTCCCGACGCTGGCGCTTGAAGGCGGGAGAGGCGGGGGGCTCTGAAGACGGGATTGGCGGCGACAGGTTGCAGCCTCCTAACAAGAGCCGGTTCCTTTTCGACGTCGGATTATACACCTCGGTCTCCACGATTTTTCCGGAAATTACTATGGTTTCTTATTATTTTATTTTCGTTAATTAGTTTTCATTTGTTATTTTTGCAACTGTTCTGATTTGAATAACTGAACAACAAGCACAAATTCTTCGTAGATATTTTATTTTTCTGTTTATAACAGAAAACGCCACACTCGCTCGTATCTATAACATTCGTTTTCTGTGATAGGTTGGCTACAATACAACTGTTAATAATTAGCTATTGTTCACTAAATCAATCCGACAAATGTATGACATTAACAGCAATGCAAACAAGTGTGTACATGAAAATACTCGGCGCGTGATTGCGTATTGTTCCTATACCACGTGATGTCAGCTTGAAGTCAGCCGGTGAACTAAACTCAGTGGCAGCCCCGACGTGTTCACTTCACAGCTGGTATGGTGGTCGACAACGATATTTGATCGAGTCGGATCGGACTCGGGATCGTGGTGTTCTGTTTTTTTATATATTATACTTTTTTATTCAGCCGGTTTCGGAAACCACGAAGCAATTGAATGAGTACAGGAAGTGGAACTATGCAAAGCCAGGTAGAGCGTATTACGGTGTGACGTCACTATACAGAGAGGACAACGACAATAATACGTGGCGGATCACGGATAATGGAGCGACAGACCGGAACAAGTAGGGGGACAAAATAAGAGGTGATTAGCGTATTTTTATCAAACACTAAATAGATCAAACTTAACACAAGAGCGCCACTTCGTAACTTGGCCGGTGATTCGTTGTATAGATATATTATATAGTACGTACTCAAAGCACTCTCACAATGATGAATTTGTGTCAATCTATCGTTATCGACTGTTTGTTTGGTATAGCCGATGACGAGTATTCTTCTGGCTAATTTGAGGGTGGGACGTGTGAATGAAGGGGGGTGGGTCAGTGCGTGGAGAGGAAAGGGGGAGGGGGAGAACGACGTGTCTGATATGATACGAGTGATCCACCGTAGCCAGACGTCGAACCACGGACTGTGGTTTGTGATGGGGGATGGGGGATAGGGTCAAGCGGTGTGTTGATGTGTGTGAGAGTTGACTGTGGTGCGAGAGAGGGATTGTGTCTGTCCTATGTGGCCTATGTCTTGGCTCAGACTAACTGAGGATTGCCTACCTTGCCAGGGGATATCCCTCGTCCAATGGAGGTAACGTGTGACGTCACTTGTCATGCGCGAGACGTGGGCGTCGGTGCAAGAGTACGTCGGTGTAACAGCGTCGATCATAATTCGGCTTTGGGTGGTAAACGTACTTGTCGTTGAGGAGTTATGTGTTTATTGTGATATACTAACTGGAGCATGGACTCATTCGAGACACTGGAGTTGGATGATTCATTTTATTTTATATTTTTCGTAGCTGTATACGATTGATTTGATAGACCTCCTAATATCAAATATTATTTCATTCATTTTATCGCGTCTGAACTCTTTTATACATATTTGCATCCACGAGAGAAGAATATTTCGACCGACCATTTTCCTAGCCCACACCTCTAGTTTATTTCTTGTGAATACTAATTGTAATACTAATTGTGAATACCAATATGATTGTTATAAATCTATTTCAACGATGCACAGTATAGTGTCAACGGAAGAAATTATCAGTGAAATCAATCTTGAAAAATAATTGGTATTTTTGAATATTCAACGGTGGGCTTACTCACAATGACGACAATAACAATATAATAATACATAAGAACAATTGTTGTCATCACATAAAACAAAGATATATAGCATTTTTGTGAAGTTCAAATTATTGATAAGAGTTCAGTATATATTCATTTTTTTGTTGTCTCGTTCAATTGGGAGGTAATACCATGAACTATGTTATGTTGCTATATTTTATAACACAATATATAAGTATATAAGTCAGCCCTGAAGGATTCCATTAGGATATTCAGGAACCATCTATATAACTAACCATCATCCATCAACTTTTACATTTTTATCCTTTCAATTATCATTAGTGTCATAATTTTGTATTTTATCGTTAATTTTTTCAATTTTTATTCCAGTTTCATATCATTTCAATATTCAGTTACATAACTTTTTTCTATTATATTTTCACATGTATTTTATATTGATTGTTATGTGCACTTTGGAGTCAGGGGCCAATAAAGGTTTATATATATATGTTCATTTTGCACAGAATTCACAAAGATTTGTATATGATATGCATATATATATACATATATATATATATATATATATATATATATATATATATATATATATATATATATATATATATATATATATATATAAATATATATATATATATAAATATATATATATATATATATATATATATATATATATATATATATGTATATGTATATACATATATATATATATATATATATATATATATATATATATATATATATATATATATATATATATATATATATC
Source organism: Brachyptera risi (assembly GCA_964007535.1). NCBI lineage: Eukaryota > Metazoa > Arthropoda > Insecta > Plecoptera > Taeniopterygidae > Brachyptera > Brachyptera risi. The sequence goes on from OZ023326.1 coordinate 68,137,486, forward strand.
AAATATATATATACATATATATATATATACATATATATATATATATATATATATATATATATATATATATATATGAATATATATATGAATATATACATATATGAATATATATATATATATATATATATATATATATATATATATATATATATATATATGTATATATATAAATATATTTATGTATATATATATATATAAATATATATATATATATATATATATATATATATATATATATATATATATATTCATAAATATATATATATATATATATATATATATATATATATATATATATATATATTTATATATATATATATATATATATATATATATATATATATATATATATATTCATATATATATATATATATATATATATATATATATATATATATATATTCATATATATATATATATATATATATATATATATATATATATATATATATATATATATATATATATATATATATATGTACATATATACATATATATATATATATATATATATATATATATATATATATGAATATATATGTATATATATATATATATATATATATATATATATATATATATATATATATATATATATATATATATATATGTATATATATGTATAATATATATGTATATATATATGTATATATATATATATATATATATATATATATATATATATATATATATATATATATATATGTGTATGTATATATATATATATATATATATATATATATATATATATATATATATATATATATATAAATATATATATAATTTATTACATAAGCGTTAGCGAGGATCTTCCTCGTATACTCTTACGGAGCTTTCACCGTGAGTTTTTTGTTTCGTGTAGGCCTATTTATTTATTTTTTGTTTACACTGTCTGGATTAAACGGTGTGATTGATTGAATTCACTGAACACTCAGAACTGCAGAGTTTTGGGGCCAAATCAGTTGGACCACTTTTAGGAAAAACCATTACGAAATTTCTAATACACCTGTAAGATTTTTACGGGTAAGAAAATTCGGGAAAAAACTCTCAAATTGAATTCAAATTTTCATCGAACGTAAATACAAGAAAGATACGAATTATCATCAATTTCCACTTGTTCATTAAAATACAAATTTACACTTTTAAAAAAATCTAAAATCTAAATCAAAAAGCTATGAATAATTTTTGTTCAGCAATCAAGTAGATATAATAGGCATCAAGTAGATAACCTATGATTATGACAGATGGCAGCCATTGGGACTGCGGCGGCCATGTTTTTGCCACTTGAGCCTATATCTACCGATATTCATTCATTCATTCTTAACAATTATTACTCATTTTAATGGATATAATTATTGGTTCAAAATTCGATAAATTCAAAACTCATTATCACCTCGTATAAATAACATATAAACCTGCCCATACACGACAGAACGTGGACATTAAAAGAGCCATTTTAAAGAAGCATTTTTTGGCCAAATAAGTCATTGTTGTGGCTTCATAATATGTGCACGATGTAGTGGGCTAACCTTTTCTATCACAATATAATATCATGATAAAATAAGTTGGTATCACTACATCGTGATATAAATCAAAGCCTTGTATGAATAATATATTCATATAATAGAAGTCACGGCTTTCTAGAGTTTATAGAGTTTCCAATAGACTTCTGTCAAGTAACAAATGACAAACAATCGTTACCATAGCAATACAGCGAACTGGTGGACTACCAAACTTTCTGATTGGTCAATTCCAACTGGTTGACATTGTTGTCTGTCTCTTTCAACAATGAGTGACGTCACTTGGCAGAAGCCTATTCGCTAATTACATTCATAATGCAAGGTGTGTAGAGTTTTGAAGTATTCAGAAAAATGTATCGCTCATCTTACAACGCATTATGCTACGTTTGCTTAGCTGAAGAACCTTCAATTTGTTGATTGAGCACCTTTTTCATTTGATTTTCTTTAATCTTTTTTCATTTTGTATTTTGTTATGTTCAATATTCATCCTAATTCCTCTTGGAGCTAGTTCTACGAAACTTGGTCAAGTACTGATCCACTAACTTTTAGTTGAGGTACGAAAATACCATATGTAACCAAGTGTGACGGCGAGATGACTCATAACTATCGCTTGATCCACTGTCAATTCGAAAAGCTGGGCCTTAATATTGAGCAGGTTCAATTTCAAGTAAAATTCTCGTTTTATTGATATTTGAATGAGCGAAGTGAAGACTCAAGAACCCCCCCCCCCACCCCCCCCCCCCCACCCCCCCATCACACCCGAAAAAAAGTGTTTTTTCGCGCTCCACATGTCAAACAAAAATTCAAAGTCAGTTGAAACTTGGCACACACAAGTTTCCTTATCTAGTTCGATAGTATAGTTTTGAGGCGAAATCGATTGAACCACTTCTGAGAAAAATAATTTCAAAGTTTTCGAAAATCCCATAAGAATAACCTAGAGGGAAAAATTCGTGATAAATATTTCCTTCTTGAGAATTCAAATTCCCAGGAAATTTTGATTCGATAATTATACACATTATTCCGATCTTGCACTTGGATCTGATTAGCCGTTCCGATGTAAAAAAATATATGATATATTTTTTTCAAATCACTCAAAGCTATTAAGATACCAATTAAATCCAAGCAACAGGTATCACCATTCAATTGGAAACGATTAAAACAAAGCCTTCTTTACTATCATATTGGAAATCAATCAGAAAATGGGAGGGCAGTGACATAATTGTTTGGATCACAAGGTGGATGTGTATATAACCGATTCAAAGATATGTTGATATATTGTTCCAGCTCATCCATCAACGCGGAAACACATAACGCGTTTGCCTAGTTGAAGAATCATCTATAAAACAACAAGAAGTGACAAATGTTTCATTTCAATTCTGATGAAAACTATATTGAGAAGTTTCAAATTTCGTTTCATCAATATAGATACATTTTTGTGCTGATCAAATATTGAATAGCTTAAACAACAAAAGGAATGCATTTGATTATAATTCCAATGGCATATTCAACACAACTGGTTAATGTATTTGGGAGAACAATAAATGATGAATCATCACTTAATTATGAGGAATATATCAAAATTTCCATTGAGAGTTGTTCATATCTTCTATTCACCACATCGTACAGTATTAAAATATTTACATCAACATGTCAATCTAATGAATGGTTCAGTTTCATTTCATGATATATTGCTACTCATTTTCGTACAAATGTTTGAATGCGATACATTCCTATCGATTTGAATTCATAATCAAGTGGAACAATCAAATGGAAGATGAAACATCTTCTAATTCACAAATAATTCATTGAATTCATTAATGCCCGGTATTACCACGGCCAGTTAGTATTTATCTGAGAGTTGATGAAAACAAATAGTATGGGTAACCATGGTGATAGCAAGTTTGAACTGTTAGATAAAGACTAACTGGACTTGGTAATACCAGGCCTAAATTCATTAAATAACAAAATATATTACATTTTCTTTGATTTTCATACTTGTATTTCACTTTCGATAGGTGTTGATACGGATTGGTCCTTTCTGTTGTATGATGAAAACAAAAGAAAATAATTCGAAGAACTCTCTCAATTTCAAAAAATGAAGGTTCAAAACCTTTTATTCAGATGGAGTCATTGAAAAAAGTGTGATTCCGAAATGAATATAGCTTTTATCAAGTTTCACATGAACTTTATGAATCAATTTTCTCATTAAGAGATAAAATCATCGACACTGAAATGAGACAAAAAACAAATTGGATGTCTTTCTATGTTATTCCTTAGAATGTATGTGGTCTATATATAGGTTACCGTGAAGCACGCATATTATTCTTTCATAGCCCATTTTCAGATTTTAGTCTCAACAAAATGCATATCATCCCTACAGATCAAACCCCGAAGTGAACAAGCCGTTCGGGAGTAATTACTGCAATCTGGGAAAACATGGGATTCAATTCCCACGTTTTAACAACGTTTTCATGGTTTTCATCTATCGTAAAAGTGAATGCTGGTTTGGTTTCTCAATAAAAAGTCACAACCACTTCATTCCCATTTTATCAAAATACTGATGAAGTGACTTTTCGTCTCATCTGCTCACCATATTTCAATTCATCGTTCACCGACGCCAACAGATTTTGGTTATCATTAGAGTGCGTTATTAAATTCAACATGAATAAAGGTGATCATGATTTCGCCGCAACTCATCAACATATAGACATTCTACCAGATACAAAATCAATATTTAGCTTCATATTCCCTTATAACGACCTACTATGATACCATAGAGAATATAATATGTTGATACTAGAATCCCTGAACAACCTCTATATTTTGTATTCACTGATATTCCCATGGTGTTTTGAGCCACTCTTGTCTGTCAGATGTAGGCCTACGTGCAATCTCGTGCTAGTCAGAGACGAGCCCTATTGCCCCCAAAAGTCACAGCCCTCTTATTTGTTGCCAGTTACGTTGAGCCGAGAATTCGGTGGAATAAGGGAAGGGGAGGGGGTGAGACATTATTCAGGTGATTAACAGATTGGTTCTGATGGAAGTAATTCTACTGAAATGTAATGTGTTTTCACCTGGCGAATTCATATGGCTCATCCGGATTGTTTTCTATATTGACCAACAATATTATTACCGAAGATAGTAAGTTCAGAGAGCAGAATGATTTAGAAGGCAATGATTCAATTCTTTATTATAGGCTTCAGCCAAGTGACGTCTCTCATTGTCTAGATTGACGGACAACAATGTCCATTTGTTGGAATTGACCAATCAGAATGTTTGGTAGTCCACCAGTTCGCTATATTGCTATGGTAACTATTGTTTGTCATTTGTTCATATTGGGCATTACGCCGCATTGTAAATTTGATAAACGCCCGGTATCACCAAGTAGGACACAGTTAGCCTTTATCTGAGAGTTGGTGAAAACAAATAACATGTGTAACCATGGTGATAATAACTTCTAACTGCCAGTTAGAGCTATTTCGGATAATGCAGGTACTAAGATCTATTCACGTCGGGTAATGATGAGTGAGGAAATGAAGAGTACAAGATGAAAGGGCCGTGGCCTGCTCTGAAGAACTACCCCGATACGGTATCAAGTTTGACTATGAATTGAAACTACGAAAAATCTCTGTCATGATAACGGGATTCGAATACCAGTCTCCTAAGCGATGACTATGCGCTAACGACTGAACCACCCGTTTCAAAAATACTACCATTCTTGAACACTTTTAAATAGATTGATATACTCACATAAATGTCATGACTTAATATTAATCCATCTTCTCACACTGATATACTCTATGATTATACGTTTTGAGCAGGGAAATAATTCACATCTGGTTTTAATAACACATATTATCTCAACAATGAATGTTATACTATGTTTCCATTGGCTGATACATCTTTTTTTCCTGATGATGTGAAGTACGTCTCACTCAAAATGTTATGTAAGAAGTGCATTTGAACATGCAGTTAAATTATTCATCTAATTCGATGGATGAGAAGGAAAGTGTGAACTAAAATAATATTCGGTGTTGATTTCAATTTGTCGTAAAGTCATACCAACCTGTAGGCCTACATTCATAACAAATGAGATAAAACATTATTCATTATTCATTCGTTCATCATTAAAATTTGTAATGATCTATCGGAATAACAATGAGAATGCATGTTTCATAGGTTACTTTTTGAAAAATATTTTCTGAAATGGCTTTTATTTATTCACGAACGGTACATAAAAAATGTAAGCGTGCCATATTTACAGCATAGTGAAACTGTATCTTGAAGATGCTCCTTCTGTCTTTAAAAGCAGTATTTTTCGATAACAGAAAATGTGAAGGCGAAAAATATAAGTTGGATAATTAATTAATTCTCGAATGAGATGCCTTGTATTTTCTGAATCCTTGGATATCTGTGAGTAGTAAAATAAACCCTTGATTATAAGCGAATGAAATTAAAGATTTGTATTTTGATTATGATCTTGTTGCTGTATTGAAAGAATAGCACGGAATTGAAAATGTATTCACAGATAATTTACAGATAACAATTTAAAAATGAAGGGAATTAATGGTTCGTGAATGGTTCATGAGGTGAGAAATTTTAAAATTTTTGAACATTACCTATTATGGAAACGATTACGTGATTTTCTGTTCGTTCACTCATACAACGAGGTTGCATAATCCATCATTGTACCAAGCAATGAATATATATATATATATATATATATATATATATATATATATATATATATATATATATATATATATATATGTTCTACGTAAGTGTATGCTGTGGAATATATATATATATATATATATATATATATATATATATATATATATATATATATATATATATATATATATAACATTATTGCCAAATCTCAGATAACCAAATTAATGCTCCATGGATGATATACAAAAAAATCTGGGTTGGTCATCTTTGAACTCGGAATCTGACAGTTCCGGACTTTAATTCTAGTTTCATCGTCGTTTTTATCTTCACAACAACTTTTCTCCTCTGTTCGTCGATCTATTTCTTTATATTTTTCCCTATGCACCCACCAACAACCATCTTCAAATTCTATTCAGTTCTCTAACATTTTCTGAATATATCATATTATACACCTATCAGGTTCCGTTTCTTTGGACAGCCAACTCTCTTCTCTTCGTTCCCATTTTCACTGATTTCTCAAACTCGACTATTGACTCGACCTTTTTCACTGATTCTTTCCGTAAATCCACCTCACTATTCTCAGTTTTTCTACTTCAAAGTCGTTTCTGATCTGAATTGCAATTCCTCATCACGTTCATTTAATTTTATACTAGAGTTTTAGAGTGTAAAATTGAATGTCAAACCGAATAGAGGAGTGAATTCAAAATTAAATTCACGTCATTCTCTCATAGATACAGAAATCTGAAACGTTTACACTCGGTCACCGACTATGAGTTTTTTTGTGAAATAAATAGACGCATTTATCCTTTTATTGATGATTATCTTCCAAGTTTCTGAAGTTTAATTTGATTGAGTACTATACAGTTGAACCATGCAATGGTTGCTCGAGCTCGTGGCTAAGTCTCCTCCTGTATTTGTTGTTATGTGGATGAAGGGTCTGCTGAGGGGATTGGGGGGTGGAGGCGGGGATTATAATACTGTACAGCCATACGTTCGTTCACTTAGTTAATTCACGAACACAACCATGCATATTCGGACTACTGAAACAATTCATTAATCAAAATTCTTGATCCATTACGATATATATTGTTGTGAGCCTGTTAGGACACATAATCGAAAACAACATTAATCGGGTTTAAACCTACTTTGATGCATATTGCCGCTCGTGCATAACTATACGCCTTAATGTCTGTCTATGCAATTATTCGTAATGGGTCATAAGTCAAATCATGTCAAATAGCAATGAGTGTTTTTATTGACTACATCTACATTATTGAACAGTAAGTTCAAACGAAATGTCTGATTATATAATGGATGTCTAGAACTACTACACGAAAGTCAGATAACTCTGGGACAATCACTTGTTTGATAGATTCAGTATAGAAGAGTTAAATTGAGAATCAAATTGGTTGATTTCCATCAAAAACAGGACATTAGGAATATGATTCATGGAAGTATTTCCAAGAGTTCAAACTTCTCCCAAAATGTTTGCAGAAAATAAATGTTGTAGCCCATGTAAAATCCCATCTAATAAATAATGTAGAGGGTCTATACATAAATAATACATAAATAATGTAATACGTAAATGATGTAGCATTATTGCAGTACAAGACAGCAAAGCATGACGAAACTCATGGAAAGAAGGTTTCATTCATTGAGGTATAGTATTTGATAAATGAAACACCACTTTTAAATTGAATTCTAATCTATTTGGAATTTCATTGTTCTTTAAACTTCTTATCTCAATCGTCATATTGTGGAAAATGTGACCCATTTTCTTTACATGGCTATATATTATTAGGCTTCAACAACATTCATGTAGTTATATGCTTGAATATCAGGAAGCATAATTCACTCAATTCTTCAATTATGTATCCATTGATTTTTCATCTAATCGATTATTACCACAAAAATAAAGTTCTATTTTTGGTCATAGCGGTCATAGAAGTTGAAGCAGTTTTTTTTTTGTCCTTTTACAGTGTTGTCGTGCTTCAAGCTTATCTACAAAATTGCAACTTTGGCTTCCTCAATTATTCACAAGATTATGAGTATTATTGATTGATAACCAATAATTACATGATATCAGGCAAACAATTATATAAATGATATGCTACACATAGCCACATAGTATAGTCTACTTTCTACTATTAAAGTAATTACTAATAAACGTAATGTTATCAAATGTTATACTACGTCCTCCTGTATCATGAGCATGTACATAATACATTACACGACAATTTTAGATCATTATTTTTCAGCGAGCTTGTTTTCGAAAAGATAATGTTCAAATGGGCACAAGCGTTTCAAGACCAGTTCAGTCGTTCCCGAAGTGGTATGGTCAATCGTGCGACGAATTCATTACGTGTACTGTATCACAATTTTGTACTGCTGTAAATCTAGATTCACTCTTGAGTGAACAAATGAAAGAAAATTCAAATGGATTTTTCCTCAAGTAGAGTCGTGAGTGTTTATACGGTGAAAACTCATTTTCCATGGATACTATACGCTGCAAGCAGGCATCATAACAGAATCTATAGTTAGCGTGTTGATCGCGCGCCGAGTCGAATATATAGGCTACTGCGTGTATTTGAGCAAAATACTGTATTTTGGTATACCTTCAGAAAAAATCTTGAATAAAAATCAATAGCATCTTTCAAAAACATGGTCGTGAGCAATCTCGGCCTGAACGCTTATACCCTCCTGGTAGACTCGTGTGACTTTTTAAAAGAGCAACTATGAAGATTGATTATTGTTTGCTTAACGATACCAACAACAGCTAGGTTATTTGGGATTCGAATGAGCGGGTGATGGTGAAACTACGAAGTATGATACGTGAACTCGATCCCACGCCCAACAATGACTTCAGTTTGTGAAGAGATGCCTTCGTTGACGAAGCTTAGAAGGAAACTATATATAAATACACACATATTTGAATATATATATATATATATATATATATATATATATATATATATATATATATATATATATATATATATATATAAATATATACATATATATATATATATATATATATATATATATATATATATATACATATATAAATATATATATATATGAATAAATAAATATATATATATATATATATATATATATATATATATATATATATATATATATATATATATATATTTATATATATATATATATATATATATATATATAAATTATATATTTATTTATATATATATTTATATATATATATATATATATATATATATATTTATTTATATATATGTAGATATATTTATATAGATATAAACATATTCATATGAATACATGTATTTTTCAACATCGTAGCATCCAAGCCAATTCAATTACACGCTCTCCAATTAATTAACGAACGTTGAACACATTATTATTTTTCCCAAACATAAACACATAACTTACATAATTAATTCACAATATTGTTTAAAATCAATTCCTGGTAAACGTTGCGGAACAGTTACAGTAATAGACTCTAGTTTCTGAGAATCTGCTCGAAGATGCGGCTGCCTACCGCTCTTTCTGTTGATGGATAGTGCTAATTAGATTCCAGGTGGCGCGACACTCTCTGGGCGTGCCGGTGAAGCTTGACAAAGGTTTCTCCAAAGTGTCACGCTTACTGGCCATCTTTATAGAGACGGGATTTTGTTTGAATATTCAATATTTATCATATTTGTGAGTGCATTTCTGATTTATGACGGGAAAAGCTGGAAAGATTGTGTTGTACAAGTATGTGACATGCGTGCATGCAATTGCAGAAACTATTATGCAGCCAGAGAAAGTTATTCATTTTTCATATTTCGATCGATCGATATGGAGTGACATGAAAAAAATAAACATATACTCCACAAATAATATGAACCAATTACAATCTGTGTCAATTATCCAATATTGCTACTATTTGAAGTAATTTCCAATTCAAATGAGATTTATTGTAGCTCTGGATCAATAAAAAAATGGAGTTGGTTCAAGTTCCGAGACATGGAGAGTAATACCCAGTGGCTGCAAAGTCCCATCTGAGCCTCACCGCATTTTTCTTCATATTGGGCTCAACGACGCACTGTAATGATAACTAAGATCTAATGGCGTCGGATTGATAATTATTGAGATAATCGGATGATGAGATGAAGGCTTTTTAGGTAATGTGAAGGATATTGGGAAGGAAGTGGTCTTGGCCTATATTGAAGGAACTATCCAAGCATTAGCCTAGAATACAGAGGGAAACCACGAATAAAACACTGTAAAGATGGACGGTGGTAGGAATCTAACCAGGTCCGATATGCACCTTCACCTCCCGAATCACGTGAAGCGAGCGCTTTAACCACTGCGCTGCGTGTGCCGGTCACATTTGTTTGTTGTTCTATATATATATATATATATATATATATATATATATATATATATATATATATATATATATATATATATATATATATATATATATATATATATATATATATATATATATATATATATATGTATGTATACGGGGGATGGAGTTGCATCCCTTTCTAGTAACACGATTCAAGAACTCACGCATAATGAGAACAAACAGTTTGTGGAAAAATATATATTCATCTTTTATTAAATATAATTTCCACATCACATATTAAGAGCTGGACGATGTAATGGAATGAAAGCTGTGTGTATTTCTACTTTTGAAATGTCAAAATAGAATAGTACTAGAGGAAAACCCAACTGTTATTGACCTCTGATTGACACAAAAATACGATTGATTCAAGTCCGTGAACTCCCCCCCCCCCTCCTCCCCCCCCTCTCACCTACTTGAGAACTAATTTAAAACTAATTAAGCACTTAACCCTGACCAAATTCAATAGTTGGTGCTCTAGTGGGTGGGGGGGGACAGATTTACGAATCTGATTTATTCTTCTCAGAAATAATTATTATGTTCACGATATAAAGCCATTTGATCAAGTAACTACATCTTGCTTTTATGCAAGTTGATGTGGCAAGAGGAGTTGCGTCGTTCTATGATTAATAGGCTCATAGTATATCGTTAAGGAGCATAGCAAACTGGTGTAGTTGTTAAGAAACCAAACATTGAGTACATTCCTACCCAAAATTAGCCGCACTGTTTGCGGGTTGGTGAGGCAAGCTTTATTCACTACATGCAGGTTTTGAATAACCGCAACGCGTCAACGACGTGGTTATATTTCGCCGGTGAAAACTCACTTGGATTCAGGGTAGAAATTAGCACTACAAGATAGACACAATCAATGTTTACACAGTTTCGATAACCAGATAGCGGTTACATAGAAAACATGTCGGTTATCACATGCTCAGATGTAAAGGACCAGAGCATGGATAGTAAAAGCACAACTGATTAACACTCATCAGGCTATATAATTGGTACTTTGATTTGGATCTTATATCACCAGCTATGACTTGAATCCAACTAAAGAATTAGTTGCAATAACGATGAACAATTGAAATTGAAATATTACTTTCTTTTTTTTATATTGTGTTTTAACGACGCACTATACTGATGGCCACGATTTATTGGCGTCGGTGGATGATGAATGAGATGATGGGATGATGAGATGAAAGGTTATTTTATCAGGTGTTTTGGATGGTGGGAAGGAGACGGTCGTGGCCTGTTGTTGAGGAACCATCCCAGTATCAACCTGAACGACAGAGGGAAACCACGAAAAACCCCTGTCAGGATGGTCGACCAAGGCGGGAATCGAACCCCGGTCTTCCGAATGACGGTTCAGTGTATTGCCACTCGGCCACGCGTCTCGGTGAAATATTACTTATTAATAATTCGAAATATTAATAGCTGCTGAAGGAGGCCTACTGTGAAACATGATTGAATGGCGCTCTACCGATGAGCGGATAGGAAAAATATTCAGAGAAAAATGTGACTTTGTTTTTGTAGCACAATCGGCGTATTAAAATTTGCTTCAGCTGTCGATTGAAACAAGAAGATTAGCACATGTATGGTTTCGGTATGAATATGTATATAATATGTATGAATATGTATGATGTCTTAGCAGCCTCATAGCCTTATTCTGGTAACAAATCAATCAAATTCATATCATTAGGTTCAGAAATGAACATTAATCCAAAACAAATGTTAAATTAAACATGGAATAAGAGATAAATTGATTGAACAATGTTGGGCGAGCGAATGTCAGTCATTAAATAAATGGCGAAAAATATAAATTTATTAAATATGACTGATACCTATATTTCATAGGTATAAATCATATTTGAAAGTTCACACCAAAGGTTACAACATCAAAAACAACATTGAAGGTTACACGATCGCGTGAAAAAATTGAACAGAACAGCAAAAAATAATATTCACAAAACCAATCGTCAACTAAACGAATGTTTTCTTACATTAAATTACACATGTTTTAAGTATACTGAACATTCTATTAGAGATGGTACGATAAGTACATCAATACGAAAGTAAGTTATACATGTCAAGTTAACATGGATACCAAATAAAATGAAATACAAAAATAACTCACAAAATAGCTGTTAATACTCTGAAAGTGGTGAACAGAGAAACTTACGAAAAGTTATGAAATCGTCATGAGCGTCTATTCCAACAATTGACCACTAGTGATGCGTGGCTAATCGCCAAAGCCACCTGGATCTACACATCATGTGGGAATTTAGAGATACTCTGATAGGTCAATGTCAATTTTCCCACATCACAAAGCCCATTTGATTGGATGTTCTGTTTTGTGACGTTTATGGGCGGGTCAATCACTAGTCGTCAATTAAGCCTACTGGTGTCAAAACTGTTGCATTGTTGGGAGAAATTTCCAACCAATCTTCTGCCTTACTGATACAGAAGCGATTCTTTTTAAAGATCCAAACTGGAGTGGGGTATTTAAGAAAGCTAACCAATCACTTGCAATAGTATATAACTGGCTCAACAATAATCTTCTATCCTTGAATAAAACTAAAACCACTTATTTAGCCTTCTCCCTTACATCTAAAACACAACCAGATCCATCGGAACTACTTAAATTGCATACTTATCACTGTACCATGACAAATCATTGTGCAGTACAAAGAAGTGAGTCTGTTAAATATCTTGGAATTATAATCGGTCAAAATTTTCGTTGGAAAGGCCATATTGAATCCTGTAGGCCTACCAAAAAATTAAGAAACCTTTTTTTCATTTTTTATCGACTCCGCAACATTTTAGATAAATCATTATTAATAGAAGTGTATAATGCGTTAGCTCAGTCCATTATGCAATACGGCATTATTAGCTGGGGAGGTGCTAACAAAAAACATTTGCCACCTTTAAAAACTATGCAACATCTCATGCTAAAAATTATTTTAAAGAAAAAACTACAATTTATTCAACGGAATTGATCTTCAAAGAAACAAATGTACTCAACTTTCAACAACTTCATGTGAAATTTATTTTAATACACACCGATAAAAATTACCATTATTTTTAACATCCATAATACAAGAACAACAAATTTAGACACATGTCAATTCACCTTAGTTATACCAAAAAAAAATAAACTGATAGGACAGAGGCACATAGATTACCTTGCACCCTGGCTATACAATCAGCTACCGCTAGAAATCAGAAAATCTAAAAATTTAATTGTATATAAGAAGTCCTTGAAGATCTGGCTAAAAGAGTGTTATTAATTGATCTCGCGTTAAATAACGTAAAATAAAATAAAAGGGTTATATAAATATATCTACTTTATTAATACTATACACATGTTCATATGCAATATGATATTATATTGGTTTGTAACTTTTTTGTATTTGTTTGTTTTGTATACATACTTATGTCTTAATTAATAAGTTTGAGAGTCGGATTTACACTAATTTTTTTGTTCAAGCAAGACAGCCCGCGCACAAGATTTAACTCATGCGGGCTTCGCACTTACAAAAAATCATTCCTGAATTTCTAAATTTCATATCAAAACTTTATATCAAATCATTTATCACTATTGCTTTGATATGTTTATAATTGTTAACTTTTGATTTTATCATTCGTCTATTTGTTCATTTGTACTTTTCTGTCTACTACCTGTATGCAATTGTTGTAGTACTTGATATGTAAGCGTTGAGTGTGAATAAAATGGTTTTAAAATGAAATGAAATGAATAAGCTGTGATGAATGACAATTTACCATTGGTTACGATTGGTAATAGGTCAATTGACGATGTTGAACTGATCCTATCATGAGCAGAAAGGTCTATCTGGTGAAATAATACGATAATGTGTTTGTTACCCATCTCTGAGTCGAAAGTACTTAGCGTCGATTTTTCTCGTGTAGCGTACATATTTTTTTCTCCTACTATATTTCGCTCAAAAGAACCAAAAGTAGCTTCGGAGTCTGACTGTTATCATCTTATACGTACGAGCAGTTGTGTACTACTTCAACAAAAAAAGTTGTCGAATATTTGAAAAAATATGAAGTGGCATATCTCAATTTTTTCGTATTTTTCACAATTTTGCATTGCTGTAACTCATTGTATCGAATAGTACAATTCTCTAAACGAGAAATGCACAATAGTTGAGCCACACAACTTCCCTTTTGAAGCCATCACAAAATACCTTTTGTTGATTCCATCTATAAGCTGTATTTTCGTGTCAAACATTTTATTTCGTTTGAAGAATCGTTCCGTGCAATAAAAGTGAAACGTTCTCCTCCAAGTCTGGTATAGGTTCGTGCAAGTGCCACGTCAGACATACTGGCGCTGATGCAGAATGGTCAATACAACGTCCGATTACGTAGCAACGAACGAAGTATATTTGCTACAAGAGTTTGAGGAAAGCCGTCAATTATTCAGCAACCATTAAGTTTCTTTCTTTCCTTTTAAGACCTCCATCTATTTCCTGGTTTCCTCTCCCCTACCCTTTCCACCTCAACCCCTGCACCACAAGTAGGCTACATTGCATATTTGAACCTCAGCATCTAAATCCAAGTCCAGACGTCCAAGTGTAACGCGGAACGGAATTGACATTTTATATGAATTTTGACATAATTCATAATTTTTTTTTTTATTATTATTGAACAAGAGAACATAGAACATACATATATAAATAAAATTAAACTCTCTTGCACAAAGCCTGCGAAGGCTTATCTGTGGGTTAAAAATAACAAAGAATATATAATATATGTAAAGTTCAGACTAAGATGTAAGAAAGGAATACGTTTAATGCCAAAAAGTAGGGTGTTTAGATTTGAAGTGATCCTAAGAGAATAATTTAGAATATAGAAAAGCATATTCAAGGTCAGAACAAAACAAAACGAAAATAATTACACGTCTAAAACAAATATTATATCTAGATGCCAATTTGAAAATAAACTTCAATCTGAACATGCATTCGTGAATTGAACTGAACTGAGAATAAACAAAATATTGACGAGGTGGAAAAAAAGTATTTTGATTGAGTGAATCTAAATGAAGAGAAAAAACGAATGAGAATATTCCCAAATAAAAGTGAACCTAGAAACAGGTAACTCTCCAATAATTAGAATGGTTGAACAAAAAAACAATCACTATTAAATTGATAACTCACCACAAACGGGACAAATAGGAAAACAAAATTATTATATGAATACAAAACCAGAAGATTAGAATACAACAGATGAACTAGGATTCTAAGTGGGGGCCCTATATAACATGGAATGGCGAAATATTATCAATAATATTATCAATATTATTAATATTATGGATTTCATTTTTTATTTATTTTTTATTCACACAAGAAATAGTAATCCTAGAAATAAATTGGTATCCGTTGAGCTGCAAAAGCAACTTGTCAGCAGAAAAATACAATATAATGAACACATACATTATTGTCATTACCTCATTGAGCACAGATGTGTGATGATTGAATAATAGAAGGAAAAAATATACTTTCGTACATATAATGATTTATTTGAAGAGAAATCGGAGAGAAAACAAACAAAATCGACTTGAAATTTTGATACCTAGAAATAAGGAGAAGTGAAAAAAATGGAATGAAACCAAAAAAATTACACATTCTAATTTACTTGAACATCGTATCACAGCGAAAAACAAACTGAATTGTTGAAAACTTATAATAATAATAAATATAGAATAATAAAAAATGAATATGTAAATATAAATATTATTAATAATCATGATAATAATGATAATAATAGTTAAGATACTCATTTATAATGGGTACTAATTGCCTATCTTGACATATGGAGCAGTTACATGGTTAACTGGAGGAAAGAAAAAAAATGGAGGCACCAGGAATGAAGTTTGTAAGGAGCATAGCAGGAGTGTCAAAGTTGGAGAAGAAGAGAAGCAGTAATATAAGGAAGGAAGTGGGAGTGGAAAGGTTATCATTTAAATTGGAAAGGGATGAGACTTAGGTGGAACGGGCATATGCGGAGAATGGAAAAGGAGAGAATACCGAAAGCAATGTGTGAGATAGGAGAAAACAATGGAGCTTACAGAAGAGTTGGAAGAGCAAGAGAAAGGTGGCAAGAGGGAGTCCAGTTCGGGGTAGTCAACCGAGGAGAAAAATGGGAAGGAGTGGAAGACGAGAGATGGTGGGAGAATAGAGAACGATGGAGGGAACTCGTAGGAAGAGAAGAAGAAATGGAGGATAGGCCTAGTAGTAGTGAAGAAGAGGAGGAAGAAGTCGGAAGCAGCAGGAACCTATTGATATGGAAAGTTTGCCCTAGAAAACCTGGTGAAACCCCCTCCTGGCCCAGTTAGATTGGTTATCTGGGTTCAAGATATATATATATATATATATATATATATATATATATATATATATATATATATATATATATATATATATATATATATATATATAAATATATATTTATATATATAAATATATATATATATATATATATATATATATATATATATA
>OZ023326.1:68159569-68169569 GCA_964007535.1 Brachyptera risi
ATATCCCCACTTAAAATATGAAATTAATATATTTTTCAGTATTAAGAATGATTGAATTTTACACAACCAATTACAATAACAGTTTCTACCATTTGTTCGAATATCTCATCAATTTAAATTACCATCTCTCAGTTGGGGGATATCGAAATGTTAATAAGAATATATATATCACATAAATTCACTGATTTTACATTCATTTACTTTCTGAGAGATATGTATTCCCCTTTCACTTCTTAATGTTTGGGGTTTCAATATTTATCATATGTTTTCGAAAATTATATCAATTTTGTTGATATTAGCTTGAAAGTTAGGAAAATCATTTGAATAAACATAATTTCATCCACAAATAACATTTTACTATATTCCACCACATTTATCTGAAATTTAATCTGCAGTCGTTAATGAGTGCAAAGCTTCCATTCGTCAATATCAATATCAATATCAATATATGTCAATATCTATTGACCGTTAAGATTGCATGAGAGTCAATTTAGCGAAAGATCAGTTTTTATGTGATATACTTCTGAAAGGTATGAGATATCGAAATTCTAATACGTGAGGAACACAGATTTTCCAATACCTTCAAAATACGTCAAAATGAAATTATTTGCATTTGATTCCAACATTTCCACATGTATTCAGCTATAGAACCACTTTTCAGCTATTCAAAGTTCATAAACCTATGAAAATTATGCGATAATAAGATCTATTGTTTCACTTATATCGTTCAGAAAGTTTTAAATACTTTTTTGTCACCGGTTATTATAATTTCTATCGAATCGTTCAAAATTCTCAACCAAAAACCGCCAAAAACTGATATTCATGCATTCCAAGGAGCTGCGTCTTCAATAGTACATAGGAAGTTATACCAAAATAAGCCACCCACAGCGTTCCAAACTTTAGTGTTGTGCTTTTATGAGCTAGTAAACATTCAATTTATTTCATCTTTTCTTTTATATTGGGTTCAACGACGCACTCTATTGATGACTACGATCTTTTGGCGGAAATTATGAGATGAAAGGTTATTTTATTATGTGTTTTTGAATTGTGAGAATGAGTCGGTCGTGGCCTGTTGTCAAGGAATCATCTCAGTATTGACCTGATTGACAGGACACCACGAAAAACTCTTTTCAGGATGGTCGACAACGATGGGAATCGAACCCCGGTCTCCTGACTGACGGTTCAGTGTACTAAACACTCGGCCACACGTCTCAGTAACCATGGTTATGAACGACAATGATATTATATCAAGTTAGATAATCTAACTTGATATAATATGGATTAGAATAATAACAATTACTACAACAGTATTTTCATTCTGAATTGTTAAATAATACTCATAATCTATTCATGAAAAAATTCATGACTTGCACGAAATAGAACAATTATAAATATTCATACCATTCTCAAGGTGAAGAAGAACAGAGAAAATTTTCCAGTTCAAATTCCCCATTATTTTTCTCAAAATTCTTTTGAATATGGAAGACAAATATCAAAAATCAATTTACTATGCAGATGTGAGATGGAACGTAACGTTAAATATCATAGGTACGTACCGTTACCTTCTAATTGATTTGGGAAAATCAATGCTTCGTGATGATTTTAGAACGATATCACATCTAAAAATTCCACTGAAACAGATCACCGTTATCAGATGAGCGTAGCGAAGTCTCCATCCCAATCTTATAGGGCTTTGTCTGTGTGTTTTTTTTTTGTAAGCACTCCACAGGTCGCAGAGGTTGATCAACCTGAAACCTGAAAGTTTGATCAAACTGATCAACATGAAACTTTTTTGCTCACGCAAACTCATCCAACTTAGAACTGTATAGTTTTTGGAATGAATCGGTCGGACCGATTTTGAGAAAAATCATCTCAAAGTTTCTAAAAACCCCATAAGAATGAATGAATGAATGTTGGGTTCAGAGGCATGTCGACTCCGAGGTCATTTTGCGCCTGAACCCCATAAGATTTGGCTGGGCGGAAAATGTTGAAAAATAAAATATCTCCAAATAGGATGAAATTTTCTCCAAATGTGTATACATGAATTTTACACATTATCACGCTTTTGTATGCAATTCCAATCAGCCGTTTTGAAGAAAAAAAAACTGATAATATTCTTCAAATATATCATAAAAATTGTGACAGAATTAAGTTGTCGAGATTCACTGCTTTCTAGATTCAAGAGTTGACCAAAAATGAAGTATTTTTTATATGTGTCAAGGTGTGTAGAATACTAGAGTCAATGAAGTGGCAAGAGTAGAACTACTCTAATGACTTTTATAGCTTATTCAGATAACAAGGTGTGTAGAATACCAG
Organism: Brachyptera risi; assembly: GCA_964007535.1. Lineage (NCBI taxonomy): Eukaryota > Metazoa > Arthropoda > Insecta > Plecoptera > Taeniopterygidae > Brachyptera > Brachyptera risi. Next base: position 68,161,886 of record OZ023326.1, read on the forward strand.
ATTCGATGAAGTAGCAAGGGTAAAACTACTTCAAGGACTTTAAACCTTATTCAGATATCTCGCTCATCTTACAACGCATATTTCGCGTTTGACTAGTTTAAATATTCTCAATAAGGTAGGCCTTTACGTTAGAGATATTTATCTCCAGTAAAGGCCCATCAATATATGTGTACGCTGAATGAGTGTGGAAATTATACCAGGTACTTTAAATACCATATAAAATAGTTATTAGAAGTATTAAAAGTATTAGAATTTATCACAAAGCTGGTTGAAGATTATTTTAATCAATTGGGAAATTTCAGGGATAATTTCTGATGTTGTCATCAGTATCATTCGCGACTCAGTTCTCATTCATAGAACTCATCTTTTTGGTCAATCATTGATTTCATCACCTTACATCACTAACTGTTAAAATCATATATATTCTAATTTCCCACAATTCATTAACACAACTCATATTCACATTTTTATTAATCTTCATTTACTTTCATTTCATTTTTATTCCGCTTTGGATATAATACTTCACCCGTGTTCTTTCATTTTCTTTATTTATTCATAATAGGTCACATCATTTGATCAATCATTCATAAGCACATTCATATAGGTTTGTAATTTTATTGAATGTTTCTATATTGCTTGTTATTCTGTGTCAATTCAGGCAACTCTATTGTGAGCCGAGACTCAATAAAGTTTATATATATATATATATATATATATATATATATATATATATATATATATATATATATATATATATATATATATGTATATATATATATATATATATATATATATATATATATATATATATATATATATATATATATATATATATATATATATATAATACCGTTCCAGAGTGATCATCAAGAAACTCCATGTTATTTCGAAAATCGGAAAGTATATCGGCTCTTGTACTAAAGATTCACGGAAATTGAAAAAAAAGCGTGAATGTTAAATTATACGATATCTCTAAAGCCCGTGTAAGATCACCAATATCTGAATAACAATGAGAACAACAAAACCTCATCTGAAGAGATAAATTGCGAGATATCTTTGAAAGATTCCGTCGATGGGGTCGTGTCAGTGAAGAGCGCTGTTAAAACCACACAAGTGTATGACTTTATGTATTCATTTAATTTCGTTCGCATCTCTTTCAAAATGCTTCTCAGTAACGTGTGGGACCAAATCTATATCTGCGTGTGATATAGAACTGAATTCTATGGATTGATTTGCATGGGATATATCGCGTTCACATGGGTAGGCATTCGAGTCAAACTAAACCGTGCATGTATACGTGTATTTTATCCATATTCTATATTTTCATAATCCTTACTTCACCTTTATAGTGATGGAAGAATTTATATGAAATTGAATTAAAGAAATCAAATTGAAATCAAGAATGTTGCGAAATGTGTTTCTGTATATCTGAATTGAAAATCACATGATAATGAGTAGACCTATAAAAAATCTCTAATTATGTCAAAAGATATATTTTTTTTTATTGTCACAAATTGAATTATACAATAAAGTGATACAGTTTGAACTCTCGTCCACTAAGCTATAAATGGCTTATCTGTGGTTTAAACGATGAAAAACAAAACACTAAAATACACTGTGATTTACTATGCTTATGCTAATATTTAATAAAACCATATTAAAACATAACTCACTTCGATAGGTTAAATGATAATGAGCATGAAAATGAAAATGAGGCAACTAATGGGAAACTAATTCTAGAATTTCCATATTGTATCAACATATTCTGTGATTGACCCTAACAAAAATTAAAATTAATGACGAAAAATATGCGGTACCATGAGTAATTAACGTAGACACTCAATTATGTGAAATTAACTGAATTGATAATGTAAGCTTTAATTTATTTTTTAACTTGAGCATATTTATTAATTTTTCTCAACTCAACAGGTATGTCATTGAATATTGAAGGTATTGCATATTCCAATCTTCTTTTACCATTTTTGTTATTGAAAAGAGGTTATCGGAATAATTCAAGTATTTGGAGCCTGGTATTAAATGGAGTGTCAACTTGTGGTTATTAGAAATAAGTAATGATGAAATATATTATGCTCATACAATCTCTGTTACAGTATGTCATAATGATGTGGGGTCACTCTGAAAAGGTCAATTCTCTCTTTGTTCTACAAAAGCATGCTATAAAGTATGTTGAGAAACTTGTTCAAAACTGGGACTTTTATGATTGAAGATAAATATATCAGGGAACATTGTAAACCGATTTTCAGACAATTTAAAATATCAACATTGCACAGGATTATATATTCTGAATGTCATTATTTTTGTTGTTAACGAAGATGTCGCTTTGACTAATACTGATGTATAAATACCCATAACACACGGGAAAAGAATCAATTTATAGTGGAAAGCCACATACACTGAGCTTGTTTGCTAATGGACCCAAGCACTCGGGATGCAAACTTTTTAGTGCACTTCCCGGTCATTTAAGGAATTGAAAGGACAATAATTTAAATCAAAATCAAAAGAATTTCTGGTCATCAAATGTTATTAGGCCTATTCAAAAAGTGAACATATTATGGATAGTGCTTTTTGATGTATGAAACATTTTATTCCATACTGACTGTTTTAATATCATTCTATCATTATTTTGAACAATGGAACATTATTATTGAAATCGTTATTATTATTGTTATGTCAAGATTAGCAACACCAACCATTGAGTTGTATTGATGGCATTTAATTGAAAGTATGAATCCTATTTTCCGTGTCAACACTTTAGGTCATTTTTTCATTATTATTTTGCATACAGTGAAAATACACTGTGAGTTCACACTTATACACTGAAGGTTAGTGAGAATAGAACGAAAATCCCGTCACAAATATAGGAGACAATATAGTATATTGATATGTCCATATTCCTTAGCTTACAATATGAATGGTATTCTAGAAGTATTATCGTATCTCAAACGAAATCTCCATCCTCGAATAATTTCATTTTGAAATGCCGACAGTTTTTTTGATACTTTTATCGGATTTATTTTGCATGTATTATTGAATTGAGTTTTCTGTCAGTAAATGTGGGATGTGACAATATGAATGTCAGTCAAACCGAGATATGACAATTACAAACGATCTGAAAGGATCAACGGCACGATCTTTCCAATATATGTTTTTTTCATGTACGATTTTTGTTTTGTTGGAAAATGGCTCAAAGTCAATTCGAGCTGAATAATATTTTCAACGTTTATTATTGTATATTTTATTGTATAGACGTCTATTTCATATTCACGGAAGAAAAAGCTCGTTTATGAAGTGAATAAATGTAAAAGCTTCGGAAAGTACATAATTCCTCTGTAAATCTGAAGATTTAGAGCTTCCGAATGACGTAGCTGCGTTTTTCATCTGAAACCCTCTGCTGTAACCTAAAAATAATCTGCAAATATTATATCCATACCATTAACGGTGTTTTGTATCTTTTATGGTGGCAGACGACCTTCGTTCGTGGGTTGCTTGGTGCAATGTTTCACACAACAATATAACAAACTGAGCATGAAAATCGTTTATGTACATTTGATAAAACAATAAACATGTAAAGTATTATGTGAGCATTTTGAATTCTCAATTTCGTTATGTATATACACACTTCGAATAGGTATCAGTGTTATTTCATCATTTACATTTGCAAATACGTTTGTAATGTTTTTGTTTTTCTTTTGTATCTGTTGGAGGGAGTCCGGAGAAGGGTGATACCAACAGTATATAGTTCCTTGTCAACTTTTTCTGTTACAATAATACAACATTTGAATAGTTTAATAACATTTTATTGGATCAGCTAGTGAAGACATCTATTCGATCCGAAATGGGTATTTTACATAAGTGAATGCTATACGTTAGAAGGTACCGATCCGATTCACACCCATGAGACTTTTCTTCGAGCCATTACTCATCTTCTAACTTAGAACTGTATAGTTTTGGATAACACTGCTGTTCAAGTAAATTTTGAGATATCGATGATTGAAATTTTAAAAATACTTTGAGTAAAAAGAAGTGAAAAACAATTATTTGAATAAAGTCAATGTTGATGTGTTGTAAATACATCTACGACGGAAATGTTTGGCAAGTTCTTTGAAAAAAGAGTAAGTATAGTTGAAAACCCTGGATGTAGATTTCCATATTAAATTACATTTACACATCTCTTTTACATATAGTTCCATAAATCAGTGGCATCGATAATTTAAAATACTCTGTCAATGTTCAATTTCCAAAGAAAGATGGAATATAGATAGAATGATAGAAGTCACAGGGATTCTTATTGATGCAAGAGGAACTATCTCGAAAGTTTTCGAAGAATCTTCAATAAAATTTGGTATATCTCCCATTTAAGTATATAGTAGTGAGCGTACTACGCGATTCAATTATTATTCTTAGAAATCATTCATAGTCAAAATTAGCTTCAATATTTCAGTCTTAAATTAGCTTCATCTTCAAAATTGTAGTTGAATGTTCCTATTATCCTTTCTGAATTTTAATTTGTTTGTTATTTTGTGTTGATAGGCAACCCGATGTACATGGGCAGAGATCTCAATAAAGATCTGTACTTTTTTTTTCACCTGACTTTTTTTATATCAACTTCTAAACTTGATCAAATATCATTGTTCTCCAATCATAGGGCTATGAATGAAAGTGTAATCGTTTGAATGGGGTATCACAAGAGTGATCTTACCGAATCATTTCAAATATTTTGAATTAAACACAATTAATTATGGTACTGCGCTGCCTGTGACCATACTTTTTCACTGCGGCCAAGAGTCTTTCAGTTTCCATAAAGCTTCCAGAATGTGTTGAAACACATTATAAGTAAGCATGTGAACCATTTGTGTCATATATCAAGACACTACCGGCAATGGTATTGAGACTGAACCAAACACACGAAAATATTGTTAGTTAAACTTCCTTGTGCACTTTGTGCACTTCTTTGTGAACTTCTTTCCATTAACAACGGATGTGAAGTTTATCAATACAATAATTTTGAAAAAGTGGTAGGCCTAAATTAGTGTAATAAAGCTAATCACCCCACTAATTGAGGGTTGTGGCCGATTAGTATACTTTGTTCAATCATTTGCTTCGATGACTGTGTGAAACCAAGAAAAACACATCAGGATGGATAAGAAAAAATATGTTTGTTGGTCTTGAATCGTACATTTTCTCCTTACATTCTCAACTTCTTTTCTGCTCTTCTTTTTTTGGATTGTTTGAATTTCTTGAATTTCCTTAGGTCTTGAATCAAATATTTAATTCTGAACTCGGCGCTTGATTGACTATGCGAACGATTAATTTATTCAGTTTTTCTGGTTGCCATAGAAGCTTCGCAAACTTTCACGATCGTAACTTAGTTCTCAAAACATTGATTTGATTGTTGTTTTATTTTGTCACTATGAGACAAGCCAGGTTCATGAGATATCACAATGAAGTGATACCGACAGACTGTATCAGAAAATAAAGACCCACTCGCTTCATCAAAGTTCAAGTCATAATCTACGTCCAGGGTCCCAATTGCTGCTAGCGCTACTACCGGTCTTAAATCGAACTATACACAGCTCAGTAGATAATTATGTTAGCAGTGGCATTTGTTTTATTATGTAAGTTTAACAATGCCACCGGTACCATAGCCACTCTAATCTACATTTAATTCACAGGGGAGTCGCTAAATCGCGACAGGCAAATGGGACCTTTGGCTCCAATTTGTGCGCAAGAAAGCACAGATATCGGTCATGTTATTAGTATGGAAGTGAGCCATTAGAACTTCTTCATATTATGATGAAGTATGTTGGTATCACTACATCGTGCTGATATACAAAATTTCAAAATTATAAATGCAAATACTGAACCCTGTATGATTGACTAGAATCTAGATGCAAACGATTTAGTTGAACTGCTTGTCTCTTCTTTATTGAAATATAAATTAATGTAACGAGGGGTAAAAGACTGGTAAATTTGGTGTATATAATCAAGGCCTACCTGATTTCTGATTTCAAGGAATTTCATGGAGATTTCGGGGAGATTTCATGGAGATTTCAGGGGATTTCAAGAAGATTTCTAGGGATTTCAAAAAGATTTCATGACTATAGTGTATACACCAGATTCCTAGAGTTATTAACACCTCGGAATGTACACATATGCCAAATCAGTTGCAATTCATAATGCAGAAAGTATGATATGTGGATGAAATGATTGTACCATCATCGCTTTTGATCGCTGAAGACGGTCGATATTTGACATGATTCACTGGTTGAATGGTTGTTAGCAACAATCAGCCAATCTGATCGTGTGTCAACACCATGACTGTCAAAATGTCAGCCGATGGCTCAACAATTTCCATGATTGTCCAATGTGTCAAAAGCTGTACACAGAGATTGAAAGACACTATGGTATATACGCCATACAATCATTTATATTGATGATTTCCAACAGATCAAACAATCATTCATTGTTAATGCGTTGAGGAATTGTTTCTAGATTCAGTTAATTATGACGATTATTGTTTGCTTACTCCCGACCAACAGATATGCTATTTGGATGGAAAAATATTTTTCAACAAAACCCCATGTCTTATGCGGGACTTGAACTCACACCCAATTAGTTGCAGTTTCCAGCGGTGATAAACACGCTACCAATTTAACACATAGTTTGAGATATTTATCAACAATATTAAATTTTGAATATATAAAGTGCAATATTAGTTATACATGCATTTACACTATATAAATTACTGCGCGTTGTTCTGTAGATATAAGTTATTCGACAAGAATTAATAATAATGTGAGGCTACTGATATAGTTTATACAATGATTAATTACACTTTCAGAACAAAATTAGGAATGTATACTACAAGCTGAATAGCACAATTACATATTCAAGCGTATAGTTATAACAAAACCCAAAACTTGCATTATGTATAAGTGAACTTGAAATTATATGTAGTGGCCTGCATGTACTTTGAATCATACACATAATGTACGTATACTATTGTAATAAATAGGCTATATTAGATAATATCTTATTGCCTTATAAATTTTCATACCACTGGACTTGGATTATGTTTCAAGTTTGAACTGGGGTCAATGAACTGGCTCAATGGAAGACCTTCATGTACTCTATATTATTATTTATTGTTTGTTTGGTTCTCGTGGAGATGAAATGTTTTCAAAAAAACATTTTTTCAAACAAATTGTATGAAGAGAATACATCATCACTAACGTGATACATGCATGTAAGAAACATGCCTCGATACCACCCGTCTGGCTCAGTCAGCTTCGGCATCTGATTTAGAAACCAAAGTCAAGTTGGTTGTGAGTTCGAGTCCCGCATAAGGCTGAGGTTTGTGCCAAACTCCTGCTCATTCGTACCCCCGAATAAGGTATTGGCGAGGTTGTTCAGTGAAAAATACCCACATGCTTGGAAATGTTTGGAAAATTTGATCATGCCGTTTGGAACCAAAAGCTCAAACTTATTATAAGTATTTCAAACTATTTTCCACTCACTGCAACGTGAATATAGGCTATAGCGTTTTCATAGCATATCATACTTGTAACTACGGAAGATGAAGGTATAGCTCACCATGATGAAAAACAAATAATGATTACGTCATTATCAAAGTTTCTACAATTCGATATTTGGTACACGATCG
>OZ023326.1:68174569-68216600 GCA_964007535.1 Brachyptera risi
CCGAGCATTGTGTTCCTTCCAAACAACTTTTATTAGAACACGAAGGAACAAATGTGGCAACAACATCACATGGAGGATCGCAACAAACTGCTGCCCGGTTTTCACATACATATCCACGAGACGGCTTAGCATAGTTACATGGAGGTATTATGCATTGCTTGGTGAAACCACATGGTTTCTTTTTGCAGTCCTCTCTTCTTGGTTGACAGAGCAAACCTTGTTTACAGAAAGCTTTGGGTGTGTTACAGGGATCAACCAGCGGAGTACAATAAGGTTTTGGATAACATTTTCCTACAGGATTTGGCTTGCTTTCACCATATTCAGAGCATTCTCCAGACTTGAATTTGCAGGTGAAGCCAGGCGGACATGTTGTTGACGCACATGGATTTTCTTTATCGATACAAACAGGTTTCACTAAATTTTTAACTCCTTTGGAACAGATATCTCGTTTTAATTGACACACCTGACCGGGTTTGCATGTGAAATTATCGCAAGATGGCTTTTTCCAACAAGACGGACTAGGGTAGCAGTTGGAAGAACCATTGGTAAGATACTTAGCACATGGTAAAGATTGGAGTTGACAATAATAACCTGAATCACATTTGAAGTTCGTGCATGAAGGATCAGCAACACATTGAGGTGTAGTAGGGAAACAGTTATCCACGGATTTACTTTTTGATGTTGGACATATTTTGTTTGTTACCATTTCACAGTGAGTTTCTGATTCACAAGAAATCCCATCACAAGAAGTTGGTATGATATCTGATTCAGCGTTACATTTTTCATGAGTACATTGCAGTTTCACTTGGCAGGTCATCCCAGATCTGAGCCTAACACCTGCACAAGGATTAGCATAAGAACTGCACGTGGGTTCAAGACTTGAACCACGCAAGACACAAGCTTTATTACTCGGACACTTGTGCGTCATACAAGAAGAAACGCACTGTGGCAATGCCGGACAGGGAGCTCGGAAACACTGAACCTGATTCATCTTACATACTTTTCCAGGATCACATCTCATGTTATCACAGGATGGATCTGGCATGCAAGCTGGTCTAGGTGGACAGAAGAAATCGTCACCCGGAGGTGGTGTGGTGCAAGGCGTAGGAAGCAACTCGCAACGTGTTCCTGTTGGACAACTAATATCGTCACAAGTTGGGACCCGTACGCAGGTTGGTAAAGATCCACAATTAGAAATACCATCAGAGAGTGTTGTTGTACAAGGTGGTGTCAACATCTGACAAATTTCTCCTGGATTACATGTTATATTATCACATGAAATGTCTATCATACAAGATGGACTTGGCGGGCAATAGGAAGTTTCACCGGAAGATGGTGTCCTGCATGTTGTGGGAGGCAATTCACAATGACTTCCTGGAGGACACGTTATATCATCGCATGAAGGATCTTTCACGCAACCAGGTCTAGGTGGACAGTAATAAATTTCTCCTGGAGGTGGTGTAGTACACGGAGTATTAAACATTTCACAATGTGATCCTGGAAGACATGTGATGTCATTGCATGAAGGAGGCTTCACGCATGTAGGTATAGGTGCACAAGTAGAACTATTACCAGGTATTGGAGTAGTGCATGGAGGACTTAACATCTCACAAACCTCATCTGCATCGCATTGCATATCAGAACAGGTGGAAGGGTTGTCTTTGCAAGTCGGGTAGGATTGACAGGAAGTTCCTATGAAGTCAACAGGCGCTACACATTTTGGAATCACCATTTTACAATGTTGATTGCGTCCACATGCAATTTCCTCGCATTTAGAAGGATTATTGACGCATTTAGGAACAGACGGGTAACAAATGTCAGTTGTTTGTTCAGTTGTAGATGGCTTCAGTGGACACAAATTTGAGACCATTTCACAGTGGGTTCCCGTTGTACAAATCATGTCGTTACAAGATAGCAGTACACCAGGAATGCTGCCAATCGAAGATGCTTCATTCTTAGCGATACTTGCTTGTGATTCAGCCAATACTGCATAAGAAACAAGTTACGTCTGAATAATTCATTATCATAAAATCGTGGCATGTTCTGGACAACTTTGAAAGACGATCAGTACGACAATATTGACAGTGGGCCGGTTCATCCAACAACTGTGAATATTTAAAACAATCGCGACATTTGAATCCGTGCCATTCATCCAACATATAACTGTCTGTAATATACGGTGATGGTAGGAAAATCTAAATAAATTACAGAAATTCGAGAATATTTACCTATTAACACTTGAACCAGAGCAACGGTGAGTGCAAAAATAACTTCTGAGAGCTGCATTCTTATTGCCAACCACGCCGACTGACCACTAGAACTGGAATGGTAATAATATTAGGCCTATATTATGAAAAGTAATTGAACTACGAAGATAAAAAATAAAATTGTGTTGGTCAAAACAAAGAGAGGTATACACACTCAACAAAACAATTATAATACTAATAAGTTGGAGAGCTGAATCACTGAATCGTTAATATTCATAATTACTCATAATTACCACAGTCATACGCTGCTGTGATTGGATATGTTGGCTTGGCTTCGGTGATGGCGATTATGAACAAAATAAAATGTGTATAATAACAGTTTCGGCTGGATTAACAAAAATGATAAGATAGTTAAAAGTATTCAGGTGCTACGTAGATAAATTTGCTGATAAATTACGTGGGTTATCAGTTGATTGTGTAATGGCCTTCGCAAAGGTCAAGTATAAGGAAACACTTTGAACTAATTATTCGTATAATATTAGATGTTGTGAATATTGATGTAATAACTAAGTTATAGCTTAAGGGTGATTTTGTTGATAATAGGCAATCTATTGCCAGCATATTTGTACCCTATTATATGTTCACCTTGGAAATTATGATAATCTTGATGAAGACTTGAAATTTTGTACATTGTCACCATAAAAATAATCTATCTAATCGATTCACTATAATTTACTAGAAAAACGCGTTGTGTTTCCACGTTGATGGATGAGCTGGAATATATATATCTACCATGAGATCCAAACAACTACGTCACCGCCCTCCTGTTTTATTCATTACTCATTCTAACTAATTTCTTCAATAATAAAGAAGGCCTTGTTTTAATCGTTTTACATTAATTGGTGACACTTGTTGCTTGAATTTAGCTGGCATCTAAATTGACCATTGTAGATCGTCCGCCCACGTGATGTCACAAAATATAAAAACCAATCAAGTGGACAGTGAAGCAGGGGAAATCGAGAAATAGCCAATCAAGGTATCTAAAATTTCCCCTGGTTCGTATAAGTCACGCCCATCTATCTACAATGGTCAATAGCTTTGAGTAATCCACAAAAAATTAACTCATTTCATTACTTATTCTCCTTTTCTTATAATTAATATATCACAATAGAACAAACATTACATGGACCAATTGACGACTCGAAATGGGCGTGGCTTCACCAGTCGGCCTTCTAGATCTATATCACTTGAGGTCATTTAGAAACGTCCTGATTTAATATTCGAATTTCACCTCAGTTCTAGCGGCCCCGTCGATTGGATGTTATGATTTGTGACGTCAAAGGGGCGGAGAATGCGAGACGTCAATTGAGAAACATCATAATATATATTTGGTTACATCAAAACGGCTGATCCGATTTGAGTGAAAGTTCGGAATAATGTGCATCATCATTATATTGAAATTCCGTGATAATTTGAATTCTTTTCAAGAGATATTCTCACGAATTTTCTTCTCTGGGTTATTCTTATGAAATTTTTAAAAACTTTGAATTGAGTTTTCTCAGAAGTGGTGCAACCGATTGTGCCTAAAAAATATGAAGTATCGAGTTAAATTAGGACAGTGTGTCAAGTGTCAACTGAATTTTCATTTCTGTCTGACCTGTGGAGCGCAAACAAAGAAACGAAACAAAAAACATGTACTTTTGTTTCGAGTATGCTAAAATTGAGTCTTCGCTTCGCTCATCGAATAAGAACTTATTCTATCTTTCGCTTTTAGCGATTTGATCTTTTTGAAACCCAACGCTTCCATACTCTCTATGTTGTGTGTACAAAAGGTATAATGGTCAACTTATCTTGAATACAGAACTGCAAATCGAAATAGAAAGAAGAAGACCATCATGACAATAATCATTCGGTTACCTTTCACGTGAACAGCTGCACATTATCACATTACACACATTATACATGCAATGAAACAATGTACTGTACGTTTATATGCTTGCGTTTTTTCGAAAACAGATAATATATTGTATTGCCATAGCTATGCATGCTGTTGTCCAGAATCGTCCTGAAGCATTTTATGGTAATGTCCATGCAGGATAAAATGATACATCCACAAATAGAAAAATATATTCGAAATGAAAATATAAAAGCTTTCCACGGTAAATACTGATGTATCCACTAAAGTAGGAGGTTCCGGTCGACAATCCCCTCATCTCACACCAATAGCGCACGGACGTTTCGTTCCTCCATCTTTCACATATATAGAAGTATACACGCTATATCATCAACAAACCACAATTTCATCTGATTACCTCAAATGTATTTTCGAAGTCATTCTAAATTTGAAAATAGAAGAAGTTTCTAGCTTCATTCTGAATGAATTGTACAATAAACTGTGTATAAACTAACATATCCAGCCGGTTCCCATAAATAGAGTGATAATATCATATAAAATATATAGTACCTTTTATCTACTTTCTGTACATGCATGATACTATATACTTTACCTAGACTGTCACTGCGAAATAGAAATAAGAAATAGACATCTCAAATTGTACTTTATTCAGCATTCCAAAAGACGTGCATCAATCAATCATTTAGCTGTGGTTGTAATGTGTATCCGCGTATAGCACACCATTATTCTGATATTCATTCTGCTTTCCCGGTATCGCTACTGATAATACACCATTTATTGACTGCTCTATCTAATGCTGTCAACGAAATGATTTATTTCGTTCATCAAATGAGGCCCAACAGCAGTCACAAAGAATACGGAATAATGGTAGAGAGAAAAAAAGAATTTGTTGGTCCTCTGGGTATATCTTGAGAGGGACGTCATCCTGGATTCATCCCTTTTCATCCTGTTTTTCTTCGCGTGATTCTCATATTCCCTTTCTCGAAGGCACTCAATCTTTGTTTACTCTTTCATATTGAGATAAATTATACCGAATTATTAGAATATGATTTTCATGATGGCCGTTGCTTTGAAATCTGAAGCCACCCAGGAGAGGGTTTAAATCCCGATTAAGGGGCACTGTTTTTTCTGAAAGTCTCATCATCTTTATTATCATTTGTTAATAAACATCATTTGTTTTGTTGTCACCGGCTCATGTTAACCCTCATATAACAATAGCCATTGGACGGACCAATTAAAAATATTCATGAAATATTAGTGGGGTGTGTAAGAAATTTCAGTTATAACTTGATAATAAAAGAAAATACGGTACTCAGAATTCATGAAATCTTTTGAAGATAATTTGTCTACCTGAATTAAATAAACTGGACATTTTAGATGAAGAATGAACTGTTCATACGATGCACTGGAGACATATTGAATTATGAACAATGATATCATACTATACTAACAATTTCATTCGGAGTTTTATACTCCACATAAATGTTTCGTCGAAATTGTTGATACTACTCTAAACATGGTAGAAAAACTCACTATTACGAACACTGTATATATAAATATTACCCAGCGTCAAAAAAATCTGACTTATTGATCGAGCATTCTTCCAGTTTAATGAGTGATTGCTTCAGCAACTCGTGAAATGGTTGTTGTCGTGTTTATTGTGGCTAAATATTGCGCTAATGTCGCCGCATATTCGAGGGGTGGTGTTTATAGCGTCGAGGCACGCAGAAGTACCGGTAGCCAACCCAGAATAGACCTCTATTTTACCGCAAATCAATAAAAATAATAATCTGTGTTATGGAAAGGTTGTTTGAATAGACACTATTATTAGGTATATGTTTCTTACAACTGCAACGTGACATTACAATATCGTTGTCATAGCAACGAGCAATTTATGGATAAGCAATTAAATGTATGCATTTGTTTGGTCATCAGCCCCTATCACATATATGCCGAGTTGACGCAACCGAAGGGTAAACAACTAGTAAATTTAATGTAAATCTTTTTTCAGATTTCAAGGGATTTCACGGAGATTTCAAGGGATTTCAAGGGTATTCCAGAAAATGTCAAGGGATTTCAGGAGGATTTCATGACAAGTGTACACCGGATTTCAGGAGTTGTTAACACCTCGGATGCAACAAAGAGTGGAGTCAGTTGTTTTTTTGTATGAAACAAAATATAAACCTCCATTCATTGCAATCAGTGCATGATCACTTGACTGTAGGTGTATGACTACATATGACCATAACTTACTATATGACTTTTTTATTTTATGTACTAATAAACTAAGAAAACGCCACATTTGCGTTGTAAGATGAGCGATAAGGGTGAATTAACATGTGAAATATCATGGAGAGCTATACACACGCCTTAATTTCGTAACTATAATATGTCATTTCCTTCCTGTTTTGAATATTGTTTATTTGAACCGTTTCACGATTTGATTGACTTTCTTTTGCTCTTCTCGATGGCTTTTTTTCGAATAACTTCAATTGATGTGAAAAATCATATCATAATTGTTTTGTTTCAAACGACTGATTAGATTGATGTGAAACATCGGAATAAGGTGTATCATTCTTGTGCCCAAATTATCTGAAAATTGTGTATGAATTCGAAGAAAGTATTTTCTCTAAAATTTCCTCTCTTGGTTATTCTGACGAGGATTTTCTAAATTTCTAGATAGTTTGTATCACAAATTGTTCAATCGATTGCTGAACAAACAAAAATCCGTTTTCACAAGTACGATATAGTCGAGTTCGCTTCGCTCATTCAATGAAAAATACATTTTCAAAACGTTGGCTGATTCTTTTCAAATGTTATTTCATTCTGTGTGAAATTTCTACACTATGGGCTCAACAAATTCTTGTTTGCAACAGAGAGACGAAATAAAAAATACGACTTCAATGAAACTGTTGGTCGTCATTGATAAGACGCAATTTGATCGTCGCACAGTGAAGACTTCACGACGACGACTACATAAGACGCTATATGTATTGAGTGACCTCCCGGCTATTCCTCCACACACAACATCGTCGTGTAGAGAGCCCCGTGTAATGTGGAAATAAGGCAGAGTTCTATTGTGAATAAGGGTGCACAATTCTAACATGTTGGGCATTCTAGGGCGTTGCTTATGGCTCCTAAGGGAACCACAACCCACTCTAACATCACCTTATACTTCTTGCCTCTCTGTCTGTCTGCGTAAGTCTGTCTCTCTCTGTTTGATTACATGATATACGAAGAGCAATTGAAGCTCGCGGCAGTGAGTAATATGAACTCTTGAGAGGTAGACTACATGAATTACTAAATGATACAAAGTATATTTCTACAATGATGATAATTAGTTACTGTTGTGGATTTGTTGCAATGATTTGCTATTTGATTACAATATAATTTAATTCCGTGATGACATGTGAAACTAATACTACTTATAGTTATATAATTGATAGTTCATAAATTAGTTACAAATAAGTTATGAACTGTTACTCTGAAATCATAATTAACATATAGATATGCTTTCTCATATTATGTTTTTAGGATTATGACATATTGACTTGGCATTATTACATCCTTTTTTCCAATACTAATTCATATTCTATATTTGATATTATCCTGAGTGCAAATACAAGGTTCCTTACTTGCACTCAGTATTGTATTTTCTATTGAACTTGCATATTGGTAAGAATTGTGGTCGTTTTATTTTAGTTGTGTTGTACTCCAAAGTATGTATTCATAACACTGTGTTCAAACTTCAAAAATGAAATAAATAAACGAATAAATAAATATCATTGAAAATGAGATTCGTTATGGTTGATTTATTAGATGAGCTTTAGCGAGGATTCAATTTGACATACTGAAAAAACTGGTGTTTGTGTTTATGTTTTTTTTTTTTTTTGTTTTTGTTTTTTCCAAGTTTTTTTGTCGGTTCTCCACAGGTCAAACGGCTACAGCTATCAACTTCAAACTTTTTTTCATCATGGTTCCTTATCCAACTTAGATTTGTATAGTTTTGTGGCATTATCGGGTGGTAACCTTTATTTTTATGAATTTTAGAAATTTCAAAAATACCCGTTAGAATAACACAGCGGAATAAAAAGAAAATATTTGTATTTTCTAAAAAATTGAAATTGCGCGTGAAATTAAATTACATTTTGATACAGATTTCTGGAAATTTTCAGCTTAATCGGGTCAGCCATTTTGAAGAAAAAAGATAAAATGTGATAAATTGGTACCACTCGAAGCAGTTTTTACCCATTTATAACTTGAATATCACCCAATTGGCGAATGTAGGCAAAAGTTTGGCAATCATGAGGATCTCCTCAAATATCTTCCAATAACGAACTAGGAAAAGCATATTTATTACATGAACTTTGTTGATAGAGGAGCAAGAAGCGAAATATAAGCTATGAAAACAAAAAAAACGTTTTCTCAAGATTTCCTTCAAAATGTGTGAACTCTAGGCCCCATTTCGTATTTTTATAAATGTCGGTAAAATGTCGGTAAACACACTATTACTATCCGATCGTCTAACAACGCGTATGTGGCGTTTTCCTAGTATTATTATTTAAATTATTATTCATGTTAATCCTTGTCATTAGTTCGCCAGGACATTACGAATGCGTTGCATATTATGGATGATCGTGCTACGAAAGATTCATCAATAGTTTTCGTAACTCTCGCTAAATTAATATAACTCGTTCAAAATTCACTCATATTCACGAAATCTCATTATAGAGACTCGTCTTCTGATTGTAGCTCGAGAACAGACAGATTAAGTAAGACAAATGGGAGAAGTTACATTTCTATAGACGCGTCGGCAGATTGTGTAAATATAACGGAAGGGAGAAAAGATCTAATAAGGATGTATTAATTGTACAGAATATTTTAACTATTGTGGATGAACGAAAAGTGTCACGTATATGAGAAATACGTGAATAATATTCAAACTGATGATGATTTTCAGACGAGCTTTAGCGAGGATTCAATTTGACATACTGAAAAAAAATTGGTGTCCGTTTTTTAGGTTTTTTCATTTTATTTTTTCAATTTTTTCATGTTTTTTTGTCGATTCTCCACTGGTCAAACGGCTATAATCAACCTCAAACTTTTTTCATTATGGTTCCTCATCTAACTTAGATCTGTATAGTTTTGTGGCATTATCGGGTGGTAACTTTTATTTTTATGAATTTTAGAAATTTCAAAAATACCTATTAGAATAACACGACGGAAAAAAATGTTTTATTTTAAAAAAAAATGAAATTATGTGTGAAGTTGAATTACATCTTGATAGACATTTCTGGAAATTCTCAGCTTGATCGGTCAGCCATTTTTTTGAAGAAAAAACATGAAATGTGCTAAATTGGTACCACTTGAAGCAGTTTTTACCCATTTATAACTTAAAGGACACCCAATTGGAGAATTTAGGCAAAAGTTTGGCAAAGAAGTCGACATACTATTACTTTCCGCTCGTCTAACAACGCGTATATAGCGTTTTCCTAGTGATTAATTGGATTGAGGTTTTACTTCACTCTCCAAGGTGGTGAGATCGTCCTTGTGGTACTGCGTCCGACTCCGAACGTATCTGTACCTGGATGGATGGACGGATGTTGGGTTTCAGGTGCATAGGCAACGAGGTCATTTTGCACATCTGTACCTTGCCATCCTTAGAGTGCTCTATTAGAGCGAGTGAGTCTTTTTTTTTATTGGGTTTTAACGACGCATTGTAATGATGACTAAGATCTATTGGCGTCGGATGAATGATTAATGAGTTGATGGGATGGGATGATGAGATGAAGATATTATGGGTATGGGAAGGATAGTGGGAAGGAAGCGGTCGTGGCCTATATTGTGGGAACCATCTCGGCATTAGCCTAGACTACAGAGGGAAACTACGAAAAACCTAGTAAAAATGGAGGGTGGCGGGGATCGAGCCGGGTCCGATATGGCCCTTCACCTCCCGGATCACATGAAGCGAGTGCGTGAACAACTCAGCTACATGTGCCGGTCTATCTTTGTTTCCTAAACCAGAAACTATATAAACCTGGTGAGGTTTTTTAGATTCAGTGCTTCAGTCAACTTCAGACATAATTGGGAAACAATTACCCTGTGTCCAGTTTTTAATGTTGATGATAATTTTGAAAATTGTTTTATTACTTTAATAAGTCAAGCGCTAGGCCTTCAGGCCCTCTGGTTTATGAAAGGAAACAGCCCTATAGAGATTTAGACCAACTTGAATTGCCGTGAGGATGTTTGGGTCAAAGTAATTTACAAAAATCTGCTCAACTGTTTTTCCAAATTCAAGTATTATTACGGTTAGGAATAAGTCATCCATGATATTCTTTGTGTAATTAAAAATTGCGGCCCCCACACCAAAAGCAGTACTAATTGAAAATTAAATTAGAATATAATTAATGTGGGTGGAGTGTAGGCCATATTATCAATTATATAAAACATAGCGCGGAAGTTATGTGTATATGCCATATATATTTTTTGTTTGATATTGCCCTAGAGAACACAGTCTCCCAACGAAAGTTTAATTGCAGTTTGCAGTTTGTTACTACGATTTCATCTCAAAACGTACTGTGGCATTCAATTTGTCCCGTTGCATAATTCACTTTTGCACCTATAGTATGTGTACATCATTGTTAACACTTTTTTTTCTGTTTTGGGGACTATAATAGTAGTACTACTAAATTGCTCTGATACAACGCGCTGTTGAGCGAGAACGGATATAATGGATATTACATTTGTTTTAAACAAAGCCAATATAATGTGGAGTAAGAAACATCACGGTACTGTGATCGATTTGATTCTGATGAATGCCAGATGGAGTATATCAATGAAGTACGCTTAGTACGGCTATCTGTGTATCAAGGCCATCAAGTAGTTTCCAGTCGCATAACGGTTATGGATAATGGTACACCAAATATTTTTCACGCACAATTAAAATGCAAATGATCCAACATTTGTGTGAAGAATTTGATGAGAATACAAATAATTCAGATATAAATTGATATTTGTTAATTTCAAAATGTCAGCGCTTGATTGATTGAGCCAATGGGGTTATCTGTAAGCAATCAAATCATCAACCAATCGAGGGACCGTTCTGAGAATCCAATAAGGTGTTGAACGAATCTTTCTTTAGATATGTGCCAAATTTCGGCTTGATCAGTGGACAACATTACCTTGTAAACGTCTTGAAAACAACAAAAATAAAAATTCAGATAATCCGAAAATTTTCAAAAAATACATAATAGTACCTATAGCTATACGCTTGATTAATGAAAAGAGGGATGTCAATGCCAACCATCCAAAATTCGATACTCTTTCAACAGTAGATTATTTATCTCTTCATATGTATTTATTTGTTATAGCTGTCGTGGTACGAATTAAGCCTTGAGGTATAACATAGACAAAATTATACCAAAGAGTCATGGTTATATAATATAGCTTTGCTGCCTTCAGTGACATTAAAAATATCAGATCAAATATCAGATGGTATTTTAATTAATAGTGATAGTTTCTGCTATTGAGAATTTCGTTCGTGCACGCTCCCCCTTTATTTGTTCAAAAACACAGAGAGACGTCGATCAGTAGTCGCATTAAAAAAAGTGATGGATTATAATCACTGGAAATAAACTTTTGTTTATAATTGTCTCCGTGATACTGTCCGTTTAAAATTTGACGAGTTTGTTTGGTAAAAACGGTACTTTTAACGGTACAACCGGTACTACTGATTTTTGGTCAGATTGGTTCGTCTTATTTTTAAATAATATTATTGCACGGTTAACAACCGACAACCCCACCAATAGCCAAGTTATTTCAGGGTACGAATGACAGATGGCATATAAATGATGTATACAAAAACGAGAGGCCTTTGCATGACTCGAATACACACCCTTCGTGACTTCAATTTCCAAAAATTGAGTCGGACGGTCGGCTCAATTTGATCTGATGAAAATCTTACTCTATCACATGTACCGTACCTGTAGTTGAACGACAGCAGGCCTTATATCACAAAAAAGACCACATATTTATTTTTCTGTCCAATTTATATTAAAATATTCAATTCGTGTTTTTTGTCAAGTTGGAAAAAAGGAACTAATGAAAATTGAGCACTTTATTACAAAAAGAAAGAAAAATGCGATGTGGAAAGCCGCATTGGCAGCGCATTGCCGCTGATGGATCAGAATTTATATAGTATTTGCTTTAAAATTATACATGCAAAGCTAACATATTATCACGTGATTCATCATGATGAGTAGGCCTACAATGATCATGATCATATTTCATATAATGTCATTTTTGTTATATACTTGTGGCATACTATTGTTTATAAAATCTCTTTATATGGACTTGAATGGTCAACACAGCTTTGATGAAAGTCTGCTTGAAATATGGAATGTGAAACATTTCAATGACCATAGAGTTGATCGCAATTCTCCAGTCGACTAGACTTCGGGGTGAATTCTCAAAGTTTTGGACGGTTGTCGTTTGAGGCTTGACGTTTGTTTGTTGATGCGGTATGCTTTGGCGTAGGGTGAATGCCAGATTAATATTTGTGAATAGATTAATAGTTGGAAACCAGTCGCAA
This sequence comes from Brachyptera risi, assembly GCA_964007535.1. NCBI lineage: Eukaryota > Metazoa > Arthropoda > Insecta > Plecoptera > Taeniopterygidae > Brachyptera > Brachyptera risi. Next base: position 68,187,282 of record OZ023326.1, read on the forward strand.
ACACAAATTCACGCCCATTGAACAATATTTAGCCTTTATCGTAAAATCACAATTCCTCTTGGGTAATTACATCCATACAGACATTGTAATAAAATGACAATTTGTAAAACATGAAGGACGAAATAGGTGGGATTACATCCGAAGGCATTGTGAGTATATAAATTGACGAACTATCAATTATTTAGATTCTTCTGACAAAATGTTCAATAATGAGAACAGTAAATAATACAAATGAAAATAAAGAGTGCTTGAATTTACTTTTATATTTCTAACAAGCATACATATACTTATATATACAAAAGCGAAGAAGGAACTATATTCTTCGAAAACAAAAATAGGTATATGCCTAATTCTATGAAAAATAATTGCAACTTCAAAGTTAAACGCTTTCGTAGGCCCAAGATGTAGTTGTGTTCCTAATCTAAACTATCGTCCTGAAAAACTATTGACTCTCAAAATAACACAGCTATATTCACAAATGTAACGGTGATATTTGTATTTGTTCTGTTGGTAGTCGTCATTTTTTTTCCATGGAGACGAGTATATATATATATATATATATATATATATATATATATATATATATATATATATATATATATATATATATATATGCGTATGCAATTGGATATGGGATATAAATAATAATGAAGTTTGACTGCTCATGTGGTATTTTCCCAGGCAATTGGAAGAGAGGCCTTCACATATATATGTGAAATAATAATCATACATAGGATGTATGATTCAATAAAAATAAAATAATACAAAAAATGCTCGACTCAACTTTTTGATATAGCTTTTTTAATTCCGATTTCACGCTTCAGATACACCGCAATCAAACCAATCAATCACTTTTGAATCAATACAGGTATATGCGAACAAATAAAAGATACAATTTATGACAATTAATCAGTCAGAGAGAGCTTGTGTATGAGTATCTCTTGCATTATTAATGGCTGTACAAACGGAGGGAAATGAGAGGTATAAGTGGTAATATGATACAGGACTGTATGCCTGTAATATAATGGTCGGAAATAATGGTGAAATATATCGGGGAGAATGATTGTTTTCTATTCCTGTTGTAAATGTGGCACGTATTATTGAAATATAGTAAAGAACGTATATTCGAGGTATTGTCTGTCTCAATATGAATGAGAGTAGAAAGTCAAAAGGCTTGAATACCAATAAAAGACGAGAAGATCCTATCGAGCTTTATATTCAAATATTCATTATTCATTTCAGAAGAATTTTGCTCAATAATTGTTTCGATGTTTTGTTGGGGTGACAGGAAGATGCAACTCTATATCTTATACATCTGAACAAACATAACCGTTCATTATATCGGCAAAAGTCTTCAAATTTCAGGAAGTAAACTTTATAATATTATCCCAACAAATATTTAAATTCTACCTTTGAATCAATTTCAATCGCTCCTCAAAAAGCACCTCACAATTGATAGTTTCTATTCTGTGCAAGAGTTTGTTGATGCTGGATTTCATTAAATCCATATTACTTATTAATTTTACTTGTTTTTGTATTGAAATATTCGGTATAATTCGTTTTATTTTATAATTATTATTCAACTGATAATCTATATTATCTAGCTATCTATATCCATGTATCAGAATGTCTATATTTTAGTACAAGTTCTATTGGTTCATCTCAAATAAGTATCGATCAATCTGAAATCTTTTAATGCAAAATTATTTGTTGTATTATTTGTTTGATATACTATGATTACTAATCCGTTGATAAATCATGAATCAAATACAACAAAAAATATTAAATACATACTCAATTGTAATGCTATTTATAAGTTATATTATGGAATATGTAAATTGTGTACCGATTTCCTCGAAAGAGGGTTAAAGGAATGAACACAACTACTACTACTACTACTACTACTACTACTACTACTACTACTACTACTACATACAAATACAATACATGTACAAATACATAATATTCAAAAAAAAAAATCAAAATTATGATACCAGTTAATGCAAATACATCCGTTCAAAGCTGTTTTTCAAATATCAAACAACCACATAAATTCATATCAATAACAACAAATTACTTTTCAACAGAATTTAAAATTAATCTCCAGTATCATTATCGAACTAGAAATATGAACAGATTTGTTCTCCCTCAGGATATTTATAATAACCACGGTACTCAAACCAAAAGATTTTTAATTCCAAAAATGTTTGATACTTTGTTAACGGAAGGAAGTTCCTCGTAGAAAAAATCAGAAATTGAAAATGTATTAAGAAATCAGTTATTATTAGAGCAACCTGTATGAAATGTTAGTTTTTTTCTTCATCTTTTTTTTTATATTCTAAATATTATCTTCTATGTTTTTGTTATTGTGTTCTTGGTACTTATTTTTTGCTATAAAGATGTTTCGTAAAAATTATAAACCCAATGTTCAGTTAAAAAAGAGGTTACTATGAGTTAAATGCAAAATGTAAACTATTTGTTTATATTACTAGTCAAACGCGAAATATGCGTTGTAAGATGGGCGAGATATCTGAATAAGGTATAAAAGTCCTTGAAGTAGTTCTATTCTTGCTACTTTATCGACTCTGGTATTCTACACACCTTGATATCTGAATAAGCTATAAAAGTCGTTAAAGTAGTTCTACTCTTGCCACTTCATTGACTCTGGTATTCTACACACCTTGACACATATAAAAAATACTTCATTGTTGGGCAACTCTTGAATCTAGAAAGCAGTGAATCTTGACAATTCAATTCTGTTACAATTTTTATGATATATTTTATGAATATTATCAGTTTTTTCTTCGAAACGGCTGATCAGAATTATTCACAAAATCGTGAAAATGTGTAAAATCCATGTATACACATTTAGAGAAAATTCCATCCCATTTGGAGAGATTTTATTTTTCAACATTTTCCGCCCAGCCAAATCTTATGAGGATTTTAGAAACTTTGAGATGATTTTTCTCAAAATCGGTCGGACCGATTCATTCCAAAAACTATACAGTTCTAAGTTGGATGAGTTTGCGTATACGAAAAAAGTTTCATGTTGATCAGTCATCCCTTGCGACCTGTGGAGTGCTTACAAACAGAAAAAAAAAGAAAAAAAAATACAGACAAAGCCCTATAAGAGTGGGATGGAGACTTCGCTACGCTCATCAATAAATAAAGAACTTGAAAAAAAAAAATATCACTACTACAACTACTACTACTACCACTATGTAGTTAGTTGAACTGCATTCACTTATGTATTGTTGATTCATTTTTACGAACGGACGTACGGACGTACGGACGTACGGGGACGTAAGGGGACATTATGGTAAGGAACAATAGTCAAGGGAGATCCTCTCAAAATTTCGAGACACCACAAAATCATATCATTAAAACTACCGACTCATTGAAAAAACGGTTTGAGGTTTCCGAAGAGGTGTCTTGCCTTGCTCTGGATGGATAGCAAGGGAAGGGTGGATATCGTAGCCATCGACAGGAAGTGTGGCAGAGGGGACCCGACTGTTAGATTTGAGAAGGATGCGAATCAACAAGAGAAGGTCAATCAAGAGAGGAAACAAATCTATGAGCCGACTATCGTTTACTCTAAGGGGTTGAGGTTTATAAAGGTTTATATATAACTTATATTAAAAATGATGAGACTTTTTTGTTTCAAAAACGTTATCAACTTGCAAGTATATACATTCATATTCACATGAACCAACAAAGTCAGTCAACAGGCTTATCTGTGATTTGTAAATAGAATCACATCATATGTAAAAAATATATATGGATACAAAATAATCACATGTGAAGTTTTCCCACGAATTGTAATAATAAACCGAATTATATAAATACGCAAATATAATTTGAGTTTCCATTTGGAACCAGAAATAATAATGATTTTACCACGGAATGCAAGCAAATTCTCTTGCTGGGAAAAATATAAACGAGATATATCTTTCTGCTTCTGACAATAATTATAGAGTACGAATAAATTAATGATCGTTCGTGAATAAAATATGTTCTCTTATTTTCTCTTCAGGTTTAATAGATATGTGAAACATTGAATCAATTACTAATGCCCTAATGTCCTAATGCATTCCTGATGAAATATTTATAGGTTTATATAGCGTATAGGAAAAAAATACGGGGAATATTAAACACTCAAGAGAATTATAAATTAAAAATTAAAATACAAATGCAAATTAATTCTGATTTTTTTCAAGATTTAATTACTTCACACTAAAGAAGCACTTACCATCAACATATGATATATGCATAGTGATAATTTGTAAAATTTGTTCGTACTTACAATTAGAAAATAATACTGTGTGGTGTGATTGGTGTGATTGGTTGGAATACAAACTTTCTGACATGTAGACCTACAATTGGAATTTTGAAATCCAAATAAAATGGAATAAATATGCAAATAAGGTTCAATTCTGACAAGATCAATTCTGACTTGGCTTATACATGTAATCAATGTTTTCATAAAACCGTGAATAACTACAAATTCAAAAATACAATTTTTTTCTCATATTAATTTGTGAATGATTTATCAGTTGATTCGATCAATATATCTTTTCACAGCATAGTTTTTATTACTGTAAGTATAAAAACGGCTAAACTGAATCGTCGTCATAGTGAATAACATTTTGTTAAATTCAATTGAATTTGAGTTGAAACTACTAGTAATTAAGTATCAGCGTGAATACCATCCTATTACCAGGTACATTATCAGGTAAATATTCAACCAAAGATATCTTGAAGAGAATTATTAATAATAGAATCGAGAAACCAGGTTTTTATTTCTCTCTCAAATTGATTGATATTGGATAAATTTGATGAGGTTCATGGTATTTTATTGAAAATAACTAGAATGGCATACTCCAGCTGTCTCTTGCCATGTTCATTATTAAAATTTAAAATATCATAAATAACTGTGTACTACTCGATCTGAAAGTTATAAGATTAGTGTAGAGTGTTTTATATTGTTGTGATTAATAGAAGTAAACAATAAATTTGTATAGAAAAAGCTGACTGTGAACGGGTAGTATAGTCAAGAATTATGATGGAGGGCTGCAATGTTATTAATATATTTTAATTTGTTCTCGAATGATGTCATTGTTTTAATCATATTGTTTCGCAATGAGGTAATTTTATTCAAATGGAAAATGGATATGAGCCGTTTCCTCACGCAAGAAGACCATGTGATATTAACGACTCTGCCAAAGCTGTATAAATTAATCGATTAACAGAGGATGGCAATGCATTATTTTGAATCATATAAAAGTGGAGCACAAACTCCCAATCTTCTGAACAAGGTGTCGATATGAGGCCTCCATGTGAATATATGAGTCCATGCCTCAATTGTCACTTTCAAATATACATATTAAGAGGCCGCAGGCGCTCGTATTTCACGCCGCAAACTCTCACAGCCGTAAGTATTGAGATATCAATATGATTGTGTTTGCATTCTGTTAATAACTGAAAAACGGAGGTAACCACATTTACAGAATATTGAACAAAAAAATGTAATTTTTCAAATTCTTCAAATGGAAAATGAAAAAAAAATCGTGTTGGCGAAAACCTAGATACATATTTTTGAATACAGAGAAAACATATAAAATGTGAAATATATCAAAAGTGTGAGCTGGGGTATCAACGGCGTGGATGTGAATATGAGTTCGGCGGGCTAGTCAACGGGTTGCGCCTAGCACACGATGCATGTTAAACTCGGTTCTGAAGCGAGCGAATAACTAGCCCGTATAGAGCGCCTTTGGCCTCTTAAGTATCCACCTTAATAATTGTATAATCACAAGTAATTCAGTGATGCTGTTCAATGGAGTCATGTGAGCAATTATAATTATGATGAATTATGTCGACTGGATGAAGGTTCGAATCGTAAAGGGGAGTGAAAATGTGAATGAATTTTCTTTTGTTTTGATTGATTACAAAATTATGATGGTGGGTTTATTTGAAAATTTTGTTCAAGTCTGGTTGCATGTTTAATATCACATTGTGTGCTGTTAACAGAACTGTGTCCATCATCAGCATACAAAAAAGCTAGGCTATTTGATAAACAATTCACCATTTCATTGACATGGATCAGATCAAGAATAGGGCCTAAAATAGATCCCTGTGGCACTCTCGTCTTACAGCATATAAATTCACTATAATTACTAGTCAAACGCGAAATATGCGTTGTAAGATGAGCGAGATATCTGAATAGGGTATAAAAGTCCTTGAAGTAGTTCTACCCTTGCTACTTTATCGACTCAGGTATTCTACACACCTTGATATCTGAATAAGCTATTAAAGTCGGTAAAGTAGTTCTACTCTTGCCACTTCATTGACTCTGGTATTCTACACACCTTGACGCATATAAAAAATACTTCATTGTTGGTCAACTCTTGAATCTAGAAAGCAGTGAATCTCGACAACCTAATTCTGTCATAATTTTTATGATTTATTTTATGAATATTAACAGTCATTTTATTTTTTTTCTTCAAAACGACTGATCAGAATTGCTTAAAAAATCGTAATAATGTGTAAAATCCATGTATACACATTTAGAGAGAATTTCATCCCATTTGGAGTGATTTTATTTTTCAACATTTTCCGCCCAGCCAAATCTTATGGGGTTTTTAGAAACTTTGAGATGATGTATCTCAAAATCGGTCGGACCGATTCATCCCAAAAACTATACAGTTCTAAGTTGGATGAGTTTGCGTGTACAAAAAATGTTTCATGTTGATCAGTCAACCCTTGCGACCTGTGGAGTGCTTACAAAAAAAAAAAAAAAAAAAACACAGACAAAGCCCTATAAGAGTGGGATGGAGACTTCGCTACGCTCATCAATTATCAATTTTGACTATTGATGAACTAGTTGAACCAGTTTAGCATTGGCACCTATGAGATCAAGAAAAACCATTAATTAATCACGAGATACAATATCAAATGCTTCAGAGAAGATAATGGATGAGGCGATTACGTGCATGTTATTGTTTAATTCACCATTCAGGAAATCAGAAAGTTCTACGAGTAAAAGTGCTCTTTCCTCTTTGAAAGTAAAATTGTAATTCACCAATTATATTACATATATTTTGAATTATCTGTAATGTGTTGACTATACAACACAGCGCGTCGCATGATTGTGTTGATTATTCGTAAAACGCTATAACTTAGGTATATGACTGAAGAACAGTACTTCATTGTTGGTCAACTCTTGAATCTAGAAAGCAGTGAATCTCGACAACCTAATTCTGTCATAATTTTTATGATTTATTTTATGAATATTAACAGTCATTTTATTTTTTTTCTTCAAAACGACTGATCAGAATTGCTTAAAAAATCGTAATAATGTGTAAAATCCATGTATACACATTTTATAAATGGGACGAATAATGGTAATTTTGTCATTTATCTGGGAGGCCTACTATACCAGTTTCGATGGATAAATTGATGAACCTAATTGAAATAGGCCAACTATTTCTGATGAGTGATAACGAAACCAAATGCCGCCCCCATGGCTCAGAGAGTTATCGCACTGCTTTTGGAACTGAAGTCAGATCGAGTGGCATGGGTTTAAGTCCCGCATAAGGCATGGGTTTTTGTGAACGTCCTTTCATCTATCATCACTTTATCGTTTCATCATCACTCGCTCATTCGTTCCCCCGTATAAGCTAGCTGTTAGTGGGGTCGTTGAGTACCATTAGAATAATTCAAAATAATAAAACCAGATTCTTATATACTTCATTCTTATAGCACCAAACTCAGGCTGCTTGTTTACATCTAAAATGTTATATGATAATTATATTCGATTTGAATCGTTGGAGCAGAGGACATAAACATGGACTGGAGTTTCACAGTAGGTTAGATATAATCAGAAGTGATTATGTTGCAAGAATGAGTTATGGAATCAACGTCATTAATAAATAAATTGACAAATCCATCAACCAGTTCATTGTTTGATTTCTTTTCACCAATATATATTCTCATAACATCGTCTACAGAATCTTTTTTCTCAATAGTGTTCACAATATGCCAAGTTTCTCCAATTTTGGCTTCTGATTTTCCGATAATATCTTCATCTTACGTAGTTTTCGCTTGCATTAAATAAAAAAATCCTGAATAAGATCAACATGCAATCAAAGAAGATCGATCATAGCAATTATTGAAAGATGATGCTATTGCATTATAGAGCATTTTAACGCATCACATTCGGTAAGAGTTAACGAGTCATCCCAATCTCAGTTTTGTAGAGTTTTCTTTTGAGGGGACATTGTAAGCCCCATCCCGTCCATCTTAAAAAAACAAATTTTATGTACCTTCATCTCAGAAACTACTCCACTTAGAATACTCATTTCTTTTATACATGCACCTTTGAAGTTTGCGTACACACTGACAGTATTTTATGATCATATTGCAACAATGCTCACAACAATGGAATTTTAAACAATGCTCCAAAATTTGCTACATTTTTCGTTTTAATTTTTGTAATACCATGTATTTGTTGCAGAGTTATAAAATCCTGTCCACATATGTAGTACATATGTATAAACATACTGCGAAAATGTCAAGGGTCCCGCTTCAACAGATTTTGAGAAAAAGGTACATTTTTGGAAAAATATTGAATTCCAAGATAAATACACTTGAAAATGATGTTTCTTGGATTTATTCCAAAAGAGTCAAAACAACAATAGAATCTTGTATGCTATGATATTGAGATGTTTTCATGCATTACTAAATATTTGATTGTAATTAAACTGTATGCGTTTTTTGAACAAATCTTTCGATGATCAGTTGGGAATGAACCAAATTATTTTAAAATATAAAAGAAAAGAAGGGAAAAAAACAATTTTTGGCTTAGAATGTCCCCTCAATGTTGGTTCATGTATTGATCGAAGAAATATTCATGTTGTTCATTTCATTCTCATCGATGGTCATCAATTCATCCATAACTATTCATAATTGTCAGTAATTCTAGTTTTATATCACCGAATTAATTTCATCTGATTTATATCAAATCAAAATATGGTTTTGATAGAAGAAAATTGATAATTGATAGCAAAATCAAATAATAATAGTATTATAATAGAGGACGAAAATAATATAGCCATCAATCAGAAAAGTATGTGTTCATCCCCAAACTTCAGCCAGAGTATTTCATATTTGTGAACTATATGCATATAAAAGGTCATAATATAAATCACACATTCATAACTCAACCAAGGCTTGTTAGGTCCTGTCTTATTTAATGCTAGCGCGCGTGCTGGTGTATAAGAAAACACGTCGGTGTGAGGACGAGCGATGAATAAATGAAGAACAGGCAAAAAGACAAAACGTTCGAATAATAGTACAATCGTCCATGTCTGATACTGACACAAACCTTTAGCATCAAGCGGAAAAAGCTTTTTGAATTATTAACGTAGCAATTTCCCTTGATTGCTGCCTCCTAGTCCTACTCGAAGCAACTATAGAGCGCATTTTGAAACGCTAACAGGAAAAAGCTATCGATCAATTGTCACGCTGGCCATTTCATTATCGGGGTCTGCACGAGTAAAGGCAAGGACTCCACAACTAGAGAGTGATTGCTGCTTTCGTACCACCCACTATTATTATTCTGTCACGTCATCCTCTGTATACGTGTGTATAACTCAACTATACACAAATGTGGCGATCTACACAAATGAACAACGAAAAAAATATATAAACTCGAAAAAAGGTAAATAAAATTGCACGCTCACTCTTAATTAAGAGATCAAATGCGAATTCTCCGAGCTCATAGTTTCTTCTTGTATTTAGTTAAATATAACCTGATTCTTCCGATATTGACATTTTTGGCTCGTGACAAGATGCGATAGTGTTTCATTGTGTGTTATGGGAGAATGTATAGAGTTTTTTTATGAAAGATTTGACAAAGAAATGTAAAAACTACTTCCGAACACAATAACAAAAAGCTTCCAGCGTGTCGAAGAATGAGATGCTGTGCTTCAGCGACAATAATTATAGAAGAACCGCTATTGTCCATACCGTGACAATATTGGACTCCTGTTCGATGGCAATAGACTTTAAACCTGATGCCCCTTCATCCCGTGAGAATACCAAGACTGGTGGACCAGTGGCTAGCACGCTGAACCGTCATTCAGGAGACCGAGGTGCGATTCCCGCCATGGTCGACAATCCTGACAGAAGTTATCCGTGATTTTCCCGCAGTATACTGGGATGGTTCCTTAACAGCAGGCCACGATCGACTCCTTTCCACCATCGAAAAACACCTAATAAAAGAACATTTCATCTTGTCATCCCATTATCTAATTCATCATTCCCCGACGTCAATTATAGATATCGGTTCTCATTACAGTGCGTCGTTGAAACAAATAAAAATAAATTCCGTGAGAAGAGAGGGATATGACGAGATGGGTCGATCTGTAGGTCGCCCTGCAGAATGTAGGAAGGAAGTGAACAAGGGCGTACAATAAGGTTTGTCACAAAATACGAATGCATATTATTAAACTCGAACTTCCCGGATGGTCACGGACCTGAGGTGTTCTCATATGGACTGACAGTGACCGGATGTTACATATCAGTGCAACGGGTGGTCGAACTCGGCGCGTATGTATACACTTCTCAAAGCCCTGTATGGTGTGTGCACTCTGTATGATGAGGTGATATTAGTTTGAATTAACTCAAAACTTACATATATATATATATATATATATATATATATATATATATATATATATATATATATATATATATATATATATATATATATATATATATATTTATATATATATATATATATATATATATATATATATATATATATATATATATATATATATATATATATATATATATATATATATATATATATATATATATATATATATATGTATATATATATATACATATGCAAATGGTTTAAAAGGGGTTGTAGCTTGTTTCGCCTTTATGTCTGGCTCTCAGATATAATTATGTTTAGGGCCTAGCTGCTGAGGAAACCTTTTAGAGAAATGTTATGAACTTTGGCAAAGAAGTCACTTATAAGCAGTGTCTGTGATGTAACATATTTTACCAATTAGGTAAATACTGAAATGAAATGAGCCTGGCTGTTCGTTTAGGTCAGAGTTCTGAGACACTGCTTGGAAATCTGAAGCCTGCAGAGGGATGCTAGTTCGAGTCACACACGGTGTAGCTCCTAGGCATCGACTTCTTTTAAATGTCCTTTCACCAATCATTACCTCCATATTTCCTATTTACCATCAATTCGTGCCCCCATATGAACTGGCTGTTGGTGGGTTCGTTAAGAAACATTGGAATGAATAAATAAATGAAAATGATAATGGATGGAAATGAATGCTAACACCGGTGTATATACATGAGGATGATAGTGTGATCATCATCAGGGTGTGACAAGGAACACGAACCACGGGGAACAAGGAACAATTAATGAAGCTTATGGAATGTGAGGAAAAATAAAAGTATGTTTTCAGAATGTTTTAAATATTTTCAGTGCTTCTTCATAAGGTTTCAAAACTTATAGTTTCAAAACAAAATATACATCAATAAGAAAGATAGCACTGTAGACTTTTTTGAGAAGAATTCGTCAACTTGAGCTATACTAGAAATCTGTTCAGTATTGTTGGAATAGGGACAGGTTCAACGCGTTCTTACAAGAACAAACGGGAGCCAGTTCTACGAAGAGGTCAAGTGAGGATCAGACAAAAAGTGTAATTAAATGGCACTGATAAATAGCAATGATAAATTCATCCTAAATCAAACACAGTATATAAATGAACGAGCTCATTGTAATGAATGTACTGGTACTCGAAATCTTCACCCATTCGCTTTTTAAATTAATTATTCATGAATTAAAATATTTAGGAAATATTTGGGGAATTAATCATGTAGGAATAATTTTCTCACTTGTTAAATATTCTTCATTGTTGACCCGAAAAAATTTTAAAATTCACAAATTTGGTAAAAATATTTCCGACCTTTTTCGTCATTTTATTATAATTTTTATTCTGATGGATATTTAAAGAGTTTCAATCAATAATTTCTCCCAATCTGTCTGACCCCAAAAATCATAGTTCTAAATTGGAATATGAGTAAGTATATTTTTTTTCATTTCAAATAATATCGAAGCTTGACTCAGAATCCAATCAAGGCTAGGAATGAAAAAGGTAGGATCGTTTGGCCGGGGCAAAACAAGGGCCATTATTTAAAGACAGAGAACTTTTGAAACTTTTGGAAACTGAAATATACTTGTATCTGCGGCGGATAATTATGGTCACAGACAGCGTAGTCCTAGTATAATATCTGAACATTTCCCATATGGATCCGTTTTGCAGAGCAGACTGTGTAGAGCGCACACACACACACAAATATCCTATTTGGACAAATGGGACGTATTCGCTCACGCTCATTCCAAAAATTGGAAAACGTTTTATTCCCTTATATTTTAATACACATATTTGCAATATTTTCTGTTATTTTACTGTTGAACAGTATATAATTTCAAGAATAATGATAGGTAATTAGTTACATGTTTTTCGTTTTTGCACCAATAATTCAGGATGTCTCCATGTGCCCCTCGTTAAACGGCAATAACATAACGCCCCACCGTTACGCGTACGTGAGTAATAGTAGGCTATTATACCCCGATAACTTTGCCATAGTATATAACACAGGAGCTGTAATTAACGTTAATGGGCAAGAGAGAGACAGAGGAAGAGGAGACGAGCATAGGGCACGACAAGATGAAACGTCTTGTTTGTCATCTCAAATGTCAAATTAAGAAGGTACGTGAGATATTGGTTCGCGCTTTACAGACAGCTAGAAGCTATAGTGAACGAAAACAGTTTAAAATTATATAGCTACGGGCTATTAAAGATATTGTTGTATCATAGAAATTTCGTTATTAGTTGTATTTTTAGTATACTTTGTATCAAGGAAAAAGTCCATATTTCAAAAGTATCAAGTGAAAAATTATAAAAACTTCAGTAGGCCTAATTGTACAAAAACTCACTGGAGTTTTGAACATTCAAAGTGCAGGCATTTGAGCATTCCATATTTTTACCCTATATGGGTTTTTTCTCACGGAGCTTTTTTTTTCGAGAAAAAAATGTATCGAAAGTAACTCGACCGATTGCGCCTCGAAACTTCAAAGTATCGAGTTTGATGTTGACACATGTGTATGTCAAAACTTTGTTCTATTGACAGTCACAACACTCGCCATCAACAGAATAATTTTGTATACAACGATCATGATTTAATTACAACATCTTCTATCTCAATAACTGGACCCAGGACATGGAATAATTCACCCACTGAACTCAAATTCACCAAATGTGTTCCAAATTGAATATAATGAAAATCTCCCACTCGGTAAAAAAAAAGAAAATTATTCCTAAACCTAAATATCAATGATCAGTTTCCTATCAATGAACATTTTTGAACTTCATCGTTTTCTCTTTATTATTTGCAAGTGAAATCATGAGATGTACAAGTTGACACTTTCTGTCCTATCATATTGTAGCTCGGAGAACGCGTTAGGTGTTCCGCGTTGATGGATGAGCTAGAACATCAACATATCTTTGGTTGGTTATATATATATATATATCCAACTTGAAATCCAAACAATTACGTCACTACCCTCCTGTTCTATTCATTAGTACCCTACACTTTCCAATTAATTTCTTAAATAATGAAGAAGGCCTTGTTTTAATCGTTCTAGATTGATTACAGTGACACTTGTTGCTTGGATTTAATTGGTATCTTGATAGGAAGATGCATTGAGGGTTGCGTTGGTTTTCCGCTTCTTTAAGCCGGCAAACGCAACCGTCAATTCATCGTGCTTAATATAGCTTTGAACCCGATGTAGAAACATTACATATATGGGCCTATATTTTGCTACACCAAAACGGCTCATCCAATTTGAGTAGAAGTTTGGAATAATGTGTCTCAGTATTATATTGAAATTTCATATGAATTTGAATTTTTTGAAGAAAAATATTATTTACGATTTTATCCTCGGGGTTATTCTTATGAGGTTTTTATAAACTCTGAATTGAGTTTTCTCAGTAGTGGTGCAACCGATTGCGTCTCATAACTATACAGTATTGAATCAGGTACTTGCTTGTGCCAAGTTTTGAGTGAATCTGTGATTTAATTTGGCCTGTGGAGCGTGAACAAAAAAACAAAAAACATTGTTTCGAGTACGATAAAATTGAGTCTTCGCTTCGCTCATCCAATCCGATATTATTGGTATAATGTTTATAAATAATTTTAGTATTTTTTTCTTGTCATCATTAGGCAAATGGGCATGTTTACCTATATTTTAGTTTGTATTTCAGTTTGTATTTGTCTACGAAATATGAATAACGTCACAAATCTTGTGTACCTGTATTGTGACGTGTTGATTTTAGCACATGGTGGAGCGATAAACAGACCAAACCTCACCCTTTTGAATTATATTTACCATTAGATGTAGGCCTAAATGAAGTCAATTATGATTTGTATTATTATTATTGACCTGTGGAGCGTGAAACAAAAAAAACACCTTCGTTGTTTTCAAGTAGGATGAAATTGCGTCAACGCTTCGCGCATCCAAAAATGATCATGTGATTTGTTACATCAATTAAAGCTATCGAGAAAACCATTGAGGAGAACAATTCATTTCATTTCATTTTCATTTCATTTTATTCTGCATAGTATAATAGCTGATACATAATATAGGTGAGGATAATTATTAAAGCCAATCAGATCCTAAAACGATTGAAATTATCAATAATTTGATCAGGGAGGCAGTATAGTGAGCTAGATAGATTCAAAATCAAGGTGTGTAGGCATAGCTTTCCATATAACATTCCATATAAAATCTCTCCAATCTTACAACGCATATGCTGCGTTCCTAATATTAAAAAAAATGATGAAACGTTTTCTCACCGACTGATTTAATAGAGTTTAAGCTCAGCGGTACATTTTGATGCGCCTTTAATATAATTCTGAAAACTAAAAAGACAAGAAACTTAATCGACTGTCAATTTCCAGCTTCTCCTTTCAGCTTTTATACGCTTCATTTGAGGCAATGGAGACACTGGATGCTGTTACGAACGTTCGTAGTCGCCTGCTCATTTGTTATCACATCCATAAACTTGACAGAAAGCATAATGGATAGTTAATTAACTCTTTTATATTTTGAATGTGTTTGTGTACTTTCGTGTACAGTTGTATATACTTGTACATTGCGTACTACAGTTTCCAGTGGTCATTTTAGTTGTTCTCAACAATTCATGTTATCAATAATTGATGTTTGATAGAATGATGTACAGTACAGCTTTCGTATTACATATACTCACATTTGTGAAAAATAATAATCAAGTTATTCACTCTAAAATTATTTTCAGCTCAACACAAATATTTTCGTGAAAATAGATAATATATGCGACATATTGGTGAATAAAATTGATATTTCATTCAGTTTTCATTCAAATCCGTACACTTTGCCTTTATTATGTTAAATGCCCACCAAACTTCAAAAATTCAGAATTAAAATTGTTTTATTTCTGTACGGAATCAAAAACGGAGTATCACGGAATTGTCAAGACATAATTTCAATATAAATACCAAATATGTGAAAAATGTGTTATTGATGAGCGTAGCGAAGTCTCCATACCACTCTTATAGGGCTTTGTCTGTGTGTTTTTTTTTTTTTTTGTTTTTTTTTTTGTTTGTAAGCACTCCACAGGTCGCAAGGGTTGACTGATCAACATGAAACTTTTTTTGTACACCCAAACTCATCCAACTTAGAACTGTATAGTTTTTGGGATGAATCGGTCAGACCGATTTTGAGAATCATCATCTCAAAGTTTCTAAAAACCCCATAAGATTTGGCTGGGCGGAAAATGTTGAAAAATAAAATCTTTCCAAATGGGATGAAATTTTCTCTAAATGTGTATACATGGATTTTACACATTATTACGATTTTTTAAGCAATTCTGATCAGTCGTTTTGAAGAAAAAAAATAAAATGACTGTTAATATTCATAAAATAAATCATAAAAATTATGACAGAATTAAGTTGTCGAGATTCACTGCTTTCTAGATTCAAGAGTTGACCAACAATGAAGTATTTTTTATATGCGTCAAGGTGTGTAGAATACCAGAGTCAATGAAGTGGCAAGAGTAGAACTACTTTAACGACTTTAATAGCTTATTCAGATATCAAGGTGTGTAGAATACCTGAGTCGATAAAGTAGCAAGGGTAGAACTACTTCAAGGACTTTTATACCCTATTCAGATATCTCGCTCATCTTACAACGCATATTTCGCGTTTGACTAGTAATAAAATCAATTCTGATAGAGTTCATCACATTATAAATCACAAGTAAAAATCACTTCATTTTTTAGACCACTTGAATCATTCCATCACTCGAAGATAATGTAACACCTTAACATTCCGGAATTAGACACCCTGATACAGGTTTCAAATATTCAAGATGGATGCCAACAAAAACAAACAAGTTTAATCTTCTGTGTCATGCTAAGCGCTAAGAATCCCACCAACGGCTAGGTTATATGAGAATAGGCCCTAGGCCCATGAATAAACGCGTGATGAAAAGTGAGGAGAAGAATGATGGGTGAAAAGACGTTTGCAATAACTCGAACGTGCCTTGTAATCTCGAACTATTCGCGAAACCCCATGAACCTGATGATGCAGTTGCAATGAAACTCTTTGAACATATTGACTGCTAACCTTTGCTATCATTTAAATATATATATATATATATATATATATATATATATATATATATATATATATATATATATATATATATATATATATATATATATATATATATATATATATATATATGGGGTTGGAAACAAAATAGGAAGTTATTGCGTCAACTTCATATATGAACAGAATTTTATGTATGTCTGATTATAAAAAGTACGACTTCAGCAAGCCAAACCTCTCCACTCCCTCCGCCCATATTGTGAAAATAATATTGAAATTCCCCCCCCCCCCCCCCCGTCCAAAAAAAAAGATCATGTGTCCTGGAATATAGTTTTTTTTTAATAACATCGAAACTTGATACAAAATCATTGTTCCCCAACTGAGGCTATGGATAAAAGATAAGATCGTTTGGACGGGGCACCACAAGGGCGATCTTACCACCCCATTTTATAATATAATATAGTGGACTTTTAAAATTTTTCCAATAGAATCACACTTTCTCTCGTGTTTCAAAAAATATTACACCGATTGTTATCGAAATTTCAGATATTCAAATTAAAATGAGATCGACAAAGATTCACTCGTAAATAGGACGATTTGTGATGGAAATCTATTAGACAAAATACCTCGAAATAAGGAAGTATACCTAGTTCTGAATTCATTGTTTTCATTCAGTTTTAAGATCTGAATTGTCACCTTCTTTTTTGTACCAAATTTTAATATAGAAAATTGAACAAATTGAACGAAAATAAAACAAAATTCAATTCATCACCATTTATCCGCATATGGAGAGATGAAGAGTATTAATAGCAAGTATTTGTGCGAATATTCGCTTCACTCAGCACAAAACTTTTGTAATCTTTGGTTTGAGAGGGCATTAATTTTCAGATTCCACAATGTGACTGAATAATGATGCATGAAAGTACTCTAATTTTTATTTGTATATTAACCGATTTCTCAACTTTTAACATTTTCACTACCTTTTTGGACAGCTTTTGAAAACAATTGAACAAACACTGCCCAGCTGCCATTAATTTGCATAGTAAACTGTGACAGCGCTGAATGTATGAAAATGTTGATGTATACAAACTTGCGAATTATCCATATCCCAACCGCACAATACAAATACAATATTAAAACAGTCCCAACAATATCAAAAAGCCGAAGTCGAACTTGCAAGGAAACAGATAAAAATCCTCATCGTAGACACATTGTAAAACAATTTGCAATTGAATTTCATGATGTTATATGTCTTACTCAGTTCTTGAATTGCTTGGCACTGAACCTACCCTCTATGTATTCCCTATCCCAGGGGGTTGTTGCCTTTTCCAGTGCTCTACTAGATGTATGCCTATACATAGTCTAGTAGCAACTAGTCAGGGGTAAAAGCGGGTAAGATAGTGTTGGGTCTCATGCTACAATATGCTGCTAGATCGGGGAGTTCACTTGCTATTTTATGCTGTGAATATTTCATGCTACGCAAACACTGACATATATCGACCCCTCATATCGTGGGTCGAACTTAGTTTCCACTTGCTTTCTCCGAGGACCTATTCGATTCGCTTGCTATCGTTTTGTTTTGTTGTCGAACTCAAGATAGAATACTAGCTGTCAGTCTTAGATAGAAAAGCTATATCTAATGTGCATGACTTGAGAATGACAAGCAGTTTTTTTCTCGATTCTATCATGAAGAATACTAGGTGTATTAAATAACGACAGTGAAGTATACCGATAACAAAATGGGTCTCGGATCTTCTCATGCCATGTAGAAGACATCCCAAGGCGATGTGTACATAGCAATTAAATATTAAAAATGTATGTTTATTCGCTCGATGTTTTCGTAAGAATAAGATACATGAATAATATATAATCAAGAAGTATTGCACACCTTGGACAGAGAACAAAATAAATTCAGTAAATGCATTTGAAAATGTTTGTGAATGTGCGATCATGAATTATACCATCGGTAAATTCTATGCATTAGTGAAAAGATGTAATACCATCAGAATAAACAAACAAATCGGAAATATATGTAGACTTCTGTCAAGTGACGTCACTCATTGTTGAAATTGACAGACAACAATGTCCACCAGTTGGAATTGACCAATCAGAATGTTTGGTAGTCCACCAGTTCGCTGTATTGCTATAGTAACGATTGTTTGTCATTTGTTACGTGACAGAAGCCTATTCTCAAAAATGCTTTGTGTGAAATATTCACTTAATCATGCATCAAAATGTGAATCGAAAATGTAAACTCATTAATTAGTTAACTCATTAATTTAAACTCATCGCTATTTTATGTCACATAATAAACGGCAGGTTGACGTGAAAATACCTTAAATTCTTTTTCAAAGTAGCTCTATAGCTTACTTGACTAAAAAAATATGATTTATTTTTCTGACAAAAGACTAACTCCAGATAGGCCTACAGTACTGAATGGACAAAAATCATTCCAGATATAAATGAAATATGACAAATTTCCAATTCATTGATGTGTTCAGTTTTGTTATTTTATTCTTTCAAATTTGAAAGGGAATGATTTTTCTCACACAAGCGAAGCTTGTTTCCTATTATGTTTTTTTTGTACTCAAATACTGTATAGTACAATTACCCAACTTGATATTTAACAATATCATAACAGATAACATAAGATAACATTAGATAGATAACAACTTAACAAGCATAGCAACGAACAAATGA
The DNA here is from genome assembly GCA_964007535.1 of Brachyptera risi. Lineage (NCBI taxonomy): Eukaryota > Metazoa > Arthropoda > Insecta > Plecoptera > Taeniopterygidae > Brachyptera > Brachyptera risi. Next base: position 68,206,725 of record OZ023326.1, read on the forward strand.
TATTCAAGATAATACGAAACAAAAAATCAACCCGCCAAACAAAACATTTCTCATTATTGCACATCAAAATATTCGAAGTTTAAACAGCAAAATTTTAAATCTTGAGATATTTCTAGAAGAATTGGATTCATCGAAAACTGGTATTGACATCTTGTGTATGAGCGAGCACCACCTCAAAGAAGAAGAAATCAAATTAATAAACCTCAATAATTTCAACATCACATCAAACTACAGTAGAAAAACATTCCAAAAAGGAGGAGTGGTGATTTTTGTGAACAATAGTTATGCAAGCCAGGTGAAAATTAGAACTGACATATCCAAGAAAAGTGTCGACAAAGATTTCGAGTGCGCAGCAATTGAAATGATTCCAACTGAAGGAGATAACGTGACTGACGGAATTATTATACTATGTATCTACAGATCCCCTCAGGGTAACATCCAAATATTTCTCGAGAAATTAGAAGACATCCTTACCAACATTGGAAGGACCAAAAAGAAATTGATAATCACAGGAGATTTTAACATCAACACACTTCAAGATTCAAATAACACAGAAAAGTTCTCTAGTCTTATTGACTCCTTTAATTATCAATTCACAGTTCACACGCCTACTAGAATAGATCCATTTCATCAAACTGCTACTCTTATAGACAACATAATCACGAATATTAATTCAACAGAAGAAGCCAGAGTCATAGACAATGGACTATCTGATCATTTTGCCCTAATAGCACTCATCCCTATCAAAAACACATACAAATCATATAGTAAATCAATATATAAAAGAATAATTAATGTGAAGAATAAAAAAAATCTTAATTATCATCTAAAATTGACGAATTGGGATCCTATTTTCGAAACTTCAATACCAAATGAGCAATACAACTTATTTCATGAAATATTCTCCCAACTGTTTCATGATTCTTTCCCGCAAAAAAAAATTAAACTTAATAACAATTTCAAAAGACAACCATGGATAACTAAAGGAATAAAAATCTCAAGTGTAAATAAAAGGAGCCTATACATGTTAACGCAACACTTCAAATCATGTATGTGGCTCAAAGCATTCTACATCAAGTACAAAAATACTCTTCAAAAAATTATTATTGTTTCCAAGAAAAAAGATGTAGAGAAAAATATTAGCTCTGAGAGACAAGAAAATAGATCGAAAAAAGTCTGGCAAATTATTAACAATCAGCTAAATCAGAAAATAAATACGCAAATAGGAGACACAAACATGAAAATTGAAATAGAAATAAATAAAACTAGCAAAAACCCATTAAAAATTGCGAATAAATTTAATAATCATTACATCAGCGTGGCTAGTGAATTAACAAACAATTTAGACCCTGCAAATGAAAACTTTAGACAATATTTAAATAACACAAACAAATCTCCACCTAATTCGATCTACTTCGAGCAAACGTCGACCAATGAAATCTTGAACATAACAAATCATTTGAAAAGCAAGAACTCTCACGGAGTAGATGACATTCCCACATCTGTAATAAAAAGCTGTATAGCATATATAGCGGAGCCCTTATGTTTCATTTTTAATAATTGCATATCACAGGGAGTTTTTCCAGAGCAGTTAAAACCAGCCATAGTCAAACCAATCTATAAGAAAGGGAATATGTCTCTTGTAGACAACTATCGCCCAATATCGCTTTTACCCTCTTTCTCCAAAATTTTAGAAACAATAATAAATATAAGAATAGTGAAATTTTTAGACAAAAACAACATTTTATCTGATAGTCAAAATGGTTTCCGAAAAAACAGATCAACAGGAGATACAATCGAAAAATTTTTAAAGAAAATTGTGAGTCACTTACAAAATAAAGAACAAGTTATCGGTATTTTTTGTGACCTATCGAAAGCTTTCGATTGCATGAATCACGATATTCTATTAAGTAAATGTTACTATTACGGAATAAGAGGAACCGCACACGACTTGCTGGAGTCATATTTAAAAAACAGAACGCAACAAGTACAAATAACTCATATAGAAGAAAATGGGACAGAACAAAAATATTTATCTGATACAAAAAAAATTAAAATTGGTGTACCGCAAGGTTCAATTTTAGGTCCCCTTCTTTTTATAATTTTTATCAATGACCTTCCATTCAACATATCAAATTCTGAACTGTTTGCCGATGATACAAATATTATAGCACATAGTTCACATGAAAACTCGTTAATTAGGGCTGCAGAATCAAAACTTGCTGAATCAACCACGTGGTTTAACAACAACAAACTAATACTTAATGATGTAAAAACAAATTTTATTCAGTTTCATTCTAGTAAAAAATCGAATCACATCGACGCTGTACCCACATTAATAAATAACACAAATAATTCGATTATATCAAGAGTAGATGCAACAAAATTTCTAGGAATAATAATAGATGAAAACTTGAACTGGAAAAAACACATAAATCATATAACGAAAAAACTTAACTCTGGTATATTTGCAGTTAGATCAATACGGTCAATTACAGATACACTTACTACAAGACTGGTATATTTCTCGAATTTTGAGTCACACCTTCGGTATGGTATTGAATTCTGGGGGTGCTCAGCACATGCCAATAAAATGTTCATCCTCCAGAAACGTGCGATTCGAATTATCATGAATGTGAATAGAAGGGCTCACTGCAAACCGCTATTCCAAAAATTAGAAATCTTGACCTTTCACTGTATTTATATGTTACAAGCAATTTTATGTGTAAAAAAAAATATTAAATCTCTAAATTCAAACACAGATGTGCACACTCATAATACAAGGACTAAAACAAATATCCATATTAATCGCTTCAGTACAAAATTTGCTCAAAACAACTCAAATTTCATAAACATTAAACTTTATAACAAATTACCATCATCAATAAAAAACATATCAGCAATACATACTTTCAGACATATCCTAAAAACTTTTTTTACTGTTAAATGTTATTACTCCATTAACGATTACTTTGGAGATAGTATAGAGGACTATGATCCAAAACTGATGATAAATACACTTAAAAATAAAATAGACTTCCGTAAACAATTTTCAAAATAAACTAAAAACTTAAACTTACTCAAACTTTAAAATTTCCTCTGACCATTTCACCATTTCATTATTTATTTCATCATATTTTATTAAATAATTGTCTGTACATGCTAACTCAATATTTATATATTCTGTAACACGCATCATTATGACATGTAAATAAACATTATTATTATTTCTGTAATCTTACGTCACTTTTATACGGGTACGGCAAATTGACAAAATGTGCATTACCAATATGATTATAGGGTATTTAAAAACCTACAAGACTGTTTCCCCTACCAATACTGAGAAATAAGAATGAGAAGGAAGTATCGGCGTGTCATAAGGGGCTATCTTATCACCACAAATGAAATAATTTTGGAATGTAACCAATTTACAAGTGGAAGAACTAAAAAAAAACGGTTCTGATATAAAAAAAACGCCTCCAATCATTGAAATACAAAGCATACAGGCATAAGAAAATTCAAAATGAAATATAATAAAATTAGCAGATTTAATAATAATTAGCTCTTTTGTAGAGTTTGATTATTATTGTCAGAAGATTATATTTTTCATTATAATTCTATTTTTTGAAAGCAACTGTGAAAATATAATGAAAATTATAATTTTTCTCTTGCAGATTTTAGAAAAAAGTATATGCCCCCGGAGATCTGGCAAACCCAATTTTCGTGCATCACTGTACGCTTCGTTGCTTTACTTGTTAATAAGGAACTAATCTCATTCGTAAAATTATTAATGTGATGTTTAATTAGTAGCATATTTGAAATAGCATAACGTACGCAAATGCTTGCTTTGTTTCAAACACAATGAATGGAATTGTGCAAAGTTAAATATGATTCACTTTATTCCATTACAAACGTCTTAGTTAACTCTCATGTTAGCATGATTATATTGAGCAAGTATTATATTGCTCATCCATTATGCAGCTTGAAATTTGAAAATAAAATTACTTAAAAATGTCCAATAAATTTGAATTGTGAAACTTTGGAATCATAACAAATTTATTAATTTAATACAGTACTAAATACGCTTGTCGGAGTGTATTGTTGAATCTAATTGAGCTATTCTTGAAATTATGTAATTTCTCTCTCCTTTTTACAGCTGAAGATCAAGTGAAGATGTTTTGTCAACAGTGTGATATACGTCTTCAGATCATTTTACAGCGAGACACAATGACACCGTAATAGATTTATAGCTGTGACTATATTATGGTTCTACTTATAGCTACTATTTCAATGTTATTAGATGAGTGTGAGCATCAAACACAATAATGTTATCGAACTTGAAAATATTTTCAATTTATTAATTTGGAGGGCCGGAGTATGAGGGGAAGTATCCATTTTAACTTGGTATGCATATCTAACTTACTATCGGTACTGCATGTATGGATACTAAGACAGTATCATCGGCACACGCTATTATTTCTCTTTCTATAGGTCTCATCATTAATATATAAGAGAAACAAAACCGGACACACTTCATTGTAGTACACCGCAGTTGATAGTTTGCTGCATGCCCAAAGTGTTCCCAAGTTTAACTATTTGTTATCTATATGATAAGTAATTTTTGAAAAGTTCTGAAGGTGTTCCTAGAATGCCAAGTGTATTCAGTTTATTTAGATGAATCAAAATTGCACTAACCAGTCAACGCTTTTTCACTATCATAGGCCTACAAATATTTATATATATATGTGTATATATATATATATATATATATATATATATATATATATATATATATATATATATGTATATATATATATATATATATATATATATATATATATATATATATATATGTATATATATACACATATATATATATATATATATATATATATATATATATATATATATATATATATATATATATATATATATATATATAAAAGGCTGGTTGATTTATATATGGCATCATCATGCCATTTTCTTTTGGGTATTGATCCGAATTGATTAGGAGAGAACATATTTTCATAATCTAATAATTTTATCAGTCTAAATTTGATACATTTTTCCAGCAATTTCGAAAAGTGAGATAAATAGCAGAGATGAGATATGGGTCCAGAGTTTTCTGGTAGCATACGATCATTACATTTTAAAGTGGAATAATAAGTAGTTGACAGTTTTCCTGGAAATATACCAGATTGAAAGCAAAGGTTGAGAATATGAACAAGAGGTCCGATAATATGAGTATTTGCTAATTAAATGGTTTAGCTTCAATATCGTCCACTCCAGTTGCTGAATTTTCCTTCAAATCTCTTAAGATTTAAAATTACAGTCGCTGACACTGGACTCAAAAACATGTTATGATGATTTGTATTTTCCCTTCTATATTAGATGGGGATGAACATCATAAGAAGCCGACCATTCTCCATTTATATTGATTCTTTCCGATAATTCCCTCCCTAGATCGTAAAAATAAGAAACAGATGAGTTGGCAATAACTTGAGGGTCATGTGTGATAACGAGCTGTTGATTTTGTATCACATGCAGACAGTTCACCGATAGGCAACGATACTTCATTGTTGATGCGAACCATTTCGTCAATGACGTTCCAAAGTTTGAAAATCTTTGAGTTATTGATTTTATTTGATGGAAAAGTTTAATTTTATCTTAAATATGTTTATTCTAAATGTGTCTGTACAATTGGTATTTGAATTTTTTAAGGGTTTCAATTTCTACAATGCTCACATAAAAATATTTTTTCCAATTTTATTATCTGTCCACGCATCACATTTACTTATGAATACTATTAGATCATTGGAGATCCAGGGCTTAGTTTACGGTCTTACGAATTTGTTACCAAGTGGGAAATATCTGTTGCTTCCTATATATTATGCCCTAATAACTACGTCTGAAGCTGAATTTCCTCCTGTTTCATGTAATGTTTCCAACCAGTTCTCATTTCATAATGTGAATCGACCAAACTCGTCAGCGACAAAAGTCTGTGAATATATCCGAATGAGTAGGTTCTGGCCTATGCCTAAGGGAATGGTAATTAAAAAATGAAAAGTATGAATTATCTATAATTATGTTAACAATAATTTCAAACAACTTACGAGGGCTGTACAGTCTTTCACCGAAACAAACATCACACATACAAGAAACATATAAATACTAGGCAAACGCGTTATGTGTTTCCGCGTTGATGGATGAGCTGGAATATATCAACTTATCTTTGGATTGGTTACTAGTAAAACGCGAAATATGCGTTGTAAGATGAGCGAGATATCTGAATAAGGTATAAAAGTCCTTGAAGGAGTTCTACCCTTGCTACTTTATCGACTCTGGTATTCTACACACCTTGATATCTGAATAAGCTATAAAAGTCGTTAAAGTAGTTCTACTCTTGCCACTTCATTGACTCTGGTATTCTACACACCTTGACGCATATAAAAAATACTTCATTGTTGGTCAACTCTTGAATCTAGAAAGCAGTGAATCTCGACAACTTAATTCTGTCACTATTTTTATGATATATTTTATGAATATTATCAGTCATTTTTTTTTTTCTTCAAAACGACTGATCAGAAATGCTTAAAAAATCGTTATGATGTGTAAAATCCATGTATACACATTTAGAGAAAATTTCATTCCATTTGGAGAGATTTTACTTTTCAACATTTTCCGCTCAGCCAAATCCTATGGGGTTTTTAGAAACTTTGAGATGATGATTCTCAGAATCGGTCCGACCGATTCATCCCAAAAACTATACAGTTCTAAGTTGGATGAGTTTGCGTGTACAAAAAAAGTTTCATGTTGATCAGTCAACCCTTGCGACCTGTGGAGTGCTTACAAACAAACAAACAAAAAAAAAAACACAGACAAAGCCCTATAAGAGTGGGATGGAGACTTCGCTACGCTCATCAACAATTCACTAAATCAATATTGTTGTACATCAATAATGAAATAAACAATCGATCGTGTTGATGAGACCATCCGTAGATGATCGTGGATCTGTTACGATAATGTGAGGGAGAGGGGGGGGGGGCGAAGAAAATGGGCTCGGACGGGACCCGCGTTGAGCCCTGTGATATCATCCTTGATCCTTTCGAGCGGACGGATTGGCGGCGTCGGCGTCGTTTGCAATTTGAGGTTCGACACTTGATCAAATTGAGAAGTCAGCGTTTTACCAACGATTAATAAAGTTGATATATCACTTCCTTGGAAAGTAAAAACCTGTTTAATATATGTATATATATATAATTATTTATTTGAGTATATATATTTATATACAATACATATATGTATATACATATACATATATATAAATATATATATATATATATATATATATATATATATATATATATATATATATATATATATATATATATATATTATATATATATATATATATATATATATATATATATATATATATATATATATTTATTTGAATATATATATTTATATACAATACATATATGTATATATATATACATATATATGAATATATATATATATATATATATATATATATATATATATATATATATATATATATATATATATATACATATATGTATATATATATATATATATATATATATATATATATATATATATATAAATATATATATAAATTTATATATATATAAATATAAATATATATATATATATATATATATATATATATATATATATATATATATATATATATACATATACATATATATATATATATATATATATATATATATATATATTTATATATATATATATATATATATGTATTATATATATTTATAAATATATATATATATATATATATATATATATATATATATATATATATATAAATAGATATATATATACATATATACATATATATATATATATATATATATATATATATATATATATATATATATATATATATATATTTATATATATATGAACATATATATATATATATATATATATATATATATATATATATGAATATATATATATATATATATATATATATATATATATATATATATATATATATATATATATATATATATATATACATATATATATATATATATATATATATATATATATATATATATATATATATATATATATATATATATATATTGTACAACTTTTCTTCATGGATGCGATCCATTAACGATATGTATGAACGTTTTCGTCAAATCATAAAAAATATATATTATTGGATGAGCGAAGCGAAGACTCAATTTCACTACACCCGGAAAAAGGGTGCCTGTTTTTTTTTTTTTTTTTTTGTTCGCGCTCTACAGGTCAAACAAAAATTCAGATCATGATGAAATTCGGCACACACATGAACCCCTATCTGACTTGATGCTGTATAGTTTTGAGGCGCGATCGGTTCAACCACTTCAGAGAAAACTCATTCCAAAGTTTTCAAAAATCTCATTAGAATAACTCAGAGGAAAACATTCGTGAAAAATATTTCATCTGAGACGATTCAAATTCTCAGGGAATTGCAATCTGATAATACACATCATTCCGAACTTTCACTCAAATCGGATCAGTCGTTTCGATGTAAAAAAAATATATAATGTCATTTGTGTTGATTATTCAAAGCTATTAAGATACCTATTAAATCAATGCAACAAGTGTCACCACTTGATTGTAAACGATTAAAACAAAGCCTTCTGTATTATCATATAAATTATTATTGGAGAATAAGATGGCAGTGATGTAATGGTTTGGATTTCATATATATAATAACCAATCCAAAGATAAGTTGATATGTTCCAGCTCATCCATCAACGCGGAAACACATAACGCGTTTGCCCAGTATATATATATTATTGGATGAGCGAAGCGAAGGCTCACTTTCGCCATACCCGGAAAAAAGTGACTTTTTTTTTTTTTTTTTTTTTTCGCGCTCAACAGGTCAAACGAGAATTCAAAATCAGTTGAAACTTGGCATACACAAGTGTCATTATCTAATTCGATACTGTATAGTTTTGAGGCACAATCGGTTGAACCACTTCTGAGAAAACACATTTTAAAGTTTTCAAAAATCCCCCTAGAATAACCCAGAGGAAAATATTCGTGAAATAATTTTCATCCGAGACATTTCAAATTCTCAGGGAATTTCAATATAATAATTATACACATTATTCCAAACTTTCACTCAAATCGGATCGGCCGTTTTGATGTAAAAAAATATATAATGTAATTTTTTTGAATTACTCAAAGCTATCAAGATACCAATTGAATGTCAGCCACAGGTGTCACCTCTTGAATGTGAACGATAAAACAAAGCCTTCTTTATTGTCATAGAAATTACCAATGGAAAATAAGATGGCAGTGATATAATGGTTTGAATCTCAAGGTTTATATATATATATAATAAAACCAATCCAAAGATAAGGTGATATGTTCCAGCTCATCCATCAACGCGGCAACACATAACGCATTTGCCTAGTATATGTATATATATATCATATACTATATTATATTATATTATAAATTATATTATATTTATATTATATATTATATATATATATATTATATATATATATATATATATATATATATAATATATATATATATATATATATATATATATATATATATATATATATATAGAGAGAGAGAGAGAGGAGAGAGAGAGAGAGAGAGAGAGAGAGAAATTATCATATATATAGGCCTATATATATATATATATATATATATATATATATATATATATATATATATATATATATGTATATATATATATATATATACTATATATATATATATATATATATATATATATATATATATATTTGTCTTGTCATATAGATTTGTCGATTATTCGACTTGAATCTCGATGGCTATTCAGCTCAG
>OZ023326.1:68216800-68236800 GCA_964007535.1 Brachyptera risi
ATATATATATATATATATATATATATATATATATATATATATATATATATATATATATATATATATATATATATATATATATATATATATATATATATATATATATATATATATATATATATATATATATTATATATTTATATGTATGTATGTGAATATATTAAAAAATAATGAAATAATGAGGATACTGAAACTTGGAAAAGTTCTGCACTCCTCACACGACAATGAACGAGCGTTATAGCATGTTCCACGGTGTCATCACTCATGTCGTGATCTCGACGTTCGCCATCCACGAAGATCAAAAGAGAATTCACTTGACTATCATTCTACAAACACACTTCTGATAATTTTATTGCGAATTGGCAACACTTCATTGGTCCATCCGATTGATTTCCTCTTCTTCCTCTTCCCTCATTGGCCGATCAAAAATCTAAATGTAACCAACTTTCTCACGACTAGAAAGCTTATGGTATGAGAGAAGGTGGTTGGTTTCCCACCCTCTAAAAATAATTAAAACTAGATTTAAAACTAGATCACTTGACCCTGTCCTCTGCAGCGCAGTCGCGCATCTTGCCAGTAGCAATATATACATACGTGACGACTGACATTTTTATGAGGTGGTGAGATTATGCCCACCATCTCCGTGGTCAAATGTATATAACTAAACAGCCCTCCAGTAACATCAACATTAGAGGACATCGCAACCCCAAAACTACATTTTGAAGAGGTATAACGATAATCATATACCCAATTTTAGATGAAACTAGAAAACATGCATCTCAATTTCAGAAATTATAATAATTAACGTATTTGTCCCCAAAACCCGGTTCTCTTTCTGCGTTGTGATGTAGACATTACTCGGTTCTTTTTATGTTTCTACAGAGAATCGGTAATGTCTGCGTCATGACCCATGATTTGACCCACAATGTGATACGACCAACACAAGGTCGTATTATATTGCAAACTAATGAAAGAAGCAGCTAAAAGTAAGAAATAAAAACATTTGAGCGCAATCACTTGAGTTAACATGCACAAGGGAATATATACGGTAGTAAACTAAGAAAGATGAATGATGAAGGCCTGATTGCCTTATTAAACTGAGAGTTCTCAGTAATTGCATTAACTTCATACCGCTTCCAAGTAAAGTACAGTACCGGTATTGTATATTGTAATATTTATAACACTTGATCATAGGAAAACTCGTTGTAGATCTTCATTTCGTTAAAATTAATAATAATCACCTCAAACAAATAAGTCAATATGAATAATTGTTTAATTGCATGATGATAATTCATTATTATACATGATAACTGCGTTTTAATGGGCTGAACAATTCAAAATAGAAGAATATTATTACATACAGTCATTGAAACATTACAGAGAATACATGGTCAGGTTATTTGCTTGTACAGTAAGCCCCCGTTAATCCAAACTCGGTTAATCCGAAATTTGACATATTTCGAACTCGAAGTCAGTCCCCGGCTGAAGGTATAGCCATTCCAATGTTAATGAATATGGTTAATCCAAATTCCAGCTAATCCCTAATTTGAACTAATATTTCGACCCCTCAATTGCTTTAGCACTGTTTTCAGATTGGATAATCCAAAATAGATCGAGTGAATTCCTTGAATTGATCATTATTTTCGTAAATTCCATCCTCTTTATTTGACGCGTAACAATAGGCCGAAGCCAGCTCAGCTGTTCGCTACCACTGAATACGTCATCCGACTCCGAGTGCGCTCGGGCCGCTCCAAAGATCTTGGTATCTTACTTCGTTAGGTTAGATACTAAGGTCTTTGGCAGCTGTCTGTTCTTGACGAGCGGTAAGCTCGGAACACTCAATCACTCGGAACGGCCGAGCGCCAATGGAAGCTGGCTATCTACCGTTCGTTTGCTGTCGAAGATAGCCGAATACACACGATCAGTGATTCGGTTCCTCGCGCATGTGGCATCTAGCTTTCTCTCGCGCTCAATACGAAATTGCTTCAATTCTAACCGGGAAGTGTGATGATTTTCGTGGAAAAGGAGTTTTTTGGTTAATCCAAATTTTTATAAATCGAAATCACTTTTTGGGGTCCCTTGAATTTCGGATTAACGAGGGTTTACTGTATTTTCATTCGTGCACGGGTGATGAAATACAATGAAATTCTCAACGCTGAGTGCTCTTGGCAATTTGTTCTTTGAGCACGAGAATACTTTGCCGCTGTTCAGGTGGCAGCATTGCAATCTGCTCGTCAGACAGTTGGAGCACTTGCATGATCAACGCGGCCTAAAACAGAAACACAAGAGTTCAATAGGCGCTCATCTACAGTATATGATATCACATATAAAACTGGAAATGTTCAAATTCCAAGTATCGAAGAATATTTAGAGTTTAGCATCGAATTGAAGTTGCATACAACACCGCCAACAATTAGGATATTTGAGAGTACGTATGAGCAGACGGATGGATGATATCAACAAAAATTCTTGTTTTCTGCAGGACAAGGACAGTGGTGGAGGGAGGTAATTTCTAGCAGAGTTAATAATTTGCAAGTGATAGTTTTATAGGAATTCTAAAGCCTGATTCAATGGGTCAACATTTCGATCACTGGTGTGTAATCAACTCTTGATGTCAACTCATTGATCAGTAGTAGAGAAGCAACCTGCATGTTTTCATCTACCGTAGGATTTTTGTGTTACAGGTACAAGAAAATGGATGACAGTTGACTATTGATCCATTCAAGGAATTCACTCCCAATTATTTCGAATCATTCAATCCAAAAAGAGTGCTAAAGCAATTGAAGGGTCGAAATATTAGTTCAAATTACAGATTAGCTGGATTTTGGATTAGTCATATTAATTAACATTGAAATGCCTATACCTTCAGCTTGGGCCTGACTTGAAGTATAATTAACGAGGGTTTAGTGTACTTCAAAAATGGAAGATATCAACATGTGTTCAGTTCACTCTCAATATAAATGAATAATGAATATTAATGATGGTAATGTCTGGATATAGGCCCATCACAAATTGGTAGGGGTGTGCGAATCCATGTTTTTCTAATCGAATCCGAATCCGGATTCACTTTCAGATTCGGTCCAACATAGAAGATTCGAAAATTTCGAATCTTGGCGCCAAAAACGTGGCAACATTGCATTGTCAACTTTCTAGATCGCGTGAGCAAGTGCGATGCGTACTAGCCTACGAGTAGGTGGGGTCGTCATATACGGCCGGCTTTGATTGGCGCTCGGCCGTCTCGAGTCGAACGAACGAAAGTTTCGTCAAAGACCTTAGTATCTAACTTCGTTAACGAAGTTCAAGTGATCAAGTGTAACTTGATCAGCAGTGTCGTTTGTCCCATTATCACACTTCACAATGCATGTTAAAAAGATTCGGCTTCGGTATTTTTTATGAAGATTCGGTTCGGATTTGGTTAGAAATAAAAAACATGGATTCGCACACCCCTACAAATTGGTTCACACACTTGCTGTGTTCTCGACTTTTTGGAAACTAAATGATTTTTATTTGCGGCGTCGAGGAAGTCACAGAGAGCCGAGATAATTATTTTCCATTCAAATAGTCTACAATGTAAGAGGGCATTTGGGTGGTACCGATAGGGGTAAATGGGAGGTGGTTTCATATTTTCATTGATATTCGAACTCATTTAAACACGCCATACACGATCAATATTTACCCGTCAACATGTTGACTCAACATATTGACAGAGCTAGTACATAACCCGTATTTCTGATCTTGCCTATACACGACGGAAATATGTAGATGGCTGCCGTCAACATATTGCCGAGAATTGAACATGCTCTATTATCTCATCAATATGTTGATGTCAACATGTTGACAGGTAATGTTGATCATGTATGCCGTGTTTTAGTCCAAATATTGAATCAATGTTGAATTTATAATTTGAGTTCAAACCTTCCTATTGAAAGTCTTTATTTATCTCAGTTCCTTGAATCAATGCTATTTATTATATTAATGTTTGAAATAACCATTGCAAAATACTTTTCTTCAAACTCAACTTTGAACACTTGTAGGCCTACATTAACTGTGTTTGAGCTATAGGCCCAACTAGTAATGCTGACATATTTGATAAAATAGGACTTCTATACAGTGATAAAATCAATTGTAAGAACTGAATCCTTAGAATTATCTCCGACTGTCTGTTTCTTGAAGAAGTGATGCTCTCTTCTGAGTATTCAAATTTTCAGAAATGCATATTGGAGTCGATTCATTTTAAAATGAAAATTTTTAAAAATATGTCTCCCAATTGCCCCCCTTACTCTACCCAAGTAATTATATTTTGAGACGGCAGCCTCAAAGTCTCAAAACAACCACAACGTGCCGCTTCTAAACATTCTTATTAATTCATCCTTTGCCTTAATTGGGAAACCACAATTATAAAGATTTTGAGGTTGATGAAAAAAATTAAATAGAGATCAACGGTTGATTTCAAGTCATTAGTAGAAAGATTGTCTCACGTGAATCAGACTTAATTTTTAAAAATGAACGACGATCCACCCATGAGTTAGTCTCATGTGAAACAACCAATTCTTTTCATTAAGTACCTTCTCCTGATCTGAAGCAGCGCCACCTCCCAGACTGGGTGACATAGTACTGCTCGGAGTCGGTGGGGGTACCGGTCGAGCAGGATTCACAGCAGCCTGAGGCGGTGGCCTCGGCACAGCGGTTCGCGGGTCAACTCGGCCCATTGCCATGCGTGGGTCACGCGGGAAGCTAGAACACATAAATTTATTCATTCATTAATATTGGGCTCAACGAGACACTGTACTCATGACTAAAATATATTGGCTATAATGAATGACGAACAAGACGACGGGAAGATTGGATGGAAGGTTATTTTATAAGGTGTTTTTGGATAGTGGGAGGAGTCGAATGTGTCTTGTTTTTGAACCTATGGTATCAACCTTAACGGCAGAGGGGAACCACGAAAAACCTCCGTTAGGATGTGGATTATCCAAAAAACTCTTTTTCCACTCTGGGCGATAGAATTTATACAATTTTGTATTGCGCGTGGGACCAATATATCCACCTACCAAAACTACTTGTAAGAAACCGTAGAGTGAGGCCTCACTGATCGTGTTTATTCAGCCAACTGTCGACGAGCGATCAAAGGGTGGCCCGCTTCTATTGGTGCTCAGCCGTCTATAGCCTGACTAAAATGAACAAGTGTTTGAGTTCAACACGGTCTTGTGCTCACCAAGGCTGTCAGTGAGATGACATACAAAAAGCAGCCAACAACTCAACATGCTTAGGCATATTCTTAGTTTCATGCGACAAAGAAAATGAGCATGGAAATTAAGAAAAGAATTAATATTTAAAGAGATGCACTCAAACCAGTTCGAATTATCAAATCTGAAAAGTGTTACAGCAATTGGAGAGTCAAAATATTAGTTCGAATTACGATTTAGCTGGAATTTGGATAAACCATTTGAATTAATAGGGGTGTGGGCAAGGGACCTAATTTTGAGTCCGAGTCTCCACCAGAATCGAACTCGTTGGAAATATTCTACACTTCAATTGCGAGTCTAGTCTTCAAATCTGCTGCCTATTTCAACTTGTGAATGCTTTCTTTTTGTCAATGAGTGATCTCATTGGCTGGTGAGACGAGAAGGCTATATAGTTACTGCACAGATGTTTGAAGTTTGAGGTACTGAATGTGTATCATGATGAGATAATGTGTATCATCAATGTTTTCACACTCAGAGAAAGTTTCAATTCTTTTTGAGTTTTTTTTCTGCCTAGCCAAATCTAATGGAGTTTTTAGAAAATTTGAGATGAAATTTCTCAGAAATGTCCCAACTGATAAGACCCAAAAACTATACAGTTCCAAGTTCGATAAGTTTACGTATACAGAAAGTTTCATATTGATCAGTCAAACCATGCAACCAGTGCAGTGCTTACAAACAAACCAAAAAAACACAGACAAAGCTCTCTACGAGTAGGATGGAAGTCTTTGTATTCGCTCATTCTAACAAGGGTTTACTGTAGTAATGTACTTACTGTTCAACTGGGTCTGGATTTCGGTCTGGGTTGCGATCGTGCGGTACGTTTCGTTCGTGCGGTACATTCCGTTCGTGCGGTACGTTTCGATCGTGCGGTATGTTCCGTTCGTGCGGTATGTTCCGATCGTGCGGAATGTTCCGCTCGACGACGCGTTCCGGATTGCGTGCAAGTCTCGGATCAATACGAGGAACAACTTCCATTGGCGTCGGGCCCGGAATGTCAGACGCAGTACTGACAGTCGGCACCACCTGAACCGGGGGAGGAACTGGTAGTGGTGCGGGCACAGGAACTGGCAACGGTTTATCCGCAACGGCCAGTACAGTGGGAACCGGATTTGCTTTATGAAGCATGCTCTGAAAATGTGTGAAATCAAAATAGTTTCAATTAATAACCACCTAGATCACAAACGAGAAACAACGCTCAAATCGATGTGTTTTCAAGAAATAGACTATGAGGTAGGCCTACACAGTCATGCTCGTGCATAAATAATCGTAATGTTTCTATTTAGTAGCCTACATTCATCACCACAGTAAGTTTCATTTTGTGATCCCATTCATATGCTCACATAATTATGTTGAACAGTTTCTTTGGTGAGTTTTTCACTCTGACAAATTTTTTGGTCCATGGTCCCCTGAAAAAATGTACGAAAGGTTCCACTGTACGGGGTTGGTCTACACTTGATGAAAAAAATGCTTGAAATGATAAACTGCTAGCCTTTTAGGAGTGGAAACACAATGATAATTTAAAAATTTATAATTTGTAGGGCTCACTCTCAATTCTCAAATAATAATTCGATGTCAAAGGATTTTTTTGAAATATTAATACGGAGCATAAAACCTGAAAAGTGTGACATCATGCTGTATTCAACATGTCTTTGAATTTGATAACTCATACTGAATTTTCAATCAATAAAATAAAATAGCTCTCGATACCAGAAAATAGAATTTGAGCTGTGTGACGTTGTTGACCAACAAATACTTGATAACAAGACTGAACACACCACAAGGGTGTCAGTGGATTAGGAAAGAACAAGGGGGAAAATGCATACGCACTAGCTTGAAGACATTACGCTCTTTAGCCGACCCATGTGATACAGATTTGTGCTTCAACTAATAGAATGGAAGTACCCATAAATTTCATAGGTATTTCATTATATCCGATTTTACCCCACTCCAACACTTGCACTGGACAGCTGGATTACAAAATCCTACCTATCCTATTCAATCCGGTATCAACCCTACCTCCCAGGCCATTTTTCTCCAGCTACCTATTTCGCACAGATAGGCCTACTTGTGTTTAGATAGCCTTTGGTAACATTTATGGCAGAAAAAAATAGTTTGATTGTGTTGATATATATTGTTGTACGGTAGGCTACCGGTATTTCATTTGATATTGAAACAAGAAATTTGCCGATACAGTATCACTTTCATTTAGCATTCAGAAGCTTGTCAATTTGACGCATTCAGCCTAGAACGATGTTTTGGAATAACAGTTGACTTATTTTATAATTTTCCAATACATTAGCGTATTTTATCGGCCAAAAAAAAAAAGATTAAACAAGTTCATTTCTCAATCTATCTCCCAGATGTCAGTAGAAGTCTCATGTCAATATGACGTCATTTTGTCAAGATTTAAAATGAAAGGTTTTGGAGTGTGTGAGGACGCGTATATAAATGCGCCAGCAACCATCAAGTGATTAACGAGTATGTGGCAATCAAAACAAACTCAGTCGTTCAAGTGGTCAATCACGCAATAGACTTCAATAGACACTGGGCCTACTTGTATTCTACCAAATTCTGAACTATTCTAGACCTAGCAAATTTCTTTAGATACAAAATGAAACAGCAAGACAAAAATAAATTGATGTATTGAAAACTAGTTCTCTACGTGAAAGCTCACCCGCCTAGTGGGGGCTAGCGATCTTTCAATAGTGCAATGTATGGCATACCGATGCTGTGACAGGATCAACGATTCTCATCACGACTTGTGCTTGCAGTAATGCATACGCCAGCTGAGGATTCTGCAACAACATGGCCCGAGCTTCATTTGGGTTGTTTTGAACGCAAAGTTTCATCTGCTTCATGAGTTCAAACATCTGTTCTGGAGGAAGTGACGCAACGGCTTTGCTGATGGCTTCGGGTGCTTTATCACCTTGGACGACTTCACCATAAGGATTTTCAACAGCAGGACCCTGCATTAAATCTAAAACACACAAATCAATGTTAAGTCTTCAGTGCTAGCAATTTGTTTACATCCAGACTGTACTTGTCAATTGAGGACCTATTTAATTAATAATGGATATAGGCCTAAACTTCATACCATTATGTTTACAATGCCAGCAAGAATATCAGTAAAGAGAACTTTCTTGGAAAAAAAATACTGGCACATTGAAGAAGTGTACCAATGACATAAATAGTTAATTGGCAAATTAGTCTCATTAGACATATATTTAAATGTAGGCCTATGGAATACGAAGAATATTAAGGCCTATATACAAATACAGAAGGCCTTTGATATTCAGTGACAATTTAAAACTAGGCCTACAGTAAAACCTATATCCATCGTTTTTCAAGAGACCAGGAGAATAAAACCATCCATCCAGGAAAACTATCCATCCAGGAAAATTTAACATTGATTATATGGGAGTGGGGCTAGAAAAAATGAATGGTAGGCCCTATATCCAGGAAAACGATAGATCTGGGAACGATGCATAGAGGTTCCACTGTATATAGACCTATATGCATTGTTCAAAACTGATTCAGTTGTTTCAAACCTGAAAAACTATTTAATGCTTCCAGGATTTAAATCCCCACCCTTATTTTCAAGAGTAGTTTGGCCACGGTTTGGATTGGCTGATCAATTTTACACTAAAATGATACAGATATGGATAGCTTTCCAGTAGGCCTATGTGAAAGACAGTCTGCTTAAATGGTTATCTTCTTAGAGAAGCATTTTAAGGTCAAGTGAAACTCCAAGTGTTTTATGCTCAATAGATCTCTGAAGATGTAATTTAAAATGTTGAACCTAAAAAATGAGTTATTACTTATTAGAGAAAGAAAACAAGAGAAAATTGAATCTGCAATCTGTAATCATTTACGCAAAGTCAATATATCAGTATTCACTTACTCTGCATTTCCATCCGAGACTTTTCTGTGCAAGCATTGTCAACTCGCAAAGTTCGTCCACCAATTTCGTAACTGTTCAGATTTCTCATTGCACTGAGGGCTGTTTCCTGATCCTTGTATTCGCAGAAGCCATACCCCTTGGGCTTCCCAGTTTCTCGGTCATAAACGAGCCTAAACAAAATTAATAGGCTTACATGAAGATTGAAGATTTCACTTTGTTTTAATGGTTTCTTGTAGGAGTATTATTGAATTGATAGTAGGCCTACTAAGTACATAGTAACCCATCAAACCAACCTTACCATTATAGGCCTACCATACTCGACTAGAATAGGCTTAAATTCTTTTCATACCATGCTATAAAGTTATATTGGGCTCTATAACATACAATTTCTGATGGTTTGCTGTTGGTGCATCTTAAATCTCCGATACAATCAATTCATTTTTGATGACCAATTCTATAAGTATACCTACAGAAAGTGTGTTGATTATAATTTATAAGAATGTTTTAACTTTTAAGCTTCAAAGAAACTGAATAATTTAATAATTTGATAAATTGAGGCCCCAAAAAACATGTGGTTTATTACATAGGCCTACAAACAAATAGCCTACGGTACTAAACGATTCAGAACAAAATTCAAAATTCAAATATTTCAATTTTATGAATAATCCTGACATATAGGCCTACCATGATAAGTTGTAGGCCTACTGTAATTTTACACTGGCTACATTGATTTTATGGCCTCAACGTCATGTCCATCTACTAACTCTAAAACATGTTTTCGGCTATTAATTAAACTCAGAAATTCTTTCAAATCATAAGTTACCATGTACCTTAACTTACAAGCAATAACAGACAAGAACATGAATTTGGAAACCAATAATCCATTACCGGTACGGTACTCAAGTACAGAAGCTTTAAAAGGAATTGTGAAGAATATACCGGTACCTAGTGATGGAACATTGAAAATTTTCAATGCAAATTTATTGAAATTTTCGATGAAAATTTTCAATGAATATTTTTTTTCATGTTTTCTCTTTCCCTTTTCAAATGAGGCTTTTTTGGTTTCATACTCATTTCCTGTTTGATGTTTCCTGGTACTAAGTTCTTTGTTCTTTGACTCTTTGACTTTGTCTGTATAGAGCTGTACCTACATAATATATAACCTTACTTGTTGTCACATGTTATAATTTGGTGACAAAATGGAAAAGAAGCTTAAGAATATTCTATCACAAAAAAAGAGTGAATTCAAACGCCAACTTCTTCTGTAACAATGAACTAACCAAAAAAAATCAATTTGATTTTTTTTTTGAAAATTTTCAAGCTTTTGAAAATTTTCATGAAAATTTACATCACTACCGGTACCAGTACCAAGAAAAGCAAACAGCCATCTTACTCAACTGAGGTTCTGCCAGTACCACTGGACTAGAAATAAACTTCTCATTTTCATTTTAAACTCATTTTATTCTCATCTTACACACTTTACAATTTTCTTCTTTTTTTTGAACAATTTTTTAATAAAGATAAGAAGCCCACATAGAGAAAATTCTCTGTGTGTGGGCTGAAATTTGAAAATATTGAATTAAATGTGATATCCAAGACGACAGTATTATAGTTATGGATAAGTGGTAAAAGTTATGACATATTAATAGCATTAGATAAGTATAGTCAACATTCAATTTCTTAAATTTGAAACAATTTTTGAAGACTTAAACAATATAAACATTTCTTATACATTCTGAAACGAACTTATTAAAGTTGGGTTCCATACCATCCTCATCATGAATTTACAAGCTCAATGCTGATACGCAGTCTCTATAATTTCACTTACTTGAAAGATATGACAGGTCCGACTTCATTAAAGATGTCTTTCAACTTCTCTTCAGTTGCTTCATATGGAATATTGCCAACTAGAAACAATTAAAAGTAAGTTGTTGGTAATTTTTTAGGCCTACATTATAGCCTATGCAGGACAGTGTTACATGTAGGCTTGTATAGCATGCCTCCCAGCACTGGTCTATAAATTGCTACCAGTACCTGAATTTACATAAGACCGTACTTTAGTAGGGTACGGTAGTACTTGTTACACTCGTGGGCCTGGTCTAACCATGATGTAGTGATACCAACAGACTTTATCATAATAAAGTAGCAATAAATAAAGCAAACGCAGCATATGCGCGAAGATGAGCGAGATATTCATGTGGAGTAAGCCTATAATCGAAAATTCTACACACCTTGACTCCTACAGAATATACTCCATTCTTCAACCACAATGTAGTGATACCAACCTATTTTATCATAATATAAAGAAGGTGACCCAACTCGGGTCTTGACAGTGAAATATTTCCGGGGTCAGTTCACGAGTCCAGGGTCCCGATTGCCTATAGCGAACCATTGAATTTATATTGAACTATAGACCTATAAAACAACAATGCTCAACAATACTACACACGGCTCAATAGAATTATTATGTTAGCAGTTGCATTTGTTTTTTACGAAAATGTTAGAATCTTGTAAGTCTAACAATGTCACCGGTAGGCATACGGTACCGTAGGTCCACTCTTATCTACATCTAGGCTAGTTCACAAGGGAATCTGCTAAATAGCGACAGGCAACAGGGACCTGTGGCTCTGAGCTGAAACCACAAATGCCTTCCATGTTATTAGTATATAGGAGTTGGGTTACCTCCTTTATATTATAATAAAATAAGTTGGTATCACTGCATCGTGCTTCAACTATCGCATATGGAAAGCCCTGAATCGGTAATGGTTCTGTTAGGCCTATTATTCAAATCTATTTGTTAAATAAAAAACATTTATTAAATTATTTTCTTAGAAATGGCTGGTCTGAATTTTATACAAAATTGTAGTAGGCCCAATGTGTGGGCCATCAATAATGTGTTCACATTCAGAGAAAATTTTTGGGAGAGATTTTATTTTTAATATTTTCCCTTTCAGTCTAATCTTATGGAGTTTTTAGAAACTTTGAGATGATATTTCTCAGAAGTGGTCCAACTGATAAGACCAAAAACTAAACAGTTTCAAGTTGGATAAGTCTACGTTTAGGCCTACAGAAAAAGTTTCATGACGATCAGTCCGTCAATCAACCGTGCGACCTGTGCAGTGCTTACAAACAAACAGACAAAAAAATACACAGACAAAGCTCCATAAGAGTGGGATGGAGGTCTTTGCTGTCACTCATCTAATGAAGAAGTTGTACCCACTTGCTTCTTCAAAGAGAAGTATACAAAGGGACAAAATCTTTGACAAGGTTCCACGTGCAGTTAGCGCAACTGATACTTTCATATATATCAAACTACACACGGCTCAGTAGATAATCATGTTATGTAGCAATAAGATTTGTTGCAACATGATTAGGCATTTGTTTTGCAAGAAAATGATCGAGTTTGTTGTAAGTTCAACAATGTCACTGATACGGGTACCGTAGCCACTCTAATCCATATCTAGTTCACAAAGGGGTTGCTAAATCCCCACTCAGCAATTTGGCCTTCTGGCTCTGATTTGTCCACAAGAAAGCACAAATACCTGCCATTTTATCAGTATGGGTATAGCTTCTTTAAAATGATATAGTCTATTGGTATCACTACATCTTGGTCTAAGTAGGCTACATTATTGGTAGGCAAGGTCTGCTCATAAGCATGTAGCCCCAACAGGTTGAGCATTACAGTTTATGGTTTAAATACTGTCATTTCTCCAAAACACTAAAACGAAACACTACCAACCCACCAATTTTTCTCATAGGCCCTACCACAAATTAAAATTGGCGTAGTGCGTGAATCGACAAATTTACCTGCCGTTTTTCCATGTCGCAGGACGCAAAATAAAAAATGGTTTTAGAGGGGCGGCCTACAGATGAGCTGCTGGATCTATTATTTTTCTAGCAAAAATTAATACATCTAGCCACTCACCTATAGGCCTACGCCCTACCCTCAAAAAACATGTTCTCCCTTTGTGTGTGTCACAAAAAAAGAGTAATTCAACTGCTCATTTAATGATGATTTGAGCTACAAATAATTGGATGAGCGAAGCAAAGACTCCTTTTCACCATAGGCCTACTTGAAAAAAAAATTAGGCCTTAAAGCCCTACATGTTTTTTTTTTGTCTTTTTGTTCGTCATCCACAGGTCAAACGGAAATAAAAATTCATATGAAACTTGCCACACACAAGGTGTCCTCATCTAATTCGATGCTATATAGTTTTGAGGCACAATCGGTTGGACCACTTCTGAGAAAACTCGTTTCAAAGTTTTCAAAAATCTCATAATCGAATAACCCAGAGGAAAAAATTCGTAAAAAATATTTCCTCCGAGAGAATTCAAATCATCAGGGAATTTCAATATAATAATGATAGGCCTACGTACGTACACATTATTTCGAACTTTTACCGGGTCAGCCGGATCAGCCGTTTTAATGTAAAAAAATATTTATTACAATGTTTTTAAATCACTCAAAACTATCAAGATAGGCCTACCAATTAAATCCAAGCACCAAGTATCACCAATTAATTGGAAATGATTAAAACAAGGTATTTTTTATTATTATAGAAATTAATTAGGAAATGGGAGGACAGTGACGTAATTGTTTGGATCTCAAGGTCGATTACCAATCCAAAGATATGTTGATATGTTCTAGCTCATCCATCAACGCGGAAACACATAACGCGTTTTCCTAGTTGGAGGTAGAGGGCCTATAGGCCTACAAGGATTATTAACACGTAAAGCACGGGACCAAGCTGGGACAAACAAAGGCCAGAACAAGGACATTTTACAGACAAAATAGGCTCTAGAGACAATTCAGGGTTGAAACAGAGACAAAGTAGGGACAAACAAAAGCCGACACAGGGTTGTTCTGGCATTGAATTTGTACTGGTAGGCCTACCTGATCACCTGTTTTATCTGTATTTTGTCCAGCTGGAACAGAGGCAAATAGCGACATTTCACAGACAAAATAGGGGCAATTTAGGGACATGATTCGCCGTCTAATTTCAGTATGGGTAGGCCTAGGCCTAGCCTAAGCATTGAGTTTGTGGCCTAGGAGATTGAGTTTGTGACACTACAAACTCAATGCCTAGGCCATTGAGTTTACAGTGTATATACTATATACGCCGTCTAATTTCAGTATGGGTAGGCCTAGGCCTAGCCTAAGCATTAGTTTGTGGCCTAGGAGATTGAGTTTGTGACACTATAAACTCAATGCCTAGGCCTAGGCCTAGGCCTATAATGTAAAAGGAAACCATAACCTAGAAGTTTTAGACAAACAGAACGTTCGCTTACCAAAGACAGAACGAAGGGACTTATCCATTAACGTTTGATCTGCCATTTTATTGCCTCAGACACGTATCTGTTGGATGAATTATAATTAAATAATTTTTAATATCAACGTAAACGCATTTAAAATTGTAGTCGCAACAATCAGACAGCCTAGGCGCAAGCCACTTT
This sequence comes from Brachyptera risi, assembly GCA_964007535.1. Lineage (NCBI taxonomy): Eukaryota > Metazoa > Arthropoda > Insecta > Plecoptera > Taeniopterygidae > Brachyptera > Brachyptera risi. Next base: position 68,231,405 of record OZ023326.1, read on the forward strand.
TCAAGTTTCTGATAATAGGTGCCAACGTAAAAATACAGCATCACGTCTACAGTCGTACCAACCAAATTATAAATCCAAAATCCAATATGTCAACCTCCATTTGAAAATAATGAGTTTCTCATTTGAGGTTCATTTGTGGTTTTAATTTGTTTAATTCAATTAAATTTTGCTTAAATAAGTGCAGTGAGACGTCATGTCCCAGGGGAAACTTGCGTCGTTTTTCAGTCGAAACGCAGTTTTCATTGTGATGATTCCAGTAATAGTAGGAATTCATTGGGGTTGGAATAGAATTCAACACATTGATGTCCTTGTAACTAAAGATGAACAAAAAGATTTGCCTATAGTTTTGGTGAGTAAGCCTAGCGCTACCCCCTTAGACCTTGGAGTTTATGCTGAAAGCTCAGATGGTTAACATATGCCATTATCCTAGCATATTGCTAAAAACGATTGCTGGTTACCGTGCTGGTAATTTTACTGATTAACGGACCATTTCCAATATTTGCATAGAAAGTGTTTTGGGGTTGGGGTTAATGGTCAAGGCCGATGTTCTAACCTTGATTGAAGGTGGAAAATTATGGTTTAAATACTGTCATTTCTCCAAAACACCACACCGAGACGCGTGGCCGAGTAGTAACACACTTAACCGTCATTCGGAAGACCGGGGTTCGATTCCCGCCATGGTTGACCATCCTGACAGGAGTTTTTCATGGTTTTACTCTGTCGTTCAGATTGATACTGGGTTGGTTCCTTTACAACAGGCCAACAACCAAATCCTTCCCACCATCCAAAACACCTACCAGTAATAAAATAACTTTTCATCTCATTCATCATCCTCCGACGCCAATAGATCGTATCCATCAGTATAGTGCGTCGTTAAAACCCAATATAATATAAAAACGCCACCAACACACAAATGTACCCCTACCACCATTGAGTAAATAAGTATCCACTACCACAAAAAAAAATGTGTGTGTTAGGCTACTTGAATCGGCAAATTTACCAAAGAATTTTTCGACAACATTTTTTTATTGAAATGAAATAAACGTAAAGAATGTAATTTTTATTTCACTCTTACAAATAGATCCGTCTAACAGTCCCATGAATGTTACGCTGTTGATTGCATTCATGCATCGTAAAGTGTACCGGTATAACTCGAACAGTAGTAGGGAGCGGACCGCAGTGCCTCGAGCAAGCACATGTATTTTAATATACTGAGTGGTATACCAGTTGTACAAAAAAGTAGTTGAACTGTAGAAGATGGTGGATAATGATGTGAATAATTAATGTTGTGTCTTTAATGATTTATTATTTAATGAATAATGTTCATTTTCATATATTCATATTCAATATTTTTATATCTTATTTTATTTTTTGCCCTCGACTTGGTGTTAGCTTGATTGCTTCCCTTTCCGAAAATCTCACAGCACGCTACTGAGATTTATAACCTAGCGTAACCCTGGAGCAAATCAAATTTATCAGAAAATAAAATAGACGAGCATCAGCTGGACTTAATCACACCATTGCATTTGTTACTACAAAATCAACGCTCACACCTATCTAGGCAATTTCCAAAAAAAAAAATGGGACAAACATCATGTCATTCCGACGACCGTTTATAGGGTAACTAACTATTTCATACCCAGGCTTATGTTGACTGCACCAACAACTAGGTTTTATGGGAGTACAAATGAGTAGGTTATTATGAAACGAAGGAGAGAAGTGGATAGACGTTCACAAAAAAGCATGCTTTTCGCAGGACTCGAACCCATGCACGACTTCACTTCATTTTCCAAAGATGTGCCTCAGCCTAATATGCCACAGGGGGAGGCAGCTCATTCGTATAAATAAATATATCAATAGGTCCTACCATATATAACCATTTTTGTCCCCAACAGCCATTCTTGTGTAGAGCAGAGAGGAGAGTCAAAATTTCTATACCGTATCAAATTACAATGAGAGTTCAGTTCGAGTAGGCAATAAGTAATAGGCTCTAGGCCAGTTGTGACCAACCTTTTTGGGCAGGGGGTCATCTAAATTTTCCAAATATCACCGCGGTCCACACATGCTCACTTAAAAAAAATTATGTATTATATATATAGCGGCGTGCGGTGATTATTTTGCTGGGTATGCTACTCTTGATAAGAACAATTAGCACATACAGGGTAGTATGTGCCAAGCCGGTGACCCGTGGGGGTCTGGGGGGCAATGCCCTCAATTTTTGGCATAATTTTAGGTGTATTTTGTTGACTTTTGATGGAACGTTTGAATGGATTCAGATGAGAAGACAAGGGAAAAAAAGAAAAACATTACGTTTTTGATTGTAGCCCTCTGCTCAAAGTATTTTGATTTTTTTAAATGCAAAATCACTGACAACACACCGATTTGCCTTTGAAGTAGGTAAAAAGGTACATATTTGTCCACTTTTCCTGAAATGATCGACATTCATTATTGGTTGCTTTGCGCTTTGACATAATGTTAATTTCGCTCCGAAACACACTTGCCGTCACAACACATGATAAAACTAAAAGCGAATAAGGGACAATGACTCGCTCACTGTGAATGTGATTTTGTGCTTCAATTTCCAATTTCACCGGTAGCGTACATAGTGGTAGCGAGCTAGCCATTTGCGCTTGTTTGGTCCCGCATGTGGTACTGTTTTTGATACACTGTTTTGTTTTGATTTACACATCATAACGTTGATTATTATTTTTATTAATGTAGTAGCGGCTGGCTAGAGAATTACCTCGTCTTTGACACTCTGTGTGCACCCACGTCTTGGCCCGTGGGCCATTTGATTTCCACATGTTGAATAAAAATATAATTCATTCAATTCCTCAGCGGGCCACTGAAATAACGCCCGCGGGCCATGGGTTGGTCACCACTGCTCTAGGCCCTATTTCAAACTCTAGGAACAATTATCATATTTCAAATATGCAGTTTGGACTCCATTCGTTCATGGACTTATTCATTCTTGAATAATAATTATGATTGAAACGACATCATCTCATTTTGTGCTAGATTTGTGAAGGGTCCAAAGTGTTTAGTATGAATTTTCTGTTTCAGGGGGCCCGCTATTTGGAACAGAGAGTAGGAGAGAAAATTTCCAGTTGGAAAGGACAAAATGAAATTACTCCAGAAAAGTAGTCCAGCAGAATAAGCCGTAGATAGTTACCACGAAAACATTATATTTCAGATTATAGAAAAATGTCAAATTCAAAGTATCAAATTATATCCCAGCCATTAGAGAGTCCTGAATTTATTTCTATATTGAGCGTGTTTCGTAATTTATTACAATCATGCATTGGTCCCAGAGGTGGGTTTAAAATATTAATTACAAGTGGGGGGTGCTCAATTGTCACGTCATCTTCAACGAGATTACTCAGTTACCTACCCATCAACAACCCTATTTGTTTATATATCTCTCAGGTAATTAAATCTCAGCTCGCTGAATTCAAGGACTGTGGTCTATTTACCGGTGTTTTTACATCGTCTTTGTTGATCCGTACATTAACTCAGCAAGCTGTTCCACCCTCAACTCTAAACTCTTTAATTCAACAAATTAGCTCTGAGTTGAGCATTCATTTGAATTCTATCAAAATGGAGATTGATTTTTCCACTGTTCAACAATTGCTGCCACTGGTTAAATCAATTATAAATTCCAACCCAGCGTGCATGCTCTCAGAAACTTCAGTTGATAGTTTGGCTATTACCATAGTCAAAGCTTTTCTTAATTCAGTAGACGAAGTTGTTGGTGATATTATTGTTATTTGTGACTCGGGTCTGAAGTATTCTTCACATCCAGGAATTCTTTATCAAACAGGATTGTTCACAATATCAAAAGACGTTTCTTACCTGTTCGATAAAGCAGATAATGCCGAGAGAAAATTGCTAGTCCTTTTTAATATAATGTTATCACATGATAAGAATTCTGAACTAAGAGCAACAACAGAAAGAGTTTCGGTAGACACTGATAGTAAAGAGTTATATAATGTAGAAAAGACTTTACAAGTGTTAAAATTTGCCGTGAAGCTAGGTGTGGCAATTGTTGCATGCCAGAAAGTTGTGCATCCAGTCTTGTCCTTGTATCTGCGGAGAAATGGCATACTCTTGCTGGACAGAATGGGTACGGAGCTGACGCATTACGTAGAAAAGTTATCGGGGGCAATTCCTATATCAGATATCGATAAAATCACCAGTAAAGAGTGTCTAGTACCACTGCTTGGTCACATTAGCGTAGTACGTAATGTACAATCGGGCAAGAAGAATTACATAGCTTTGGAGCGTAAGGACAAAAATGTGGAATCATTACTTATTGGCAGCATCAATGTAGAAGCGTCAGAAGAACTCAAGGTAAGCTTGTTGTTGTAATTACTGTTGTGCACTGCTCTAGTTTATAAGTTGACCCATGGAATGTACCATTTTTTTATTTCACATGCTATCACTAGAGATCACTCTTTGAAACGACCCACTGATTTAATAAATCTCAAAGCAAACTACAAAAATGCAACTTGAGCTTCATAGTGTATGTTATGCTGTGCAATATAGCCTACTGACTATACAGAAATTATTTCGAAAATATGATTTGAATATTTTGTACGGTAATGTATTCTCACTTCCCAGGTACAAAACCAGCTTCTGTTTAATAACATCTAGTAACTTGAGACATAGGTCTAGGCATAAGTGAAAATCACTTTGCTAAATTTATTATTTTTTCATAAAGTCTAAATTGTGTGTGTTTATAAAATTGTGGAAACTTGAATTCAAACTGTTTGATGAAATCATAATGTACCATGTCTCTAAGGCATTTTCACAAACTCGTTCCCAGTTTTGAATGCGATCGTCAATGTAATTAATATTAAATTATTAATATATAATACAGTGGAACCTCTATCCATCGTTTTTCAAGGAACCAGGAAAATAAAACCATTCATGCAGGAAAATGATCCATCCAGGAAAATGTAACATTGGTTAAATGGGATTGGAGTGAGAAAAAATGGATGATACATGCAGGAAAACGATGGATCGGGGAATGATGCATAGACGTTTCACTGCACATGTATTGAAAAAGTTGAATCACTTTGGTACCGGCATGTTTTAAGCAACTTATATATTTCTGTTTGTTTGTTATCTTCCTCATAGGTAACAGTTAGTCAAGCTCTGCAATCACTGCGACAATTATTAGCCCAGCCATTCGTTTTACCTGGAGCAAGTTGCATGGAGATGTCTTTGATAGCTGGTCTGGAAGCAAGGGTATTTAAAATTTTTGCCTTCTTGGCATAGATAATTCGTAGATAACCCTTCCTCTCCTGTCCTGCCTTGAAAGAACAACTTGGCCAAAAAAACAGCCTGTCAACAATTTGTATCTATGATAATATAATGTCTGCTTCTCTCTTGGT
>OZ023326.1:68239300-68241800 GCA_964007535.1 Brachyptera risi
AGGAATGGTAGCCAATGTTTCTGTTTAGAAGAGTCCTTGGATCATATATTCGGGAGGTGGTCAAAAGTTTGACCTTTCTGGTGGCCGTGGGGTTGTCGGAAGTCGGGACTTGCCACTGTGTTTGGCAGCTGTGGCAGCAACATGCTTGGTCCGTTACCTCCGTAACTGGAGTTCTGAAACATAGTACCGGTACCATACGTTTATTGATCGCGTTTCAACAGGATGATCAAGTCTTTATCAGTGATGAGGATAATGATAATGATGAGGGTGATTGATGGAATTGTGAGACAATGGGTGCAGTCATGCTCTAGGCTACCGTGGGAAAACACTAAGAATATAATTGGCAGATCCTGATCTTACATTTCCGTAGCTAGTAAAGTGATAGTGATTATTATCATTGTTTACTTGATGAATGATGACTGTCACATTGCTTCACCCTCGCTCCAGGAGTACCCGAACCTGCGTCAGCTTAACTTCTGTTTCTAGAGGAGTGTCTTCTCTGCAGGTGGGTAATAATTCCCTCACCAGTGACCTGACTTCCTCCCGTGCTCTTCCCACCCTATATGCCTTGTCACCCACATTATTCACTTAGTTTTGTTAGGATACATGCTAACTTCTGTTAAATATGCCTCTACAAGAGTCAAGAACAATAAAACTTTGAAGGGCTTGACATTTTTTGCCTCTTATGACTGGAGCTCTGCCCCAGTCCCCAGACCCATATGTGCGAGATAACCTAGATTTATATTACACTTTGATTTACAATTTTGGTCTCCTCTCTCTGCCACCCACACACAAATCAAAGTCCGTATGTGCTTGCTTATATCTAGCTAACTGAACCAGAGGTGCGTTGAATCAAAGGATGCATTTATGAGTGTGTATCAGTTGCATATTATTATTTGTAATAATGATATAATATTAATGTAATATATATAATTTGTAGTTGAAGTATCAGAATACGTAGTGATTTTCTCTCTCATATCAATTTTACCATACTACCTACTGTATGTATGGTTTGGTTGAATTACTGCTGCAGTCACACATGAATTACTATGAAATACATATTGTTCTTGGATGAGCATAAGGGGAGACTCAATAAAAACAAAGAGTATTTTGTTGGTGCTTCACAGATTGAGCAAGAGCACAAACTTTGATGAAACTTGACATATTCATGTCTATATTCATATACATATTGACATATTCATATAACCACTTTTTTTTTTTAAATTGAAATTTTCAAATCCCTCTTTAGAATAACTAAATAACCAAGGGAGGTGAGATTTGGAAAATATTTTTTCTTGAATAAATTCACATTTCTTCGGAATTTAAGCACATGATTGATACACATTGTTTCACAGTTTCACATAATATCAGACCATGCATGATCTGATGATGATTATATTATTATTTTACCATCATCATGCAGCCTTTTTGAAGAAAAAAATCATACTATAATTGTTTAAGATTCAAATAAGCTATTAAGAAAATCAACAGGTAAAAATGATTGGAGAGTATGATTAAAATAATCAACTTCAGAACTTGTCGTTCAGAGATCAATCATCATTGAATCTGTTTTCAAAGAAATGCAGATGCAAAGCCACAATAATGCAAAATGCAATTGTCATATTATGATGGTTCGGATCGATTTTGAAATATAATCAATCAGAGCAAGAAACAAGAATAGTTTCGAAATGAAGGTTTGCATATTCGTATGACAGACCTTGAGCCAGGGGGTTGGCTCTCACTTACGGGAAATGAACGTATCATATATCGTTGTATACCTTATATACCAAGAAAACAAGAATGGTATGGTACTTTTTCGAAATCGGTGTGGAACATGGAGTCGCAATGCTCAAAGTCTGGCAATTGCCCAGTGATAACCTCAAAATATATCAGGACAGTCGGGAATAAGTTACACATGGGCATATCGTACATCATTGAATTCCTCATAAATCAAAGAAACTGGTATGGCAAGGTAATCATTCAAAATTGATCTAAATCGTGAAAATATGAAAATTGCATTATTGTGCTTATTAAAAACCACGATAATTTTTTACATAGTTCAGTGATGAAACAAACACGCTGAATAATGATATAAACAACATTTTTAATGTAAAATATATTAAAAATCAAATTTTTCAGTTTTTGATACTGTGATACACGAAAAAATAGACCAATCATGTCAGTTTTTGCCTTCCACTTCTCACTTTGCATAGCCCTGAAATCTATACGAACATTTAGGAATACACCATACATCTTTTAACTCTTCATAATCTATAACGAAACTTACAGGACATCACAAACCTGAAAGTGGATTTTAACTACCGGTACGATATTCATTTTCCTAATTTTTGAGAGAATTATAAGTCATCATCTCAATTTCAGAAATGATAATGAATTTTCAAGTCATTTAGAGATCATGACTCATAACGTGGGCATTACCGATTCTGTACCGAAACGTGAACAGAATCGAGTAATGTAGCCTATATACGTCACAACTCAG
>OZ023326.1:68246800-68321800 GCA_964007535.1 Brachyptera risi
TATGTTTTTTTCTACAAAAATAGATTACGTCCTCTCCTATGTTATATTAATTATCAGTTTTGATTTTAATGATGGATTTTAATTAATTAGCGTGTACATAATAAACATATCATATATTTTCGAGGTATTTATTCATAATAATAACCTGTTTATGAACCTAGTTCTTTCTATTTTTGAAAATCAATTTGTAATTGAAATTTGTTAACCATTATCAAAAGGCTTTGCAATAGAATTGCTTAGGTCAAGATAATACTGTAAGAATGAAATGATATAGCGTACTCGTTCAATATTTGGGAAGAAAGGAAGCAAAATATTAAAGTGTATCACTTCGGATTATTGCTATAATATAACCATAAAATACCAATGAATATAACTGTATTGCTGTAATTTGCTTTGACATAAGTATATTTCAAAGTACCACAGATACCATTTCGCACAAGACCTATATATGCGCCATAATTACACAAAACTGGGTGAAAATAACCTGAACTATTTTCATTTACGACCTACAGGAAAAAATGTGGAGTTTCTGTTTCCGTTTTAAATTGTGTGTTTAATGTTTCTACTGTAGCCCTTATAAAAAAAAATGTATACTTGCCTCCTCCAAACGTCGTTGTCATGGCGACAGGAGTGATTGGTGCGCGAATACTCAAAGGCGCCATCGCGATAGTGGTTAAAAGTCGAATGGAAATTTTGATGGGAACCACTTTCTACTTGACAATGTCACGCAACAATGAGTAATGATTATATAAAAGTGTATAGTATAATAATGAATTGTGAAAATTTACGTATCTACCAAAAACGAAATATTTGAAATGTACAACGCAATAATAGTATTACATTGCTGCAAATTTGTGGTTAAAAACACATAGGCCTATATAATAAAGCTTAATGACACAATTTTTAGCTGAGAGACACGGCAAGAATTTCTCAAGTAAACTCATATATATATATATATATATATATATATATATATATATATATATATATATATATATATATATATATATATATATATATATATTGTGTTTTCACTCTCGTATATTTAATAACACTTTTGCAGAACTTTTATCTTTAAAATATAAGTATTTTTTTATTTTATTTTCAGATTTTATTACCTTAATAAAGGTAGAGTGAGGTGAGGTAGTGAAGATATTATTTTATATCACCTCAATTGTCAACAAACGTTCGACTTTTCATTCATCATATAATTATCTTTTTCCACTCACTTAGCATTCTCGCAAATCCAAAATCGCATAGTTTGACAACTCCGTGTGCAGTCAAGAGAATATTCTCAGGTTTCACGTCTCTATGGATACAGTTGTGCTGGTGACAGTAAGAAACGCCCTGTAAAGTCTGCCACGTGATTTGCCGTGTCAGTAGATCTGGACACCCGGTAGGATACTTCTCGAGCTCCGCCAACACAGTGTGATCACAGAACTCGAATACAAGATGGAGTTTTCTTTTACGCCGGAAAACTTCGAGAAGATTAACTAAGTTTGGATGTTTGAGGTTCTGAAAATGAATAAGTTTCATATTAGAATGATGCGAGGGGTTAACAACTCCTGAAATTTGATGTAGGCTACACTTGTCATTAAATCTTTCTGAAATCCCTTGAAATCTTCTTGAGATCCCTTGAAATCTTCTTCAAATCCCGTGAATTCTCCCTCAAATCCCTTAAAATCTGAAATCAAGTGTGGGCCTACACGCCAAATTCCCTAATTGTTTATTCCTCGGAATTATGACTTCACGAATTATTATACATTTTTTTCTATTCATTGATTAAATTCATATACTTCTTCATACATATATTTTTTTAATATTCCTTCATTATTGAAGATTTTTTTATCATCTTTTGAGAGCAGCTTAGTGCGCAATTATACTATGGTAATTATCGTTAATGAAGTGCCTTGAGATACAGATGGCAGTTCATACATTGGAACTATTGACGGATCATCGTGTTTGGTCATTCAACTTTGGCGTAAATATTGTAGACATTAGTTGACTATTGTGTTGGGAAGCGCAACAAACGGCAAGAATGGCAGCCAACTATGACTATCATCTGAGGTAAGCAATTATACTGTAATCAAACACAATGTGTATTTGAACTCGGCTGCTTTCAATATCTCCTGTACTCGCTCAACAACGCATTACACCGAGCGTTTTCCCGGTAAAATAGATATCATTGTTTCCAACATCGCTTATCTAACAACGCAACACGTTATACGTTTCCATATTTAATTTATCAATCGAAGTAAAAATATCGATTTCTCCATACTCTATAATTAGCACGATAGTACCAAGTTTTCTTGTTATTCCACCCCACAAAATAAATTACAACTATTCGCCATATAGCCGCGGTTATAGTATACTATATAGGTATATAGCATTGTTTATCGCGTGCTCCAACCTGGGAACGAACACGTGAGCGTTTGATTATTAATAAATTATCGGTTTCTCTACTCTCCATGCAAGTAGGCATATAGCACAGAAAGTCGTTCTCGTTATTATACCAATAAATATATAGGGCAGTGTATTATACTAGTCAACACACAAGTTGAATAAACAAAACTTGTTGAACAAATAGGCACGGTAATTAGTGAATGTATAACAAACAAAATGAATACATTGCAACAACGACATTTCGTAAAGGAGCTTCGACATCGCGTCTTTGGGTGAATATAGAGAAATAACTACCAGTGGTATGATTGCAAAATATACCAAAATAAAATCTATAGCACCATGATTGACGACTCGCAGTCGGCTTGACGTCACAAATCATAACGTCCAATCAACAGGGCTTTTAGAACTGTAGTGAAATTGAAATATCCAATCGGGATATCTCCGAATGACCACAAATGATATAGATCCAACTGGCCCACTGGTGACGTCACGCCTATTTCGAGTCGTCAATTATGTAATAGGTATAAGGTAGGCTACTTGCTGAAATAAATGCATCCATTTATAGGTTATAATTACAGCACGCACCACCACTTGGTGTTGTTGACTTGAGTGGGGTTGTGAGTAACGAAACAATTGAAGATGATTGGATAATTTCACACTTAGTGTTACTTACGACAAAATTCCATATCGTTTATATGTTATATGGAAAACATCTTTAACTTTACACGATTTCACTTTACTGTTTCACTTTATGGTCTTCAAATATATCAACAAGAATTGAGCAATGGACATTTTTTTTTTATTATTGAACAAAAGAGCATAGAGCATACATATGAATAAATGAACAGTCACGTGATGTACACAAAGCCCATCACATAACATTATAAGCCTATATGCAAATAAAATTATCTTTTTACTCAAAACATAGATAGACCATGGAGTTGTATTCAACTCCATGCATAGACCATGCGCTAACAAATAGCTTGTAGTTTGTAGTCTGTACGAATTATTCCAATTTTGAAATCATAAAAAGAATCAAACTTTAGAACTTAAATTTTCAAACAATTAAATTTGTGCGTCAACATAATTATTTCAACTTATCACATCAATTGAATGATTGATTAATTAATCACACATAAGTCTTATTAACTTTTATATCATTTTCATTCAATTTGATTTGAATGTTTGTTGATCAAGAAATATGCTGTCAGCATGAACTTTCTAGGAGACAAACCTTTTGTTCGTGTGCGTCACTAACATTCCCAGACAATCTATCAAATTGTACTGAATATTTAGTTGATAAACTCGTGAAAATATCACTCAAATAATCATCTGTGATTATTATCACAGATCAAACAATTCTGTTTATTTGATCAACTGCAAACGACACAAGCATACATTTTTAAATTCAAGTTTATTTGATACCTGTATAATCCTCACCAAACTATATGAGCATAATTATTATGGCTGTATAGTTTGGTGGAGGTGCCGGGCTGGTAATTAGGGGACGTGCTTTACTTACTTCGTATGCTATGAAAGCCAAAGATTGAGCGGAAATAGATTACCGCTGACCAAGAGGATGAAGTTCAACAACCTGTGGTGGTATAGTTAATGATAGCGAGGTTCTGCCGAAAATTTGGTTTTATTGGAGTTGAAGTAATTTAAAAAAAACGGAACCTCGCTTGCATGTCGGCTACCATGTCAGATAGGTTCATGGAAATGAGTTATATAGGCCTATCACGTGTTAGTTGGGTACTTTGAGTAACAAGAATTGGCTTCGCTTTTTGTTCCTGTATATATAACCATGCAACTGTGAGGAGAGTTCATTTATATTTACTCAGTTCATTTAGTTCATTTTCACTCACTCATTCATAATATCACATTGGATTAAGTGATGGATAGTATATCAGAAAAACTTCCAATCACATTCAAATATTATTAGAACTCATAATATTTTTCTAAAATCATTATTGTGTCTATTGAATGGAGAACCAACCAGCCACGATCTATAATTAGTCATGCGCTTTATAAAATGATTTACGTAAAACATGTTTGCAAAGAGAATGTATCACTGCATTTAATTGGCTTCGTATAGGCTATACTAGTTAATTTTGCGTTATATTCGTCAGTTGAATAATCGTCAGTGATGAATGAACAGCCTGTAATGAACAATTTGTACAACAGTATAATTAACGAATTAGTGATATATTTTAGTGATATGTTTTTATTTTATTACTGTGAATATTTCAACATTAAACTATATGGTTTATGTTGACGTTGATAAAATCAAAACATCATCGATTATAAATCTTTCATATTCCCAACCGTGATAGTTAAATATCTAATGCACATAGCAATCCATTATGTTCGATTTCTTTGAAATTGTACTACTTACAAATAATTTATTGTTTTTCAAGACACATTGAAGGAAGATCCAATTTGAAACTGTTTTGACTGAACACTATAATGAATACTAACCTACTTAATAAACTATTACCTTGAGTAATCGAATCTCCCGTAAAGCAATCTTCCTAATGAGAGGATCGTCTTCGGATTCGACGAACTTTTTGATTGCTACTATGTGTCCAGTATCTCTGTTTCTACACTTAAAGACGAGACCATAACTTCCTTCTCCAAGCTTGCTCAGCTTCTCGTACCGCTCCATGAGACGCGACGACGCTCGTGATCTGTAAGAGGTAGACAAGCAGTTATACAGGTGCTCTAAGAGCAGGCATAGGCCTACAGGTACCTCGTACCGCTCCATGAGACGCGACGACGCTCGTGATCTGTAAGAGGTAGACAAGCAGTTATACAGGTGCTCTAAGACCAGGCATAGGCCTACAGGTACCTCGTATACCGCTCCATGAGACGCGACGACGCTCGTGATCTGTAAGAGGTAGACAAGCAGTTATACAGGTGCTCTAAGAGCAGGCATAGGCCTACAGGTACCTCGTATACCGCTCCATGAGACGCGACGACGCTCTTGATCTGTATGAGGTAGACAAGCAGTTATACAGGTGCTCTAAGACCAGGCATAGGCCTACAGGTACCTCGTACCGCTCCATGAGACGCGACGACGCTCGTGATCTGTAAGAGGTAGACAAGCAGTTATACAGGTGCTCTAAGACCAGGCATAGGCCTACAGGTACACAAACGGTTGCGAAGTACATAATATAGAGAACCTATATGTACCCTTGTGATCACATAAAAGTTTTTCACCGAAATTGAAATTAGTATCAATATCCTTCATTATATAGTCGGCCGCCTGAAGAGTGAATACTGGAATAGATATACTATCAATCTTGAGTGAACGTGGGTTTGGCGTGTTTAAAAAAAATGTACCTATCAAAACCTGACCAAATAACCCTGACCACAGCTACTCTCTGCGCCAACAAATTCCCCGAAATAGTAGATCCTCCGGCGTTATTACACGCCTAGGTAGTATCTCTATTCTGGTATTCGTTCTTCAGCATCCCTCTGTATGTGTGTATTATGTGGCGTGTGGGCTATTTCCAAAATCTTGGAAATGTGTGGGCCGATCGACGTGAGACAAACGACCAAGTACTCACCGCGAGATGCGGTGAGTGATTAGGGTCGATCCCGAAAGGCGAGGAAAAAGAGGTCGACATTCGGTCCGGATTCAGGCCACCCGTAAGAAATGTACCTTTCCAGAAATGTATGAGACTGGGTGTTTCGGCCGACAATGTAAACACGCCATTAATCCCCAGACAAGTGAAACTGCTTATTGCTTAAAATTGAGATGTGAGAATACAGACAATATGATTCGACTGGCAATAAGCCGGGTGTCTGCTGGTTTGAATAAAAACAAGTAGCTACACATAGGCCTATATCTACGCTTTTATGATTTATCCATGTACTGCATAGGAGTGCGTATGTTCAGAGCTCTAAAAATTTAGAGGGTATAATACCATAATACCCATAACATTTTTTCAGAATAATTTTATTCCATTGGTGGAATACAACACATGAATTTGTTTGCCATTGTATTCTCTTTTACTCATGTTGGATTTTTTTTCAAAGTATTTTATAATGGCTATTTAAATATGTATTTTATTACTAGATTTTGAATGTACATCTCATCAACAAATCAATTAGGAATATGAAGGCCATTTCCATAACAAAGTGATAAACTTTAATGATAGTTCAATTAACATTTCTGTATTCATTCAAATCTCCTGATAGCTTTGTATGTCTACAATGGGCTATGACTAAATCAAGATTTTAATCTCATTCATATAGTATCCATGCGATAAGCAAGCTCAAATCATTTCGATTAATCTTTCTCAATAGTACAACTCTCTTTGTCGACCAATATCGAAATTGAAAAAAAGTCACTACTAATATTTCATATTTTCCATTTTTATACACAATATACTTACATAATATCGACATATAAATATTTTTAGAATTTTCTTTCTTTTATTACATTTTACTAGTTTCAAGCGTGGCCGTGTATACATGATTTATTACTGAAATTACATTAGTCTCACTAGGACATATAAAATCCAGGTTGTAATCGAGTTATACCCAAGTAAATGTGCAAGAAACTTAATCTACGTCAATGATTCTAACCTTTGACATTTGCGTGTGTAAGGCAATGTGATACCCTGGTTTAAACTTCATAATACTCAGGATTTTGCTCCACGAATTAACCGCAATGCAGCCCCTCATTTCCATATCGTGTGGTCAGTAAGTATTATTGGAAAATGGTCAGTATTATATATAACATGGTCAGAATACCATCCTCTCCTAGATCAATAGTCTAAAGGAAAGCGTCGGGTCGATACGTTCGTGTCACAAAGTAGTAAACAAAGCTATCACCAAGGTTCATAACGTTGATGTAGGGAAATAATTTCATACAAGATTTAGGATTTTCGAACGTCTCGTGCGAGCACGAATTGTTTCGTAATTCTTGATTTTTGATTTAGGAACGCGTGTATTAAATATTGAAGGTAATCTTATGTTTTTTGGTGGCCTACTCGAAGGTCGACGATTCAAGATAACCATTGTTTAGCATCACACCTAGACAAACACGTGAATAAATCGATTTAGGAAATTGAAATTTTATCTAATCTGTTACTTTGTGAATTATTTCATTGTACATTAATAATGTTTTTGTTATTGAACTTGACAAGTACTTACATACTTACCATATGTTATCTATGAAACTGTCAAAAAGACGTTTCTACTAACACATGTGTTTTTCTTGCTGAATAATATACTCACACAAAGTGGACACACCGTATTAAAACGAAGTGCAATATAATGTTTTACTTCATATACGCAATTCCTACAGTACATAATTCATATTTTTTCACCATATAAATATTGTTTCAGGAAATTCACAATATGATAATAATGACGATTAAATCATGGGTATACCTTTAATACGGTACTTAATATTTCATGCTTGATGATATATTGATAGCATGAAGACGGTAGATGTCAAGATCAATTATCTGAATGCAGGTTTCTGCAAAGAAATATTCGCGTATTTTCCTTGATTAAATTATTCCAATATCTAATATAGCGGGGGTATAATTCTAATAGAATTCCAATACATCAATTTGTAGCTCAAACCAATAGAAAATATGTATCAGATAAGGGTAAGCTGAGATTCAATCTCAAAATCCAGTTTCATTGTCTGTTGTGGCTCATGTGATACGCAATAACATTGTAGACGTAAAATGTTCGCGCAATTTCCATCCTCTGTCCGTATAGATAGATCCATCATTGTTTGCGAACAAAATGTGTATGAGAACATTATTTTCGAGTTTTGTTTTTTCTTAAAACCTCGTGATTAAGATACAAGAAATATTTGATACAGTCTTTAAAAATAAATTATCAACTTAAGTTTATTTCTATTGTCAAGAATTTCACAAAAAACCAGTATACGGACCACCGGTATACAAATCAAGGTGTAGGAAGAACAAATACTATTTTAAAGCCAGTAGACAATCTAGAAAACGACAGTTCTGCTTAGTTCTCCAAATATTTCAGGAAGTCAAAAACCAGCAATCTCATAAAATAAATATGGGCGGAAACTAATCTCGTCATGCCAATCTTGAAATAAATTGTCAAAAATATAAATCTCTCATTCAACCTATATTCATAAGTTCAATGATAACTTCTTCATTTATTCACTTCTGATCAGAAAAACGATGAGTCAATAATCGTGACTTTGAACTTTTTTAAAAGAGAGACTTACAAATGAATGAAGGAATTCATTTTATTGAACTGGTTATTCTGATATTTAATTCTTTCTTGCATAACAAAGCAAAACGAATTCTGACGATAATTTTACAGTACAGGCCTACAGGAATATTGTACAATACACAGATACAATAAAGAAACAATTGAAAACATTCTGAAATGTCCCACGTTTTTAGTTATAATGGAATGTGATATAACAGAATCCCTTCCTATCAACATTGAAAACATCAAAAATATTACATTTTATCTTTGCTGAAATCTTTATATCTTATCGTTGCTCTTGAAATTTCAAAAAAGTGAATGAAAGTACATTTTTCACAGAAACGTACACCGTACGTATAGCTTGCACACTCATAGGGGTCTACGTATTTTTCTGTTGTCAAAACCAACACACCCGACTATAATTTTCATCAATCTCAACTTTTAAATTAAAACTTCAGAACCATGAATCTTTCTAACAATAAAATTACGAAAAATATGATCATAATAAGTAAATAAGGAAACGCAGAATAATATGCGATGTAAGATTAGCGATTCATATTTATATGAAATGTGATGGAAAGCAATATACACACCTTGATTTGTAACTACTAAGTCACTACCTTCCTGTTTCACCTACTGAACATTTAATTCGTTTCACCAATGCGTTTTACGATCTAATTGATTGATCTGTTGTTGATCTACTTTATGTCTTCAATTGATGTAAAAATATCACAACATTTTTTTCTTCAAAACTGTTGATACGGTTTATATAAAACTTTAAAATGATGTGTGCCATTCTTGTGCTTGAATTCCGTGAACATTTGAATCGATTCAAAAAAATGTTTTCCCAACTTCCACCTCTTTGTTATTTGTATGAGAATTTTCAAAATTTTGAATTCCGTTTGCGCCTCAAAATTATGTATACATTCATCGAATGATATGACGTATGTGCATGCCAAGTTTCATAAGAATGTGTGCTATCGTTTCACTTTTTGGAGCGCGAAAATTATTTTTCTTTAATTTCATTAAAATTGTGTCTTATTTTTAATCGCATCCAATTACAAGGCTGTGAAAATTGGTACTCCTCAAAGTTTCTATGTTTATAAGTTGAACGCTGGAGCCATTTTGGTATTTTGATAATAATTAATCACTCTTTCAATTGATAGCAAAAATCTGTTTCTTTCTTCAGAATAATGAATGAATAATGAATTAGATTCCATGTTGTAATTTCATTCTGCGTCAATCTGTTTGACATGGATAAGAAAATAATCAGGGTCTTTACTCGTATAGCTTGTGTTACTGTTATTGCAGTACGACATTTTACAACCACTGACGAAAACTAAGGTAGGCCTACTTCTCAGTCAAACTTTTCGATCATTGCAACCCCGATCTCCTATAGATGACGAGTCAGTATAGGCAATATATTGCCTTTCCTCTCAAAGGAAATTATTTTCCGATCAAAATAATACGAGAACAATTGTAGAAGCTGATTTAAGAGTCTTTACGAGAAAATAAAAAGCGAATCATCCACAAAAATTACCTCGGGAAATTGTTGTTAAATGTTTGATAGACTATAACAGTCTTTTTGTAATTTGGTTGATGTTGTAATGAGAAAGTGAATGCACTACCAAAACGTTTTACTGAACATTTCAATCGAATCTGTTTAGAGATTCACGGAAACAAATATAATTGGAATTTGGACGCTGAGACGTATTGAGGTAAGTTGCAAAACAGCGCTCCAAATCGTTATTCAGGAGACCTTTGTTCGATTCCCGCCGGTCGCCCATACTGATCGACCAAAGTTTTTCATGTTTGTCTCAGTCCTCAAATTGAATACTGTAAAGATTACTTACCATCAGGCCACAACCTATTTCTTTTCACGGCTATACGATAAGTCCTCAATGTACATGTTCATATACTTCTCAATAGATTAAAAAAAAACATCGGGCACATACATTATACAAATTATCACGGCATTTTCATGGAGAGTAAGAAAGCGTGGCACGTGCATGTTAAGATGAGTGATGTAGGCCCATTCATATGAAATGTAATGGAAAGATATACACACGCCTTGATTCTCAAACTATAACGTATCTGCCTTTCTGTTTTACCTGTTGCTCATTTTAATCGTTTTACAAACTAATTGGTTCTAAATGTTGCTCTAATTGCCTCAATTGATTTTTTTTTTAAATACAACGGTTGATCCCGTTCATGTGATAATTCGAAATTAATTAATAGTATCATTCTTGTGCTCAAATTCCAAAAACAATTAATTTATTTGAAGAAAATATTTTTTTTTTAAATCTTGAAAAAAAAAATTTTCACAGTTTGTAAATACAAATGTGATACACATTATAACGAATTTCCAACTTGGCGTTTCGAAAAAAAAAATTCAATGAATAAATTTCAATAAATTTCTATCAAATAGCTAGAAATAGTGGTTAATCTTTATTCATATTTCAGTATCTTGTGCACGGTGATTCACGGCTTTGTAGACTTGGCAGTATCCATTGAGGTGTGTAGAATCCTCGAGTAGGCCTAGACATCATATCTTGCTCATCTTACAATGCACTTGATGCGTTTGCCCAGTCTATAGTTGAAATGATCGAGGTGGGAAAAACAAAACTTGAAATAGAAAATCGAAGTGTAGAAAATACAGTTATTGTGTACCTGGATTATTAAAAATTCATTTCTATACACCATAGTATACTATCGTGATATGAATATTGTGTAACATTTTGTTACACAATCGATCACCATTATTTTATATGGAAATAAAATACTTTCGAAAACTGAAACATCAATTTTCCAGGTTAAATATAGTGTTTTCCATAGCAACAGAAAATTAGACTCAGACTTATAATATCAAACTGTATTACCAGTATGGAAAATTAAATGAGATTGTGTATACAGATGAAAGAAAGATTCAGTACACATGAAGTAAATGAATTGACACATGTGATTCCGATAGGCATGAAAGAGTTACTGAAACAATTTTCTAATAATGGCACATTGAACATAACGCTATGTAATCCCTTATTATTTCAGTTTTATATAGGCCTATAAGCCTAAGTATACTCTCATGGCTCATTAAAAAACAGTCATATTTTAACCAACATAATTATGAAATATTGAACAGAACAGTTCAAATATAGGCCTATACTACGATATAATTGTAATTTGTAATATAATTGTCGAATTTATCGAATTTGTGCCTAATCATGTCATATCTTGAAGACCATAAGAGCACGTGACTTTATGCCATAAAATAACAAAATCTCAAAGATTCAAATTTAAAATGATGATAATGAATTATTTAATAATTACATGCGTGTGTTCAATTTCAAACATGAGACGAGTAGATCGGTAGAATCTGAACCGTTATTCAGGAGATCGGTGTTCAATTCCCGCCGGTCGTCGTTTCTGGCCGTGATTTTTCGTATGTACTGTAATAGTATTCCTATAATGGCCCAATGGTAGGACTCCTACGATAACTTAATGTCATCACAGAGCATTCATGCGATCATTCATATCATATGTAACAAGATCATTCAAGATCATACCTTTCGTGAGAGCCAAAAAAAAAGAATGAATTAATTCACAAAACAATAATTACATAGGGTTAAATATTTGCTAACAATACTTGAAATTTGTAATAGGCCTACACAAATTAGTCAACATTTCTCTTGCAATAAAATTGGAAAAATCTCAAAAATAAATAACCGGATGAGCGATAGCGAAGACTTCCATCCCTCTCTTATGGAGCTTTGTCTGTGAGTGTGTGTTTTTTGTATCCACTGCACAGGTCGCACAGTTCGACTGATCGACATCAGTCGATCTGACTTCATCACTTTTTTCATACACGCAAACTTATCCAACTTAGAACTGTGATGTTTTGAGGTTAAATTTGTCGAATCATTTTTGAGGAACATCATCTCAAAGTTTATAAAAAAAAATCCGTAAGATTAGGCTCGACGAGAAAATGTGAAAAATCAAATCTCTCCAAAAAGATTCAAATATTCACTGAATTAAAACACGTGAATAATACACATTATTACAAATTTGTACGCAAGTCGAATCAACCTTTTTGAGAGAAAGTAATTATATGAATTATGTTTTATTCATCAAATAGATGGAAATAGTAGCAGAAAAATGTTGCCGAAAATCACGGCTTTCTAGATTCGATGATACCGAATGAGGTATATTTTATATGAGTCATGGTGTGAAGTGTTTTTGATATTTTATATGGATATCTCGCTCATCTTACAACATATATGCTGCGTTTTCCTAGTTGATTATAATGTATGTATTATACAAAGTATAATAATATAGATTCTTCCTAGTCTAATTTATATTACATATAATAATCGTGTTTTACTGAGGTATATAAGTTACCTCTGCGAGTCGTCCCTATTCCTCCTCCACGTGAACATATCCTGCAGGGTGTCAATGAATGTTACCTGCGAGGAAGCAGTGGTAGATTGTTCCCGAACAGCCACAGCCGGCTACTGCGATCTGACAGCCATCTCTCCATGCGTCCTGATGCTCATACACTGACCTGTGTGGCGTCGCTAGTTGCGTCGCGACGCCCACAAATCGAATAGTACAGTTTCGACAAACCTTCGCTAAGGGGGCGGAGTCAGAACAACAGAGTGCGTTCGCATGTTGTTCAATCTGTCTGGCGCAAAATTGAATGAACAATTCATTTACATGTGGCTAATGATGAAACTAATCCATAACCGGTGGTCAAGAGATATTATTTATTTTGAACAAAGAGTAGCGTGGGGTGGTTTCGAAACCTATAGTACCCTCACTGAAATCACCACTTATACCGCTGTTCCACTGGCTGCTCCACTAGTTTCCAATTTTCTTTTCTTTTCAATTTTTGTATGATTTCGTTATCATCATTTCATTATTCTTTTTTCCTTCATTTTCTTATTCAAACATTATAAGCTACATTGATTTACTCATTTCCGTTTTTTTTTTTTTAAGTTTTCATTATTATCATTTCATTTCAATTACCATCATTCTTAGATTTAATTGACTTACATTTTGTTTCTCGTCCCATTATAATTATTTTGTTATTATTATATTTATTATATCATTTTATTTTAAATGTTGGTATTGATGATTTTTTATATTTTAATTAATTGATTTTAATAAAAATGTTCATTTATTCAGCGGCACTGCGCTATTCAATAGTATACATCACATAATAGAATGGTAGATACACTATCAATTGAATATATAATAAAGAGTCATAACTTGATACAAGATTGAATTTTTAAATAATGAAAGATTTATGAAATAAGGATTCTAATAACATCACAATTGAAACTTATTGACTTCCTGAAGTAATATATTTTACAACTGCATTTTTGAACTCTTTTTTTAGTTTCAACTAAACGTTTCATGAGGTTCGGTAGACTATTTTACTCACGAATACCTCGATATAACAACGACTTTGCATTTATCTGTTTGGAGCAACTACTTGGATATAAACTATTATGGTTTCTTGTGATATAATCATGAACAGAATCAACAACAACAGACAATAACAGATGTCAGTTGTGCACTAATGGAGGGGGGTATTAGACCATTTTGCATTTTGTGAATAAAGCACATTCCATTCAGTCTAATCCAATTAGCTACATTCAACCATCCTAGTACTAGTAACATTTTGTTTATAGACGTATCTCTACTACATTTTAATACAATTCTCATGCCTATATTTTGTAATAGTTGCTGGTTATTTATGTCTGTCATGAAAGCTTGGTACAGTATTATTATGCAGAAGGTGAAATGTGGTTTAACAATAGTGTTATATATCAATAGTGCTTTTTTGCAATCTTATTGTAAGACAGAATCTTAAATAAAGATATGTATATATATATATATATATATATATATATATATATATATATATATATATATATATATATATATATATATATATATATATATATATATATATATATATATAATGTTATGAATCTTTACTTGTTGGAATTTGATTATTTTTCATTTGATCGGTTCGGAATCACTCAAGTTTTTTTCCCCACTCCCTTCCTTAACCTTAGCAAGAGGTTGTCGAAACCGCGTCACTTTCACCAATCGATGCCAGAGCCATCTCAAGCGAGCTTCTTGCATGACGGCGGGGTGACTTGTATAACATGGAATAAGATGTATACGTATAAGAGTTTCTAATCAATCGGGAGTGACCGGCGAATGCGTGCAAACGAGTGAAGGGTTCGTATAATAGTATCCAATTTGTTAGATGGTTAAAATGTCTTTAGCCACCCTTCAGCGTATAGCTCATCTAGTATTAATGAATAAAGAGAAAACGAAGCTCAAACCGGTACAGTCAGAAAGTATTTTGAGCTTTCCCAATGAGGCTGTAATTTGTCAATGTTACGCACGAAGTTGACTTATAAAATTATAATGAATGAAAATAGAAAATATATCAGTTACGTTGGGTTAGGTTAGGCCCGGTATTACCAAGTTCAGATAGTCTTTATCTGACAGTTTAAACTTGTTATCACCATGGTTACTAATGCTATTTATTTTCGCCAAGTCTCAGATAAATGCTATCTGGACTTGGTAATACCGGGCCTTAGTTGGTTACGTTGGGCTAGGTTTCTTTATAATTACTGTTCAACATCTTGTATAACATGAAATTTCAATTCAGCCAAACTTCGTAGCTCAGTCAACTGAGGCACCTCTTTAGTAAATTCAGATAAAGTCACCGTAGAGCTTAGTTTCAAGTCCAATATAAGGCATGGGTTTTTGTAAGCGTCCTTTTGCTTATCATCACTTCATATTTTTAAAAACACCTGCTCATTCGTATCCTCAAATAACTTAGTTGTTGATGTGGTCGTTAAGCAAACAATAATTAGCATGAGCATTTACAAAACTTTAAAATTCGCTTTTTAAAATATTCGTGCCGGAAAAATACTCGCGTATTGTCGTTTATTTCGTTGCGCGTCGAGCTCAAAAACTCGACTATTTGTATTGTTTTCGCACATTTAGGTTGACTCTCATTACATCCAACTGTATGTAATTCTACATTTAAGGACTATACTCAGTAAGACCATAGAGTAATGAACTTCATTACTCTATGGTAAGACCTAACAGATGAATTGATGTGTTTTGACAATAACTGAAACAGGGGCGGTTCTACAGGGCGGGCCAGGCGGGCCCGGGCCCCCCTGACTTTTTACTCCTTTCATCATAAAAAAACGCGGGAGCTAATTTCTCAAATTTCCAATATTGTTAAATGTGTCAGAAGTTGTCAAGGAGAGTTGACTCTGACGTCAGAGTTTTTTTCCGCACTACGTACGTTACTCCTCTACTGACTTTGTTGGGGTGAGAGGTCCGAAGCTCTGACGGGATAGTAGCCAGAAGGGTCTATTACCTGCGCCGGAAGGAACAATAGAAGTTGAAGAATCATTACAGAGATGATCTAAAATCGCCGTCGAAGAATTAGGATCATAATATTCTGGACATATGCATTGGAAATGAAAATCCAAGTAGTTTTCTTTTTTATTGAAAGAAACTTACTCATATGCGGCCGAGATACGTCGATATGTTTGTGGGAGTGATTTTTATTCATCTGCTCGAATCAACGTGTCTCGGCCGCATATGAGTGAATTGTTTCCAATAAGAAAGTAAATTGCTCAGATTTTAGTGGTTGGAAATTGGGATGCCAATTATTCAAAAACTATAACCAACAAAAACTCTGGAAAGACTAGTAGCTTGTCTGAAGTAAAACTCTACAATACTTGACTGTAAAATGATCAGCCACCCGATCTGATCTAGGATAAAAGTTAGAAACAGTTCTCAGAATTAGACAATATAGACTCTGACACATTGTTGCAGGTAGTGTGACAGACAGATTATGATTTATGTCGACATCCGAGTGTCTGAGATAGGCCTACAAGAATACATGTGTTTGGGAAAACCAACATTAACCTTTTCCAAAACCGTGAAATTATGCGCATGGGACTGTGAGTGATATATAATAAGGATAATAAAAATCGCATTCTAGCACCAGAATCATTAGTCAGTGTGTATGAGTCTATGGAACAGTTCGCTTGTCTATTGGAGTATTTTGTGAACTCGGTGCTCATTGCTAAGTGTAGAGTGTAACTGTGTAGAAATTGATGTTTCAAAGTGTTTTTACGGCTTTTTTTCCATAACTATACTGAGTGTGGCATGAAGGAGAAGGATGAAGGATGAGGGTTGATGAAGGAGCGGCGCACGCAATTCATGCTAAATGTCTGTGAGTAGTAAAACATAGCATTTGTACAACATACAGTTAGGCACTACAAATATTCTATTTGGATCCTGTAAACAAGAAAAAACGAACACCGCCTCCCATTCCTTCCCTCAATGAAAAAAGTGAATATATAATATTGCAAACTTGAATGGGCCCCCCAAACTTTTTTTGTCTAAAACCGCCCCTGAAGTGAAACTATAGCAGAAGCACCATGCGAAGCAGCTTTTCACTCATATACCTTGTCAACTTGCATAACTGTTAGGTTTAGGTTAGATAAAGTTAGGTACGATTAGTTAGACTAGTTAGTTCAGATAGATTCGGGTAAATTCATTTTTTTGCTGAACACTAACATCAGCAATGACGCCTGTATGGATTACAACTTACCCATTTGTCTAACTACAAATAGTATTTGCAAGGCTATTTTGTTTTCTCATTCTTGTATGAGGGCTTACAGACTACGTTACATCTCCAATAATAATAATTGCCTTGAACTAGTTCCACGACAACCCTCTTTGCATAACCCCATTAATATCAGACGTTGTGAAATGTGTTCTGAGATAACATCAAACCAGAACTGCATGATTTGCAATGAGGTTAGATATTCTGGATTGCAATCTAAGTTACTGTACCAGTATTATTTATAACATGTGTTTAGACCTTTGTTTAATGCCCGGTTAAGGTTTGACGTATTTTCCGTCAGTATAGTGAGAATGTACTATGCGACTCAAGACAACCTCATCAAAATTACGTACCTTTCTCGGTGCTGTGCCCTACAGCAGAAAAGTGGATATTTTTGTTCAATGAACGGATCCTTGAACATTTTAATTTATTTTTGTTTCAATTGTTTAATGATTTAGTTTATTTGTTATACTTCAAAACTGATACTGAACTTATATTTTTCAAATCCTACATTAACAGGCAGCATTTGGCATAGAATTTAGAAGTCTTCTTGTCGATATTGAATATTGAAAAATATTTGATACCGGCATTGACAAATTTGTTTGAGTGATTTAAAGAAAACTTTGTCAGGATTCTCATATGAATTATTCTTTCTTTTTCTTATATTTATAATTTCATTAGATTCTTAAGTTTTTATAGAAATGTCCTATATCATTGTATAATGATATACTATATCATAATATATATATATATAATATAATACTATATATAATTATATTATATAATGTTGATTAGTTCAACAATCTTCGTTCACAATACTGTATATTGTCGGTGCGTCTACGAATGAATACAAATATAAATGAACAAATGTTCGAGTAAGCTATGAAAAAAAAACAGTTACCGATACACCTACTCATCCGAGACACATAGGAAAAATCGAAATAGTTATAGTTTTAGTTTGCTATTATTAATGGACATGTAATTTTTACTCAGTGGTTATTTCCTTTTTCATTTTTTTATATTGGGTTTTAACGACGCACTGTAATGATGACTAAGATGTATTGGCGTCGGATGAATGATTAATGAGATGATGAAATGATAAGATAAAGGTTGTATAGGTAATGGGAAGGATAGTGGGAAGCGGTCGTGGCCTATATTGTGGGAACCATCCCGGCATTAGCCTGGACTACAGATGGAAACCATGAAAAACCCCTGTAAAGATGGACGGTAGCGGGGATCAAACCGGGTCCGATATGCCCACTGCCTCCCGGCTCACACGAAGCAAGTGCGTTAACCACTCCGCTGCATGTGCCGGTGGTTCTTTCTTTTTGAGCGAGTGGAGAGTAGTGGAAAGCTAGGTGTTTGTTGATATCGTAAGGAATCTGTTTTTCTCCAGCCTTATCTTTCACAAATTATTATTGTCTATATATATATATATTTCCTTTCTCTCAGATCACGTCACGTATTTTTGACATCAAATCTTCATGGGATAATAAATAAATTACAATCGTTAGTGGTTTAAGATATATATTTTCGATGTTTTACACGAAAATGGTGTTCTTTGTCCATAATAATGGCAACATAGTAACGATATTCTGTATGACAGAGATGATTTATAACAGTTTTGGTATGTTTTATTCTGTTTGACATTGTTATGCACAAACAAAACAAAAAGAATAACAGATGAAATGAATAGGGTGAAATTTTGTCACTACGTCTTTTATGCATTAAAAATCCTAAATTCTTCAGTACTGATAATCTGTTGGCTTATTTCACCATGTTGATACTTTCTCAAACTCAATATACTGAAATTTGTATAAATTAGTAGAATCATTATAAGCAGTGATAATTTTGTATTTGTATCAATAAAAAATCTACATGGTGAATCATGCCAACAATATCATTTAATAATTTATGGTTTCATTTTTATTAATACAAACCAAAATAACAATTCACAGGGGTACCTGTGGTCTCATATTGTTAGGATTACGGGACTTTTGTATTTTCTTCGCTGATGGTTTTTACAAAAATAGTTTCCTCTTTTTTCTGAGGTACAACTTGTAAAATACTTAAAAATTAATTATAATAATAAAATAAAAAATATTAGTCTATTTATATAGAAATGCACGGAGTGTATGTACAATATGTAAATGTGATTGGTTGGTTTGCCCACGTGGTTACGGCACGTGGACTAGTCTTGACAATGGCTTGAGCTGGGCTGAGTCTCACAAGTCTGGAAAACAAAACACAAAATAGCTTATTAGTTTGGGAAGATGAATAATTCAATGGATGAGCGATATCGAAATCATATAGTTTTTGGTAACATTCAGTAGAGTAGATTTTATGATGGAAATTTTGGAAAAACGCATAAGAATTATGCGGCGTAAAGAAAAGGAATGATTTGTATCCGTTGAATTTCAAATTTAGAGATGTAGTATGGAAAAAACAATTACGGAAAAGTTCAACCATTTCATATTATCTAGTCAACATCCAGTTACCAAGGTTACCAGGGTACCAAGGAATATCTCGCTCAGCATTTAATTCATTCACTACTTTTACCTAGTTTAAACCTTATCAAGTTTCTAATTTAAAAGAGAAAATACAAAATGTCAAATGAATTGCGAAAATTTACTCAAATGAAAAATATAGTTTTTCATTGCAATTAGTTCCATTGTACACTCAATCTGCATCTATTGAGTCTCTCAAAATTTTTGAGCCAGATAAACTAATTTCTCGTGGAAAAGTAAGATATATTTTTTAATTTTATTATGTTTTCTTGTTTCCATCTTGAGATTATCCGTTTGAAATGTGTATCGCATACAACAACATTGTATTTATTTGCAATTGCCAAACTGTTTTCAAAATGAATATAATACAACTACAGTACTTCCACATTTAATGAGCCATGAATCAAATGAATTACTTTATCAATTAATTTTTCTGTTGTCCTGACATTGATGTGTTCTTCATGTCTACTTCAATATGTTGTTTGACGTTCGAGGTTGAACTATTGACTCATTGCTGAGAATACTATCACGAAGCTCTTCTCACATTTCCTTGTTTTTCTCACAATATTTTTCATCCAGATATAACAGATAATTGGTTTGAACTTTGAGCTCTTCAATCGTATGTTTGTCAATATTATTTATATCAGTTATTCATACTGTTCGTGTTGTATTTAGCTATGTCTAATTCAATTTGAACGTTTAATCTTTCTCTGAACAAGACACTACGTTAGACCGAGTCGTTAGCGTACATTACTTATGAGCTAAAACACAAAAAGACTTGGCTTTTGTACCAATATTTACCATTTTATATTACCCGAATCGACTGCCTTCAAACATTTATCATTATTTAACTCCATTTCCAATTACTGCATGAGAACATATTCTGTTTGCTGCTTCGACTAAAGACTATAGAGTCGTCACGGAAATGAAAACTCAATACTCACATACCAAGGATGAAAGTACAGCACAATCGATTTGGTTCGTTTAGAAATAAGCTATATACCGGTACTCAATTTGTATTTATTTTATATCTTGCCATATCATGCACTCATATTTTCCCAATTCAGTCGATGTTGTCAACGGGTTCACTTTTTGGCGCTCAACTTTTCGAGTATTTTCTTCATTTGATTCAACTTTACCACCACAAAGAAAAAAATAGTCACTCAAGAGTTACGCCTTTATTGTTGGCAGTGAAGTAGTTCGTGTTGAATATGTAAAATTGTTATTATCTTCATCTTCATTATATTTTCTCATTGTCTTCATCTTTGCTATTTTTATTATATTCTGTTTATGTTATTCACTTTATTTTTATCTTATTTACATCCTCTTGCTATTATCTTTCAATTAAAACTACAAACCAAGTCAGAATGATTTATTGAACCATCTTATTCAAATACCATAACATTCTGTTACTGTTAATTCTATCTTCACCTGTTGATGCTATCAATCAATATGATATTCTTATTTTTATTGATATGACCAGGCCGTAATTAATACATATTTGCATACCATTCTGAGTCGCTGCACAACCCATAATTGGGTAGAGATTTTGAATAAGGAATTAACACATGTAATTTTCTTTCCTCTGATAATTCTATTCATATACTGTAAATAGCAACGTGACAGCTGAGCATTCACAGCAGTAAATCTACATCCATTCATTGTTCCATTTTATTCAGAAAGGTCAACAATGACTTCATCAATCAAATACCAAGTATACAATTATTAACATTCTCTCAAATGTATTAAAATAATTTAGAAACTATCATAACTTATGGGGCTGATCAGTTGATCCTTTTTACTATTACTATTATTATTATATTGTACTCCTGATTACAAGCCTGTAACGAAAATATAGAACCCAATCAAACCTAATAGAACCTGATGACAGTTGATAGACCTAATGAAGAATCATTTGGATATAATCCATGAGTTGCAACAATTACAATCGACGATGGTACGATCGTAATTAGTAATTACTATATATAGAAATGTAGATATTATAAATGTTTCGTACCCATCGTCTCTTGCTGTATTTCCACCTTATAAGAAGGATTGTCGTAGGCTGCTTGTGCTGCCCTTGGATGAGCTGATGAAATAGCTGCCTTGTTTTGCCCGAATTTCCTCACTAATATCAAGAGCAGGATAAGCGCAGCGAGGATGGCAAGCGCAGCTAATATTGCGACTGCAACTAGTGGACCGTAATAACTGCCGCCTTCAAGCGTGGGCTCTGCTCTTTCAAGCTTGCCTGAAAGTAGCAATTAGAAGTATAAATTAACCTTCTTAGTAACTACAAATTGGATTATACCACACACGCTCATTTATATATATATATATATATATATATATATATATATATATATATATATATATATATATATATATATATATATATATATATATATCAGAATAAATCGTTCAATAGTTGTTTATGGTTTGAAATTGTTTCTGACCTTAATGACTATACTTGAGGGTGAAAAGTATGTCAACACATTCGGTCAATTCAATAGGTCAATCACTTCACCAATCTTCAAATCTAAATATAATATGAAGATATAGATCTGGATATTTTTGTATTATGATTTGTAATGTTATACTTGTCTTCAAGAGAGATATTGTGTACCAACTAAATGATTATGAAACTTGGGGTAATTGTACAGAAACGCATTGCAGCTTCAAAAATTAACTAATTTCAAAAATATAGTAATGTTTCCAATCGTGAAAATCATGGAAAATCATTGAATATCATTGACCCTAAAAATCCCACAAATAGACAAATATAATTGAGATGTATGTGCTTGTTGTGATGATCCGTCTTTGTAAGTCTGTATCATGCTGATACACGGTGCACAATAATACATCTAATATTTATAGCAGTAATGATTTTGACAGATTATCTTGATTGCAATTGCTTCTTTTTTGGACCCCTACCTTGCTGTGATGCGCCAGTGCCAGATACCGACCCTGGTTTAGTGATAAAGTCCTGCACGTTACTCTTCTTGATCCTTCCATTTGTCAAATACACCTCGAGCCATAAACGATACCTGATTCGAACAGAAAAAAACATGGTTAGTAAATATGATTCATGCTTATTATGGTAAATGTACTTGTCATTGATTCGCTGTTTGATATGCGTGATGACATGATGAGTATATATTTCTTCATTATTTCAAAGTACTTCTCATATAATTGTCTGACAGGCTGTTATGATAATTATGTGCAGAAATGAAGCTTTATAATGCTACGAATTTTATGTGCCGTTTAGTCATCAAACAGAACAACTGAAGAAAACAGTTTCAACAGAACTACACAAGAACATTTTTGCTTGTAATCATGAAATCAGCAACTATGCATCAATAAAATGAAAATCAATAAGTTACCTTCAACTATATACCGTGTTTAATGAATTGGTTTGATTTATGTATATTTTCCACGCTTTGAAAGTAAGATTCAAGTACAGAACACT
Source organism: Brachyptera risi (assembly GCA_964007535.1). Classification (NCBI taxonomy): domain Eukaryota; kingdom Metazoa; phylum Arthropoda; class Insecta; order Plecoptera; family Taeniopterygidae; genus Brachyptera; species Brachyptera risi. The sequence goes on from OZ023326.1 coordinate 68,270,070, forward strand.
TTCAATCACTCTCAAATTATTTCAACTATTCTATTCTTTTCAATCACATTATTGCTAGATATTTCATCAACAAGCAGTTTCATGAAAACACCGATTGCATACATTATGTATGTCTAGAAGGATTCTTCTCTTTACCTTATGGAATCATTTTTGTGTAATCTATAGTTACCTTGTCACAATATCTTTGCATCATTCTCTACGCGAACCTTCTTTTGCTCATTGTTCTTTGACAATTGATAGTATTCTATTTTTCTGTCCTCACCTACTTGATTGCGATTATTTCGTAATTTTCTTTGTTTACATATATGTCATGACATAGGCTGTCATCATATTATTTATGTGGTAATATTCATTATTGTATTTTTTTATCCATATCATTTTAATCATGTGTTTTTTTTTTCATTGTATCACTATATACTATTAAAACACTTAACTTGTGATATAGATAAATAAAACAAATCATGAAAATGAAATTATTCAATTAAGGCCCGGTATTACCAAGTCCAGTTAGCCTTTATCTGACAGTTCAAACTTGTTATCACCATGGTTACCTGTGGTATTTGTTTTCACCAACTCTCAGATAAATACTAACTGGACTTGGTAATACTAGGCCTAAGTTGAAAATATTCCACGTAGTAATATGAATAGCCTGATGATCTTGATTATTTTCTATCATAGAGATCAATGAGTACCTCAATGTAATACACACCTTGGAGTGCATCAAATTTCAATAAATTTCAACCAATTTAAAGAAATCAACTTTTTTACTGCTAGGTTAACAATATTTTGAGAACATAATCGATAGCTTCTTGAGTAATCGTTAGTTGGTTTATTGAAGTGAAAGAATTCATAGGAACAAACCTAGTGCCTGGCTTCAAGTCCTTGATGATTGTCACCGATTGTGTGTCTCGTTTAGCCACCTTGAAGTTGCTGAGATCCTCTTTGCCAGACTCGCTCTGGTAGATCGCTCTGAAGATATTCACGTATTTGTCCTCAGGATAAGGCACGCCACTCCACGTGATCTCCACGGTACTGCTCTTGATGTGATGCACTTCCAGAACGACGGAGAACTTGTATAGATCTGTGATGAATAGAAGAGCGAGATTTAAGAGAAATATAAGGAGAGGGAAATATATGGTATTTTTTCTTCAAGTTGCTGTTCTTAAAGTGTAAAAAAAGTCATGATTTGAAGGAATTCAAGTACTTTCCAACAGAAAGTTTATTGAATCAGGATTTTTTCACTTCATAAAAAACGTTGAAGTTAGTTACAGACCGAGAAAAGAAATCCCCATTTGTATGTGGATTTAACCCAAAAGTTCTTCACGACTACCTTTTTCACTACGACTTTTTTTCCCATTGCCGTCATTTTTCCAACCTTTGATGTCGAAATTGCCTTACTTTTACCCTTAATTTTGATCTTACCCACCTCCAACTTGATAATTTGAACAATATTGACATTTTTCCTTTCATTCATTTCTATTAGTAATATTGAGGCTTTACCGTGAATGAAACTAAGGAGCCCTCGATTGAGTCAACTAGGACTGTGGTTCAACAGTCTTCTTCATGATTATTGTTCCTCCTACAGCTAGGCCCTAATGGTATACGAAAATATCACACGTAATCGCATGGGTCTGAACGAGTTAATTCACAAATTATCGAACAATCCACTAGGCCTATTAGTGTATAAGTATAAGTGTCGATAATAATAAGTTATATGATCCAGTACAATATCAAACACATCCATACCATAAATTAGAGAAGTACAGATCATTAACTAAACCAGGCACCTCCATCAATATGTAGCAACGCGGGAATCACAGACTTTTCCGTATGTTCTTAGAAATAAAACTTTCGTGATAATATGATTAAGTAGTAATATTAGAATAAAATAAACGTGAATATCAAGATCCTGATTACGACACTCTTCAAATACGTTATTTTATAAATATCACAAGTATATGTGCTTACTTATTCAAGTATGCATTCATCATTGGATGTTCTGTACATATACGTAATTATGATAATTATTATATTATTTTCCTGAATCAGGTATTTCTACAGTCGAATAGTCATACACGCAGCACGATCAATAAGTTGTGACATGATTGACATTATCTTGATGTAACAATCACATTCAATGTAATTGTGGTTAGCCTTGATAACAACACACATATAATATTTCACTTTCATAAGGCATTAAATAGACACATCAAACCTTCGGGAAGATTATAATGTATTTATATAAGAATAATACAAATCAATTTCCTTGTTTGCTCTTCAGTTTGCTGAATTGGATATCAAGTGTTTTCAGAAAAGTATCAACTAAAATGAGAACGAATGCCACAAATCTTGGTGGACTTATTTAACTCTTATGAAATAATGTAAGGCCTCTCTTACACACTGTGCATATACATACGCATTCTTTGTTTGAGATACATTCAGAAAGTAACTGAAGGTAACTTAGGGGTCTATATAGACTCTGAAATTGTATTGTTCGACGTTTTATTGGTTGTATTTTGAAACCTCTAGAACTTTTAACCACCCATTTTGCCCGAATTATGTTTCGACTCTTGAAATGAAAAAAAACATTTCGAATTGAATGTTTGAGTTGTGGTATTTATTGGTGAAGTGAGGAAGAACATTTCTGTACACACAAAATATTTGGAAGAGCAGTCATTGAATAATGCTCATTTTTTATGTATTCCGCCCCGTCCACTCTCCTACACTACCTTACAAATTGGGACCTAATAAAAAATAATAGGTATGTCAATGATTTGATTCATTTAAGATGAGTACAATTACTTGGGAAAGTCCCTGCTTTTCAACGGTAACATATCATACATAGCCTGCATTGGATGATATTGATTTTGTATCATGTTTCAAATATGATGCTGCAATCATCATGAAACATAGGCCTGCATGTCACCCCCATCAAAAGATTGAACCCTTCCCCTTTTGTTTCTTTACTGTTAGGGTTTTAGTCAAGTTTGTAACTTCAACAATCCATACTTAACCACACGTATAGCTGATCAATTCTTGGATAATTCAATATGTATAAATATTAATCATTTTTTAATGTGGTTCATTACTTCATTGGGTATTTGAAAAATTATATATCTGCCGGCGCGCCTACGATGTTACATTACTCCTTGGTCCATAGCTATTGAAACGATCCTACATTATTGACCTCACCCACTTGTTGGAGTTATGAACAACCTTATTGATCACATTTATGTTTTCTTATATTTAATAACAGATTGACATATCACTGTCAGTATACTTGTATCCAGGAAAAAAAACACGGCAGAGCAAGCAAAAACTGGTTGTAAGTTGACCGATAATTGAATAATACTTCGATGATAATATATATTCTATTGCATTAAATAATTTAGATATAGACAAAATACACAACATATCCAGAAAGCCTGTGTTCGTATTTCTACGCGTATTTATCCCAATATTTTTGAAAATTTCAGCCAATCACAGCTCATCTGTACCCACGACTATAGTTTGGGATATAGCTCGCGCAAACGTTTGATTTCGTTTTGCAGTGAGAGACAGGCGGTACCTTATCTCAGCATACTTCCATTGACTATACATGACATTGTCTGTCTCTTTCTAATCCAGTTACTCTCTTATTATTATTATTATTGCTTGCTTGCTTAACGACCCCACCAACAGCTATAGGTTATAAGGGGGTACGAATGAGCAGGTGATTATGAAATCATGAAGTGATGATAGATGAAAGGAAGTTCACGAAAACCCATGCCTTATGCGGGATTCGAACCCATGCCCAACAGTGACTTCGGTTTCCGAAGCGGTGCATCATCTGACCGAGTTACCGTGGGTGGCAAACTTTCTATTTTCGTGGATACAATAATACCACACACTTATCACATCGGTTTAAAACAGTTTCGAAATAGGCAACTATTTTCACGTGAAAAAAATCTTTTTTCGATTAATCGATTTACCTTGAACTTCTGCGGTTTGTATTTGCACACTTCGCTCGTCCTGCAGCTCTGTGGTTTGTCCTGGGAAAGGAATGAAGAATATGCTGACCTCGTATTGTGTGTTTGGTTTCAGATCTTCTAGCGTGTAGCTTGTCACCGCTCGGTGTATCAGAGGTGTAGCAGCATAAACCTACGAACAAACAAACTGTTTTTATACCTCATACTGAGACGAATGGATCAGTTGCTAGCGCACTGAACCGTCATTCAGGATCCGGGGTATTATTTCCGTCAAGTCGACCATCCAGACTGAGATTTTTGCGGCTTCCCAAAGTAGATAATGTGGGTAGTTAGACGGTTCCATAAAATTAAGCCAATGCCGTCTCCTTCTCACCACCATTATTCCAAGAGACTGACGAGGATTATATTCACTGAAAAAATTCCATCTACACTACAAAGAAATCAGCTACAATAAAATAATACAGAATAAACCCAAGCCCACACTCTCATTTCGAATAATTTCGCAACAGTATATAATGCAACAATAATGCAATAATAACATAATAATGCAATGATATCACAATAATGCCTGGGCGTATTTATGAATATTATACGTTTATCCACTTTATTAACGTAATTGATATTGCAAAAATACTTATTCATGAACCAGATGTAGATGTATCGATGTTATAATTATCCACATAAACTGGTTGTATCAGTCACAAAAAAAAAATTATCAATTTTAATTGACTTTGAATAACTTGAATAACATTCAACGTGAATGACTTACGTACAGTTTTAATCATATATATATATATATATATATATATATATATATATATATATATATATATATATATATTATATATATATATATATACATATATATAAATATATATATATATATATATATATATATATATATATATATATATATATATATATACATATACCACGCATCGCTTTGTAACTACATAAACTAAGTCTGAGAAGTCCAAGTTTGGGGATTCTAAACACACATGCGGTTCTAGGGCTTGAAGCATGAGTAAAATCTGTTTATGTTTTTTTATTCCTGTTGAATCGTATGCAATATGACATGGTCGACTGGTTTGACCAGGAAGCAAAAAGGACTTTTACTTCTTCTTCAAGCTGTACACATGCAGTGCAGTGTAGTCAGAAACAGCCCATTTTCCTGTTACACTGATGGAACATTGGTTTCCCTTCTCCAAGTGTATTTTCAAAAGGACCCTTACCGCGACAAAATATTAAAAATAGAATCCCATTATCCTCTGCAACTCCAACAGACTTATAGCTTTGATTGTAAAATATTTAGTAAACGAGTTAATTCCTATAGCAATTGAAGACGATAAAAACATCACGATCTCTTTTGCAGCAGTAATTTATCATACTTTGTAGCCCATCTCATGCTCGGTTACGATTTTGTGCCAGCAACAATGGAAATATCAAAATACTAGACATGTTTAGTAACTAATAACTAGATCGTTCAGTAAATATTAGCCAAGCAAAGTCTCTTCCGCGTCTAGTACGATATTCTTGGTGACTGCTTGGTTCCTCGATTCAGAATGTCATTATTTAGTCCTGACTGCGTTCATAATCACCAATCATTCAACCTACACCATCTCAACTCCAGTAAGAGACCAAATTGTAAACATGATATGGCATTACTAACCTTGCCGTCGAGTTCCTTATATCTCAACTGCACTCCGTCAACAAACTGGAGTTCGTTATCAGTGAGTTTTCTCCACCTGAGCAACGACCACGTCGAGTTGACTTGAGCCATCTCCAGTGCAGAGTCGACGGCGATCTGTGGAGGTAGTGTGGTGCTGGAAACCGACGCTGGCGGTGTCCTCACGGTGAGTATTGCGCTTGACGGGGAGTTGTTGATGTCACGCAGGAGGACGGTGATCTTGATCTTATACATAGTGTCGGGGTGAAGGCCGCCGAGCTCAAACTCGAGTTGAGGGGTGGCGATCAAGTCGTCGGGGGGTGCTAGCACCTGTTGCTCCCAGTTAGACTCATCCATGCTTCTGGTGAATACACAATACATGTTAGTAATGAACCAACAGTGCAAAACATGTTTCACAATTATGGAATAGTTATTACTTATTCATATACCACTCAATACGAACGATTGTCATCATGAATAGTGCCCTACACAGAAAGAAAAAGTATCGATAGAGAACTGATACATTCATTGGTATTTTATGGATAGATTATGTCAGCTGATATTTCAGTTACTCTACCCACTCTGTTCACAATCAAAACTCTGTTCATGAATCTTCTAGTTACTTAGTATGTTATATACTGTGTAATAAATATTCAGTTACTTTGATAGGGCTATTAATATAACAATTTTATTACATAATTATCGGTATTATATATTTATAATATTCAAATTAGAATCGTGGCAGAACTAATATCCAGAAAACAAGTATACTAATATCTAATTAAATGTATAACTCTGTTTTGAACTGATGGAATATTATAATTGTTCGAAATTGATGTTCATTCGTATAGAAGGGCGATCTTTAAACTTTGAAGTAAAAGTTGAATTTCACCTATTGATCGAGAGGTATTTGTGAATGATGTTGAATGTCTTACTTGACGTCAGGCGTGTATCTGAGCTCGATCCTGCCGTGGAGTCCGACGAGTACAGGAGGAACAGAGAACACGAGTCGAATAGTGTTCTCGTCGACTGGTTCGAGCGTTTGGACTGTTATGCCCTCCGGTTGAGGACCACGATTTGGTGGGAAACCTTGCGGTAAACTTGTTTCGGGGAAACCTGGTGAATAACATTATTATCACGTATTTCATTTCGATTTCTTTGTTCAGTAATATATTTTCTCTTGTTATTGTGTCTAATAGTTGTCAGATTTACGTTTCGCACTTCATAACTGGAGATATCAATCACACTTGACTGTCGAAATTCCATTTGAATTTATCCTGATTTATGTATTTTGAGTACTCTCAACAATGCATCTCGTTTGATCAAATTGTCAATTTTTTGAAGCAATATATCACAAATATTATTAAAAACAGTTTTAAAACCTAAAATATGGAATGGTTTACTATAGGAATATGCTTCGATACGTTACTTTTCATTTCTGACGTTTATAGTTTGAAGAGTTATTACCCATAAATGATTCAACTACGTAAATGACCTTTCCCATATAAACATCCCATCATATTGTTGAATCACCTCAAAAACATGCAATCGCATTTCGTCGATCATCTTCCATGTTTCACTGTGTAATTGTTTGTCAAGTCAGTCCATGGTAGCTCATCACGTCAAGAATCAAAGAACAAGTCACTGGGAAATGTATAGGTTGTTGAAGGGATGTAAATATTGTACGAACCTGATTGCTGTGCTTTATCCCGGTGTACGGGTGACTGCTGCAATGGGCCTTGCCGTGGAGGTTGAATATGACTAGGGAATTGGGCACGATTAGGATCCTGTCTGGGATCGTAATTAGCAGGAACAAGACCTAATTGTTGTAAATGAGCAACAAGTTCGTCTTCAGTCTTAATGTGAGGGAATCTACCCGGGCCAGGGGCTGGCTGACCTGCGTGTGGAGGAGGGAACCTTCCTCCGTGTGGTGGGAATCTGTGCTGGGGTGGCCCACCTTGAGGATGACCGTCTTCGTGTTCAAACTCATTTGGTCGTGCATGCTGTTTTTGCACAGGTCTCTCCAAGTGATTCGGATCCGAAGGTGCAAACGGTAAGAAACCTTGATGTTGAAGATGAGGGGGGATACCAGGTGGTCGGTTTTGTGGTGGACCTGGGGGCATTCGGTGGCCTGGAGGTATCAAACCCTGGGCTTGAAGCTCGGCTAAAACCTCCTCTTCAGTTAATTCCTGACCGGGTTTACGGTGTCCATGTTGTTGTACAACAAATTGATGAGGAAGATTTGCATCTGGTTTCGAACCTGGAGGTTTTGGTCTTTGTTGATGGGTTTTCAAAACTCCGGTCTGTTCAAGATGTTTCAAGATTTGTTGCAAATGTGGATCCTGAACGTTTCCCTCAGGATCGGTTCCTATGTGCTGACCACCTGGATGATTGGGAATGTGAATGTGTACTGGTCTGCCGTTGGGGCTTTGATGTGGTCCCTGGAACGGAGGAGAGCCAGGAGGTGGACCATGGCCTCTGAAAGGTTGATCATGATCGGATGTTGCCGAGTCCAACCACGGTGGTCGTACAGGACCTGGTTGGTTGGGATTCTGGAACACAGGTGGCCCTGGTTGTCTATTTGATGTTGGTCCATTAGGAGGTTGATTCACACCAACGGGACCAGGAATTGATAATGGTGGACGAATAGGGCCGAGTCCAGTGGGATGTTGAGTATTGAACATTTCTGGATTGTGTTTATCTGGGTTTTCAGATTGTTGGTGAAACTGATTGGGATGTACCCACACTCCAGGTTGACCCGGAGATTCCCCAGGGAACTCATGATCTTCTTCTTCTGGTAATTGATGGGGGCTACTGTTTTTATTCTTACCAGGAATTCGGCCTGGTTTAGCCACTGGTAATTTTGGTGCCATCATGCCGTGCGTCATGGAGTCAGGGTGAGGTGGCATTTCTCCATGAGTAGGGAATTGGTCAAATGGTATTGGTCCTGGAAATCTTTCCGCGGCAATATCGTCATGGTCTGCATGAGATCCAGGGAACATGTGCGTGTCATTTGTCAATCCAGGAATCATTTCAATCACTCCAATAGGTCCAGGAAGCATTTGTGTCTCTCTGAATGGACCAGGAATCATATGAGGTTCGGGAATGTCTTTATTTTTGTCGTGAACTAATGTTTTATTCGATTTCAGTCCAGGAATCATTTCAATTACACTGATTGGACCAGGTAGCATTTCAGTTTCTCTGAAAGGACCTGGTAGCATATGAGTCTCATCCATTGACACAGGTTTAAGATCAGAATTTTTCGTGTCTTTCTTCAATCCGGGAATCATTTCTATAACTCGTACAGGACCGGGAAGCATTTCAGTTTCTCTGAAAGGGCCTGGAATCATGTGAGGTTCACCCATATTATCTAACGCATGTTCAGACATGTTTTCAGAGTTCTTCATTAAGTTGGGTATCATTTCTATAACTCGTATTGGTCCAGGAAGCATTTCCGTTTCTCTGAATGGTCCAGGAATCATGTGAGGATCGTTGCTTGGTTGAGGTGTGTGCGTCACTGACCAAGGAACATTATATGTAGTTTTATTTTGATCTTTGGTAGAAATAGTGGGAGTAATTTGGGTTAGGATACTGTCAGGATCATGATTAAATGGTCCAAGGAATGGCGTCTGCATTTGTTGCGTGTGATTGTCAAGTTTGATTGGTCCATGGTTTGGTGAAGATGAACTGTTATGAGGAGTGATTGGTCCTTGTCTTTGTCCGTCATTGCCTGGAAAATGAGTTATATTATCTTCAATCCTTTGTAGAGTTGATGCATAATGATATTATATTTGGACCAACATGTGTTTTAAACTCAAACGTCTAGCTTACTACGATAATATGCGTTCTGGCATAATTATGTCACAGTTTAGGCACTGAACAAGTTTACTAACAGCTAACAAGTTCACTATTACCTGTTGATTTTTATCTGACCTGTACTGGGGCATCCCAAGTCCAACATCCACCGAGTGATTTCCAATCATTTATAGTGACAGACATAAAAGCTTGTTCAGAGAGAGACAAAAATGAAAACTGAACATTAATCGTGGCTATGAATATAGCCACTTTCATCAACATAATAATAATTCAGTGATTGAAAAGATAACCAAGTTTCTACTATATTCATACTCCATATGTATATTTCCCCTGGAAAAAATTGATACTAATGGAAAATGTATAGATACATATGTACTTTCCGACGCCAATAGATCTGTCATCAGTACAGTACGTCGTTAAACCCAATTTAAACTGAGAAATAATTTGAAAACGTATACAGTATACCGTAAACAATACTCGGCACCTCCACCAAAATCAATATTCAAGTGCATTTTTGAGATCTTTTCTCTTGTTATATGAGCGTAGCGAAGTCTCCATCCCACTCTTATAGAGCTTTGTCTGTGTTTTTTTTTTGTGTAAGCACTCCACAGGTCGCAGGGTTTGACTGATCGACATGAAAATTTGTTATATATATATATATATATATATATATATATATATATATATATATATATATATATATATATATATATATATATATATATATATATATTTATATATATATACATATATATATATATATATATATATATATATATATATATATATATATATATATATATATATATATATATATATATATATATATATATATATATATATATATATATATATGAACATATTTACAATATGTGTATTGGTGTGAGTATGTGTGTGTATGGTGAGACAAAAAGGTGGGGAAAACTCAGCTTCTGCATAATCTTCACAAAGCCTATTAAAAAGCCCAATCAATCAAGATCAATGATGTTGGTGAAAGTGAAGTATCTTTCAGAACACTTGAACTTACCCGACGGTTTCACTGCCGGGCATAACCAATAGAGACAACAATCATCGCCGGGCAGATGACTCAGAACAGCTTGTCGCGGTGAACAAGCAAGATCTGCGGGTGGAGTCGCCGGCACCGGGGGGCACGCAGCCTGACACGAAACGTTGCCAAACTCGCAGTAGCACCGTTTCTCGCAACCAGTCACTGAGACAGGGATCTCCGCCCAGTTGTCGAAACGTTGACCGGAGTACGAGCAAGAACCGTTATCCTTGCATTGTACTCGCTCGGGGCAACACATCGGAGGAGTTGGTACGAAGTCTTTTGGCACGTTCTCCCAAGACACACACTAGGAACCGATTGAAATTTCATTTAGTTCAATTTTCTCCAATATATAACATAATTGATAATTGATAATGTTATGAAGAATACGAAGTTTAGACAATTTTCAACAGAATCTTCCAAAAAAAATGCAAGAACATGAGTAAAAAGTCACTGCCAGAGTGCAAATTAGTGGCTTAGTTGCATTCAAGAACAGGGACTGTAGAGGAAAAGAGAACCGGCATGATGTCACATTGTGAGAGATGTCAAAGATGAGATGAAAATAATGATAAATGTCATGAATATAGTATATAATTATATAATTATATAAGGTATAATTAACCGTTATTAGTTAACTTCAATATCAACTGGTTTTACTATCAACGATAGACGACTATATTGGAACCATGTGTAGATAATTAATATGTGTATATAAACGCTGTTTAAATATCCACAATAACGCCAGGAAAGGAAAGATAAATAATAAAAATAACCAAATATAGAAAATTGTCGGATATTCCTGTTCAAATAGTTGAAAACATTGGTCCAAGTAGAATACCGAATGGCATATTTACAAAGATGTTTATTTGAAAGGAAGCAGCTTCAACTCACCTGTGGATCCAAAACGTCTAGACCGAAGTCTGTTGGGCACTCAATAGTGGCGCATTGAATTCCCGTCGGCGAGCACATGCAATACGCTTCGCAACCATCGTGGAACTCCTCGTCAAGTGTATAGTTCTTGCCCTTGTACATGCATTCATCAGTTGCCTCACCTGTGAAACGATCAAAACCTTGTTTAATCCAAACTAAATTCAGCTTGTATGTACTTGCGTTGTCATCTCACATGGACAAATAATGCAATGAGTTATACGTTTCCTTTAGAAAAAAATCAAATATTTCTTGATTTCTTATTTTCATATGCAATTACTGACAAACCACATCAAAAGCCTGAAGATGAGTATGAAGATATTAAATATCAGACCATGGCTGGAAAAACTAACAATAATAACTTGTATTACAATAAATTAGGACTTGAAAGCTAACCATTGCCAGGGATAAGATATTATTATTTTATTTTTCCTTGTGTATTCTTGTCTGTGTTGTGAATTTAAAATTCTAGCTGAGCAAATGGACAAAAACATTTTCATGCACACTTATTCTTTTATACGACATCTACGACCATCAATATTGATTCAACAATTCAAATTGTTTTCACATTTTATCGATAATGAGAATAGAAGCCATAAGCAAACTTGCAACTTTATTGCCAGATTGTGTGTATCTCAGTTTGAAATGTTTAAGACTGGGATAATATGTGGATCTGGATGACCCACAGTGATAATGTTATTGTTATTCGTATTGTATTTATAGAATATTCATTATATTTAGTCATATGATATATATATGTATATATATATATATATATATATATATATATATATATATATATATATATATATATATATATATATATATATATATATATATATATAAATATATATATATATATATATATATATATATATATATATATCATATATATATATATATATATATATATATATATATATATATATATATATATATATATATATATACATATATATATATATATATATATATATATATATATATATATATATATATATATATATATATATATATACATATATATATATATATATATATATATATATATATATATATATATATATATATATATATATATGTATGTATATATATATATATATACAGATAGATATATGATGAACGTGACACATTTCAATCAATTACTTATGTGACTTTTATAATTGCTCACCTGTTGCCGGCGTAGGCAGTAGAACCTCAACCGAATTACTAACAACGGTACCGGAAGTTATCCTCAAATAGACCGACTTGCCCGGTTGCAATCCCTTCACGATCAATCCTTCAGATGCCTGTTTCCTCCACTTCTCTTGATCGTCGCTCGATTCGATCGTGAAATTCGTCGGCGTCTCTTCGGCAAGTTCGAGACGCACGAGCGTTTGATTGACAACTTGTGCTGTCAGTAAGTTGAGTTGCAAGTCGTCGGACGGTTTGTTGACGTCATGATCGTCGAGAGTGACGTCACAGAGTACGACTGTGCAACACGAATCTTTCGGATCTGGCAGAGATACGCAATGGTCGGAGACAGTCGAGTTTGCCGTTGGACATCTGAAAATAATTACAGTAGTGAATTAGTTACACTGAATTAGTATTACGCTCAAGGAACACTTTTGTATACCGTTTTTTTTCATCACCATTTTGAGGAGTTTGAAGTAAAATTAGCCAATGGCGAATAACAGTATGCGTATTATTATTCAAATACACAGTTCGAAGATGGTTTTAGTCAAGATTATGAGACTTCATTCAACTTAAATGACTTTCTAAAACTGTTAATAAACATAAATCATTTAGAAAGATAAATGGATAAAGCTGGATTTACATGAAAGCGTTAATCGCTAAGCGGTTTTTATAAGCCGCCGTGATGATGAAACGACCAATCAGTGACGAGAGCGCCGCGATTTCTGATTGTTGAGCTCGCCTCAACTCCACCGCCTTGCGAAAGCGAAACGCAAATCACGTCCATAGACGGCCAGCTTTAATAGATAGAGATATATAGATGTCTTCATTTATCACTGTATGGTTTAGAATCAGAAGGGAGAGGTTCGGTCTTGCGACTGCTCTGCCACGTACCTTATTCTTACACATTATAACAGAAATAGTCAATCATAAAATAAAATGGAATTGGAGATAAATCGTGATGGTTATAACACTCAAGAGTCAGGATGAGGAGGGATGTGAAGTAGGGTTTGCAGGATTGGCGGCGTGACAGACCGACAGCACGTTTCTAAGGGATGAAGATGCAGTTGGATGCGCCAGGAGGGCAACATGAGGCCATAGGACATAAGAGTGAATATGAGCATACGTGAGTTATTAATCATATTGTATATCGCTATGAAAATATCTTCAATATTCATATTCTCCATCGAATTGAGTAGCATGTACTGCCAACCAGTCGAAGTTGATCAAAATGGCCAGAACATCACCTACCCTAAACCGAAACTTCATTTTTGGACGACTTTTAACAAATTTCGGACAGTTTCGCCAGATGGGCTGTATGCCGTTTCACCTATCAATGTGTATTTTGGTTAGTTTAGTGAGTAAATAACTGATTCAACTCGACTCAACTTCAAATGACAGCTGATTTAACGACGATTGCAATATAACTTGGATGAAAGAAATTTGTTTACAAAAATACATCGTTATTAGCATAATTTAGTAAGCAAAGTGAGAGAGAGGGAAAACTTGAACATAATTATCTCACTATTATAGCTTTGTTTTATATGAACCTTCATTTTATTGCTTCTATAAATAGAAAATAGAAAATGTTAAATGTATGTTACACTTACGAATTAATTATGTTTCCATGCAATCCCTATATCCTACACAAGTCACAAGTATTATCTAAGTTTCTGTACCCACTTAATAAACATGGTATGAGTTTGAACGAATTCGTGATGATATATAAATTGTTTGGCATCATTTTTTAGTTTGCCTGCATCCATAGTTTGTCTAATCATTGATCATAATATCAATAAGCATCAGTGAGAGTGACATACATATATTAACTTATTATATGTTTTTGTGCATGAGATTTATATTTATAGCTATATAATTATTAGATTTGACATATAGTACGGTACAGTAGTTTATTTTCAACGATCATGTCAATATAACATGCATATTGGCCTACGTCCTCTATGAAGAGAATTCAGAAAGCAAAAAGAGAAAATGACCACTTATGGCCAAAGAAATTCAACGCACTGAGATACACACAATAGCAGCTCTACTTTATCATATTCAATACAGAATCTATAAATCATTCTGATGATCTCAAGGTTACACGCTCATACATGGGCACAAAAACGCCATAACCAGGCACCACAAAAAATACAAACGCGCCAAATACCGGCTACCGCATTTAGCAAGAATCAGCATCGTGGTATTGAGAGGGCTCTGGACAGCGGGTGGAGGGGGTGGGGGTTTACCCCCTTCCTTTTTACATATAGTGTTTTGCATGCCTCCCCTATTATGATTGGCGTTTTAGATACAACATAGCATAGCATGTGTGCACGTGATATTTTCTTCATCGTGCAAAGGTTCCTATGCGTGTATTCGTTTTTTTTTTCGTTTTTTTTTACGCTGTGCTTTGTTTAACAATAAGATTTATCATTATGTGGGCTGGTATGTGGGAGCCACTCATACCTGAAGAGCTAACTATAGACGAAAGATGAAGGCTTATAATCACCCCAAGATTGACCAGATTGCAATCATAGAGTACTACCAATTTCGTATGAGGAGAAAAAATATTACGACAGAACGAATAAAAAAGATTTTCTCAGACTATTATATTTCTAGACAGTAGAAGTAAACATGAAAATATAGTAGTCTATAGTAAATAGGAATAGTATATTTTGTTCCATTACATTATAGACTAAGAACGACAGCTTGTCAGTGGTACAAATAGTAACCTGATTAAAGAATAATAATGGTATCAATGTAAACAAAGTTTGTCCTGAGACATTATATCGAATATCCAATCTTATTTCATTCAAATTTCTGTAGTTCATTTCATACTCACAATAATCTTTTGTGTGGTTGTTATTGAAAGGAATGCAAGGAACAGGAAGTCTTCGTCGAGTTGACTAAGGAAGAAAAGAATGCGTGTTTGCGGTCGATTGTTGGATTTGTGATCTACTCAACTAATCTTCCTATAGCATGGGATTACGACACTGAACAGACTGTTTCTTTACAACGCAGAACTGAACTTGTGGATTAGCATACGCGCTGTGAGTTGAGTGAAGAAAATAAAATGTCAAATTTGATTATTATTTGACATACGGATGTATGTGAATATATTTGTCTAGTTAACTGTCGAGAGTGCTCGATTCAAAAATTATTAAAATGAACTAAAAATACGATAAAAAAATGCTGATCATAATTGTCCAAAATGCTAATCGGTCAAGTTTATAATTGATAACAAATGTGGTATGCACATTCAATGGTAGTAGACAAGGGGGGCTGTATTGATGCAGTGTTTTTAGATTTTGAAAAGGCTTTCGACAAGGTAGATCACTCTATACTATTAGGGAAGTTGAAACTGTCCATTGGGAATGCTGGGTTAGTTAATTGGATTGGAAACTTTCTTCAGGATAGAGTTCAAACGGTTCGAGTAGGTTCGGAGGTTTCAAGTGAGGTTAAGGTTACGTCAGGAGTTCCACAGGGTAGTGTGCTAGGTCCGTTATTATTTGATTTATATATAGATGATCTGACTAGGGTTGTTAATTCGAGAATAAGGTTATTTGCAGATGATTGTGTGGTTTATAGGGAAATCAATACAGAGGAGGATGTAGTAGCTATTCAGGCAGATTTGACGGCACTTAATTGTTGGGTTCAGTTGAACAAGATGGGGTTAAATGAAGGGAAGTGTAAGTTAGTCACCTTTGGTAGGAGGAGAGTGAGGGCTGATGTAGTGTATGATGTAGGAGGGAAGTCACTTGAGTCAGTGGAAAATTACAAGTACTTGGGGGTGGTATTTGATAGACGTCTAGGGTGGGGGAGTCAGATTGAGAGAATAGTAAAAAAGAGTATAAATGCACTAAACTTTGTAATGAGGCAGCTTAGGGGGACAAGTATGAAGATAAAGGAAAAGGCTTATTTCTCGTTAGTGCGTCCCATGGTGGAATATGCTAGTTCAGTTTGGGATCCTTATAGATTAGGTGAGATAAGGGATGTGGAAAGGGTGCAAAGGATTGCAGTTAGAAGGGTTACAGGTAGGGTTAGGAGGTGGAAATGGGGGGAGAATGAAAGGGGGGAGAGGGTGAGAATATTGGAGAGTCCATCTGAGATGATCCGAGACTTGGGATGGCGGGAATTGGAAATACGGAGAAAGGAGGATCGGATCTGTAATTTCTTCAGGGTAATGGAAGGAGAAGGGGGCTGGGGAGAGTTGAATAGGTTGATTGTAAGGAATGAGTCAGGGTATGGGGGTAGGCGAAGTCATGATAGAGCAGTAGTTATAAAGGGGGCTAGATTAGATGTCGGTAAGTTCTCTTTCTTGAATAGGACAGGTAGGGATTGGAATGGGCTTAGTAGAAGTATACTTGAGGAGGATGAAATAGGGTTGAAGCTATTCCGTCAGAAGGTTAGGGAGGCGATAGGATAGGATTGATAGGGAACTTGCCACCGCGCATTTATGTGCAACTGCAAGAGTTAATAATAATAATAATAATAAATGCCAATGTATGATATGGTAAGACCAGACACTGTTTTTACGTCGCCATAGATCGCTATATAAGTCTAATCATAACATGTAACATTTTTTTTTTTTTTTTTTTTTTTTTAATAACATCGAAACTTGATACAAAATCATTGTTCCCCAATCAAGGCTAAGGATGAAAAGTAGGATCGTTTGGACGGGGCACCACAAGGGCGATCTTACCACCCCAGAAACATAACACAGTAACATAGTAGGAAAGTAAAATTTGCATCGACAGTATTCTAGAATTCACTTCTCTAAATGGTATAGATCAATTTCTATACAATACATTCAAAGTTTCAAACGGAAAGTCGCTATACGACAAAATTACATAATATAATATTAATATATATATATATATATATATATATATATATATATATATATATATATATATATATATATATATATATATATATATATATATATATATATATATATATATATATATATATATATATATATATATATATATAAAGTGAACGCTAATTACATCGTGACACAGATATCTGGGAAAATGAGTAGATTCCTCACAAGCCGCAGCCGTCTGCTAGCTTTTACGCCGTCATCGCTCACGACTATAGTTTTTGAAAATATCAGTTACATTTTTGTATCACTCTGTTTCAAAAGAATGAAGCTAGGTGCCCAGAAGTACATGAATTGAATCAAATACACGCACAGAGCTCGGTGCGAGATTGACCACGCAATTTCGTTTCGTTTTTCGACCCGCTTTACCATTTCAGGCCTCACTATAATGCAAACTTTCACACAGTGCACATCCTTCACGACCCTCATTCTGAAATATACATACAAGTTTTACCATAGACTAAAGAATACTACTAATACTACTAGCAGTATTCTTTAGTTCATGGTTTTACTTAATTTCGTCACGGAATAAATGGCTGTATATTTTTTTCATATATATAGGCCTAGGCCTATAGATTGGGTTTCAATGACGCACCATAATGATAATTAGGATCTATTGGCGTCGAATAAATGATTGATGAGATGATGGAATGATGAGATAGAGGTTTCTCATGTATTGAGAAGGATAGTGGGAAGGAAGCGGTCGTAGCCTATATTGTGGGAACCATGCCGGCATTAGCCCAGACTAAAGAGGGAACCACGAAAAATCCCTGTAAAGATGGGCGATGGTGGGGATCGAACCAGTTCCGATATGTCCCTTCACCTCCCGGATCTCATGAAGCGAGTACGTTAACCACTCAGCTACATGTGCCGGTATTAGCTATATTTACGCCTATATATAATTCTGGTCAAATGCACGCACTTGACTCGACGCGTGATCGAGTACGCAACTTTGCCTCGAAAGCGTACTCTCAAGTGACAAGAGAAGGGTACCTGAAGAGCGCATACTGGAATACGGATACTACCAAGAGTGAACGTGGGCTTGGCGTGTTTACTTGAAAAAATAAGATGTGAAAGTGTGTAGAGGTTGTACCTGTTCGAAGAAACGATCAAAGTCTGACCCAAATAACTCTAACCGATTCCCCGAAATAGTAGCTCTTACGGCATTATTACACGCCAAGCCCACGTTCACTCTTGGTAGTATCCGTATTCCCGTATGCGTTCTTCAGCGCCTCCACAAGAAATATGATAGAACTAGAAACAGTCGATCTCTACGCCAATAGATCTTAGTCATCATTAAAGTGCATCGTTAAAACCCAATATGAACAGTTTATCTCTATTTATAGGAGTAAATGCCAGGGATGGTGTGTTATAGGTTACTTGTATGCAGAAAGAAAAAGGTTCCGAGCGATCGTCCTTCCTATCTCACACCACTAGCGCACGGGTAGTTCGCTCCTTCTTTCGTGGTTACAAGTATATACATTCAGATAAATGAATTAAATATATATAAATATACACATTGAAAGTACAAGCAAGCAAAGAATGTACTGCTGCTGTGACCAATCAGATCGTAATCTCCGTACGCACGTTTCTCTTCATCTTACCTTGGTTTGCACGTAACTTTCTTGTCGTCTCCGCATGTACACACAGACTCACAGCCATCGCTGATTGTCTCGCCTTTGTTGTATTTGAGATTCTTGTAGGTGCAAGTATCGGACGGTTCTTCCTCGACGGGATCGAACTCTGAGAGAATGGAAATGAACACTGTTAGATTTTCGTTGGCAGCACTGGACACTGTGCAACGGTTTCACTAACTCGCTGTAGGTTACATTTGTATTTGTAGTATAGTGAATCTTATTTGGAAAACCAGAATAAAAGGTATTCAAAAATCAAAAGTATTCTTCAAAGAATATTCCATATATAGTACTGATATTGACAAAAATTATTTCAAATAAATTGCCCTTCTAATTTCAAGATATATTGAAATAAAATATGACAAGTTTCCTAACTTATGGCATTATATTCTCTATGTTTTTTAGCTTCAAAATACCTGAAGAAAATATTGGATTATACTTTTCCACATCAACTCAAGTGCTTGTTTGTTTATAGGTCTATGTATTTCTATAGCTTCAAAACCAAGACAAGTTCATTTTTACAGTGGTGATCTCATTTGTTCACACAAAATATCAAATGTCTCTTTCCTACGACATATCAACTATCAAGATGTTGAATTCCAAAATTCCTCAAAATTCCTTCTATATATACACTCAGGAGAAGACTGGTTCTCAACTTATTGGGTATTGGAAGCTATTGGGCGATGAAAATAGACCGGTTGGGTATTAGGTATATTATAATTTCATGTTATTTAGAAAATGGAATGGGGTTTATTTTGTGTTAGCTATTGCAACATTAGGTCTCTTGTGGATTCATTTTTAAAATGTTATTCTCCCATGTTGGCCTTGTTATTTTTGCAAATATTCATTGCTCTTCATTTTTTCTGTCCAGCCCTGCATTTGTAATCCACCCCCGAGCCCTTTTCTCCCATGTCACCCCTGTATACTTCAAAGTTTATAGTAAGGTGTATGAAGATGTTGATTTCTTGGGGTATAGACCCACGTTAGTAGCCATTTGATAGAAAATGAGACGTAAATTTGCCCGCCTGTTTGGTATATTGTACACTTGCGGTCACATAAAATAGTCGAATCAGTAATCAAAATTTAAATTTAAATAAAAAAATACGCACAGTCGACCGCTAGTTTTCTCGTGGCCTCTCCGTGGATTGCGTATGCACATTGTCTTCTAGTTTTAATGCGTATATAATATCATTCTACCTTCTTCATGGCGCATTTTGATGTTGCTTGGTAGGACACTTTAGGTGACCGCAACCGTACCTCGTTTGAAAGATGACCGCATATAAGATGGCTCAACAGATACGGCAGTGAATCATAGTTTAAATGATCGTAAGCTAGTTGACCATCAGAAACTAACCAATAGCCAACTTTCAGTATCAATTAAACTACGCTTTTTAATTAGGCCTAAATACCAAGAATGCGATATTGAAACATAAGCAAGATATTTGTATGAAATGAACCACAGATCTACACACCTAGGTTTCGAAACTCATCTGATTTTCATAAAAAGATACCCAATATATCCATCCATACAACAACTTGAAATTTCTAATTTTTTCGGATAAAAATATTTTTCATTTTGTTTTAATAATAAATAAATGAATGAATGAATTTTATTCGAAAACAAACATCTCAAGTTGCATAAATACATGTACAGTACATTAGGAGACATATAGTATAAGAGTAAAATCTAATTTGAAATGAAATTATACTATTTGCATGAAAAAGATGTTTTTACTATAATTATGCTCAAAATTTCAAAAACCAATTTCTCAAAAAATACCGTATCTATTATAGCTAAAACGTCACAATTATAAATTATGAGATGAATATGTTTCTAAAAAATTTCATGGTGATCGGTTTGGACTGTAACGTGTGTAGCATGCACAGAACTCGGAAAAGTGAATAAAAATAGAGGTACACCCGTTTTGGATCGCATGTAGTTTTCGACTTTGCTCATTCAATTATCGTACTCAAAATGTTTGACATGGATATTTCCTATAACTATAATATTCACTTCATTCCAGATAAATTCAAAGATACAAGTGAGGAGTACATTGTGTAAAATTGATAAACTAAACATAAAAAATGTGACAATTAAGTGTGAATATGTTTTTGTATGCTCAAATTAGTACGGTAACAAGATGAACAGCCATCATAAATTAATGATTTTCTCTCCACGGGTGAATACTTTGAATTATAACACTACATTTGTTAATAATATATACCAAGAGAGATTATCATTCACTAATAAATTCATGCCTTACAAATAATTAGAGGTTCGTTAACTTTATAAACGGTACATCATATCGACTAACCTACAGCTAGGGAGAAGACATGTTGATCGGCTTACTTAGCAACAATAGGAAAGCTGGGAGCAAACAAACTACAGAAACAAACTACAGATTTTAGAACCAATTTGGAGTACATCGTTGTCCAATTATTACAAAAATGTTGCACATCACTGAAGAAAAATATATATGCTACGGATGTCATTGACAGTCGTGCGAACGCTGAGAGAAAAATTATACCGGTTATACGTTCATTTGCTCAAAATTTCAAAACGATCAAAGTAATTTCAAATCACACCATTTTCTTCATATTTCTTGCTCATTTAGCGTGGAATATTTTCCCTTTTACTCAGTAAGTCTGGACAAATTATATGTAATATTTTCAAATTCAATCGAATTTTTGTAGGATATCTGAGAAAATTGTTCTATTGATTTTCAAGTCCATATTTAAAGGCCTACATATATATTCAAGTTGAATTCACGTCGAAATAATTTCCCATCAATCACCTAAATGGTTTGAATTTGTTTGAATAGTGAACAAAAATCAACGAACACCACGCTAGATGACATTTTGATGTTTGCAGAAAATACTCTAAATTAACCTCATCCTAAAATGAAATAGTAATTACTTTGAAAACATTCACGTTTATAATTGTTCATTTGTATCATCAGTTAAATTACTGTAATGCCAATCCACTTCCCCTTTTCCCAATTCTCTCAATAATATGAACTATATATAATAGAACCATCAAATATCTCGCTGGTCTTACAACACATTTGCATTTTCTTAGTTGAGCAAACAATCACCATCAAAACGTTTCTGATAAACGCTATGACGGACCGATTATCGACTTATACGATCGTTAATAGTTGCTATAATAGCGGATCGTTTTTCCAAATGATGCTATTAGGTTTTATAATCAACTTTCTTATGGCTTGCTAGTCTCATAAAAATAAAAGTTTCTATTATGATGGATCTATGTATAAAGTATTATGACTCCATAATATATATCATGTACTCGATTCAAACTGATTTTCAATGCAGAATAAGAATCTCGCAAGTCGAACAAAATAAAGGAACAATTCTTTATTTTCTTCTTGCTATTCTTTTAAGGATAGTGTTCCAGCTGCTATGATGGGAAACTCTAGCATACTGCAACTGAAACAGGAGCACTTGTAAATGCAATATTGTTTCATCCACATGTATAAGCAACGTACTTCCTGGATTATTTCAAAAACTATGAGTATGTGTACAATGTACATACTAGGAAAACGCAACATATGCATTGTTGGATGAGCGATCTAGGCATATTTATAATATGAGATGTAATGGAAAGTGCACCTTGAGTTACATACAATATGTCACAGCCTTCCTGTTCAATCATTACCCATTTTAATCGTTTTAAATTATTTGGTGACACAATTGTTGCTCAAATTTCTAATAGTTGATAGCTTTGATTGATTTGAAACAATTACACTGTATTTTTTTTAATCAAAACGGCTGATTCAATATATTTGAAACTTCGGAATAATGTGTATCATTATTGAATAAACATTCTATGAAAATATGCATTCATTCGATATAATGATGTTTTCCGAATTTTCTTCTCTGGATTATTCTCATAGGGTTTTCAAAAACTTCGAAATGTTTTCTCAGAAGTGAGAAGTGGTGCAACCGGTTGCGTCTGAAAACTAGACTGTATCGAATTAGAAGATGACGCTTATGTATGCCAAGTTCCAAGTGAATTTGTACTTTAGTTTGAACTGTGGATCGCGAAAAAAACAAGAACCTTTTTTTCGAGTGCGTTGAAATTGAGTCTTCGCTTTGCTCATCCAAAAATTGTACCTTGAATAGATACTTCAAAAGTTTGGTGTACCGGCGTTAAGTTTGGTGTACCGGCGTTAACACGGCAGTATTTATTGATTTTGAAAATTCTCACTAAATATGCTGTACACTTGAGCCTTTTCTAGGAAGTGCATAGTGAAACTTTTGACCGTCAATAGACACGACAGTGAAAAAAGTTGACAGTTGCTTGGAATACTTACTTCGACACTGTGCTGTTCTTATTTGAATTCATAAAGCAAAGCGCCGATTACAAAGTTATAACCCATGCATGTTTCCTGTAGACTCATGTATACGCACATTAGTTTTTGTTTTCACTCTAGACGTACAGTAAGTATACACGTTTTCTTTTATTTGCATACAGGCTACTACATCGTGATGGGGAGAAACGTGTTTCGGTTGGCGAAAATAGGAAGTTCTATCGCACTATCCAGTGATTTATAAACGATAATTTGATTTTGTAAGTGTTTTACTTCAACTTGAAAATACAGACGTGTTATTTTACTACAAATAAAATTATTATTATTTTTTTTTTTTTAATAACATCGAAACTTGAAAGAAAATCATTGTTCCCCAAGGCCATGGATGAAAGATAGGATCGTTTGAACGGGGCACCACAAGGGCGATCTTACCACCCCATTTTGATTATTTAAAATTAATGAAACATTAATAAAATTATGAAAATGAATTGAATTTTCTTAAGAATGTGTGGAGAAGATTTGTACATATCATTACAAATTTGCATATATATATATATATATATATATATATATATATATATATATATATATATATATATATATATATATATATATATATATATATAAATATATATAAATAAATATATATATATATATATATATATATATATATATATATATATATATATATATATATTGAATGTATATATTAAATATATATATATATATATATATATATATATATATATATATATATATATATATATATATATATACATATATATATATGTATATAATTATAATAATGATTGTTTTTATCAACAGCGACTATACATTACAGTATAATAAATTATATAAAGACATAATATATTTTTGCTCTACACATTTCTTCCAAGTCTTTCATCAATTTTAAACCTAGAATTTGACAGATGAGTTCGATATATATTGGATCAGACGTTATAAAGAAAAATATTAGGCGTCTGTTTTTCCTGAATTAATTGTATCCATTAAAATGATTCACAGATGCAATCAATGAGAGGTGCATATCGGTCGAAGGCAGACGACACTTAATAGTTTCAAAACCATGATGTGTAAATTTCGAGTATATTCACATTTTACACAAACATCTCGCTCATCGTACAGCGCATATGCCTGGTAGATATACAACAGATCGATTATCTGTGTTATATATTATAAATAAGTCTAGACATTGGCTTGCATAAGACCTTGTCAACCAGTAATACATCGAACTCGTTTGAAAATGGTGGGTAAAAACCAAAGCATAAAAAATGATGAAGTACTCTGCATTGGTTGAAATTTAAAAAAAAAAAAAGATTTACCTACCATAACTAAGCCAGGAAATTTTGTTTCAACCATGCTCTAAAGTCTGAACGATAGTTCAACGTCCGAACGGATTCAATCATCAGATGTAGGCCTACACGTTTTACTATAGTTCTACTTTTTTTAACGTGAATAACTTATTTCAATCCCAGTTCATAAAGCTATACTGTTTAATGAGACTCAAATTCTATGAAATTATGCAAACACAAATCAAATATTATTCAATTATTACATTTTATATTACGGTACATTACTTCACTATACTTTATACTATATTTTACTCTACTTTATACGCATAATAATTTACAGATCTATTTTCACTATAATGGATGCCCATTCTAGTACATATTTTACCAGGAGAATGAATCTGAATATTTATCAACAAGGTGAAAGCCTTAAAATATATCGAGTCGCATACAATTTTCACTGTCAATCAGAATATTATGGAAATAAAAGTGAGCAAATGGAAATTTGAAATGAAATTATACTGTTTGCTTGAAAAAGAAAGAGGTCCGCGTAAAAACCTCGTACTCTTGTGTGCAGACAAACATCATATAGATCTTTAGATCAGTAGTTAAAGATTGTTAAGTTAAGGATTGAAGAACGAAAATCGCACTGCTGTTCTGAAAGTGTTATGAAAAACACATATCTCTTGATTTAAGTTTCTGTACCCTATTTATATTTTGTATAGTTATACCGAAAAGGTAACATAGATCGGAAATATCGATATGTTGTGAATGAAAATATTCCAATACTCTTTCCAGATACATCATATTTAGGTACATATTTAGGTAAGATCATCTTCTGATCTACTTTCTGATTCATAGTAAACGGTACTATATAAATTTCACTTTATAATCAAAACGAATGTAATTGCATATTATTATACGGTCGTGCATGAAATATGCATATAAATATGTCTCTTTCGTGTATTACATTACAAATAGCTCACTTGTAGACGCGACAACATCCTTCCTGATCATGATTTTCCCCGGGGCTGTTTGCAAGAATATAAACAAAACACGCAGAACATTTTCGATTTTCATTGCCGTTTCTGGACCATCTTATTGAGCAATACCGATTTAATCTGTATATACATCAAAATATTGATTAGGAATGTGTTTATTTCATTTCCATCTGTTATTTCTTCAACATATCTGTATAATAACTCATCAGTATTCATACAGTGAAAAGCATTATGGATCAATTTTAGCTAGAGTAACCACAGGTAATGATGGATCACCGTAACAGCAAGTACATGAACAGTTATGCTATTCACCTCTCCTGATTTGTATCACGACTTTACCAACAATAACTATTTTCACAAAAATTGTGGTATATTTTCAAATAATTTTAGAGCTTACTTTTTAGAATAATTTCAGCATTTTATTAGATGAGGACATTTTTTGAAAATTCGGTTATATATATGGATAATTTTCCATATGAATAATCTTCATAATTTGAAGTCTATAAACTCAGCACCGGTGTGGGTTTGAATAAGACAAGAAATTTAGTGAACATCATTTATCCATCTTTGGTCTACGATTTATCTATCCCCCGCTCATTAGTACCCCCAAATAATCTAGTTATTAGTGGGATCATTGATCAACCAATAACAATCACAATATAATCACAATATGTAGGCCTATAATTTACGGAAACAAATTGAACAAATTATATATAGGCCTAAATCAAATTGAATCATCAACAATAAAATGTAAGTGAATTATCATTTCGTGATTTTTTTTTATTAGCTTACCTGTATCGTGAGTACATACTAGCAATGCACAACAGGCGTCATCAGCAGGTTTCTCCGTGCATGTGTCATCCAGGTTCGATCCTCTTCGGAACATCGGTCGATTACATCGCGGTTCACATTTCACAACACCTTCACTATCACATTCACAAGCTTCATCACAACCTCTATTCCACTTCTCACCAATGCCATACATCTCACCTTTATCCATACAAAACATCACTTTTTTACTCACATCAGTCGTATTCACTGACACATCAGTCGTATTCACTGACACATCACCGAATCTCGTCGACAACGTCGAGTTTATTTTCGATGAAAAAGGATTCATTTCCATGATGGAATGTGTTGTAGATTCCGTTGTAAATAACTTTGTGTCATTTCGTTCTTTATTCATCGAAGACATGTCAATATCGTCTAAACTTAGATCCTGTAATAATTCTGTCATATTCACAAGGCGACCAAACGAAGTTCGATTTGTTTCGACAGCTGGTAGTGTGACTTCCTGCGTTTTTGTTGTCGTTTCTGTCGTCTCGCTTTGCGTAGTTACGGTAGTTGTAGTTGTTGCATTCTGAGCTGGCGCTGTAACAAATAAGAACAACACGATGCGCTTCAGAAGATTTATTTCTATACATTGTGAACATCACTGACACGTTTACCTAGAGTGCAAAAAACAAGTTCAATACTGTAGACATATATGCACCTGTCAAGAACCAGATTTCTAAATGGAGGAAAGCAATGTGTGTATAGGAAGTACGTA
This sequence comes from Brachyptera risi, assembly GCA_964007535.1. NCBI lineage: Eukaryota > Metazoa > Arthropoda > Insecta > Plecoptera > Taeniopterygidae > Brachyptera > Brachyptera risi. The sequence continues at coordinate 68,297,372 of OZ023326.1, forward strand.
TCCATTTCTTGTCAAAGTTACATTACTCAAACTTGTTTTTATTTGATTGAATAATTGAAGGTGTTCGGTGTTCGTTATTCGGTGACTTACTACCATCTTGTAATGTAGTTCTATTTTTCACCACTGTCAGTGAGAATGTTTATCACGATGGAGTAATCACGTCGTCTCACTAAATTTAATTAATTCTACATAACAGGTTAATGAATGTTAATCGTGATTTTTTATTCGTGTCAATTTGAATCGGAGTATAATTAGGGTTTGAAACACGCTAGTCCTGTTTCTTAAAGTTATCATCTTTATGTGGTGTATTTTAAATTATCTTCTGGTTCTTGGGTAGAACGATCGTATGGCACATGGGAATCACGGTTTTATTACAGAGCCGATTATTAAAATTAATAGTAAAATGCTATATTATAATAACTTCAAAACCACTTTGAGAACGAATGAACCTATACTTACTGAGCCGGTTGCAGCAAAGTATGGTTTTATTGTTCTTACTTATAGCAAACACGAGAAAGCCATTTGGATTTTCCCCACTTCTTCCAGTTGTACTATGTAAATGTAGGATAACGCCATGTAATACTGCACTATTGAACTTCTTACACATTAGCTGTTGTCTACTGATAAATTTGAAATTTAATTTCTTCTTCGATACGGCCAAACCTATGACACTACAAATTTACGAATGTGGCATTATTTTTTTTTTCATTCTCAATTACAAAATCACTGAATAGAGAGACAGCTTGTTTGTCAGATTATCTGTGGAGCTGTTTTTCAAAACACAATAAGTCCACCTTAACCTATTTTGTGTAAAATCATGAAAACTATTATTTTGAGACCTGGATGGCAATCATTCATACCAACCACCTATTCAAGTGGTGCTCATCTTTAATATTGATATTGTAAACAAAAAAATCACATACCCATTTTATTATGATTTTTTTTAGTTAGGACATATTTTGTTTTGAAAAAAAATGAATAGTAAAATTGCGTTTTGTTTCTTATATTTCAAAATTTTCATGTTTAATCATGAAAATCCTATTAAAAATAAGTGTTGAAACTATTCTGTTCATTTTTAGAGTTTATTAGCATTTTTTCAACATTTTAAAACACTGTTCTTGAACTTTTGTGAAAAAAAATGGTCATGCTTTATATTTGATTGGCTTGGATTTTGGCCTCGACTATTTTGGAGCACTCGAGCCTCAGAGGTGAAGTCCTGGTTAAGAGAACAGCAGCTGGGGCTGAAACCTAGTTTCTGATTGGTGAAAACGGACTTATTGCGTTTTGAAAGAAAACACTTTTGGACTTTAGTGCATTTTGAAAATATTCCAATATTACATAATGCTGTTGTATGACTTATTGCGATTAGGAATTCACATACATTCGAAGCACATAACGCCAACTCTCTCTCTCAATTTACTAAATTTTTGGAAATATTGCGTTTTGAAAAACAACTCCACATCTATGAACATCATGATTATTGGTTTCGTAACTACCCCACCAATAGCTAGGTTATTTGGGGCTATAATTGAGCAGGGGATAATGAAACTATATGAAGTGATAAGTGCGTGAGTGAAAGAAGGACGTTTACAAAATCACCTACCTTATGCGGGACTCGAACCCATGCCTAACGGTGACTTGATTGACAGAGCTACCGAGGGCAGCGTTATCATAGCATGCAACTGGAAATGTTGAGGGCAAACAAACTAAAACTAAAGCTGGAATTGAAGAACACAATTTGGACATATAGTTGTCCACTTATTAGAACACTGTTTGGCATTACTTTAAGAGAGAACATACTTCAAATAGAGAACAATTCCGTTATTTAATTACGGTAAGTAGTCAATCTGAATGTGAATAACATGGAATACAAGTATAGGTGGGAGCCGTAAACAGTAATCGTACAGAATAAGCGAGTGGATTTTCCTCGATTAGGATTTTTCCCAGGTTCACCCATTAATTAACCTATACGGACATTAACATTCAAATTAATGAATATTCGAAACCTTCTCAGAAAGATGTTCAGATCTTTATTCGATAGCTAATTGGGACTACAAAATTATATAAGTTGGTCTGAAAAATATAGTCTGTCTCACGACCCTTCATGAAAGCTATTGGCATTCGACAGAAAAATTGTAAACGACATCAAAATGTTAATATCGATTATAGATTGAAATATATCGATCCCCACATTTTAAAATGATATCAGAATAATAAATCGAGAAAACTATAATGGTTGGCAATGATGTCCTTCATCTGACTGAGTTGCTATAAAAGACTCATGAGTTTCTCTCGCGCGCGATGTACCTATACGAATTCCCGGCAGCTGTGTATATATAATTTTAGTTATTTACGCTTCATTTAATCGATATCGATCATTGTTTCGATATAGAAATCATCGAATATTAAATATTTCAATTCAAATTAGGTATCCAATCAAAATGCAGAAGTATCGAATCAATCAAAAAAATCTAAATCGAACGGCAATTCTATATTAAAAATATAATCGACTGTTTTTTCTATAAATTTCGAAAGCGAAGGAATTTCGATCGAAAAATTATACTTACACTACAGATAAAGTTTGCATGCTTGAAACACCAAGACAAATATGATGTTCTTGATGAAATGTCTGTCTTGAATGATCATAAAAATCATAGTTCTACACCGGTAATAAAGAAGGATCATAGACATTGTAATAGGTTTCGTGCAGTAAGCCTATCTATTACAATACAGTAATATGTGTATTTGTCATTGCTACAGCTAAACCGCTATCTATGATTGCACATGAATTTCAATAACATAATATGTGTACAATGGTCTTAATTAAGATTCACTTCATGTTTTGTATTTAACAGATGTGTGCAGCTCGTGAATTAAAAATTCATCTAATCGTTCTGAACATAAAATCATGCGCAATATATACTACAAAGACAGTTCACTGTTATGGCTAAACAAGAATAAATTCTCTATTTTCCTCGCCTACGTCTAAATTAGTACCTCTGCTCGCCACTGAAGGAATGGCCCTAGTGACTGCTCGGTAGCAGCACAATCCAGAATGCTTAAAGCGTTTCCTAGCGATCTGCATAGGTACTACAGGTTAGGGGGTTGGAATTGTGAGTGGTGATAAAGTAGTAGGAGTAAAATTGGGTGTCAATTTCATTTTAACATTGCGTGACATGTCTTGGTTGTATATCTGTCGCCTATGCTAAATCGAACATAATAATAATTCACTGAGGCCCGATATCACCAAGTCCAGGAATTATGAGGTATTTTGACAGTATTATAAGAGTTGGTGAGCACATTTAGCATTGGTAACCATGGTGATAACACTTTTATGTCAGTTAGAGACACTCTCACGTTGGTAATTCCGGCACTAAATATATTGCATATAGTCACCCGCTCTTCCATCTTCTGCCACATTGGTAATTGTACAAAGTTTAATCTCCCAAATAGTTGAATTGTGCCTTTTAGAACGGTATATATACATTTCTATCTTTATATCCACGGTTCCGTTAGGTATAATGCCTCTATGTTTCGTCGACCCAACTTGTTGCTTCTCATAACAGGTGATAATATATTACGTATATAATTGAAATTCACGTTCCAGCTCGACTCGAGGCCCTCATTGATTGTATTGTTTATTTTATTCTTTAATTTCGATTGTTAACTGAGACTATATTACATAGTATTGTGTTCTGGGTTTCACGAGTGGAATGAATGCCACAATAGCATAAGCCTATTGATTAGACCTAGACCGGACACATTGTAATTAGATGAACGAAGATTTCACTGTGTGTCTCCTTATCGAGTATGGTTCGTGTTTATGTTTCTCATTGATATCATTACTTTCTGTTATCGTAAAATGGTCTTTTATCAGAGCAAGATGGCTTACTAATTGACTTGATACTCGAAATAACACATCAGGTTGAATTGTAAGTTGAATGTATGTTTGTAAAAATGAATAATTTTCAAAAAAAAATCGTTCAAGTTCTAGTTTTCGTGAATTTTTGAACTCTGTAATGAGCTACCCATGAGTATAATTCTTATTAATATCTTACGATTAATTTAAACATTTGAAAAAAATTAAGGATGAATGAAAATGAAACGAAAAGGATGAAAGAAAGAGACGAATAATTCAAGAGGAATTTTAGGAAAGTATTTGGAATTCGTTTTTTAAAGTAAAATTCATCCAATTTCCATAAACGTGTCAATTTCAATCGATTGTCTATACTATCATAAAACACTCGAGGATGCTTCCCATAATTTCAATTAATTATGTGATATCACTTTATACTTTAATACTTTAATACCCAGCAGGTCATCACATCGCCAAACTAAAATTAAAAAGTCCCCCCCCCAAAAAAAAAAAATGTCACATTTTCTTGCCTCCCTGACTTTCTTGTACTACACGTTCTAGCAGCAATATACCGTTAAGCATGATGTGACCAAGCCAACCCACCTCTGTGGTATAAAACCAGTCTCACTATCGATTACTGACCTACTTCACGTATAAATATATTGCAAATTAGTATCTCTCCCCCCCCCCCTTCCACCCGCCCTTTCTCTCTTTCTCTCGTTCTTTTACCAAGTCTTTCTTTTGAAGACATTTATACGAGAGACTATAATTAATTTTTTTCATTATATACTATGTCGATATCGATGTTAGGGTGGATCGTGATTCCACTATCACATTCTGTAAGCTATTCACAATCGGCACGTTGTATGCACTTTTCAATCTTGTCTTATTCTAGTTCTTCAGTAGAACAAAGGACTAGTAACTTTCCTTTAGTATCTGTATCTTGTCTGTCGGCGGTCTCTGCGCCGTAAATGTATAATTATTGTTCTTGTGTTTTACGATATGTATGAACTGAACGGCTAGCTTATATTTTTCGAAGGTAGAGTAGAGGTATAATAATCAACAATCAAAGATAATGTCGTGAAATTTGTAAATGAAGATCAGTAATAGTGAAAACGTATAACCATTATTTGAGCCCAATTCGTAGACCTATATATGAATGAGTATTTCTATTTTGTATTCAACAACAGTTTATGAGAACATTATTTATGTTATGTAAACGGTTTCTTCCGAATCCAAATGGACATTTATAATTATATCTGACAAAAAAACACAACTCTTAGTTATGTACTTTGTATTTGAAAATGGAAAATACAAATAGAAATTAAGTGAGAGTTAATTTGTAGCAGTCACTATACATTTTTCAGTAGAATTGAAATGAGATTAGGCCTATAACCTATGGATATGAATTGAAGTCCGAGTCCATAGTTTGTCTGACTGAGAGTTAGTGAATCCGAATAACACAGGTTGATAACCATGCTTAACTCCCAGTTAGAGCTTGTGACCAAGTTGTTTTATTGAAGGGAATTGTTACCAACGTGAGAGTAACTCTTAACTGGGAGCTGTATTATTATTTAACAGGAGTGCTCTTATCACCATGTCCATAGTTACCCATGTTAGGCCTATTTGTTTTTATCAACTCTGAGTAAAGCTAAACTGGCCATTTATACACACTTGAATCTTCTTACTAAGTCCAAAGCGAAACTCCAATCGTCAAAGTTAAAGGACAGGCACAACAGTGAAAGACACGACAGACGTTCGGAATACTTATTTCGCCTCTACTGTAGGCCTACTGAATTAAGGTCCCGTTTTAAGAATAATAAATTTGTTGATTAAGCGCTAATTAGTGGTTAACTTTTTATTACCCTTAGTAACCAATGATATTTTTGTACCCCAATTAATAATAAGCTTAATCAACACATTTTTTTTTATTGGTAATATAGGGTATAATTGTTTTAAAATACCCAACTTCATTACGCATATCATTGGTTATCAGATATAACAATATTGTTAGTCTTTTCATTTTCATTGTAATTTCCTTTTATTAACAAATTGACTAATTGACTTTACAAAGATACATTTTTCACGCTACATTCACACTCACACAGAATTCTTTAATTAGTACAAAAAAAAAACAGTATGCATTTTGTATGTTTCTTCGTTTTGTTTCCGTTGTGAGTTGACCTTAATAATGCTTCAGTTCATTATGATATGCGCTGCTGAAAGCAAATGTAATTATGTGAAATAGCATGGCCATGTAGTATAATTTATAACAATAATATTGTTTGGAAAGATTTGCGCACGATATTGGTGCTATATGGATCATAATCTGTATTTCGAATTCATTTCCGTCGGTTATTATTATTGTCTAAAGACCACTGATTCCAATAAGTTCGAGATTATTTGATAAACAAACCTGAGAATGAGTGTATATATATGTATATACTTATTTATATAAACTCGTTCATAAATGAAATTTAAGTATGTTTAATTGACGGGGGTTCGAGTCCCGCAAAATCCATGGGTTTTTGTGAAAATCGTTCATCTCACTTACGCCCCTCCAAATACCATAGCTGTTGATATATAGATAAAACAAAAGCATTCCCTAAAATATTTGTGATATAGTTTTCACGAAATATTCTGATCAATTACCAAATATGATATACCTCCGCACGCCCACAGATTCCAAATAAAATACTGAAACGGAGAGTTTCTAAACTAGAAAAATGGTCCAGCGCAGTATGAGCAACATATTTATATCAAACGTATCATAATTATACATCTAGACGTCCACTTGATATCGAAACTAATCAGATTTGCATTGGGAATGGCAACACATATCTAGGACGTAGTGAATCATAGTTTGGTGGATCATTCTCAAGCTTGTCAACGATAGTGACCATCAGAAAACAACCAACAGTCATATCAACTAAAATATGTTGAGAGTAAAATATGAAATAAAATATAATATCTGGTCTCACATTTGATGCCAGGATACGCTTTGAAGTGCTACGGCGCCCAATGACTCTTCTTGAACTCGTCAGTTATTGTTAATTGTATTTTTATTGTATCTCAATCTATTCTCTCAAATACAAATATTTCTCACTGTTCTCGACATATATTCTCTGGGCATTTCAAAAATATCAGCCATCAACATCTCAAAATCTACTTCACCGATCATTACCGAAAGCTAAATAGATTTAAGTCAGAATGTGAGTATTAAGTAGAAAACGTTTCATGTCTCCCTCGATTTTGGAGGGAATACAAAAGAAAACGGATGGATAAAGACACGATTTGAACCGAGTAGATACCTTATCTATAATCCAACCTCATCCAATCATGATAATATATCTTGTAAGAAATGATCAAATAATAAAAACCTAATCAGAAGCATTGCCGTTATATAGCTAAAGAAAAAATCCTCTAGAGAAGTCATTAACTTGTGCAATGTCAGACAGAATCAGCCAAGTGTAATGTTATAATGAAGAGATCTAGGAGATTCCAATGCTTGGATGAAAAGGTAACCTAGCCTATCGTCCATGTTGGCACGCGTGAACGCATGTTTATGACGTCATTGGCCATGAAAGACCTTCAATGTGGTCAACCAGTGAAGGTCACGAAGAAAGGTTTATCCCGACAGAACCAAGCTCATTGGTCCAGCATTGCATACGCACACACAATGTACCACAGTGTTGGCTTGGAAATATCGCTACAGAGTGATAATTCACATATTTCTCGGCAAATAATGACTCATTGTCAATGGAAAAAGAAGTGTTATCCGTTGAAAGTTAACTGTCCTAATTGCAGTGATGCCTACACAGTCAAGATATGTGTGACTATAAGCATAATGGTTCCACCACAGATGATGAGAAAAACGTGATGGCAGCTCAGTGGCGGAACAGACCAAAGACCACAACAAATTTCTAGAGAAATATAGGGGGGAGGGAATGTGAAGTAAAGTGTGGGGACCATAACATAATAAAACATATTTCATAAAGAAAATCGAATCGAGTTAATATAATGAAGGTTCATAATCAGGGCAATATATTTTTTATTTATGGCAAACCGGTATCATGAAATAATCAATATTCAATGCAGAGGAAGACTATATGCTCAAAAATTCTCGAAACGACTAAAAAGAAATTGGAAAATTACACAGAAATTCCATGTAGAACTGAAAATGTGTGATCTACGATCAATGAATATTCAGATTTGAAACATTTTATTTTTACAGAAAAAAGTTATTAAACACTCTATTCTGACTCACGAAAATCTATGTTATGTCAATATGAATGTATAATTTTGATTAAATCAAATTTTCAACCATCATTTCAAATATCTTGACAAAAATCCAAGTATCGACTCCATAGGGATTGTATTCCACCTCTCAGAAAGGCATTATTTAGTATGGTAGATACGCATGAGGGAGGAGACGGTCGTGACTTGATCGGAGGGAACCATTCCAGTAATAATTTTAACGACTGAGAAAAAACAGAAAGACCTCATTCGGAATGGGCGACAAAAGGGAACCGAACCCCGGTCTCCTGAATCTCAGTAAAATTGACGCTTCGACTGATTCACCTGTCATTATTCTAAATGTTCAGCACTTCGACATCAAACTATTATCATTGTTATAATATTGTTTATATAATATTATTTCTCTAGTAAGCAAGGCAATTTGCGCTACGCCACTGCTGAACAACTCTTCAGTTAACATTGACCGAGAAAACCTTTCTATATAAACAGGAACTATAGTAACTATAAGAAAATTGTGGCAACCTCTTACATATGCAAATCAATGTGATATGGAAAGGAACCATAAGACACAATTATTATAATGTGAGAGAATTAGTTCTTCACCTACATTAAACAAGTGTGTGTGTGTGTGTGTGTGTGTGTTTATGTGTGTGTGTGTACAAGTGGTGTACGCTAAGGTAACCTCGCTCGAGCACAGTACGCTATTAGGTACGCTAAATATATCCCACGTAGACATGAAAGCAATGAAATAATTATTCATCATTTTTAATTATAGTTTGCTAATGCAGTGGGGTTTAACCCGGTGAATTCACTTAATATCTTATGTGACTCATTATTACATAACATTTTAATTTATACTTTTCGTGTTTCATCAAAATGGACTTGAACTTTTTTTGTCAGTGAAAATTGATGATGATCTACTAAACGATACCAATACAGTTTGACCTTGAGTTTCAGCTTTAATTATGCGTATTTTCTGCAATATAAAAATGAAGGTGAGTATATTAAAATATATATTGTATATATATATATATATATATGTATATATATATATATATATATATATATATATATATATATAAATATATATATATATAAATATATTTATATACAACATATATACTTTCTTCGATTTGAATTGAATCAATGCTTGACATTTTTGCTAATTTTAATTTTGATTCATAATTTTTTCAATATCTCTTCTTTAGTCTTTTTGGTTACATTTTCGATCTTCCCATTGTTACTTGTCCCCAAGTGATAGCTCATACCGGTATGCAAATTGCTTGAAAAATCCGACAAAATCAATTCAATTAAGATTAAGATCAAGCATTAATTATGATACGACTATCTTGAAATAAAAACAAGAGTTCGAATATATCGAATGGAATATGTCCATCAATATTATTGAACATTGAAACACCACACAGGTACAAATATATAGAAACTCAACTGTTAATCAATATTACGAAAGAAAATTATATTTTAGTACGTTTACAATGTGACATTAAAAATCTGTTGTGCACTTTTATTGTGATTAATTTCACTCATTTATTGTTCACTTCAACCAAGTAAGGGCTATAAATTCAATCAATGGTATTCAGTAGTACAGTCATACGACATATGCCATGTCGATGATTTCTCTGTACTATATCCAATGTGTTCGCCACATCAACTCTGCCAATCATTGTAACTCTATTTTCAAACTTTTGATTTGTTCATAGAACATAAGAACGATTCTCTGATAAAATAAAATGTGTTATTTATTATATATTATTATGTAACGTCTTTCATTCAACTTTTCATAAAATATCAATAGACAATCACCCTAACACAAAAGTTAAGATATAGCCTTGGCTAAAATGATCATTATAGGCATGGGCAGAATTCATATTTAAACACTCAACATCATGTTGTATTGCAAGTTATCCAATCATCTCGTGCATCTTCACAATCGATATTACGTCATATTTAACAATATAATTATTGAGTCATCGAAATTAATCAATACTGTATTAAAGGAAGTGTAATTATTATTGCAATGAAGACGTGTCCCTTCAATAGCCGGATCTACCGCATACGTCTACTCTACATAAGTTAACACTTATTTCTGTACAAGTCTTCACTGTTGCAGGTTACTTACAGTTATAAAGTTGAGTCACTCATTTGTATACATCTCAATAATGTGAAATGCTATCGCGTGTGTAAACGATCCCAAAGATGGTGGGTGGCGAAATAGTGTTTTCCCATCATTTCTCTTCTTGAAAGCAAGCCACCTGCCTATATGTTCAAAGTCCGGGAGACCGTGCTGTCCATTACCGATGCCAATGGTCAAGGTGAAATTTGTGGCTAAATGCACTTATATATTATAAACGTGCTATACTGGCTTCCGTTCTGTAATTATAAAATTCTAAATATGTCAATCGATTTTAATTATTTATAGTATTACACCAACTTTCTTATTTGAGTAGGTATACTTAGCCTTCTGTTAGCATCATTTCCATTTCATATTATAGCTTAATTTGTAATTGCTGTCAATTATTCTCATTTCAATCTCGTAGATAACGTATTTCATTTGTAATTTTTTCTGTGTCGATGAATAATCCATAATTGGACAGAGATTCTGAATAAAGAATTGAGCAGATTTTAAAAATCACAATTTAAAAAATATTTTTCTCTCAACAGTAGGCCGATGTTTTCATAAAAGCACTCATACAAGTGATAAAAAAAGATTCTGTTGCATTTATTAAATACTAAAAAGTGAGTCGAAGAAAACATCTTGTTATTCATTCAAACACACATATCTGAAACGGTTATTCATACATTTGAATGTTCTTGAACTAATTCAAATGTAGATGCACAAATACTCATAACTAACATTTTTTTAGATAAAATATCAACAAAAATGCCATAAAATGCCAATTTAGAAAAAAAAATTATTGTTAATTAATCTTCTTGTTTTTGTCTCTGGAAGTAATTGACCATTCAAAAACGTTACACAACATGTCCACAGTTGAAATCAACGGCTCACGTAAATAAATGCATGTAGGCCCTATAAATGAATTTGCACGAGGGCTATAGGCCCTATTCATATTATGCATCCGTGCACTGCTTTCATGGAGCAATAATATTACTCTGAATGTATTTGTGAATATTTAATATTACTAATCGTCAACATGTTGAGCCTTTATAGAATCATATGAATGTTGAATCACAAATGTTTCAACATGTATTAATATAATGCCAGTTTTTACCAAGTCTGACATCATTCCAAAGCAACGTTGAACAACCACACTATTTTTAATGTAAGTTCCGACACCTTGTTATGAAATTAAACATCCGGGTATATCGAAAAGTTGGTCTTTTTTATAATAACTAATAATAATAATTTTCGTCATGGTTCAAAAAGTAGGCCTACACAAGAGGTGTCATAGTGGTGGATAAAATAGGTAGTGGTGCACCCTGTATAAGAACGAATTCAATCTAGGCCTATACCACTATTTATTTTTCCCGATTTCTATCAAGACCAGAGCGTATTGTATGAATCAAAGTTGAGTTCTTAACGATTTATTTCATCATCGTATTACAAAATATCATTATGATCACAATCTATAGAATACTTCATAAAATACACGCTATATATCAGGTTCTAAAATACTCATTTCATTTTTGAATACTAAACAAACCAAACCCTAAATCCTGAAATTGTATTAATAGAATACCAAGTATAGACCCTACTCTGTTTATTTTGCAACGCAAATGATGTATACCACATACATTTTGACTACCGGTACACTTTCTGTCTGCTGCGTATTTTGTGTGTTGATTTTTTTTTTTTTTTAATTCTGTGCAGATTGCTTTACGTTACACTTTTATGCAACAAACTACGATCTGTTATTGTCAATAATTTGACGACATGTATTTTTTTCTATTTTTATGGTGATGTTTTCAAATTCCCTTGCGATCATTCTTTCGTATAGTGATATCTTCATTTTGAAGTTCAATCCCCCCCTCCCCCCACATATTTTCCCACTGATTATTAATGATTATTAATAGTGATTTTAGAAAGTTTATAGAACTGCTGGCTAGTGAAATAATAAGCAAAGTGGGAGGGAAACTTCATTGTCAATTAAAATGATCCAACATCATAGAATGGATGGATATGAGGCCATCACTAGAGATAATGCACCACTGTTTTCAACTAAACAGCTTATCTTCTTGATCTTCACAATCATACAAGCATGTGTGCTTGATCTCGATGTACAAATTCCCATCATTGTTTAAACTCTGTTTTAATCATGAGTCTCGAGGAAATGGAACACTAATCTATTTCTACTTGAGAAAAATGAGAAGATCCATGGCCCAAATTCACTTTTCAATATTAAAATGAGTCTTATTATACATTTTATTAAGTATCTTTCAAATATTGGTAGCTTGGAAAGTTTTTCAAATTCATTTCGGTTGATGATTCAGTATTTGTCTACGTATTAGCATGTATAGGTAAGAAAACTTCATAAACACATTCAGATGTGTATGCAAATCGTGTGAAATGTTGTTTAAAGTTGACGTTGAAATCTCTTTTATTGATTCCCAATATAAATACACGTTCACAAAATGTCCACAAAGACTGATATCGGTACAGGCTTGTCTGTGGGAATAATAATATTTAAAATAGTTGAAATAATAATTTTATGAAAAACATGTTTATGGTTATAAGATAAAGTTACAAACTTGACTAACTTGCTCACTAGCTACTAAGGTATAGTTCAACTTGACTGCGGTAACTTTAACCACATGGAGAAAAACTATAACTTGACTTATGTGTATTATATGCATGACGTTTTATATATATAATTATTACTATCTGATATATCTACCCACAAAAATGAATGTGTAAAATTTCAATTGAATTCTGTGTGCTATGATTTGCACACCTGTGAGTACCGTATATGTGCGCTGTGACATAAGTGTGACTGTTATGAGGGACCTACTAATTACTGATTGAAAATCTGATTATTATAAACGGGCCAAAATAATCTCAATTCAAAGATCTTGGTTCGATTCTCCCATGATGACCATTCTGACTGAGGTCAGACCACTACGTGCCTTTCCTGTCCATAACCCTACGACACGGTCCATGGAAATAAAAGTCACATTGATCACTAAAGCTAAATACAATTTTAAAAACTCGAAATAACTTCGTAAGTAAAATAATTATTTATGAAAAAATATGTAAATCGAGCTTTGTATACTATAGGTTGGACAAATTTTGGAAATTTGAAAACTGTGATCTGCGGCGCCGTATTAGGGTTACAGAGAACGCAGTACTGCTTTCAATTTAAAATAGTTCCTAACAATAATTATAAATAATTCTATTTGGTGATAATACAGACTCGAATTCTTGAAACAACCTAGACGTGCTGCTTTTAAAATAATTATATTCCACTCATTCATCCTTGGCTTCAATTAGAAATCAGTAATTGTTTATTACTATTTCGATTTTTTTTTCAAATTGCTACATAAGTAGCAAAAATAGTGCGTCTATCGGACTTGGATATTTTTTGGTGATGCTAGTGTATTGAGCAACGTTAATTGATTTGATCCGGAAATAATGTATAGGCGCAACAGGAACTTCAGTTATTAGCAAAGATGAAGCGTGCCGTGGAATAATAATAGATGACCCTTGTCCATAATCAGGTTTCCGGTTTACTAATAAGTATTAACAATCAGCATAACTACGCAATTCGAGTTGATGTGGTAGAACCATACGACGTCTGAATTCCTGAAGACTTCGTTACTTAATATGTATTTATATCGTTTAATGGTTTTCATATCGTATGGTAGTTCTGTGTAGCTAAATGACACTGTCATTCAGAAGACCGAGGTTCGATACCTGACATCGTCGACCATCTTTACATAGGTTTTTCGTGATATTCCTCAGTCATCAAACTGACCACTATGATGGGTCCTCAATAAGTTAATGTTGGGTATATACACCTTTTTCCTATCATTCCAAAACAGACTGAATGGGATATTCCCCACTGAACAGATTAGTCATACACTGGTCTATGAACCAAATGAAATAATCGATTATATAGCATGATATTTTACTTTCAATGGTAGACCCAAGCATTGTATAAGAACTTTTGACTTGACGAAATGTGTATGCAAAAATGAATATATGCGTGCAGACATAAAATTCAGTGCATGATAATGAATTCTCGCCCTACGCATTCTGATCTATACTCTATATAACCGACGCAAAAACCATTTCACACTTGTTTTCAATGTGCTTGAAATGGAGTGAAATTTTAATAATTACCTTATTCCGCATGTAAAACTGAAATATGAATCTTTATTTTGGATTTTGCACGTCTAACCATGCCCTGAGGTATAAAAAGGGATACTTCGTGGTGCGGTATCGACAATAAAAGGTCGTCTACCCACTAAATAATCGTGAAAACATTGGTAATTGTACAGGAACTCAATGAGCTCGAAACAATTGACGCTTTTGAAAGAAGTAGTTGTATTTCTGATCGCTAATATCGTCCTGAAAAACTATTGACCTTCAAAATAAAACCATACAAATACGTCGTAGATATTTGTATGTACCGGTATTATAATTGATAGCTAGGCAACCTTCTTCTCTCCTGAGTTCAATTATACCACACTTCTTGTAACTATACACCAAGAGTATATATACATAAATATAAATATATATATATATATATATATATATATATATATATATATATATATATATATATATATATATATATATATATACACACGACTTGAAAAAATAATGTTGGTATAGTTAGGAGGTACCTTGGAAGTCGATCAATCTCATCATATACATCAAACTGGAACATTATAAAATGAAATTGACTATATACAATCTTCTGGTATTCATTCTCCGTTAGAAAATCATGATAAAACAAACGGTATCATAAAAAAGTATGATCGGTCAGTATTTATCATTGTCTAGTTGATATATTCGTGATATACTGGCTCATGCGAAAACCATGGAAAACCAATCGGTTACACGAAATTTTTTTTTCGAATTAGTTCATCCACGTTCTTAGGAATCTATTAGTTGTTTACTGTTTCGTGGAGTTCCACTTGAGGTCTTCAGACTGTGAAATCAAACTCACTTAGCATAAACGTAGGCCTAGTCTTAATTCAATTGGCATTTTGTTTAAATTTAATATAATATTACGTAAATTCTGTGACTCAGGCCTCTTGATTGTCTGGCTTGATTCTCTTGAAAGAGAATTAAACTCCCACAGAGAATTTTGACCCGAAACTCAAGGTAACAGATACAATGAGGAGTTACAATAATATATAGTATGTGAATAGTCATGCTGCAGCCCATATGATTTTTGCATCAACCTCACGTAGGCGTATTATTTTTTTTTAAATATACTGTAAGGCCTTAAATTGGTCTACTTCTATATAAACCCTCTCGACTCTACGACAGAATGGCGACATATCCTTCCACAATAATGTTTCACCTTTGACAATAGATAAATACAGCTGCGACTGCCTAATATACATATATTAAAATCATGGACACTTGTTTCAAATTACTTATTTCAATTGTATATTTCACCTTTATTCATAAACCATAAAAAATTGGCATTTTCCCATAGTCTACTTTAAGAAACGAAATTTCGAATAGCTTAATTATATGTGATCAACTTGAAAATGTTAATGTAAATGAAACAGGTTGAAAAAAGACTACGAACCATAATTATTTCATTAATCATTACTCTCTTTCTAAGTAGACCTTTGATAAAGTTCAACACTGCATTTACAGACAGCTTCTGGGGACTGGAATTACAGGTACGAACAAGATCAAAATATATAGATGTTCTGCACTTTTAAAATTAGTTCGAATTACAGTATAAGATTAACTGTTCTTTGTAGAAACTCAAACATATAGACTGTAATATGCTAAATTAATGATGCACCTCCGTATAGCAGGTCTTCATATGTGTGTGGTCAGTGCTTAAAAGTAGGACAACCACTAGCAAGTTCTGTGATCTGTTCTGGGTGAGAGTTTCAAATTTGTTCTACTTGACGAAGAATCTAGTCTTTGCCCGTCTCCGACCGTAATCCATAAATACAGACACACTGCAGTGCAATACTGATCATCGGAGAGGCTATTTTCACCGGGTGGTGAGAATAGCCCTGTAATGACTATTTTCACCGGGTGGTGAATAATACCCCTAGTGACTATTTTCACCCGATGCTCTTCACCATCTTAGGTTTGTCGTGTGATGCTAGAACATTGCTTACTTTCTGTGATCTCAGTGGTGAACCCTGTTCAGGGTTCAAAACTACGCTTGTATTCAACTTTATTAAAAGTTGACATAACCAAACTAATTATCCACTCATTTTATTTTACCTACGAAACTTATAGAGTAGTTCAGAGCACATGGGAGTCCATTTAGCTAATTTCAGTTTTTGGAGATAATTTAATTTGATCAGTATGAGATCAAAATTTTAATAGGAGACCTCTTTGATACCTTCAAAACGATGTGAAACATATTATGAGCCGAGTTTCAACATTTTTACATGTATACAGCTTGAAGTGTGTTTTTGAAGGTATAGAACTTATATCTGTTGATGCTGTGCGAGATTGAATAGTTGTTACTTATACCATCTTGAAGGTGTTACAAATAACCGTGTCTCTTATTAGAATTTTGATATCATATAACGTTCAAGACCTATGACTGAAAAACAGGAAAAAGTATATATAAAGTTGGCTATGTAAAAAGCCATTTTTCAGTCAGAGTTAAAAGAAATATCAGATATTTTTCTAGTTGTCGATTGACACATCGAATGAGCCAAGTGAGAATATTTTGAAGAGCATTTTCACCACCCGGTGCAAATAGCCTCTGGTGCTTTTTTCATCATCCAGTAAAAATGTCACGTTCATAGATCATATGTAACTAATATATCCTCATAATAATAATCATATGAGACTGCAATCTTGGGTCATCCAGGGCTTTTGAGTAGTATTACCCATTGTGAACTCTCAATACCTGCTGTTGCGTAAAAGTGTTCCGTAGAGTAAGAGAAGGTTTTAACATCTTTAGTAAACCGTCATTACTAATTGCGTCAAGGTACAGGTGTTAATTTATTTAATTGGTTCTAAATTGAAAATAAATCCCGAACGTTTCAGAAATAAAAACTCAGCCAATGTAAAGCTTGAAGCTTGTTGACGAGCTAGTAAATGTAATTAAATTTTACAATCTCATTAGCGTTACTCATTTTTGCTTTTTTACCCACATTTCGAAAGTAATAATACTGGTAACGATGTAATATCGGAATTATTCATTTATTTCGGTCTACAATATAATATTTCATTAGTTGACTTGTTTAGACTGAAATTTTACCTAACCTACTCAAGTCAGCCCACTGTTAACAATAGATGCTATCGTTGAATTTCTTGAACGTTTGTGTGATATATTAGCATACATACTTTCCAACAAATCGAAAGGTAAAACTATTTTGACCTTTAGTTAACCTGACTCTGTTAAATCTAGACCAGCCTCCGTCTGTATCTACAAAACACGTTATTCGGCACAAACTGCACTCTCCTTCAACTCGTGAGCTACGCTCATTCCTAGGACATCGAACTCGCTGCCACCAACATTCAAATCATCCAAATAATGACAACTCTTTTCGAACCAACACACACACACACACAAATACACACTGTTACAAAAAATACTACTAGATGAACCTACCACAGTCTGTGCCATTCTTACATCCAAGTACATCATCAGCGGCATAAGTAATTCCATTTGTCAATAACATCACTACCACAAACACTAATGGCACTAACACACCACGTGAAACCTCCATTATTGGTCCCAACAAAGACCTCACCTACTCGGTTCTCACTCGCCAACTGGCAGTGAATTTCAGGTGAGCAACACACTACTGCGTGGCTCTCTTCGTATATACGTATCCGAAGAACGGATGGTGGCCTACATTAACACTAGCTCAGCCTGGTGGTATAGTGTACAGCCGCACGAGGTATTTCTTCTTTACCTGAGGATGCCCCAAGGCGGTATTTGAGTTCTCGGTGACGTCACCTTCAGTCAAATTCTTCCATCCGAAGCAAGAACAATCGTTGTACGTTACAACAAGGGGTTGTGTCAGTCTCGAAAAGAAGACCTCTCGCTATTCGGTATACAATGAAGGAGTTGATTCAATAATGAGCAAGATGATAACAATGGCCATAGTTGGGACACCTGTTGACGGGGCCTCATTTCGACGACCGCATCATTAAAATCATTCAGTAACAAAGACTCGCATGTATCGTATGAAGGGTCAAGTTTGCGTGACGTTATTGTAATTAGCATTTTTAAATTGAAAGGTTATTCGTAAACGGCGCGTTAACGACTGTGTTGAGGATGACAGTAAAACAACTGGCATTGATTCGAAACCCACGTCATGCATGCAGAGCTATAGGCAGTCGATCTCTGACACTATTGTAGACGTCTGGGATAGTGTTAAGATATTTTGCGCCCCTAGGCCCGACATTTTTTGGCACCCCCAACCCCCACTCAAGCGCACTATCTCAGAAATATGACGAGCACTAGGGTTTTATTCAGAAGAGCATTTATAATTATTGTGTTGGGCTCTAACTGTGACCTATCAATGAGAAGGATTGAGAAACTTTGATCGTTACTGAATAATGTGTGGAAATAATAATATTGAAATGTGTTAAATGGTAAGACAAAAATATTACAAAGATTATTGTACTCTTGGAGAGAACTGTAGTAATCCAGAACATTGTTTTTAATTTCTATGCATTAGTTGGTACTTCAAAACGTGAATATATATTATATGCAAATATACGATTTTTTGGAATATATTAACTTTTTATTTGATTTTTGAGGACCTGTCGCCTTTTAAAAATGTGCCACCCCTTGATAATTTGCCGCCCTAGGCCCGGGCCTTGTGGGTTTAATACGGCCCTGATAACACGAGAAGGTGTTATAATTGAGGAGTTAAGCCTTGGGGTATTTTCCCCTCCCACCTCACCAACCGGCAACTGCCCATATAATTAAATGATAAGTAGTACAGTGTCTCATTGGAATCACCTATATTATCATTAGTAATCAATGTAACCCATTGTGACTAGAATCAAGTTAGTCTGCTCTATTGCAATAAGATATTTTGCATGAGTCACAGATTACGGTAAAGTTATATCCTTTTTTCTAAACTAAGTATAAGAAGAGTGATTTTCTGATTCCTTGTGGTGGGATCTGCCACGATGTAATCGAAATAGTATCATGTTCAATTTAAAAAAAAAATCATATCAAAATCGTAATAAAACAATGTATTATCAAAAAGACTTTCTCATATCACATAAAAAAATATCACAAGAGCATGTTAGTACAACAATTTCTTTGATTTTGTCTGTTTTTCATAATTTCAACCGATTACATAATATTATTTATAAAGAGACTCGGGGGAAAAAATATGAGATTAAACAAATACCTTTCACGACCAAATCATTGAGGGTGGTAAGATCACCATTGTGGTGTCCGTCCTAACGATCCTACCCTGCTATGCTTAGTCTTAATTGAGGAACAATGACATCATGTCAAATTTCACGAGGTCTTAAAAGAAGAGAAAGGAAACTCGACCGAATTTTTCATATTCTTGGTGGGAAATTTTCAAATTTGGATAAACCCAAAACACTTGAACATGCGTCTGAATAATCACTTAATACAACTTAAAGCAGAAGTAAAAGTCTCTTTGCTACCTGGTTAAACCAGTCGATCATGTTATATTGCATATAGGATGAACAGGTATCAAACGACAGAAACAGACTTTTACTTGTGCAGTACATTTCAATATAGTAATAGTCTCAGATATCAACTTTAATCATTTCCTTTAAATTATAGGTAATG
The DNA here is from genome assembly GCA_964007535.1 of Brachyptera risi. Taxonomy (NCBI): domain Eukaryota; kingdom Metazoa; phylum Arthropoda; class Insecta; order Plecoptera; family Taeniopterygidae; genus Brachyptera; species Brachyptera risi. Next base: position 68,317,421 of record OZ023326.1, read on the forward strand.
AAGAGTGATGAACACTTTTCAAAAAATGTGATTATAAATTGTATTACATTAAAAAATAAAATGTATAATTGCTGTTAGTCAAGTTGCTCGACCATATCCCGTATCAATTTAGCATCAAGTGTCGGGTGTATGTCGTTCCGCCAACTTACAACAGACGGTAAATGGCAAGTGATATATTATATTCTACCAGACGATGACCATGTGCCTTTGTAGGTAGCTATAAGACGCTCAGACGAAATACATTGCATGCATACCAGCATAATATTTTGTACAGTGTTGTAAGACGATAGGCCTATACACAAAGCCGTGGCTCAGTCAACTAACGTCCACAGGGTTAATAACTGAAGTTTCGTTGGGCGTGGGTTCGAGTCCCGCATATGGCATGGGTTTTTAAATTTTCTTTCATCATCGCTTCATTAGTACCCCCCATATGACCTAGCTGTCGGTAGGGTCGTTAAATAATATTGAAAAAATATATATACAGAAGATAAAATATTTGATTCATATAGACCTATGCGGATTCCAAATAATGAAATTGCGTTCGTTCTTTAGCTCAAATACTTTCGCACTGCGAGCCTGATTGTTGGGGGGGGGCTCTTTCCCGACGACGAGAGGTTTGACATATTTTCATATAATTTCTCACCACCTATAGGTACCAGTACTATTTTTACGAACTTTGTATTATTGTTATTTTCGCCGGTCGACCATTGTGTCTGAAGAATCTCGTGTTTGCCACTGGAATGGTTCTCTACTATCAGGCCAAGACCGATTCCTTCCCACCTCTGTACGCCAATTCGTAAAGACCTCGTGCGTTCTTTCCCACAAGAGGCAAAAAAATCATTTCATCCAAACGTTCGCAATTGAGCAGCGAATGAGATCGTTCATTTTATCGTCTATATAAATCGTATAGGTCTAGTAAAAATTAATTATTTGTTGATTAGACTATGTTCTACACCAACTTGAAACTATTAATTACTAATTATTCATTTTTTGTAATTGATTTTTGTTTTTAATTGTCTTGTGATTACTTTTTCAATCTTACCTTTCACGTCACTACGAAAATGAATTGAAACATATTTTTCAAATTCAAAAAATTTGATAAGTATCAATGCAAAGTCGTATTTTTATTTAATATTTTCGGAATACAATACATTTAATACAATATTCACTCGATGTTTGAATTTGTGTATATGTGCATTATTTGATTTACATTTTGTATCCCCGAGAGAGGAAGTTGGTCTACCAGCGAAATATTTTAATGACTTTTAGTAATTGTATAGCCAAACACGGAACAGACTAGAACATTTAATTCATTGAAAGAAGTAGTTGTATTTCCAATTGTAAGTCTCGTTCTGAATTTTTTTCACTCTCAAATTCCTCAACTATACAATATAACGGAGATGTGTATGTTGGTATGTTGATATGAACATCGAACCCTCGATTGACACAAGACTAAATCATGAGAGAACGTATTGTGACAGATCGGAGAAATATTACATAGATGAACTTGATTCTCTCAAAACGTAGACGTTTTCATTCACAATGAGAACAGTAAAAGAGATAAGAATGGAATGGAATAACAATGCGCAATGAAAGCAAATTAATTATTTCTAGTTGGTCTAGTTAATTTTTTTTTGTATAGTAAGCTCACATTCAATCACTCGAAAAGAAGTTACTAATAGTTTGAGGATGACAATAGGTTTTATATTTTATACGGTTCAATTCCAACAATTCAAGCAAATATGCTAAGGAAAAAAAGTTTTCACTTTTCATCCATTGCTCTTTTATCATTATTTAATTATCAATTTGTGATTATAATTATTGTTTTCTAAGAGACTCAACCAGCATTCAAGTTATTGGGAAGTACGAATGAGCGAATGATGAATGAATTATACTAGGAAAACGCAATATTCACCTTGTCGGATGAGCGATATTTCATATGAAATATTCTAAAAAAATGGGTAGGTGTTTTACTGATAACATAGTGTGTCAACCAGCCAACACTCGTGAAAATGGGCGGTATAGGGATGATAGTTTGACCTCTTGAGCGAGAGAGAGCGAGAGAGAGAGAGAGAAAGAGAGAGAGAGAGAGAGGAGTCCACGGGAGTAGCTAGATTGCAGTGTCAAATCTGTCGACCTGTATCTTCCAAACAACTCGCTCGATATACACCAAATTTGCAAGGGTAGTGGTGAAGGATGAAACTATGTTCCTCACGTACCACTTTTTTCCAACCATCATTTTAACCACCCCAAACTTGCCCAAACTTGAGAAATAATTGCTGGCATGATTTTCCTTTTATGGAAAATTCAATACGCAAGAAACATGGAACAATTCTTTGTGAAGACTCATTGAAAGTTTCATATCATTATCTCTACTTGTTCACTCGTGAGAAGTAGGCATGTTTTTGCCGTTTTTACGATCAATTTTCCAAGAACTTCGTGCATGCTTACCATGTCTTTGTCCAACCCCTAAATATTCTCAATTTTATTCTCTCCAAGGCAGTCGGTGATTGGCGCTTCAGATTATGAGATGATATTATTTCATTTCAACAGGAACTCTTTTTCAGTGGGACGATAGAGGTATAATGACTTACGCCATTCGGTCAAGGGTGTGTAAACCATTCGATTATTTCAAATGGGGTTCAAAAGATGGGGTTCAAAAGTGTGAGAAAGTAATAATTAAAAGGTTCAAAGTCGATTTTTAACCATTCATCTTAATTACTTATGGTAATTATTTTAATTACTCCCAAATGATATTTCAATCATGTGTCAAGCAAGAGTGCTCCCAGTTTTAATCATGGCTATATTGAAATCGTATAGATTGAGGGAAAAAATCGGTCTACCACACATTTCTTCACTAAAACAGGCTGATTTATGATAGATGAATAATAAAGCATACAATAGACTTTTCCAGTATGTAAATTGCTTCCTCGCCACGCTTATTTTAATACTCTGATAAGTATAACTTGTATTACGTCACACATCACGCGTGCATGTATTGTTACGCAACAATACATACCCTAACAGTCTACTAGAACTCCACCTGATCATACCAAGTATAACAACCTGTTATTTATTTCAGCGCAATTAGAATCTCCAAACGATATACATTATTTATGAATTTTAAAAATAAACTAATCTTGACAGTGTTTAATGAAGTAATGATAATTAAGTGTTTGTGTGTTGGTGTTATGCAGCTCGCCCTCTGTCTTCATGCACGCATAATGCGAATGAAAGTGGCGCATTTTGAGGGCGTAGTAGAGTTTTGTGTCCCTCCCAGAGAGATGTACGATAATATTCTCATAGTCTAGTTGCAGCTAAAGAAGGACACTTTCGACATTATGCTAATCATCATTCTTATTTGATAGCAACACTAGTTTCAATTGAATCTCTCGTCTATGACTGTTGACCTTTATTGTTAGGTGGAGTCACTGAAAGTGAAACATTATATTGTCGCTGTATGATGCGGTTGTCGATAGTTCGGAATTAGATGATGATTGATGATGATTATTGTTTGCTTAACGACCCCACCAACAGCTAGGTTATACGGGGGTACGAATGAGCTGATGATTATGAATGTATGAAGTGATGATAAGTGAGAGGACATTTACAAAAACACATGCCTTATGCGGGATTCGAACCCACGCCCAACGGTGACTTCAGTTTCTGAAGCGGTGCCTCAGCTGACCGAGCTACCGAGATGGTCGAAATTGGGGGATGAAGTAGAGAGCCAACCTCACGAAAAGAAATAGACACTCACACAATCCCCACAAAATAAAATTGTGTGCAAGCATTTAAGCTAAGAAATTAGAAATGTACTATATTTGTCACAAACAATTAATAGAGTGTTCACAAAATCATGTATGTACTGGTAATTAGTTCATATTCATCTTGATTTTTATTCTACAATGATAGAAACGATACCATCATTAAAATTGAATTTATGTCGTGCTACACACAATCATAGAACAGATCAACGTAATTTTAGTACAAATGCATGAATTATTTAAATGAGATTGTATGATGAATGAATATTATAAATACGATTGAAAAAACACAGTAGGCTTCTGTCACATAGCAAATGACAAAAAGTAGTCACCATTGCAATACGGCGAACTGGTGAACTTATCTAATATTCTGATTGGTCAATTCCAACTGGTGGACATTGTCGTCTATCTCTTTCAACAATGGGTGACGTCACTTCATAGAGCCTATTGCTCATTTTTACCGGACTTTTACCGGGGATATTGTTCAGAATCCCCCCCTCCACCCTTCACCCTCCCCCCCCTCTTTCTGTAGGCCTCTACATATATGCAAATATCATTTCTTTTGCCGCTCGAGTTATTCCTATAGTCGAGTTAATCGACTATTCGACTTACC
>OZ023326.1:68326800-68344300 GCA_964007535.1 Brachyptera risi
CCAGGACCAATCACGGAAACAGAAGAAATTGGCTGTACTGAGGTGTGTCATAACGTGATAACTCAAGGCTGGGAGTTGCTTCACTTATCAACAATATTACTAAAGTCCATAAGATCTGATATTCACAATCTAATCTATCACAGCTCGACGAAATTCTACCTCTGATAAAATAATAGAGTAGGTTATTTCCTGTAGATCATTTGAAAAAAACGCAGCTTATTAAGAATTGATATCGACATTAAATATTGTAATTGTACGCCCATCATTCAGTGATTTCATCAAACGATGATGTTTTTTATGTGTATGGGTTTTTAAATTTAATATGATTTTTAAAAATGTCAGATGAATTGAAAAATAAGTTATGACATCACTTTACTTCGTGAAAATTTAAATTTATAGTTGGCTTGATGGATCACTGAATTCTGTTGAGAACAATGAAACATAAAACAATACGTATTGTCTTCATTACTGGTAAGTTCTGTAATTCCAAAGCTCAAGTGATTTCATTATCATAATACCACCAAGAATTAACTTTCTTTACATGATTAAAGGATGAGGGATTAAGTTGTCTTATCCGAGGGGTTAACAACTCCTGAAATCTAGTGTACACTTGTCATGAAAACTTCTGAAATCACTTGAAATCTTCTTGAAATCCCGTGAAATCTCGCTGAAATCCCTTGAATTCTGAATTCAGGTGTACGCCAAATTCACTAGTTATTTACCCCTCGGTCTTATCTAAAACAATATTTACTAATGCAAAACAAAAATAAGTCGATTATGACCGTTATGGCTTTCTGAAGTTTTCCACAGTCAACAGTTCTCACCTACTGAGACAAGTGGTCGGGCGGGTATAACACTGAACTGTCATTCAGGAGACCGGGGTTCTATTCCCGCCATGGTTGACCATCCTGGCAGGGGTTTTTCGTAGTTTCCCTCTGTCGTTCAGGTCAATACTGATATGAGTTCTCAACAATAGGCCACGACCAACTCCTTCCCATTATCCAAAAACACCTAATAACATAACCACTCTTCTCATCATCTCATCATTTTCATTTCATCCCATCATTTTTTTTTTCATATATCATTCACCGACGCCATTAGATCTGTCATCAGTAAAGTGCGTCATTGAACCCAATACAAATAAATTTTAAAGAAGAGTTCTTACCTGTATTGTAATGCCACAACAGAACACATCGCTCGCAAGTGACTCCTTCAGGAAGATGAACCATGACGGGGAAGTCACCAGTGTGTGAGGATACGATCTCGTAGAAGTCCTTGGTGCCGTCTTGAACCATCAACTTGTGTTTCTGGAAGCACTCGTCAGTCTCGATACCGTTGACATCGTCCAACACGCAGAGGTAGAACACGAAGTTACCGTAATGGTTGGCAGTGAGGAGGGTGTTGGTAGAGATCACTTCTCCCGATTTGTATCTGGAGACGAGAGAAAACAAATCTCCTTGGTAAACGTCAACAATGATCGTACTTTAATTACCGGTACGTCACTCTTTGAAGATGCTACTCTGATACTTTTATCAAATAATTTGGGGAAATTTATTCTGAAACGGATTAAATTGAAAAAGAAATCTTTGTATACCTAAATTGAAGTGAATGATTTTAGAATTTAGCCGTTACTTTCACTCACAGCTTCTTCAAAGCGTACATGGTAATTATGATTTCAAATAATGCACTGACTGATTGATTCGATCAAAGATAAATTGACCTATTGAAATATCAAATTGAAAAAAAAACGGTACAAAAAATTACAAATCCAATTTTAAATTGGAAAAACACAGTATTCTCGTGATCTCTCATGAGAGGTTATGTTGAATTTACGAACTTTTTGAGGGACATCAATGGTTTTTCCGATATTATGACTTTGAAAATATGTATGAGCAATTAAACGTTAAACAACTAGAAATAATTTCGTTGATTTACACACCTCTGAAGGTGTCCCCTCAAGAAGACCCCCTCAAGGCTATTTATTCAGTGTGAGAATGAGAAATACTATTTCAGACAAAATGAATTTTTTTGTTAAATACTTCAGCATCATAAAGTGAATTGATACTCAATCCGAAATGAACCAAACTTATTCGTCCCGTTTTTCCAGTATACAGGCAATTATCCATTGGGAATGCTCGATACATAATAGAATTCTACAAAAATGATTATGTAAATTTTAAACTTGAATTATAGTTGTGAATCTTTGGTCTATGGATATGGGCCTATGCTTCTTTCAAGTAACAATACGGCGAACTTAACTTGCGATAGATTGTGATTGCTTAATTTCAATTGATGACTCGCAATTTCCACCCCTTTGACGTCACAAATCGTGCCCGTACCGTCGAAGCAACTGGGTTGTTAGAACTGTAGTTAAATTCATATATGTAATCGGGGTATCTCCAAATGACCACAAATGATATAGATCCAACTGGCCCACTAGTGAAGCCACGCCCATTTCGAGTCGTCAGTTGGGGGACATTGTTGTTTGTCTCGTTCAACAATGAGTGGCATTACTTGGTAGGAGCTCATTTTCTCACATAAGTATGTTTTACAAGTTTCACTGTTCTATTGTTGCGAATTAATCAAATTTGATAACAATGTCTTGCATACTACAAGATATAAGAATACTCCAACGATAAAATATGGTGACGGTGGGGTGTAGTCAACACAACTGTGATTATATATTCAGTAATAACTCACTAATGAGGTTATTTTTTAATTAGAATTCACTCTATCGGACACGATATATCATTATATGAGCGATAGCGAAGACTTTATTTTCAGTAAAAATAGGATCTTTATCTCTGATTTTTTTGTTCGTTTGCTTGCTTGCTTGCTTGTTAGTGCGCCAAAAACCTATCCACATAAAACTTGATCAACCTTAGTTTTATTCATTTTGTTTATTTTTTCATCTTTTGATAACAATCGATGTAAAAGATTTATATGAAAGAATATGAATTCATATGAAAGAAACATCGTGTTTTGAATATCCCTTTAACAACAATTCAGTGCCAAAAAAGAAAAAATATTTCAATGTGAAAAAATTAAAATTATGTGATGTTGTACCGGATTGAGTGACGGGCATGTTTGAGATGTTACAGAAATCGGGTGAGCGATTATCAAGGTGTGTAGATTTCTATTACATTTCATATAAATATCGATCACTCGAAGTACAGCGCATATGCTGTTACTACCAAGTTTCCTAGTTTCATATCTAGATCACATTTATATTCTCTGTAATCATGTCACCATATTGGACCAGTTGTTTTCCTTTTTTGACAACAATGATTTTCATTAATTAGCAGTAAGTTATTTGTAATGCATACTGTCGAAAATAGAATAGGGCCCTATAAGCAATGATAGAAAAACCTGGCGGCAAAATGCGATGTTATAAAATGTATGCTACTCTTATCTAAAAATGTTTGTGTTGTAGGAAAATGTTATATGTTTTTGTTACTTTGGTACCGACCATGTAGTACATACACGAATGTTGATGATTAGATGGAAGATTATGTCAAAAACGCCATGCGGTTGTGATTATAATGAAACAGGTTGATACAACTGCATTAGAAAACTGCATTTTATTATTAGTTGAAATTGAATGGAATAAGATTTTAAAGGTGACGGTGACAGATTTTAAATTTTCGAATGATTGCGTGCATGGTTTGGTTTTTGGTGGCCACTTTGGTGTACATTCTTCGAACTTATTAGTTAATGATTATGTTTTATGTTTATGTTTTATGTTTTATGTTTATGTTCATAAGTTTATGAATAACAACATCGGGGCTATAATTAATCTACCTCAAGATTAGTCTCCCTGATTATTAATTAACTAGAACACGTGTCTACATAGATGTTGAAAATTAAATTGGGTTATCAGGTAGTTATCAGTGTAAATAAATTGCATTAACAAATAAATTTGTATATGCATTTCAATTAAAATATATAGAAAGACTTATATTAGTGGAGATAAATTGATTATTTGGTATATCTATTCCGTATATAGACATATATTTCGAAATCTAGAGCCATGATGATTATGAATCATATATAAAAATGGGCCTCATGGGGTCTGCTAGGCGTGTAAAGCTTTCACGCCAACTCTCACGATCTCGCTACGTTTTAAAATTAACAAATAACTTGGTTTTTCTTTTTGTTTCTTCTGTTACTAGCAAAAAATTATAGATTGACGCCTATATAGAAATTTTGATTAAATGAGCGTTAGCGAAGATTTCTATTCATATACGAAAAAAATGGGATTCGTTTTTATGTTATTTTTTTTAGTTCTATACGCGGCATTCAGGTCAGGAAAAAACACAATCAATTCGAAACTTTTTCTGCATATTGGTGTTACACTAGAATATTGGGGTAGTTTTTCAGAAAAATTGATCCGATAGTTTTTCTTGAAAAAATCGGAAAGTTTGAAAAATCCTCATAAGAATAACCCGATAAAATACTTAAGATATGATATTTAAAAAGCTTCAAATTTGCACGGAAAATGAGAGACATTATCATACCTATTTTTGTGATTTTCACAACAATCGGATGAGAAAGAAACAAAGAAAACGCGATAAAAGTATATGAATATTGGGATCAATTGGTTTTAGAGAGTGTATATGCGACAGGTTGCAGCACTATGAATGTCAACAGGTTACAGATGAGGTTTTCGAATGTTTTAAGTAATCCAAGGTTCGTATATATGGATTGAGTGACAGAATATTTTTCATTCTAGCTTTCCATTCTTCTGAGCACCTTTCACAACGCATATCCCGCGTTTTCTCAGAAGAATAGGCCTACAATACACAACCAGAAGCGCTGTAAACTACGCATACTATAGACCATTTTCGAAATGAATGAGCCATCTAGCGGCGATCGTTTGAACTAGAACGGGATGTTATTACCCGAGCTAGAAAGTCCTATGCTCCCAATGCTATATAACACGTTCGATTTATATTATTGTGCGTTACGGTGAACGTATTAAGTTATAATATGATAGTAGTTTCAACATTCATATGTTTACTATATACTGAGAGATTCAGATACTGTCAGAGTGAGTAAGATGAGAGATAAAAATAGATATGTAAGTTCTATATCTTAATGTTTTGCCTTCAACTCTGTGTATAAGAAGGCCGACTTTTTGAACAGTACTAAAACTCCCAGAATGCAATACTAGCGATCTCGGCTGCTAGGAGACGGGACGCGCCTGCGCATTGAATAATGAAAATGGTATATTGCTTACGTTTCGTTTGTCTGCTCGCTTCAGCATCAGACGTCCAGCAATGCAAAGTTTTACGAGGTGCACTCTCACGAACATGTTTTTTTGTAATACCGAATGGATCGTATTTCATTATATTACTGAATATATAATCTAGGTTCACGAGAATACAAACTTCTGATAACAACAAACGTTCTGAACTCGGCGTTTGTTTGAGTTCGTCTCGAACGCCTGCCCTCTCTTAATATTAAATGTGATGCTTTATTATATATATATATATATATATATATATATATATATATATATATATATATATATATATACATATATTTATATATATATATATATATGTATATATATATATATATATATATATATATATGTTGCATATGTATTCATATATATATATATATATATATATATATATATATATATATATATATATATATATATATGTATTTATATATATATATATATATAATATATATATATATATATATATATATATATATATATATATATATATATATGTATATATATATATATATATATATATATATATATATAAATATATATATATATGAATATGAATATATATATATATATATATATATATATTTGTATATATATATATATATATATATATATATATATAACGTCTGGAGATTTGGAGGTGGGGACGCTCCGTTAAAGGTAACCGTTGTTTAACTTACGTCTTTGCAATAACGCCTTTGCCGTATTTGCCTCCATGCTCGTTGGCGCGTGGTCGCGCATCTGTCACAAATAAGAATAAGATTACAGGGTTTATTCGATCAAAGTTCTTTAATAATATTCAAATTTCAATCTTTTCGAATTTCGCTCCAATATTTCTTATCATTGCTTTAATTTGTAAATATGTATTGGTTGATTCATATCTATCAATATGCGTTTTTGTCGCGCAATGGTATTATTTCCGCACATCCAGGAGATTGAATGTAATTTAACTAAGTGGGCCAATACACTTTTAATATATAATCCTACTTGATTTGATTTCTATATTTTGTGGATCAAATTATCGATATACATCATAGTTCTAAAGAGGTTGCTTTGGTTGACAGGATTTTATAAATATTCTGTCATGGAAAACGGTGTCCTCAATGGACTAACATCGATGAGTCACGAATTAACTCGAACTGAAATTACTATCAAAGTTTCGAAATATTTACTATATTTGTAAATACTTATATTTTATATTTATATACTCATATTTATTGAAATCCTCAAAAACTACTTTTTGCATAAAATGAGCGATGAACCCAACCTGCAACCTACTAAAACGCACAACCTACAACCTTTTTTTTTCAATAACATCGAAACTTGATACAAAATCATTGTTCCCCAATTAAGGCTATGGATGAAAGGTACGATATCATTTGGTGGGGCACCACAAGGGCGATCTTACCACACCATTTTAATTATTTAAACCAGTGAACTTCAACACCAAGACTGCGCTGTCAGTGATTATAAGTAAAAACCGTTTCTGTGATATATATCCGGACATTACCAGCATTGGTATTAAGAGTAAATAAAACACACGAATGTTGATATCTTCCACTTTGAAATAAGTCTCTCGCGCAATGATCACTTCAAAATCCTACAAATCCTACAACCTACTACCTAGATTTGAACAAGCAGATAAACATATATATATATATATATATATATATATATATATATATATATATATATATATATATATATATATATATATATATGTATATATATATATATATATATATATATATATATATATATATATATATATATATATATATATATATATATATACATATATATATATACGTACCAGCAAAGTCGTCACCACACTCTCCGCACTTGCCACCATTCTCGTAATGTTGGACCTGAAAAACACCATTAGAAAAAAATTAGGAGAGTAAAACAATGGAACGTAGCTCCTGCGGTTTGAAAAATGTAGGTTCGTTCGATCTCACTCTCCCATATTTTCTTAATGTTAGTTTAAACTTCATATTTGTCTATCCTCAACAAGATGAAAAAAATCCATGCGTCTCATGATCCCATCGTCTCATTCTTTGTAATAATTAATAATCATTATGGTTATTATAATTATTATCATTATAATTAATAATTATTATGATTACCGTCTCCATACAATTACAACGACAATTACACAAAAAACACAATTACAATTATACACAATATACAATCATGAACTGCTACTATAGTTATTCACTTATCAAGCATATATAAAGCATATAAAAGGGAATCATGAGCATATGAATGAAAATTATAATAATAAGTTACTATATATTAAACATTAAAATTAGAACTAATTGACTCACTATGCAATTTGTATAGCAATAAAAGTTAATTATGTCGAATGAACACTAATGTACGATATACTTTTTCAAATTTTAACATATGTTTTATAAGGAAATACTAAATGGGATTGTTAAAAGATTGTTAATATTTTGAATATGCGAATATGTGAATATGCGAATGAAATAAATGTGACTATATGCAATTGTGAAGATGTGGAGAAATTTGTATAGACATATACATACTTCTTAAAATACGTCACAGCTCGATTTATATAGAATGTACAATGACGTTAACATTATATTTTAAATACAATCAGCCCCGCAAAGATGAGCTTCACATTTTAAATTCATAATTCATAATTTTAGGTATGGACTTATATTGTTTGGCGAACGATTGTTTATAGTATTTGCACAAATGTGTCCAGTATGTATGTGCTATGAATAATACATCCCACAGATATTCATGAAAAACTGGAAAGCGTTACTTCAATTTCATATAGTAGGGTACTTCATGAAAAAAAAATTGTATTATTCTTATGGATTGAAATGAAGAGAAGAGCTTCAATAGCAAGTGGATCAGTGTGACAGGACAACGAAGTAATTTGGATTAAAAATAAACATAGAAAAAAGAAGAGTGAATAAGGGTACATAATTTGATGAAATTCGTATACCCAAGTGACCTAAGTATACCTAAAAAAATTGGTCAAGACTGATATGTAGCAAGTGTGGAAACATGATATGGAATAAGTATTTCTCAAAGAGTGGAAGATTGTAATATACAAGTCTATCTCAACGTGACATATACTGGAGAGAAGAAATGTGAAATCCACTTGTGTGAAGTGAAATTGTCATTAATCAAATTGCTTCGCATTTCACTTAGAATTAGATTGTTTATCTGCAATTAGTTCCTCGATGGCACTAGTGTCACGTTCATTGTTGTTTCTACTTTTTGTTCCAGTTGTTTTTGTTCAAAGTTGTTTCCAATTTGTTTTTCTACAACAATGGCTGCAGACTTTGAAGGTCTGAAACGGCTGAATCTTTGAGATATATACTTTTGTTTGTTGCAGGTCGTACCGTGGTACTATCTATATAGTTAATAGTTATGTATATAGTGCTTCTATAGGTGGAAGCAGTGGTGGAAGGGCCATACCGATTAGAAAAAGTGCATTATCGGATCAGATACCATTACCATCAATCTAATTGTAAATAATGATGATTATTGCTTGCTCGTTTGCTTAACTATAACGACCCCACCAACAGCTGCGTTAGGATGAAGAACCTCGTTCATGATGGTGGCATATTTGAGGGTACTAATGAAGGGATGATAACTGAATGATCCAAAAAAGGTATATATATATATATATATATATATATATATATATATATATATATATATATATATATATATATATATATATATATATATATATATTATATATATATATTATATATATGTGTATGTATGGAAGGAAAAAGTGCACTTACCATCATTCCTCCACAATAATTGGCATTATCCTCATAATTTGCAGGCGTGTTGAACCCATACCTCCACAAGGAACCCCTGTTTGGAGGTTCGAGCAGCATGCCATGCCCACTGACATTGTCAGCGACAAGGCCTAATAACACAACACAGAGAACTTGAACCGCAATCATTTTTCCTATTACCAAACTGACAAGATCTGACAAGTGAAACTGATCGACCGCAAAATGAGTTATTTATAAAGAAATGGCAATAGCTTGTCTTATATACGAAGACGTTATCAGATATGAGATAGTTATTATCATCAGCAAACTGCCGTTGACTTAATAGACGATTTGTCAAGTCAGACATTGCGAAAGAGTGTTGAATAGTTGGATTAGAATCAAGTGAAATCACGCAAATTCCTTCAATTATTGCGTTCGAATGTATATATATATATATATATATATATATAAATTCATGATTTAACTTGTTGGTTACGATCCAATATCGAGATATTTAGGTTTGTATAGTCATGTCATAAGAGATGAAATTAATAACTCGGTAGCTCAGTTGGGAGAGCTCCTGGCTGAGTCCTTCAGAAAAGAATCCTAAGGACAATCACTCACCTTCCTCGCTGGACGGAAATCACCGATCTGCATATCGAGACGAATCGAACACTAATATCCGATATTTGAAAAGACCAATCCCAGAAATTCTTCCACAAACTATCACTATCCAGAATTCCCTATCTGAAACAAAATTCCATCAACCAGACAAGAAAGACGGACATACGGAAGAGACCAATGGCATCGATAGGCTTGGATGCTCACCAACCATTCAAGAAGAGACCCAGAATGGATGACCCCCCATAGAATGGGCATATCCCTCTTTATATCATTCAGACGAGTCATACCACGATGCACTGTAAATCGATCTAAAGATATGGTTGAAAAAATGTCTTATGACGCGTGGGTCCAAGAAGGCGAAAAGAGACTCATTTTAGAATTTACTAATACAGACTACATCATAGTACGAGTAGAAAAAATGGACATGACCATAACATCCTGATCTCGATATTGAATCGTATCCAAAAGTTTTATTTTTAAATTATTCCTTATGCCTAGGTGAAGGTGAAAAGAGGTACGCAAAGATCAAAGAATCAACAACAAAGGGAACGAGCAAAATGGAATTCCAAAATTGAAACCATGACGGGAATCGAACGCTTGTTTCCTGAATATCCCTCTCGGGTTTATATATATCTATGTATCTATTACTAGGAAAACGCGAAATATACGTTGTAAGATGAGCGAGAGGTATAAAAGTCGTTGGAGTAGTTCTACCCTTGCTTCTTTATCGACTCTGGTATTCTACACACCTTGATATCTGAGTAAGCTATGAAAGTCGTTAAAGTAGTTCTACGTACTCTTGCCACTTCATTGACTCTGGTATTCTACACACCTTGACGCATATAAAAAATACTTCATTGTTGGTCAACTGTTGAATCTAGAAAGCAGTGAATCTCGACAACCTAATTCTGACACAATTTTTGATGAGCGTAGCGAAGTCTCCATCCCACTCTTATAGGGCTTTTTCTGAGTGTTTTTTTTTTGTATTAGGCACTCCACAGGTCGCAAGGGTTGACTGATCATCATGAAACTTATTTTGTACACGCAAACTCATCCAACTTGGAACTGTATAGTTTTTGGAATGAATCGGTCGGACCGATTTTGAGAAAAATCATCTCAAAGTTTCTAAAAACCCCATAAGATTTGGCTGGGCGGAAAATGTTGAAAAATAAAATCTCTCCAAATGGGATGAGATTTTCTCTAAATGTGTATACATGGATTTTACACACTAGGCAAACGCGAAATATGCGTTGTAAGATGAGCGAGATATCTGAATAAGGTATTTAAGTCCTTGAAGTAGTATTACCCTTGCTACTTTATCGACTCTGGTATTCTATACACCTTGATATCTGAATGAGTTATAAAAGTCGTTAAAGTAGTTCTACTCTTGCCACTTCATTGACTCTGGTATTCTACACACCTTGACACATATAAAAAATACTTCATTGTTGGTCAACTCTTGAATCTTGAAAGCAGTGAATCTCGACAAATTAATTCTGTCACAATTTTTATGATATATTTTATGGATATTATCAGTGATTTTATTTTTTTTCTTCAAAACAGCCGATTGGAATTGCATACAAAATTGTGAAGATGTATAAAATCTATGTTTATACATTTAGGGAAAATTTCATCTCATTTGGCGAGATTTTATTTTTCAACATTTTCCGCCCAGCCAAATCTTATGGGGTTTTTAGAAACTTTGAGATGATTTTTCTCAAAATCGATCCGACCGATTCATTCCAAAAACTAAACAGTTCTAAGTTGGATGAGTTTACGTGTACAAAAAAAGTTTCATGATGATCAGTCAACCCTTGCGACCTGTGGAGTGCTTACAAACAAACAAAACAAAAAAAAAAAAAAAAAAAAACACACACAGACAAAGCCCTATAAGAGTGGGATGGAGACTTCGCTACGCTCATCAATTATCACGATTTTGTATGCAATTCCAGTCAGCCGTTTTGAAGAAAGGAAAAAAAAGTGATGATATTCATCAAATATATGATAAAAATTGTGACAGAATTAAGTTGTCGAGATTCACTGCTTTCTAGATACAAAAGTTGACCAAAAATGAAATATTTTTTATATGCGTCAAGGTGTGTAGAATACCAGAGTCAATGAAGTGGCAAGAGTAAAACTACTTTATCGACTTTTATAGCTTAATCAGATATCAAGGTGTGTAGAATACCAGAGTCGATGAAGTAGCAAGGGTAGAACTACTTCAAGGACTTTTATACCTAATTCAGATATCTCGCTCATCTTACAGCGCATATTTCGCGTTCGACTGGTATGATATATTCGATGAATATCATCAGTTATTTTTTTTTCTTCAAAACGGCTGATTGGAATTGCATACAAAATTGTTATGATGTGTAAAATCTATGTATACACATTTAGAGAAATTTTCATCCCATTTGGAGAGATTTTATTTTTCAGCATTTTTCGCCCAGCCAAATCTAAGGGGTTTTTAGAAACTTTGAGATGATTTTTCTCAAAATCGGTCCGACCGATTCATTCTCAAAACTATACAGTTCTAAGTTGGATGATTTTGCGTGTACGAAAAAAGTTTCTTGTTGATCAGTCAACCCCTGCGACCTGTGGAGTGCTTACAAAAAAAAAAAACACAGACAAAGCCCTATAAGAGTGGGATGAAGACTTCGCTACGCTCATCTGATGGCAGTCTTACATTCGCTACTTTATCGACTCTGGTATTCTACACACTTTTTCCTTCATGTAATCGCTACTTTATCTTCTCTGGTATTCTACACACTTTGACGAATATAAAGAATAGTTTATTCTTGGGCAAATATCGAATCTAGGAAACAGTGAATCTTGGCTCATTTCCTTTATATTTGATGAATAAAAACGGTAATTTGAATTCTTTTCTTTAAAACAGCTGCTTCGAATTGCTTACAAAATGGTGGTTATGTGTATCATTCATGTTTGAACAGTCGGAGAAAAAATTTTATTTCTTTTATTTTTTTCTATTTTTTTATTTATTTTTTTTTTATTTATTTTTTTTATTTTTTCATTTTTTCATTTTTTCGTACCCAGCCTAATCTTATGGGGTTTTTAAATACTCTGACATGATATTTCTCAGAATATTTTCAATCGATTCATTCCAAACACTATACAGTTCTAAATTGTAAAAGTTGGCCTGTACAAAAAAAGTTTCATGTTGATCAGTCTACCCATGTGACCTGTGCAGTGCTTACAAACAAACGGTAAAAAAAAAAAAAAAACACAGACAAAGCTTTATAAAAGTGGAATGGAATCTTTGCTACGCTCATCTAACTAGGCAAACGCGAAATATGCGTTGTAAGATGAGCGAAATATCTGAATAAGGTATAACTAGGCAAACGCGTTATGTGTTGCCGCGTTGATGGATGAGCTGGAACATATCAACTTATCTCTGGATTGGTCATTATATATGTACACCTTGAGATCCAAACCATTACATCACTGCCATTTCATTTTTCATTATCGATTACTATGATAATAAAGAAGGCTTTGTTCTAATCGTTCACAATCAAGTGGTGTCACCTGTAGCTTGGATTCAATAGGTATCCTAATAGCTTTGAATGATTTATAAAAATTCCATTATATATTTTTTTGCATCTAAACGACTGTTCCGATTTGAGTGAAAGTTCGGAATAGTGTCTATCATCATCAGATTAAAATTCCCTGAGAATTTGAATTCTCTCGGATGAAATATTTTTCCTGAATTTTTTTCTTTTGATTTTTGAAAACTTTGAAATAAGTTTTCTCAGAAGTGGATCAACCGATCACGCGTCAGATCTATACAGTATCGAATTAGATAATGATACTTGTGTGTGCCAAGTTTCAACTAATTTTGAATTTTCGTCTGACCTGTGGAGCGCGAACAAAAAAAAAAGTACTTTTTTTCGGGTATGGTGAGATTGAGTCTTCGCTTATCTCATCCAATAATAGTCCCACATTTGCTACTTCATCCACATATATATAACTATATATATACAATATATATATACTATACTATATATAACTATATATATATATATATATATATATATATATATATATATATATATATATATATATATATATATATATATATATATAACATATATATAACTCGTCATCCAAAACCTTCGAGAAATTAATATTCGATTTATAATTAGAAGAGCTACAACGAAGAGTTCCATTCCACTTTCATGGAGCCTTGTCTGTTTCTTTGTAAGGACTGTAGGCCTACAGGTCACACGGTTTGACTGGTTGAAATGAAACTCTTTCTGTGCACGCGAACATATTGGAGCCCAGCTGTAGCGTTTTGGGGTCGAATCGCGGTTTCGATAAGTTTTGAGACACTCCATCCCAAAGTTTCTAAAAACCTCATAAGATAAGGCTTGGCAGGACACCATTAGGAAAAAATCATATCTTCACCGAAGGTGACACATGAATAATTCACATTCTCGCAAAGTGTTATGCAATTCGGATCAGCCGTCATGAAAAAAATAATGTAATGAATATTTTTTATTCATTACAGATAGAAATGATAGTAGAACCACGTGTTCCTAGACTCGATTGTTGCCACCTCAAGTAAATAGTATACGAGTCAAGGTATATGGAAGTTTTCAATTTCTATTTATATCAAGGAGGTTAGATACTGATAATCTATTAATCTATTAATTAATCTATAGAATGTTCGCACGTAACAAACGACAAACAATCGTTACTATAGCAATATAGCGAACTGGTGGACTACCAAACATTCTGATTGGTCAATTCCAACTGGTGCACATTGTTGTCTCTCTCTTTCAACAATTGGTGACGTCAGTTGAGAATACCCTATTAGTATCTAACCTCCTTGATTCATATAAATATAACGCTCATCTTACAACGCATATTATGCTGCTTTTGAATTTTCCAAGTTATTAGACGACGCTCTTTGTATTCGTGAAGACTTTCATACTTGGCCTATACTTGTGATTACGAAAGAATATTGTTACGATCGACCAGCTCATCCCACTCCACTAGCACATGAGTGGTTCACTGCTTCATCTCAAGTGAAAACAAGTATAGGCAGTATACAAGTATAAAATTGGGCGAGATATTTATCTCGTCTAAATAACACGATAATATATCTAAGATGTCTGCTTGACTACGGTGAATTGTAGTTTAATCAATATACAATCAATACTAAATGATCTCTCTGTTTCTTTTGATTGATTGATTAAATCATTATTTTGACAAGTAAATCCCTTAATTGTGAACAATTGTACATCTATTGCACAGAATGTGTGTTATGTACACATTCTTGATAACAATAATAATTACTCAATGCTAATGTAGGAATTGTTCATGGAGGAAGTGATGGTAATTTTTCATTATATGAGCATCTAATCTAGACTCTATAGACGATTATTATTTTTACATCAACTTCGGCGATTCATGAAGACATTGCATTTTAGATTGAATACTACTAGATTAGACTTTAAAATACAATTTCAGTTATTTGAACAATATTATTCTTCTGTTTGCTGGAAGAAATATAATACAACATGGGGAACTACTTCTTAGTACAATGGAATACACGATGACACAGTTTCCACAATAACACTTGGTAATCCTGGTCTGTTATTTCCTATTTTTGTGGTTGAATGTAGAAATGTAGAAAATGTCTCATCTTGAAAATTGTTCAATGCCCCATAAAGAACAAATATTCTTCAACTATAAACTAATAGTGAACCCAATTAATATACTGACACTATTATGAAACGTTTGATATATTCAAGTAATGTAGACGTGAAAACAATAGGGCCCACTTCAAAGATGTGAACAATTTTTTGGGGTCAATTCGGCGAACATCTCATTTACAGAATTGTTCAAATGTTCTTAAACAAGGCAAACGCAGCATATGCGTTTTCAGATGACCAAAATATGTATATGAAGTGGGCTATAATCGAGAACTACACACTTTGGTTCATTATATGAGCGATAGCACAGCCTTCCATCCCACTCTTATAGAGCTTTGTCTGTGTGTTTTTTATTTGTTTGCTTGTTTATTTGTTTTCAAGCACTGCACAGGTCGCACGGTTTGACTGATCGACATGTAACTCTCTATATGTACACGCTTTTTATTCAACGTGGAACTGTGTATAGTTTTGGGTTCAAGATGATTGGACCATTTTTGAGAAACACCGTCTCAAAGTTTAAAAAAATGTATAAGATTAGGCTGAGTGGGAAAACTTGAGGAATAAAATCTCTCCAAAATAATTATTCAAATTTTCAATGGATTTAAACACATGATTGATATAAATTTTTACAAATTTCATGACACTTGGATCAGCCGTTTTAAAAAGAATATAATTTAGTAGGGGGCCTACTTGTTTTTATTCATCAAACAGATAGAATGAATTATCAGATGAGCGTAGCGGAGATTCCATGTCACATACCGAAAAAAAATTAGCTTCGTTTTTTTTTATCACTGTTTTTGGCGCGGCATACAGGTCAGGAAAAAATACCTATCGACTTTGAACTTTTTCTACAGATTTCTGTCATACCAGAATAGGTTGGGATTGTTTTTCAGGAAAATCGGTCGGAAGTTTTTTTTCGGAAAAAAATTCGGAAAGTTTGAGAAATCACAAGAAAAACACAGATGGAAAATACTTGGAATGTGACAAATTTTCAAAAACTTCAAAAATTTCTACTGAATATGGAAAATATAATTACGGATATTTTCAGTGACTTTCACAACAATCGGATGACAAATAACAAAGAAAACGCAATAAAAGTATACATTTTATTGAATATTGGGAGCAATTGGTTAAGCAAAGTGTATATGCGACAGGTTGCAGCACTATAAATATCAACAAGTTGCAGGTAAGGTTTTTTAACGTTTGAAGTAATCCAGGGTCCGTAGATGTGGATTGATCTGACGAAATATTTTTCATTCTAGATTTCCATATACTTCTATGAGCTCATCTCACAACGCGCATTCTGCGTTTTCCTAGTATAGTAGAACCATACCATGTTGCCGAGATCTACAGCTTTCCATAGATTCGATAACCGGTACCGAATGAAGTATATTTTATGAGTCAAGTTGTGCAGTTTTCGATTATAGGCCTACTTCATATGAATATCTCGCTCTTCTTACAATGCATATGCTGCATTTGCCGAGTATGCAATTTACTTCATTTTTCATTTTCATTTTCTTTTCATTTTTATTTCATTTTTTATTTCATTTTACTTCAATTTTTCATTTTTCATTTTCATTTTTCATCTTTTCATTTTTTCATTTTGAGAGTCTAGAAAGCCGTGAATCTCGGCACATGGTTCTGCTATTATTTCTGTATCTATTCGATGAATCATTACACCATTTTTTCCAAAACGCCTGGACCGATTTTCATAAAAATTTGTAGAATTGTGTATCTTTCATGTGTTCACATTTAATCAAAATTTGACTTGATAGATTTCATTTTTCACATTTTCCCGCTGAGCCTAAACTTATATGGGGTTTCTAGAAACTTTGTGATGGTGCTTCTCAAAAATGGTTCAACCGATTGACCTAAAAACTATAGTTCCAAGTTGAAAAAGTCTGCGTGCTTCGTAAAAGTTTCATGTTGATTGTTGATCAGTCAAACCGTGTGACCTGTGTACCGTGCTTACAGACGAAAACAAAACATACGCACACGGACAAATAGAAAGGATGGAAGTCTTCGCTATCACTCATCCAATGAACCTGTCACACGTATTAGGTATACATATTATTACATACACACATATTACGTTGAATAATATATGAGAAAATATATGTTTGGTTTTGAAATATAATTGAATACACTACAATTTGATCCAAATTCACTCTCAAAATAGTCAG
>OZ023326.1:68349300-68356800 GCA_964007535.1 Brachyptera risi
ACTTTTATACCTTATTCAGATATCTCGCTCATCTTACAACGCATATTTCGCGTTTGCCTAGTTAGATGAGCGTAGCGAAGATTCTTTCCCACTCTTATAGAGCTTTGTCTGTATGTGTTTTTTTTTTGTTTTTTTCAAGCACTGCACAGTTCACATGGGTAGACTGATCAACATAAAACTTTTTTTGTATGGGCCAACTTTTACAACTTAGAACTGTATAGTTTTTGGAATGAATCGGTCAAATAGATTTTGAGAAATACCATGGCAAAGTTTTAAAAACCCCATTAGATTAGACCGGGTGAGAAAATTTGAGAAAATGAAACCTCTCCGAAAAAATAAAATTTTCTCTGAGTGTTCAAACATGAATGATATGACACATGACACATAACCACCATTTTGTAAGCAATTCTAACCAGCCGTTTCGAAGAAAAAATTCAAATAACTTTTTTTGTACATCAAATATATGGAAATGAGCCAAGATTCACTGCTTCCTAGATTCGATATTTGCCCAAGAATTAACTATTCTTCATATTTGTCTATGTGTGTAGAATACCAGAGAAGATAAAGTAGCAATCAAATGAAGTACAAAGTATGTAGAATACCAAAGTCGATAAAGTAGCAAATGTAGGACTCTTATTCAGATATCTCGCTCATCTTACAACGCATATTTCGCGTTTGACTAGTAATATGACAGTAGTTTCAACATTTATATGTTTACTATATACTGAGAGATTTACACACTGTCAGAGTGAGTAAGATGAGTGATAATGCATATTTTATATCTTGGTGTTTTTTGCCTTCAACCTGTGGATAAACGGGCTGACTTTTTGAACAGTACTAAAACTCCCAGAATACAATACCAGCGATCTCGGCTGCTAGGAGGCGTGACGCGCCTGCGCATTGAATTTTTGGAATGGTCCATTCTAATCTGTGTTTCTGTGCTTAATCTGTCAACTCTGGTGTAATTTGAATTTCAATTCTAATTCTTCCCAATTCTTGAATTGTAATTTGAAATCAAATTCTAGCCAACGATTTTTGTATCAGAGTGGCAAAACATGGAACTAAATGTTAGAACCAAAAATAAGTTTCAAATTGTTACAAGGCTGTGATGTGCTCGATAATTCTACCTTCTACGGCACATTCACTCAATGTTGGTTTCATATGGCGCGAATGGGCGCGAACTCGGAAAAGCAAATCGACTAATATTCTTGTCCTATTAAGAAATTTGTATTCCATTAATCAAGTTCAAGCATAGTGTAGGCCAAGTTCTCGAACAGGTATTAACCTTTCTTAAATTCTTCAAATCAGTATTTTACTTGTTTGAATAATCAAAACTCACATGGCCTGGATTGGGTCATTGAATGATAATAACATCAATATCTGCTGGGCCTAAAAAGAGAGGTTATGTCATAGATTAAACAAGGCTCAAGCCATCGAGTTTGTAGTGTTGGCCGAGGCCTAGGCCTAGGGCGTTTTAATCATTAATCATAGTTTTATCAAATGGAAGGATCAGGTCGTTACATTGAATATGTATGGGTGTGTAGTTTGTATTTACTAGGCCTACATTATAAGTAGAGGCCTAGGCTAGGCCTACTGAGTAGGTCTAGCCATTGCCTAACCTACATAAATATCCTTAGACCTCCTTAGAGGTAGGCTTAGCAGGGAAAATATATTAAGGCTATATTACATGGGGAATGAAAAGCCCAAATGGGTTGGATGCAACTGATGCGCGCAAGCGCAGATGACTCACCTCCATTCGGCTGTTTGAATAGAGTCCAATTGACTCAATTGGAAATAGTTCTATATTCTCGGGTTGCATTCACTGAATAGAGCCCACGTGATCCAATTCATCCAATAGGAAACTAAATAGCGAAACAGCAAAACATTGACATTTGTCAGACTACATCAACAGTCAATATTGTCATCAGTGACGTTTGTGATCGAAATTATTCATAATGATGAAATATAAAAATTAATTCTTGATGATTTTTTTTAACAAATAAATTTCAAACGATAGCATTAACCACGATTACTTACTTGGTGACGTCAAATATCAGAGCCACATCAAATTTTAAGGTTGGCAATGTACATTTTAATGACATATTTTAATCATGAGGACTGTTTTCGGACATTTCTTTTCCAAATGTGTCTAAAAATAGAATTGTGGTTAATGCTATTCTTAACTATTTTGTAAATCGTGACAAGCAGACCGTGCCTCAAGGAGGCTGTGAACCATTCGACCAGCCTGGCCATATGGTTGTGTGTAATACCGTAGGTCATTCGGCTGTTTCGAGTGACCTTGAGGAACCAATTGATAGCATTCAATTGCTTTATAGCTATAGGCCTAATCCTAGTTTTTACTCAGGTGCATAATTATTAGGTCTCTTAAGTAATTTTTTGTCTTGTAGGGTCATGTGGACCAGGTAATGTAGCCCTAGGGTGTCGTTGCATTGGTCTTGGTCTCCTGGAGCATGTCAACAGCTTCATATGTGGACTGTGATATTGTTGACTGGTGTGCGCTAGTACATGTACATTCCGGAGACCTGGCTGTCAGTGTTGGCTTGTTCAGAACATTATTCTTGATAATTCTAAATTGATGTCATGTGCCTAGGCATCAAGTTTGTACATGCTACCATATAAACTCAATGATACTACAACTCAATACAATAAACTCAATGCCCAGACCTTCACCCAAGTGCTAGCTGACAGCTTTTCACTATCCCACAACCTCTACGCGTAGACCAATGGCACAATGTGTACCGGTACTCTAAGGCATCAGGGTAAATATATTTGAAACTGAGTAATTGACCACTAGTGATAGGCGTGGCTAATCGCCAAAGCCACCTGGATCTATACTTCATGTGGGAATTTAGAGATATTCTGATAGGTCAATGTGAAATTTCCCACATAAGAAAACCCATTTGATTGGATGTTCTGTTTTGTGACGTTTGTGGGCGGGTCAATCACTAGTCGTCAATTCTACTTAGATTCACCAGGTAGGCCCACCTGTTGCATCATGATTCTAGATTTTCGAAAATTGTGTAATCAGTTGTCATAATTGTGTATGTTAGGCCCACATGTATTGTGATTTCAAATCCAGGATTTTAGATTTTTCCAAAAAACCGCTCTCACATGACAATTTGAAGGTGGCACCGCATAGTAATATTGGACCTCGTAGTAATAGCGGTAATTGCGATTACTTGAAAACTATTCGGATATCATTGCACACTAAACATACAATAATGTATTCATGTAAATACTACCTTTTAACATACAATATTGAGATTTTAACTAAAATTGATATTGCGGAGATTACGAGCCGCGTGAAAATCGTTGGCGATGATGGTTGATTTTACCATTTTTTACTGAGTAGGCCTATTTACTGCATTGAGAGTTGCCTAGGGGGCCATATCTATTTATATAAGATGATATAAATTTATATCTATCCTAGATGAGATGGTGAAAATATTGATGTTTTGCCCTGTTCTACCCTCAAAAATCATTGAAAATTAATTAAAACCATGTAACAATAGGTTGGCTAATCTAAAAATGCATTGTTTGCTCACTTGAAAATGTGTCTGAAAAGGTACTGTATGTTGAAATGTGATATTTTTATATTTCCTATCGTATGGTACCGTATGCTTTCCTCTAATTATTGCTTAGTGTCACTTGGTTTAGAAATTACTAATTCAGTAATAAAAAATAGATTTCACGTAGATTCTATAGGCCTACTCTGGTGAAATCTTTCAAGAAAAAATAGATTTCGTGAGAACAAACAATAGTTACCAGTACGCAACTGTTTCGGAACGTGTCGTGGCCTATGAAAACATTGGAGTGCCTATATTCCATAATTTGCAATATAAGGCCTGAATAGCTTCGTTACATTATTAGGGGGGTTAGGTCTAACGAGTATGTAGTCCTATTGCAAGTTTACTTTTTATATGTTACTAGGTAATATTGTTTCACTATGCCTAATATTGCTTCATGCTTCATTCCTCAGGTAGGTTCACAGCAGGTTATACTCGAACTGCGTGTGGTTGATGTGCCAGTTGATAATCGACGCCAAGTGAGTAGTAGCAAGTGGTTACTACCTTGCCATTGGAATGAGGTGTATCGGATCTTACAAAAAGCCATTCTGAAGCATTTAAAGACGAGACAAACTGATGCTAAGCCCAGACTGATCAAAGGAAAATTCACACAAGTTGCGTAAGTACCGAACTCTAACCTTGTGTCAAATTTGCCGTGTCATATCACCTATATACCGGTACGATAATTGGTAATTACTAATTATATTGTAAATTATAATTTATTGTATGGTAAATTAGTAGGCCTAGTTACGTAATGCAAATTTACTAATAGACCTAGATAATGTGTTCCAACTTTCAGACTCATTGAAATCTATAAAACAAATTTCATTTGCTGCAAAAACAATTCTCATAGATAGGGCCATTGAGTTTGTAGTTATAAGAGAGTACCTCCAATGTTAAAGTTCTATAGGCCTAAGAGCAACCGTGATCGGCCGGCCCAAGCTACACCCCAAAGGCATGGTGTTTTGTCCAGGTGGTGCTAGTGTCGGCGTTACTAGTCAACCGGCGACACTAGCACCACCTGGACAAAACACCCTGTTTTTTGGGTGAAGCTCGAACTGTCAGAATTATAGAGCCTCCCATAAGAATGTCCAGTCTTTCTAACGTAGTTATTATAATGTTAATACTCAATGCTAGGGCCTAGGCCTACACAGTGACACTATGCACTGATGCAACACTGATGTGTTGATTCATATGTTTCTATGTTTTAGTATATAATTATGTTCAACGAGTCATTAGTCCTATATGGGCCTATTCAATATTTATAATCATTATTTGTGAGAGACAAGACTACCGTAGTGCATAACCTGTGGTCTATGCGGTCTAAACTAATTGTCTATAAGACCATAAGAGAAACTATTTTGCTTTATCAAGTTTTGGCTTTATTTGGCTGCCTCTGTTATCACTAAAGTAGTGCCACTTGTACGCATCTGCGTAGGAGTTGAGAAGGAAAAAGTTTGGAACTGATTAATTATTGCACCACTCATCTGACGTTTTGTTTTGTCTAGGCCTAGATACTTTAGAGCTCAACTTTTTCGTGCATTAAAACAAAAAGACAACAATTTGCCTTCATGTTATTTTTTCTTTCAGCACAATTGAGCAGCATTTCTGCTACCGGTATATAAATTGAAGTTGTTTCACAGATAAATCAAAGAAAAAATGGTAGGGGCCTACTAGCCAACTCAGTTAAAGTTGAAAATACTCCAATTCACAATATAGTTTCAACTTTAGCTGTGTAGAGAGAGTCTGCATCAGAAATATGATGATATCATAGTTACATATTCTTCGTTACGGTAGCAATAATTCAAGCTACAGCAGACCATACTAACTAGAATAACTAATAAAATGTTCTCTTTTTGTTCTAGATATGAATTTAAACCATTCCTGGCATCATATCAGTATATCCTGAACAAGTTCAAGTGCTCTAGAACAGATCCAATAAGTGCTCTCAGCTCTCCAGGTACAGTAATACAAAAACTTGAAAGTTTAGCATTGAAAGGAGGGTGTAAACATTGAGTCATTTACCAAATCCTTCTGAAGAAACTTGAAGAATCTACTTTTGGACAAATTAGAAAATATTTTCACATCAAAACCATTATGAAGAGTTGGACAAGAAAAAAATAAGCACCGAGACGCGTGGCCGAGTGGTAACACACTGAACCGTCATTCGGGAGACCGGGGTGCGATTCCTGCCATGGTCGACCATCCTGACAGGGCTTTTATGGTGTCCCTGTGTCGTTCAGGTTGATACAGGGATGGTTCCTTAACAATTGGCCACGACCGACTCCTTCCCACCATCCAAAACACCTAATAAAATAACCTCTCATTCCATCATCTCATTCATCATCCACCGACGCCAATAGATCGTAGCCATCAGTATAGTGCGTCGTTAAAAACCCAGCATATATAAAAAAAAATTAGCCTAGCCTGTATGAAAATAGGTAAATATACCCTACTTGAATGAATAACTGTAACATATTCAAAGATTCTAGATTTCTGTTCCTAGAATATGCTACAGTAGGGTCACAGTACTGTCTGCACTCTCCCCTTAGTAATCAAATGTTCAAAGAAGAATCGTAGTCACCGTATTTAATACTACGTTAGTACTTGGACTAGTTATATTATTACTATTGCATCAATGGATGAACGTTTAACATACCCAAGTAGGTAACATTGATGGCTGTATTCCTTGATGAAGTCAGTGTTGGGTAGGAACTTAACGAAAGGAACGCGTTCCTTTATCGGGAACTTCAATGGGGAACGCGTTCCTTTTATAAAGCAGGAACTTTAACGTAACGCAGTTCCTTTTCAGTGGTAACGAGGAACGAAATTCACGTAACCGTTACTTTCAAAGTTCATTTCGAACGAACTGTGTACGCATATAACAAAGAAGAGAAGATCGTCTAATTTTTGTATGATAGCAGGTAGAATGTTTGTCTCGTCCCATATTTTTGAAAGAAACATACTCACACATCTTCCTAATCACTTCAGCCCATCGTCTGACCAGTGACCACTCATTATTCCAAGTTTGCATTCCCCATCTTTGACTTATTTCCCTATTTATTAGCTGTGCACTTATCTCATCCTACGATCTTTCCGTTATATCGGTGTTATCACCCGTTCTTGAGTCACGGAGTTGATGGCTCGAACCAACCTAGCATAAGTGTTTCTGGTTGGTGAAAACGGTCAATCGAACAGTCATCCTTCGTTAACATGCAACTGCTTCTTCTGCGAATGAAGACATTCCGAGAAAACCTCCCTCTCTACCCGGTGACATCATCAAAAGCCAATAAGATCCAGATAATTTTCAAAATGCACATGGGAGAGTTGTGTAAACACAAAATAGTTATTTCACTTCAGTGTTTGATCTCGAGAGGAGGTCATTGTCTAACAGTGTCAGTCCTCGGTGATCAGCGCGTAACTGCGTGTCATATTGGCTATAGTGCTAATTCATTTTACTATCAAAGTATTGTCTCATCATGGCGGATACGGGTACGAAGTAATCTTTTATCTTGGCAACACTTTGAAACCTTTTTTTATTTCGATGAAAAAAATGTTGTGGAGGCAATTTTATGGCGAAATGTCTATCATGCGTGCCAGGGAAACTGATGTCGACGTCGTCGAACTAACGGAAGCATATTGAAGCAAGCAAATGAATGAATTATTAAATCATTATTTACTCTTTCAATTTCACTCAGTAGTCGTTTTATCCACCTACATCTAGCTTGTGTTTAATAATTTAATAAAATATAATATAATTCATAATTTATATGATTTATAATATATAATTTTCAATTTATAATTTATGATATGATTTTTCAACCATTATGTAAGTCTATTGATTACATAGGTGGAACGGTGAAACATAATTATGAGCCTGAAAAAAAATCATTCTAAAAGAAACCTGAGACAT
>OZ023326.1:68361800-68409300 GCA_964007535.1 Brachyptera risi
ACAGAGTCTGGATGTGTGTGGAGAGGGGGAGGATTTAAGGAAGAGAGAGAGAGAGAGAGAGAGAGAGAGAGAGAGAGAAGCGTGTTCGTATCTGGTGGTAACTACTACTGAGCAGAAATCACCCAGAGCCAGTCTAGTGGAGTCAGTCCAGTGCCACTGACAGTGTGAGATAATGTGCATTGTAATCATTCAGCAAGTTTATATGCAAAATTAAAGGGAGAAATGCAGAAACACAACTTTTTCATAAGTTTCAGACACTGTATATTTAATACAGTTACCAATCTGTTGAATGATAGAAAGATGACAAGTTTATCCTTCCACTCTCGCTCGCTCACTCGAAATAGTTCGAGACCCAAAAGTATTTCGAGACTCGAAATTTTGATCTGAGAAAAAATCTTTTCTTGAACTCAAACTCGCTCGAAAATTTCGAGACTCGCACAGCCCTAGTAAAACCTCCGTTTGAAAGTATTGCACTGTACTACTATACTGTATTACAGTGAAACCTCAAACCTCTATCCATCGATTTTCAAGGGACCAGGAAAATAAAACCATCCATGCAGGAAAATGATTCATCCAGGAGAATTTACTGATAAAAAAACGATACGGTTGTTTTTAGGAGTCCAGGCAAATGGGGCGGCTGCCCAGTGGCCAAATTCAAGGGGCGCTATTGGCACCCATTTGTGATTTTTCATTGGTGATCATATTCTATAAATCAAATTTCATTCTATTCACATCACTGAATGGAGTAAATGTTCTTATTCAAATATCATTGTTGTTGAACGATAGATTAATTCAGCGTTTTGTTTGATTCCCACTCATTTGGCAGAATTAGTCTTGTCATCACAGTGAAGAATACATGTATTTAAGAAATTTTGTGTAGTTCCTGAAACCCCCAGAATCAAATTGAAAAAATTGTATTCATCTGACGCCAATAGATCTTAGTTATCATTATAGTGTGTCGTTAAACCCAATATAAAAAAATAGTAGGCCTACCATCAGTAGGTCTACACGAAACGTAGGCCTAATTTAGTCTATTGCGTAATTTTAATTTTCCATATATCGTCGCCTAAGTGGCAAAACCGCGGATCTGACATTTTTTCGAAAAATCACTTTATGATTGATTTGTATTCTGTGGTGTCATTGGCTTCATTTTCTAACGCGGAAAACTAACGGAAACCAATCAAAACACTCTAAGAACTGAAAACAGAAGCGCAAATATCCAGATGGCCACGACAATACCGCGGTTCAGCCAGCTTTCATGGTAGGCTTACTTGATCTCACGTGTTTGACTTGTAAACGTGGTTTTAGTATGCTCCATAGTATGGTGTTGCAACAACGCCTAAGTGGCATACATCAGCACCGCATTTCCGCGTAAGTGATCAATAATGTCAGGATAAAGCACACGAGGGAAATTAGGAACAGAATTGCGTTTATGGGTATCAA
Organism: Brachyptera risi; assembly: GCA_964007535.1. NCBI lineage: Eukaryota > Metazoa > Arthropoda > Insecta > Plecoptera > Taeniopterygidae > Brachyptera > Brachyptera risi. Next base: position 68,363,244 of record OZ023326.1, read on the forward strand.
ATTATGAATTACACATTCATAGGATGTTCCTAAAGTCAGTTCTGAAGTCATGAAACATATTTTGTTGTCTCCTGAACAATTAGCAAATTGTGAGACACGCGGTATTGCTACTTAAGCGATGATATGGTTTCGTTTTATTTCTGTTTAAATAATTACATCTTGATTTTAGAAGATTCATTCAACAATTACTGTTGGAGATGTTCTCACTGAATCGAGAAAAAAAATATAGTTGTGAGGTAGTCGCACGTGGTTTCAGGTAGCCGATGTGTTTGACAGCCGAATCTCGGTAGTCTATTTATAACAATGAGTCCTCCCAACAGGATAAACGTATATTTCTTAGATATGAATGCAAAGCTAGCCTCGAAACACGGAAACAGGTAGTCTTACATCTTTCATCGGGAAGTTTTACAAATAATGAAAAGCAGTGTTCAGTGCGGTTGATGACGTGCGTTTCTTCCGCTTGGTCACGGCGACTCAGTCCATCACAAAATAAGCCGCACACTATTTTAGTATGGCGTTAGGCATCTGTAAATAGCTCGATTATCTGTGATAGAGACAGACATTATGTCATGAATAAAAATTGTTGACAGTCTGGCTTGTTTGGCTTGCTTGTTTGTTCTTTCAAGTCAGTGATATGATGAATCTGACACACTACTGAAAGCCCGCTGTTTATTTATTCGATATTAAATACACTTTTGATATCGCAATATAATCGAAAATCGAATAAATTGATTTTGATATCGATATCGATCGAAACCTTGATATCGATTATCGATCACAATATCCTATAACAATTGGCAACCCTAATTATGATCGTCGACTACCGTACACAGGAAAGAAACACTTTCTCGGAGACTTGAAAAGAAATTCTAAATTTTTCTGCTGTCAACTGCAGACCTGTAGTTCGTTCAGAGGAACTTGTCATGAATAATATAACGCGCCAATTTACCGATCTTATGTATTTTTTTCTTTCTTCACAGGTCCAGTGATACAAACATGTTCGGTAAAATGTCGAGTGTCACAAGTCCTCTATTATTTGATGATAGTGAAGATGAGTATTTTTTATCCTGCAATCTCGGCATCAATACCGATACTCCGAAAAAATACAACGGCGAGACAGATTCATTCCGTGACGGCAGTAGTAATTTATCACGTCATTACAACGTAGAAGACAGCCAAGAACGAGATGCTCAAAAGCATCAGTTGAAAAGATCAATTTATAGCGACACAAAATCACCGCCTCGAACTTACGATGAGAACAATATATCATATTCGCCGGATCAAAGTAGTTTGAAAAATCAAAAATATTCATGGAATAGCAGCCTAAAGTCAGCATCTAACTATTGTATCAATAATCCTGATGAAAACATTGATGCTAATACCCAAAGTAATACAGATTCACAGAGTCAACACCATGAGGAATACTCTAGTCCTTATTTTACAATTAACAATGAAATCAAGAAACCAGATTCTAATTACAATACTTTGAGTACCAGTAAACTCAGCATTCCTAAAAGAGATCAACACAATTCATTTCAAAGTAAAACAGATTCAGACTGTGAAAGCCCAAGATCCTTTTATAAACGTCTTTTGCCGAGCCCTACCAACCCAAACTCTGACGTGAGTGATAATTATTTTAATAGTCTTGGAAATTTTCAACACAACAAAATTCCTAGTAAAATAGCCTCTGATAGTCCAAGCCCAGAGACATATTATAGTCATTCTTCAAGAAGTAACAGCCCAAAAGTAGTATCTGGCTATTTTTGTGGAAATACTAAAAATGTCCTCAATACTAACAACAGTAACAGCTATGATATTGAAGCCAACTTTTCATGCAATGAAGACGTAGTACAAAGTACTGATTTCAGCCCCGATAACATCCAAAAACGTTTGTATTGTGATAATAATAATTACACGAAACATACGAATTGTAGTTTTAACATTCAAGGCAATGAGGGAGAAATTGATAGTCATCCTCTTCTGCCTGCAAATTCCTCTTTGTGGTTCAGGCCTACTTGTAAAGACAACATAATTCCTAGTAAACTAGATTCAGATAGCCAAAGTTGTGACAAGTCGTCAAAGTCTAAGACGTGCCATACCCAATCGAGGAGTAATGAAAGTTGCACATATGAACCTGAGTTGTCATCTAAGAAAGAACAAAGGAAAGATATCTCCAAAAATGTGTACAATTCAGGTTGTAATAAATACTCGAAACAAACTAAGTCAAGTTGTAAAGTTCAAGAATGTGAGAGAGAAATACGTAGTGGTTCTTGTTTGGCTACAAATTCCTCTGCAGTGATTGGTCGAACCCATTTTCCAAGTAGTTCTAACATACCGGTACATAACGATGCTGATGTGTCAACTTCTGATGATTCTTTTGGAGAGTGGCCTGGGACATCTCAATCTCGGGATATTCCCGACAGTGGTAAAACGCACAACGATGAAGATAGTGATTCATCGTTGCAATTGTCCAACGATTCTTTCGGAGATTTTCCACTTTATAACAAGGAGACTAGATTGCGTACCCCTGTTAAAGAAGGTGGTACCTTTGACAATTCTTTCACACAGGCTGCACTTGAGTCTCATCTTTGTCCAAGTACCTCACTTTCAAAGTGGTTGTACTGTGATGAAACTGCCAGAGAGTATGCAGCTGCAGCCTCAAATAGTTCTCGGAGTAAAAAAAAGCCGTCGAGAAAATATAAAGCACCAAATAAGATTTTGAAAACGCGTTCAAAACCAAAAATTGCTAAACCAGCTACTCGAATGGTTAATAGCAAACTGATTTCAAGCAGTGAGTCTGATGATGATTTTGTCTTCAAGACTGGAGAAAACAATCCAATTTCATCAAGGAGTGGCAGTCTGGATATGCCTATCTTGAAGCAGATGGATGTAAACTCAAATCACAATAGTGATGGTGTTAAAAAAAAACGGAAGTTATTTGATGGAAATATGGGTGACATAAATAAATCATTGGCAAAATTGAAAAAAGGTGCAGCAAAAGAGAAGCGTGGGAAGCACAAAAAATCTATCGAGGAATTAATTTGTGCTGGACGTGATATAGCTAAAACAAGAAGAATTGACGAGTTTTTCAAATCCAAGGATAACGTTGATACGAGCTCCACGAAATATAATGTCCTGATGAATGATGATAATCAGTGTCAAAATTCTTCGCCAAAATGTGAAAACGATATTGAAGCTGAATTGTTGAAGATTTCTAAAGGTTATATTTACACCCTCAACAAACGACCATTAACTGGTAGTGCTTCTGTTTCTACTATTACCTCAGAAGAAAAAGATGATGTGGCTATCAATCGTGCTTCAAATTCTAGTGATAACATTGTGATAGTAGACAATGTTGATGATACAATAACACCAGACATTGAAGGTTTCAGTTCTAAACCAGTTGATTATTCTATGACAGGTGTAAGTCTCAAATATTTGGAACGCAAATTTTTCAGAAATACTCGATATCTTCATGATATTTTTAAAGGCCGGCAACCTTGTTGGCGACACGAACAGTACAAGATTGGTGGTGATGCTCGAAGTGAGCTTCGTTATGCAACTGCCACAAATGCATATACGGATGAACAAATTAACTACCTATTGAATCTGTTGGTTAAAACATTCTGTCATAATAGTAGTACAAAATTTATTGATTATTTCTGGAAGGTTCTCTTACCTGAGATTGCTACAAAGATATTTATGGAGAAGTTTGATTTGAGTCACAAAGAGTCTCTTCAAAAAATCCATGATGTATTTATTGTCTCTAAGAACAATTGTAAACAAGCAGATTAGCTACTGTCTTGAGACTTCCATTTCCAACACATGAGGCCCTCTGTGCTACTGGTACCTAATTTATCATTATTATCATTATTTTATTTATTTATATATTATCAATCGTGTATCATCAATTATTATTCAATTCTACTGGTAGGTATCCCAAATTGACTTTTACTCCCATTTAGTATGAGTGCATATCTTTCACAGTTAGGCCTGCACTTTTGTCATTACGTATTCGGTATTTATATTCTATAATAATATCTGACTACCTGTAGGTATTGTCTAATTGATATACTGTAACTATGGATCCTTGTACATTTTTACTTTTTTATAACATGCTTGGCACTGGCCACACCTATTTCAATTTTTAATTATAATATTCATTGTCTAGTATGACCTACTACCATAGTGGTGTAAAGGGGTGTATATTAATGTAGCCAACATAATAATGTGCTACTTACTATTCTTTTGGTATTGGCTGCCATCTAATTAAAAGTTTTGATGTATTGTGTGAAATATTTGTTTGTATAAGTCTTTGTGTAGAAATTTGAGTTTGTTTCAAATGACATTCCTCAACTCCCACGTTCACCTGGATTTGTCACACAAAAATGCTGAATTATATGTAGAGACATGAAAAAATAGCAAATGCTAATGCTAGCAATACTATATATATATATATATATATATATATATATATAATGTGCAAATGCTAGCAATTGCTAGCAAAAATAGCAATTGCTTTATTTATTTAATTTGAATTTATTTAATTTCAATTCTATTCACACACAATATGCACATACAAATAATGAACGAATGATGAATTCACTATTATCATAATATCATAATATTGGATATAATTATAAAATACATACAAATAATAATAGATTATTTTGATAATAAAAATAAAATATAATTGCTATATATAATACTTCTCAATTTATGTGTGAAGCTCAGATAAGGAAACAAATCCTTGTGTGTGAGCCAAGTAATGAAATATAAGAAATTATAAGTGTGTAGTCACACTGCACTGCATTTTAGTTAATATAGATATAAATAGATAATAGATAAAGAAAATATTCAGACTTACAAAACAGATCACTTCAATTACTCGCATTGATATATTAAGTTAATATTGAAAATATTGTATGCACTTTAAACATTTCTGCGCACTGCGATCTTTCCAATTGTTGGATCCATTTCGCGAGCCTGGCTTTGAATAAATTGAAATTGAAAAGCTGAAGCTCTCTGATTTGGATGGGAATTTGATTAAAAAATGTTGGGCCAAGATATTCCACATTTTGGTGACCTATTGATTTGTTTTTAAAGGGAATATGTAAATCATGGGTAGTATCAACTGAACAGCTCCTAGTATTATGAATGGGGGATGGTCTTGCGCGATCATAACTCTGTTGATAGGAAGAGAAATACTTGAAAACATGGATACAGGCGAATTTTATGAATAACTGTCTCACATCTAATACACGGGTCAACTGAAATGTTAGCTTCGATGAGAATTGAATTTGTTTATTTAATACGATCTTTAATATCATTTTTTGTACGATAATTAGTGGTTTAATATTTGTGTTATTCGCTGCCCCCCATCCAATTATACCATATTGTATTGTGGTTTGCCTTAAGGCTTTATAAACATTGATTAGAATATCTTTACTAACACATTTTCTTAAACGATAAAATACATACATAATCTTACGCCACTTCTTTACTGTGGTTAGAATCCATGTTTTTTTCTGATTTTTCTTCCATGTTTCAATAGATTTGATGTTGTTGGATCATGTTTTTGAAAAGGGGACAAAAGCACTACTACAAACGTCTGATTCTGCTATGTGTCAACGTACTGGCAATATAGGTGCTATATTTAGAATAAAAGCATTATAGATGCCATTTTTGGCACAATTATATCAATTGGGGAGTATAAAGGGGAAGTCAGATCGAAAACCAAAGTTCGACTGCAAATGCAGGTGGCAGATAAGGCATATATGTTTATAGCCTAGTGGCATAGACACCATTTTTCTGAAAATATCAATTGGGGTGTTTCTCTTGTATGCTAATGTACGTTATATACGTATACTACAGAACGTTGTTGCGCTACAAAACACTTGTTTTAAAATAATAAATACACCAAAGTGCTACTTTACAAATTCTAAATGCTATGAAAAAAAATGGAAGCCATGTTTACATGTCTCTAATTGTACGGTAATATAATTAGGACTTTTAGTAGCAGATTCAACAAGATATAATTTAGTACTTCGGTGACCGTGAGGGCTGGCCCTGCACTCTAGCTCCCTAGGTAAACGGTATTTTGGCATCCCTCACATTCATTTTTGTCGAGGATTGTTTACGAACTGTGGCGTAAGCCTAATCATAAAAGAAAAGTATCAAGGCTGTCCGATAGCTATAGTCATAGCCGAAATTGAGTGAAAAGGTAAGTATCCAAGGTACGTAGATCGCAAAAGTGAAGGACCCCATCATCTGAATGGATTCTTCTAGAGGACCATAAGAGATTGGAATTAACTTGAGGTAAAGGGAGAAAATGCAAGAATTCAAGAAAATTCACAAATATATACAGGCCCTAAGTAGATGATTGGAGCATTCTGCCAACGTGCATCACGCATATCTCTAAGAATTATAAACATATATATAATAATGATAATAAGTCTTTATTAGTAATGTTTGCTATGTTGCATAAATATGTACACTTCTTTTACATACAAAGTACAATAAGTATTATGCTAATAGTTAAATTTTGTGTTTCCACTACTATGATACTAAGTTGAGGTTTACATTTAAATTCTGCGACTGATTTCGCTTCAATTACATTGATTGGTGAGATATTATAATTGTCTTGAAGCTAGATAGAAAAGTTCCTACTACTATTTCCATGAAATAACTTACTACATTGCCTTGTATTGTGTGTATGGACGTCATTGACATTAATTAGCTTATTTCCAATTTTTTAAAATTCTATTAGGTTTTTATGATGCACTATAATGATAACCAAGATCTATTGGTGTCAGATGAATGATTAATGGGATGATGAGATGAAGGTTTTATAGGTAGTTGGAAGGAAGTGGCCGTGACCTATATTGTGGGAACCATCCCGGCATTAGCCTAGTCTATAAAGACGGAAACCACGAAAAAAACCTGTAAAGATGGAACGGGTCTGATATGCCCACTTATACTTATACTTACTTATTACTTAACTCTTGCAAATGCACATAAATGCGCGGTGGCAAGTTCCCTAAGTACCCCTATCCCACCATCTCCTTAACCCTCTGACGGAATAACTTTAACCTGATTTCATCCCCTTCAAAAACATTTCTACTAAGCCCATTCCAGTCCCTACCTGTCCTATTTAAGAAAGAGAATTTACCGACATCTAATGTAGCCCCCTTTATGACTACCGCTCTATCATGACCCCGCCTACCTCCATACCCTGACTTATTTCTTTTTATCAACTCATGCAGCTCCCCCCACCCCCCCTCTCCCTCCATTACCCTGAAGAAATTACATAAACGATCCTCCTTCCTCCGTATTTCCAATTTCTGCCACCCCAGGTCTCTCATCATCTCAGTTGGACTCTCCAACATTCTTACCCTCTCCCCCCTTTCATTCTCATCCCATTTCCACCTCCTAACCCTACCTGTAACCCTTCTCACAGCAATCCTTTGAACCCTTTCCACATCCCTTATCTCACCTAATCTATAAGGATCCCAAACTGAACTAGCATATTCTACCATGGGACGCACTAACGAGAAATATGCTTTTTCCTTAATCTCCATACCTGCCCCCCTAAGTTGCCTCATTACAAAGTTTAGTGCATTTATATTCTTTTTTACTATTCTCTCAATCTGACTCTGCCTCCTGGGTCATATAAAGCAAGTGTTTTAACCACTCGGCTATAAGTGCCGGTTATTTCTCAAGTACTCGGGAAGCATTCCATTCTCCACCTTAAAAATAAACCACATTCCATAATATAATCCCTCACATTAAGCCACCTCAGTAGTATTGATAGTAGCTCTTCACATGTATATATATATATATATATATATTTTTTTTTTAATAACATCGAAACTTGATACAAAATCATTGTTCCCCAATTAAGGCTATGGATGAAAGATAGGATCGTTTGGACGGGGCACCACAAGGGCGATCTTACCATCCCATTTTGATTATTTAAAACTAATGGTCTTCAACACCAGGACTGCGCTGTCTGTGACCATAATTTTTCGCCGTAGATAAAATGTCTTTCAGTATAAACACACGAATATATATATATATATATATATATATATATATATATATATATATATATATATATATATATATATATATATATATTGAACTTTGGTTCCCCCATCTTTATCACACTACCCATGGGCTGACATTAGTGACAATTGTCCTTGTTTTGAGGCAGCATCTCTAGAAGGATTGGCCCATTCTTTTAATAGAATACATATATAACATAGTAAACTGTGAATTGAATACAGTGAATACATCGTTTTCAAGGGACTAGGAAAATTTAACATCAAGATTATTCAATAAACTTGAAGATTATTATTATTATTTTTTTATAAAGTAAGAAATCTAACATCTACAAAAATGCTTTCAGAAGAGAAGTTTTGAAATTTGTGAAATGCTAGTTGCCTATCTAGAATTGGATCACTTTACTTAAATTATATTATTTCCTAAAATATCAAAGATGATATTTGCTAATTACTGTCAGACCTTATCGAAACGTGAAGTTGTAATAGTGTAATATATCTGTGAAATTGTAATTGTGAAATACTAAATGAATGGATATAATATTATACAGTATGGGAGTGGGGTGAGGAAAAAAGAATGATCCAAGCAGGAAAACGATGGATCTGGGCAGTGGCGTAACTACTGCCGGGGCAGCCGCCCCGGGGGAGGGGGGGGGGGGGGCGTGCTCTATCATCAGAAATGCGTTTCAACAATTACCGAAAAATAATGAACGTATTTATATAACTGAGAAAAATACTTTTTAATATTATCTGAAATTACTTGAGAAAATAAGTGACTAATTTGAAAAACAATCTACAATGAGGAAATTCAAGTTCTACCGGTTTGATTGCATACGTTCGGGGCCCAAGTTGGCAACGGAAAACCAATCACCGTATTAACTTACAGTTTTCGGTTAGATGATCACTAGTATTCAATACGTGCTCGTATGAAGAGCTTCAGTTTCCCAAAATAAATTCAAAATAAAAGTTCTTCAACTTTTGAAGTTCTTTCAAAATTGTTGTCCTACCTGTTTTTCATTGTTTGTACGATTTTTTCAGAGTAATATAATATAGAATTAGGATTTTTACTGAACGTAGAGGCACAGATATACTCATTGTTGTTTTATTGCAAAAAGAATTAGACTGACTGGTTTTTCGTTGTTTGTACGATTTTTTCAGAGTAATATAATATAGAATTGGGATTTTTACTGAACGTAGAGGCACAGATATACTCACTTTTGCTTTATTGCAAAAATAATTAGACTGATTGGTTCTACCGTTGACCCACCATGTGTTGGGAGCTAAAGGCCTGTATTGACTCTTTTTGCGTCCCCCTGTAGATTTTACTGTAGGTTTTACTCATGGGTTGTGAGATGTAAAGTAACCTCTTAAACAAGTGTATTCATACGAATCGTGTCAGAAACACTGTCATATTTTTTCTCTGTACTTACAGCACTTGAAGTAAATGTGAGCTTGCTACTTTGACTACATTTTGGCAGGGCCGTCGTTAGGAGGTCTCAGGGGGGGGGGGCGCGTCCCCCCCCCCCAATTGGCATTTTTGCCCCCCCCCCCCCCCAATAAAAATATCCTCCTCTAAAAATATATAATGTTGACCTACACAAATAAACGCACAATAAAATATGATGCATGTTGATGACTTTATAATATGAATTGTATCAGCTATATACACTCTACTCTACAGTACTTTACACTTCCTTCTTTCTTTTCGATAATGATTCAATTATTAGAATCCGAAACTGCTTGTGAATCGCAAAGATCACTTGAAAAATGACCATATTTTTAAAAAATCACTGCTGGAAATTTTGCTGGGAGAAATCGCAAAAATAGCTTTGAAAATGTCCATAATGATTTAACTATCAAAAATAACTCTGGTAATGTCCATAGTGATTTTTAAATTTTTTTATTTTTTAATAATGATAATAATAATATAGTAATAATAATGAATTGAAGCAAGACTGCTTCAATGACAGACAAAATGCAGCAAGACAATTGATTCAATCATTGGACTCCACAACCGCTTGTAAATATAAAAAATCACTTAAAAATGACATGGGTCTATTTAAAAAAATTCCCTGCTGGGCTTCGCTGGGAGAAATCGCAAAAGTGTAGCTTTGAAAATGTCCATTATGATGCATTTATGACTCCAAAACCACTCGTGAATCGCAAAAATCTCTTGAAAATGTTGGTATTTTAAAAATTTCACTGTGGGGCTCTGCTGGGGGGCTCATGCCCCCCAGACCCCCTTTTCGCGCGAGGCAGGTGTCCAACTGGGTGGTCATTTTATTCATGTAGCCTGTGCGCCCCCCAATACACAAATCCTAACGACGTCCCTACATTGATTTTAGTGAAAAGTCAACACTATTTTTCCTCCCAAGAGTGAGTGTTTTATTTGATCTTCATCTTCAATAGAACCATTTTGTTTCATAGAATTACATGAATGTGAATGTATTCCAATAATAATTTTGAGTGTATTCTAATCGTGTAGTGAATAAAAAAATATGAAATATGGAGGTTGCATGTTGAATGATATCGAAATTTTATCATTTGAATTGATATATTTTTGGGGGGAGTGGACGGGGGCCCATGTGAGTCTTTTTCCCCGGGCCCAAAATTCCTAGTCACGCCACTAGATCTGGGCACGATGCATAGAGATTTCACTGTATACTTGATATTTACTCACAGAAAAGGTTAGTGCAGACATGCTGTATTGATTTTCTTGAAACCGGATAGTGTATTTGTCTAAAGATCCCCCTCCCCTCATTTACATTATAATGAAGTGTGGCAACCTGAGATCAAAAACATGCCCACAAATATTATCAAATCATTTTTGTAAAGCTTTCATAAAACAAATTCGTAGTAAGCAAATTTATTTCTATCCAGTGTCCAAATATACAACGGCCATTGGGTGTTACTCTGATTCCTTTTCGTTACTGTATGATTAGGCAACCCAGTCTTCTTTTCCTTTCCAGTGGAGTTGAACACCCGATACTGCCGAAAGAATATCAAAAAAATATAACAGACAATAATATATATATGCAAAATTCATGAACAGAAAAAAAATTTGGCCCCCTGATCAGTCCTAACTAGCCAGGAATGAGTAAATTGTATCAATGCTTTTTTTTGTGCTATTTGTAACTAATTGTGTTGCTTTTCCGAATATTCCAGCAAATTCACTGCGGAGTACACACCAACTTTCTTCTAGTCCAGGCCGTTTGGTAATTGATAATACATGTAGATATTATATTATATGGAATTCAATTCTAAATTTGTATCATTCATTAAATATTTCAATACTGGTTTTAGATGAGCGTAGCAAAGATTTCCATTTCATATAAAGAAAAAAAAAATGGGCTTTGTTCTTATGTTGTTGTTTTTTTGAAATTTTGTGCACGGCTTACAGGTCAGAAAAAAACTCAATCAACTCGAAAATTTTTCTGCATATTGGTGTCACACCAGAATAAGTTGCGATCGTTTTTCAGAAACCAAAGAAAGAAGACACCACGATTTTTCCGAAAAAAAATCTCAAAGTTTGAAAAATCTCCATTAGAATAACCAGAAGGGAAAATGAAAAGAAATTATTCAAAAGCTTTCAAATTTTCACTGAATGTGAGAAACCAATATATGCCCCTACACATTTTCAATGATTTTTGCAACAATTAGATGCGAAATAACGAAGAAAACGCATTTAAAACGCATATTCACATCAATTAAAGCTATTATTATTATTATTATTTTAACTCTTGCAAATGCACATAAATGCGCGGTGGCAAGTTCCCTAAGTACCCCTATCCCACCATCTCCTTAACCCTCTGACGGAATAACTTTAACCTGATTTCATCCCCTTCAAAAACATTTCTACTAAGCCCATTCCAGTCCCTACCTGTCCTATTTAAGAAAGAGAATTCCTATTTAAGAAAGAGAATATTTAAGGGAAACCAATCTATAGCAACAAGTGTACCAATTCATTTAGAACGATTATGAGTGCAGGGCCATGAGCCGTGACACAATATTGATTTCGCTAGGGTTTCTAAACGTTTGAATTAATCCAAGATGTAGATTTATATAATTACTGGTATGTAGATCAATTATTTTTCATTCCAGATTTCCATACTTTTAAGCTCACCTCACCAGGCATATAATGCATTTTCCTAGTATTTCTAAATCACAAATAGTATTTGGCCGATATTATGCCATACATCTGAATAACTTCCTATAGTATAAAAATTATAGGCCTACCAATTTATTAAGATCATTTGAAAATATTGTTTTCATTTAGTATAGGAGAAAAGTGCAAGCCGCTTCAGCTTAGATGATTCATACCGGTATTATAATAAGACTCAATATAGCCCAACATTAAAAATCAAAATAATATATGTGATACGATTCGTTTATTAATATGATATTAAAATAATTCATGTATAGAATTAATACAATGTTTATGTATCAGTATTTATTAGTAAGTATTTATGTACATACTCCATTCTTACTACTGGTACCAATAAGTTAATTGTTTCACTTTGATCTCTATAGAGTAATAAACCTTAGTCGTAATAATATCATCTACTTGACATGATATCCAGCTGAATTATAGTATTGATTTATTTTATTTCTCTCTTATTATATGTAAAGGTTAGGTGGAAGAACGATCATGTGATCGTACCTTGCCCTTTTTGATTGTTATGACGTTTGTTATTATGTACATGAAAAATAAAGACATTCTAACTCTAACCCGTAAAATGCGAGACATCTATTATAAAGCGCGGGTTGACCCCCCCCCAAATCAACACTGGGCCGCTTTATACATTTTTGACCAGGCCCTTTGAGTGTCAGTCTGACACTGTTTATGATTTGTTGGAGGCCTAACATTTTTATGATTTATGAACAACTGTTGTTCACTGATTTGATTTTGATAATAGATAGGGGGATAATATACCATTGGGCATTTTATGAATCAAACACTTTTTCCATTCAGTTTGGATCAATCCAATCCACCATGGTACTAATAGAATTTTAAATAAATCTATCAAAATAAATTGGCAACCAGTGAAGTGAATTATTAGAGCTTTATTATAATTGAAGCTAATTAGAGTGATTGCACACGGGTCTTGTAATATTCTTTGAGAATCTTCAACATTTTTTCATTCTTTTCAAATAATTTTAATGTGCCGGACAAGATGCATTGAGGGTTGCGTTTGCCCGTCGACAAACAAACGCAACCCTCGATGCATCTTGGTGCTGGCCACACTGGCTACGGTGGTGCTGGCTGAATGTAACCTTTGAAATGAACAAGTTGGCATACCTGAAGATAATAGTATCATCTGATCAATTTTGGCGGTTAAAGTTTGATGGCGACTTGAACGCCTCGAGAGACGAGACTTTACTTTAGACTTTATCCAAATATGGAGAAAACTATCAACGGCTCTACGCCATGTACTAATCTTTTATCGAAAAGGGTACAGGAGGTCGACTTGCAGTTGAAGTCATTGCAAGTACTAGAAGGAAAGGAAAAAGTAGTCTCAGAAATGTGTAAGCAACTAACTGAGGATTTTCACAAAATGAAGAGTGGTCTGGAATATCTGAGGAAAGTTTCGTTTACTCAAAAGCAACAGATGAGTGACATGAAGGTAAATAGACCTATCTCAAGACCTGGCTTAAGCCTAGACCTTAGCCATGCCTTAGCTCTAGAACAGCTAAAAACCCTATCATTGCACATGACCGTCACTGATAGCATTGAAACACTACAAAGTACATACTCGATGCTGATGGCCCATGTTTTGTGGGCATTTGTAGTGGCCTAAACCATAAACTCATTGATTTCAGTAATTGACTAGTAGATCCGTGGCCTAGGAACTTACTCGGATGCTTGCTCACCCTAGCTTTTGCCTAGGTCTAGCCTAGGCATTGAGTAAATAAATATCCTAAGGCCTATGACTAGGCCTACTTTTGCCAAGGTCTGTTGTTTTGAGTGTAGGCCCATAGGCCCATGCCTAGACAAATATCCTATTGCCATAAAACCCAGAAGGCTGGCATTCAGACCAGGTGACAAGATTGAAAACGCATATGTGTGGATAGATATCAGGCATATTGCAAAGTTATTATAGGCCTAACTATGCTCAATGCGCACGTTGAAAATAAAATTGTCGTGCACATTTCATTTCATTATTTTGAACTCTATTGAGCCTATAGTTATAATTACCGAATATTGTATTTATATGCCTAGTATCTATCCACGCATACCGTATGCATTTTCCCTCTCAGAGAGTTAACTTGGCCATTGATTATAGCGCATCGCAACCATTTTTAATATTTTGATCTTGAAATTGGTGTTTTCCAGTAGATTTTGATGTGATCCATTGAATTAACCCACTACAAGGTGAGAATTGTTATTATTCAATAACTCGTTTTAAAGAACTCCCTTGAACATGGTGAATTTTGCATAAAAGCATCGGTACCGGAATCAATGGTACCGGTAACCATAAAGATCTGTCATTTTTTGGTAAAATTGCATCAAAATACTTTCATTTTCGCTAAAAAAAAAATCAGCGTCACCCATAACCCTTGGCCAAAAAGCCTTTACCCTAGATATATAATTTTTAAAAAGTGAATTTAACCAACAAACAAAATTAGTCGCAATGTATTATATCTATAGGCCTACATACAGTCTTCGGTAATATTGCCATATGACCATATTACCGAAGACTGTTTCGGACATTTCTTTTCCAAAATGTGTTCAAAAATAGATTTGTGGTTAAAGCAGTAATAATGTATTTTAGGCCTATTCGATTCAATATTTTGTATGGCCTTGTAGTGTAAGCTACCAAAAGTGAAGAGGATATATAGACCTATTTAGTTTATAACTTGAGTGCCTCAATTGCTGGATGTCCGGAATAGTCGCCAAGTACCGGTATGTAGGCCTATACTGGGACCTAGTTTAGCTTTGACCGACAAATTCAGGAAGCACAACAACTATCTAGGTGGCAATGGTAGAGAGTCATATAGTTTGGTTGATCATAAGCTTGATGACCATGGTGACCAATAGAAAACGGTAAAATTACTGATTAACGTACCACGCCATTTTTTTTTTCAATTTTTTTCAATTTTTTCTTCATTTTTATTAAAGTATATAAGCTCCGTTCCGCCTGCCGGCGGTATACGCGAGGTTTATACACTAACCTGACCCTAACCTAACCTACTGTCCACCTTTGTCGTCTTAGTCAGATCACAAAGCATCAACTTCAAGTGAGTAAAAACCATATTAAAACAAACAAAACACAAAAAATCCAAACACTACATCATACATACAAACAAGATCTATCAGAAAACACCTCAAACAAGAATATCGGACAAAAATTAGCGATGGTACGTTGAACGATAAGATTACCTAGAAAACTACCACGACCGGTAGTTAGCCAACTTTCACCATCACCAAAACTGTCTGATCAGTTGGCTACTATTGCAAGCATTCTTGGGTGCAGTGGCACCTTGTAGGCCTATTGATTTTGTTGAATAGGTGCTGATCCTGAAATAATTTCTAAATGTCTTGATAACTTTTCATTCAATAATTTCCAGGAATATTCTATTAAACTGGACCAAACAAACAAATCGATTGACTACATAATGCACAACGTTCCCAATCATTATATGTGCACAGTACAAGCAACTATAAATGAAAAGGTAAGAAAGATAACTAGTAAAATGCGTATTGTGTATCAGTCTGAGATTTGCAAAATTTTCCACGACTAAATTAGTGGTTCTACTGACTACCTGTCAAACTCCATGCTGGTGGACCATAGAAAGGAAATAACCGTAGGCCTACATTATTTTATTTTCAAGTTACAACTAAGCTCAGAAACATTTTATATTGATCATATTTTATTATACTGGGTACATAAAAACTTCTTCACACTGCGGTATGTATGTAAAAGGCGAAGTTGAAATCCAAAAATAATTCTGTTATATAGAAAAATGAATGTTCTATCTTTTTTCAAAGTAACTTTTACTCATTCATTCAATTCATCAGTCACCATTCAAGCCATTCATGATTAATTTGATGCATATTCAGAATATTGTCCTATACTATAAACCATTATGTTGACATGAAAAAATTATTAGAATTTAAAATATATATATATATATATATATATATATATATATATATATATATATATATATATATATATATATATATATATATATGTTATTTCTCAACCTTTAGGATTACGGTATTCCGCTTCATATGGAAAGATTGCAGTGTAGGCCGAACCCTTCACTTTGTCAAAACTTCCCGACGTTTCGAATAGATCGCACTATTCATGTTCACGGAGACGACTGTAGCGAACTTATTCGTACAGCTAACTAGCTGTACGAATGAGTCCCCCCCCCCCAGTTCCGATGCCAGTGTATATATATTAATAAGAATTATTAGGCGTAGGCCTACCGTAGATAATAATAATGAAAAATCCTTATACCATATTAGACTATATTATGATACATTACAATTACTAGGCACCGTAATTGATTAGTAATTATGAAATATAGAGAAATAAGAAGGTCTTCCGAGTTCGGTCATGGCCGATCGTGGCCTGTTATTAAGAGTCCATGGGAGTCGATTTAGTGCAGTATCAGTTTCTTGGTGATAACTCTCGAGCGGCATAAGATATCAAATTTCCAATACACGAGAAACAGAGATAAGTATACTAGCTTCAAGATAATCTAAGTTATAACTATTCAAGTCATATCGCATAACTGTCAAGCGTCGACAGCTCAAAAATGTTTTTTTTTTTAACTGTCGACGCTTCACAGTTATGCAACGTGACTTGAATATTCATAACTTATATCATCTTGAAGCTAGTGTGTGTTATCTGTGTTTCTCGCGGATTGGAATTTTGATATTCCATACCGTTCGAAAGTTGTCACCAACAACTGATATTTCGATAAATCGACTCCCGAGGACTCTTACGCCGCCCCAATATTGGCCTGAACGACAGAGGTAATCCACGAAAAACCGAACCGAATAAAATTTGAATCGAACCCCGGTCTCCTGAATCAAGTATCAGTGTATCAACCACTCGCCCACTCCTCACGGCTCACTGATGTGGCACTACTGATGTGTCTAGTAGTGATGTCTTCAGGTATCAAATTTTGGAACTGCATAGGACCACCAGCCAAAATATCTGGGTAATGCCCGGGTATTAAATATTTTGGGTACTTGGCAATTTCTTCGTCTATAGGGCTACAAAAAGCCCAATCACATTCCTGCGATTTGCCATAGCCATGTACAAAGGTGATACAATTCCGAGAACTCTGCACAAGTGCTTCAATATTAATTGTTCAGTCATGCAAAATGGACTGTGAAATATGGGAGGTGGGAAAATTAGAAGAGTCGTAAGTCTATTCACTCGCAGTTAATAAGTTATTGCTTAAGGCCGCAGAGGCAAGCATTTGGGGTTTGAACGATGAACGCGAATTGTTTGAAGTGTTTTTTTCTTTAATATGTTTACGTTTCAGGTCTTCCCGAGTCAAAAAAACATTGTTATGTTCGTGATTATGACTTTTTAGTCTTCAGTCACGAATGTTGCGTAGGCCTAAATGCAGAAGAAAACTTTTTTTCAGAGTAGTATGAGACTGAGACGTGTGGTCGAGTGGCTAGCCTACTGAACCGTCATTCAGGAGACCGAGGTTCAATTCCTGCTCTGGTCGACCATCCCGACAGGTTTTTTTCGTAGTTTTCCTCTTACGTTCAGGTTAATACTGAGATGGTTCCTCGACAACAGGCTCAGCCGACTTCTTCCCATTATCCAAAAACACATTATAAAATCGCCTTTCATCTCATCATCCTTTCATCATTCCTTTGACCGCAGGTTCTTTAACATAATTTCTTTCCATTTTATTGAGATATTATTTTTGTTTGTTCATCAATTAAAGGGTATTGAGGACCTGCATATTGAGGAGTTTGCTTAGGACATGTACAAAAAATGGAAAGTTCTCTTTGTATTTCCTGCCTTTGTCTTTCAATGAGTAATTCAAAATAACTGTACATATTGAATCCTATTCATATAAAAAAATTGAAAAAGTCCGTAAACCAAGAACCGTTGACATTCACCAAAGAGTTAAAACTCTGCAAATGCTATTTCACCTCTAAAAACAATTTTTGTAAAAATTGTCAACACCAATTCACCACTTCGAGCTACTGAACAAAAATTGGGTTTTCAATTCAATTCACCCCAAGCATAACCTCCGAGCATAACATTTTCAAGGTCAACTTGACATGTAAACTGTTGTAGGGACTTTCCATTTGAACATATTGTACATCTTCATACCATTCATAGAAGTATCTCCTGAATAAGGTCGATCCGTAACAGACACTTGCATTAGGTTACGTGTCATTTGTATGGAAAAAAATTGTGAGGTAAAAATAAATGACAAAATTATCAGGTGTCACTGTTATACACAATTGATCTTTCCAACTTTATCATTATGAAATCTGACTCGTTAGCTAGTTCGACAAATATGACTTATATTATATTAATATTATATTAATATTATGAACTTATGATTTATTTGTTGATTTTGTGTCATGCACAGGGGTACATATCGAACCCGGTTCGATCCCCGCCACTCTCCATCTTTACAGGTGTTTTTCAAGGTTTCTCTGAGTAGTCTATCTAGGCTAATGCTGGGTTGGTTCCTACAATATAGGCCACAACCGCTTCCTTCCCACTATCCTACCCAATACCTAAGAAACCTTCATCTCATCAACCCATCATCTCATCAATCCTTCATTCGACGCCAATATATCTTAGTTATGATTATAGTGCGTTGTTAAAATCCAATATGAAGAAAAAAATAACAATTCACATTTTATGGTCATTCATCTCAGAAATCTCCCGGGCAGGAACTTTTTGCCCCCTACATCTTAGTTATTATACAGTAGGCCTACATGGATTCAAAATTAATTAATTATGAAAAAATTGATATTTACACTGTCAGCTAGCGACAAATTCTCCCTTACACTCATTTCTCATGAAACGAGTACCCTGATATGAAGATTATACCCGAGTAGACTCTCAGTACCAAGAACAAGTTCTTCCACCGAGAATGGAACCAATGCAGGTATCCAAAAGCATCACTGGTATAAATCTAGATTGTGAACATCGTAAGAGTAAATTACGTACAACTGATCTAAAGGGAAGTTGCCAGCTCACTGTAAAGATGATGTTAGTCAGTAACACTCATTATTCATTTTAATTTTCCATAACATTTATTTATTCATACGATCATACCCAGGGCTACCTATTGCAATGCAGGTTTTAATGGAATTCACATGTTTTGCAGATATCCGAAGATGACTGTGATTCTGATAGCCTTGACGAAGGTATAAATTCTCTTACAGTCGAAAGGGTTGATCATAATCAATACAAAGATCAGGTAACACCAAGGGTAGCCAAGGAAATCAAACCCAAACCTGACGCAGTGGCTTATTGCCCGACTGTTGCATTTCTGACTCGTGCTGAGTTTGATGGCATGTCGTCGTAAGTCTTTATTTCAATTTCTGATATTTAGTTGAGAGATAGATTTTACTTCCAGACAACTGGAAAAAAGTACTTGGTGTGTGGGTGTCATTTTTCTCAAAAGTCTAGGTCAAATGGAGAAACTGATCGTTTTCAGATTTTTCACACACAAAAAATTTGCCAGGACAGAACTTGATAGCTCTGAGACAATTTTGGTAGACTGTTTACAATTTTGAAATTTTGAAAAACTCAGTAAGAATAAACTAGCTGTGAAAAATTGATTTGAATATTTAAACAGTGAATTTTAACATATTCAATAACAAACAATTTCCAGTAAATATTAAATTTCTGAATGACCAAAGCAAAAACTCAATTTCACCGTATTCGAAAAACGCATGTTTTTTTTCTCCTTTTTTTTGCGCTCCGCAGGTTAAACGAAAGGAAATATTTGTATACACTTGGCACGCACATATATCAACATCTAGCTCAATACTGTTACGTTTAGACGTGCAAACGGTTGAACCACTAGACCTATTGAGAAAAATAATTTTGTGATTTTGAAAAACCCTATAACAATAAGGGAAGGGAAGGGAAAATATGGAGGAAAAATTCATACGTGAATTCAAATTATACATTTGGGCCTAATTCCAAAATTTTGCATAAATCAGAAAAGCCTTATTTAAAATGAAAATAATTACGTATTTTTTTACATCATTTTTAAAGCTAGGCCTACTATATTAAAAGAACTCTTGAGAATATCAACAAGTAGAACCAATTAAATCATAAAACAATTGAAATAATCAATAGGTAAGGCAGTTGATTGGATGTTGCCACGATAGATTCATAATCAAGGTGTTGTGTATATAAAGCTTCTCATGAATAACATATAATTTCTCACTCATCAATCCACATGCTGCATTTTCCTAGTTTAATGCTCTACAATTAAATCTTGGATAAATGCATCCTACAGAACTTGTATAGGGCCTACATGATGTATTCTACATACATTTACATACCGGTACATCCATTTTCAGTTCCAGAAATTTTCATTTTATTATTTGATATGTTATTTAATTTTGTCATTTTGATATGTAATTTTGATTGTAAATTTCAGTGTAGGCTGGTATTACTGGCACAATACTGTGGTCAGGCAGGCACATGTTGTTTCATACTTACATTCTTACCACCAGGGGTACACTGCATTTATAATTCTTGTAATATGTAATGTGTGTATCAAAAATAAATAATAAATAAAATAATTATAAATCTGTCTAGCAATTTTGGCAAAAAAAAAGTTGAAATATATTTTGTTATAATATGCTTCAACCGTCAAGTAAGTGAAGTAACATAATAACTAACAATAATTAATTATTGTTACCCAAATAATATTCAGTGAAACCTCTATGCATTGTTCCTGGATCCATCGTTTTCCTGCTTGTATCATTCATTTTTTCTCACCCCACTCCCATACAATCAATATTACATTTTCCTGTATGGATCGTTTTCCTGCATGGGTAGTTTTATTTTCTTGGTCCCTTGAAAAACAATGGATAAAGGTTTCACTGTAATGCAAACTGGTGAACTATCCAAGATTGCATTGGTCAATACCAACTAATGGACATTGTTGACAGGTTGTAAGCAAACTGTGTTGTGTAGACGTCAAGTTTGTAGACAGCTTATGTGTAATAACAGTACTGAACAGTTCATTTTATATGATATGGTACTCTTGCTCGTCTAGCTATCTTGAAATCAAGTGATGCATTTTTTACAAACCCCGTACGCTTAAATTCTTGTATGTATGTATGTAATCGATTTATTTAGCAGTCTTGTGCTATCAGTAGCTCCATACATGTTACAATGTTATATAATTAATATAAGAATATAAATGTTATAACAGAATACTAAAGAATTATCTTTAAATTACCTTTAAAAACCCATACAATGGAATTTCAAACATTAACATTTTAAGTAGTCGACATTTACTAGTTCTTGTTCTTGAATCTATCAATATTTTCCCTGACATACTTGTTGCACTCTCTTTTAAACCCGTTCAAGTTGTTACAATTTTCATTTTTCGGCATTTTGTTATAGATTCTTATGCCATTATAAAAAACATTCTTCTGATTAAAACTATTCTTTCTATAATCCAAGTATATGTTTCTACAGTTACGGGTGTTATGCTCATGTATTTCAAATCCATATACGATACTATCTCCTAGGTAATCAGGTAGCAGATTGTTAACCAACTTATAAATAAATATTAATACACTTCGTATCAGTCTCTGATTTACACTCATCCATTGTAATGCATTCAACATATCATTTGTGTGTGTATATACATAGTTATTTTGAACAATTACACATTTTTTACATTTCAATATTATTCTCATTGCTCTATTTTGCAATACTTGTAGGTTATCTTTTTCTTCATCTCTCAGGTACATCAGTATAGTTGGGCAATATTCAAAGTGTGGTGCTATAATTGTTTTATATATCAATATTTTGGTCCATATTGAAAGTTCTCGACTACAGCGAGCCATACAACTAATCTTTTTCCCAACTTTTTTTGCAATATATTCTCCATGACACCTGAAATTCAGTTGATCATCTACTATTACTCCTAGATATTTCATTTGATCAACTCTCCAGAATAATTCCATCCATGTATAGATGATTGTTTAGAAGTACTTGATTAATATATACATTTTTAGATTTACTTTGTGAAATTATAAGATATTTAGTTTGACTCAAGTCAAGTTTGAGTTTATTACACGCTAACCAGTTTGTAACATTCTCTAATTCTGTATTCATAATTGCCACTACTTCTTCTGCATTATCACCAGCATACGATATTAGAGTATCATCTGCGAATAGATTCATAAATGATTGTTCTATACATTTATGAATATCGTTCATATATATTATAAACAGAACTGGGCCCAGAACTGACCCCTGAGGAACTCCAAATTCATTTACAATATTTGTTGACGTTTTGTTATTGAACTTTACTCTTTGTTTTCTATTATCGAGATAACTTCGAAACCAGGTTAGAACTGTTCCTCCAAGTCCATAGTACTTGAGTTTATTCACAAGGATCGAGCGATTTATCGTTTCAAATGCTCTTTTTAAGTCCAGAAATACTGTTGCGATACATTTACCCTCACTTCTTTCTTTTCTCCATCTTTCCAACGCTAATTGTATTGAAGTCTCACAGGAGTGTTGTGCTCTAAAACCTGACTGATTCTCATATAAAACATCTTCCAGGTCCAAATATTTACAGAGTTGATTTTTAACTATGATTTCCATTATTTTCTCATAAACAGGAAGCATGTTTATTGGTCTATATTCTTCGCATAAATAACTTCCTTTCACTTTTTCTATCGGTACTACCGTAGACAGTTTCCATGACTCTGGAAATATTCCTTGTTCAAGAGAATTATTGATTACATTTGCCAATTGTTTGCTTATTGTTGGCAATGCACATTTCATTACATTTGCTGTGATTCCATCTTCTAATGGGCTTTTGTTTTTCAATTCTTTTATTATGTTACTTATCTCTAGTACTGTAACTTTCTCGAAACTGGTGAACTTATCAGGAAACATACTTATTCCACCATAAACATTATCAATATTGATATCAGGTACACCTAAATTGATACTACTTACTATTTCAGCAATGCTATTTACAAAATATTTATTGAATTCCTCTGCAATATTAGTGTCACCCTCAACTGGGATATTATTGAACATTATCATTTTTTTAATATTGTTGTTCACCCCACCTTTTATGATTTGTTTCAGCGTCTTCCACATACCTGTTGAATTACCTTTCATATTATCTATTCTGTTCTCGAAATATATCTTTTTAGTTCTTCTTATCAACGACGTAACCTCATTCCTTCTTTTTACGTATTCTTGCCAATCTGCGCGCTCGCGGTTATGTTTGGCTATTTTGCAAATCCTATCTCTTTTTATGATCGCATCTCTAACTTCTTTGTTGAACCAGTTTTTATTCATATGACACTTGATAGCAGGAATCATTTTTGAAGATAAAGGAGCTTCACTATTGACACATACTCCAATATTTTTAACAAATAATTCCGCTTTACTGCTCTTGTTATATTCAGTCCATATTTGAACATGTCCCCTAATCATCATATTATAATTAGGTATCTTGTCAACAGTATTGTATGTGCCAACTTCTGAAAATATAATATATATATGTATTTCTCTTTCAGATACATGCGAGGTAACAGTAATTTAACATATGATGCAGTGAATATATTTATCTCCAGTTTTAATACTGCCCTTTTGAGCAAGTACAAACTTCTTGCGATGCCGAAAAACAAAATTCGAGAACGGTTGCTGCATAACAGATACAAAAAAGAAGAGAGTAAAGATACAAAAGGTTTGTACCTAGTTTTGTCTGGCTTTTATTTATAAAAAGAAACCTATTCATCTCAAATGAAGATTTCATTTTGTATCCAACTCCACAGATTAAATTGTTTGAGAGATTGCGGGCATCTTTTAGGTCTATGAGCTTTCAAGCCTTGAACTCTCACACCATAGTTTTCAATACAGATCAATTTAATTTAAATTGTCAGTTTGGTTTCTCAAGAAATGAGCTTGATTTTCACTACGCCATGATAAAATGAAAATGCATATAGGCCTACTTGATATATTCTCCTTCACATAATTCATCATGGCAAACAATTGATTCCGTTTTGGATGCCTATTGGCTGCTCTCAACTGAAAAAACGGAAATCCATGAGTTTGAAGCTACTTTGAGCCTGCAAACGTGTCATTCACAATTATTTACATGCGAGCACATGTTTTGTGAATGTATCCTTTAAGGCAGTGTTTCTCAACCGATGGTCCGCGGAGTTCAATATGGTGGTCCGCGCATCCATCACATTTCAGTGAACATAATGCCATTTTCTATCCTTGACTATTCAATCCATATATATATTTTCTTGTGATTTAATTCATTATCTCTTGTTAATCATTTCACACCATATTACGGGAAATTGCAATACTTGCAAATTATGTTCAGCTCTGTGTAGTATAGTACTCCATCCTATAGTAGGCCTATCTTCTGGGCTGGGCAAACCTCCTTCTGTTAGCAGTTATATACATGAAAAAAGGTTATGAGCGACCGTCCTCCTATGCCAGTGCCACAGTAATAACGCACGGGTGATTCAAGTCACCTTTCGTGTATACATTCAGAAGGGCAAAGAAAGAAAGCCAAAATGCTCTCTCACTCTTACAACAACGAATTCATGTCTCAAGTTATCAGTTCGTCAAAATATCATGGGGTGAAAAAGGAAGATATGAGGATCAACTACCAACTATACAAATTTTCCTGCACCAAGTTTTGCAATTATGTAATTGGAATTAAAAAACACCATTTCCCTCACCAACGTCGTCCGAATACAAGGCATGAACTCAAGATGAAGAAACTGCGCCAACAGCAATCTCTACATAAATGTACATACGACACTAGTTTTTAATACGGTAATAGATAATTCTCAATTGTGACAGTATAACAACACACAGTGAGATCTCTACATGAGAAAATGATGATGTATTTATTTTTGATTCACACCGCGCTCCAAGGCAACTGAAACTCATTAAAACATTGTCCCAAAAAAAATTACCTGCAGGGTTTGTGTTGGGGCCTTGCTCCCCAAACCCCCCGCAGGTCACCGGCTTCGCACATACTTGACTTGCGAATGTTTCTCTGTCCCGGATTTTATTTACCACAATCTGGTCACCCTATATATTGCTCATTCATATTTATATGATTAACGAAAATATTCCCAAGTGGTCCGCAGTAAAAACTTCATGTTTCTAGTGGTCCGCAGTATGTAAAAGGTTGGGAATCACTGCTTTAAGGAACACAGGTATACCTGATCCCCTAGATTTTGTCAACATGTTATCAATTGTAGGTCACAATAATTGTAAACTACATCAATAACTCATTTGTGTAGCTTATTTCTGTTGTGAATTAGGCCTAGGGCCTTCTTCAATTTCTTCTTGAAAGAAGAATCATCAGGCAGTTGGACACCTGGATCCACATTTTTAAATTCATTATCGTAGGCCATGAAAAGACGTTATGATTTCATTTTACATTGAACAAATTGAACATATTTGAACAATTAGTTTTGTCAGACAACGGTCATCTTGAGAGAGAATTCTCCCTTACCAGTCCTACCCTTTGAAACCTATGCTTCCTGTCCAGTAAATTAACAATATACGCCTAGGCCTATATCATTATCAGGTGGCAGTACAGATATGATACTACATAACGTTTCTTATATTATTTCAGGTGTTTATTTCATAACAGAAGAGGATCTCAAAAATACAGGTCAGATGAAAGCATACAAGACCACTCAATCTCTGCTCAGTATTCTTCGATTTTTTCAGCGTATGCGCGAGATTCGTGGCCAGGGGTTTATTAGATATGCTGTTGTCCACAATCAACAATGAACTATTATTATCTCTCAACGAAGAATGTTTGTCAACTATGAGTTTAGATGTCTGAACAAAAGGAGTTGCCTGATCAGCTTATCTCTTTTAGTCTTTTCCTATTTTCTTAATTTTCTTATACCATCATCACTAATTTTTATGATAACTATTGCTGTAATATGAAGATCTAGAAATTAATTCAATATTCAACTTGAGTAACCAAACACTTGCGATTGAGCAATTGCACCGTGATGCCCGGGTGATCAGTAACAAATACTGCTTAGCATTGTATTAATAAGTGTATTTTTATAATATGAGGTTTGCTGTACATTAGTATTGTTATTTGTTAGCATGTAGAAGGTTTACGAAACACCGTGTGTAACTAATGAAATACTGACCAATAGAGATTTATGTTTAAAATATGTATTCAATTGACATAATTACGGTAATCTCAGGTAAAAAAACTTACCACTAATTTCACTGCCAATGTTGCAGAATGCTTCTACTGGCAGATTTAACACTTGATTATAATTACGTACCGGTACCATAACATTGTCAAAATGAGAACCAGTACAACTAAGAACAATGTACAGATACACGCATTATTTATCTGCAGTTTTTCTATAATTAGGGAAGTTCACAAGGCAGAACAGTCATTGCGATATATAAATAATTAAATATACGGGTACTACATATGCCCTATTCATATGCCCTATATATGCCTATTTATTGTTAATTTCAGATTAACATATTCAAATATTTAAATATTGGCACTAGGCCTATTTGGGGATGTCCAGAGCTTACAACACAGCTTGGGAGGAGGGGGGGGGGGGATCAACTGTGACGTACCATTTTTTGTTTTCTATGTATTTGGCGCCATTCTTATAGATACTTATTTTATACCCACTCTAGAAACAAAAGATGCATATGAAATAAATCAAATAATGATTGAGTTTGACTACTCAAAAAGCAAACATGAAGAAATAATATTTTTATTTTATTACTTTATTGCACCTTAGCTGCCTGTTGATTCTAATTTTTTGTTAGAGGGGGGAACCCGGTTTGAGAATTTGTGACATATTTAAAGGGAGGGGGGTGATAGGTTATGTGACCAACTGTGACATGGGAGGGAGGGGGGGTTCAAAGTAGCCTAAAAAAAGTGTGACATAATTTATGGACGTCCCCTTTGCCTGAAATTGTAAAAAATGGTATTTCCAGTCTGATGTTTTCAACAAATATACACATGGTATTGTATGATACCATAATATATGCTACTGAGAGCTTATAATGTAGACCAGGGGTGCCCAGACTTTCTGGAGGAAAGATCTACTTCTTTCATCAAAAAAATATTCATGATCGACCAATCTACATTGTTGTTCTCCTCAAAACTAAGGATTGAGTGTGTAAAAGACCGCCTATAAAAAATTCACTTGAACAAATAAGACATCATACAAAATTGATCAATAGCTTTTCAATTCGATGTGTGGTTAATATTATTCACGATTTGCACTGCATATTATCTGTTAATTTGGGATAATCTGGTGAATATATCACACTACACAGAACAAAAACAACAACTACGAACTGAAAATAAAACCATTCTTGGAAAATATGCTGGGCCAATAGTAGGTGGAAAGAGGTATAGGGTCAAAAGTTCTTGTAAAGTTGACAAATTTGACACTCAAAGCAGAGCAAGTATATTTTCTCAGTACTAGCAGATGAAGAGTAGCCCTACCATTTTCTGAGAACTTATCACCCACAACGTTGAGAATTGGTATAAATTCCATCAAGATTTGGTCGAAAATGAACATTTTGAAAACTAAAGGTTTCAAAGATTTTTGAGTGAAGTATATATTGATATTCTAATAATTTCCAATATCAAATAATATAATATGAGATTGAGTGGATCGACTAGAAAAGACGTCGCGATCAACCAGTCGATCGAGATCGACTTACTGGGCACCCCGGATATAGACAATAGACATGCCCTCATGCTACCTTCAGGTAGAAGTTGGGCCTATAAGACGGCATTTTACGAATAATAAAAATATGTTAGTTAAGCTAATTATTATTTAAGATATAAAAATATCATTGGTAATCCAGGGTAATTACAAGTTGACCTGCTAAATCTCTCTTGAATCAACAAAAAAATGTTATCTCTAAACTGAACCTAAAGGGCTCCCAAGTTGGTTCCAACAGAATGCCATGGACCCATGGTCATGTATACAGTATAATATTATGTAAAGCGCTTGCCGCTTGGTGTATAAAATTCTTCTATGGAGCTCATTCAGATGTTCTTTAAGCTTTTGCTCTAGCTATATTTTACCTTGAAGCTAAAATATCGGATATTGGGATAACAAATTACTCGACTGGTTTGACTGTACTGAAAAAAATATCATTTTTTTCTTTTATATTTGATTTTTTTGGGGTCAAACTTTGAAAAACATCACAAAAATACTAGCAAAAGCAGTGTAGAAAAGCAGTATACATTAGAAAATGTTTGAGCATTTCTGCCTCCTGGCCTATTGACGTTTTTCGTTGAAACCGTAATCTGCACAGTGAAAGTAAAAATCAGCTGACAGCATTGTTAATGTTCAACATGTATGCTTAGTATTTTAAAAACCTAGCCCTCCACGTTTTTGAGAAATTAACTGAAAATGTCAATTTTCCAAAGTTTAGCAACTACGTCGTGAATGCAAAATGTACGCTTTTATCTAGCTACAATGCTTGTAAGTAATAATTTAATGTATTTTGTATGCTTATACTAAAATGCATTGTATATATATATATATATATATATATATATATATATATATATATATATATATATATATATATATATATATATATATATAAGAGGTTAAGAAAAGAGGTACAGTATATATATATATATATATATATATATATATATATATATATATATATATATATATATATATATATATATATATATAATGGTTTTAAATCTTCCACGATGTAGATATTGAGGATAATTATTGTCATATTTCAAATATTGAAATGTTTTATTCAATACAACACGATGATAATAATACCCGAAACAATAATTATCCTCAATATATATATATATATATATATATATATATATATATATATATATATATATATATATATATATATATATATATATCAGTGGAACCTCTTTTATACGTTTTTCAGGGAACCAGATTGAAAAAATGTATTACGTAATGTGAAAAACTTATTAATGAAACTATTCAACATGTGGAGCATATGGGTTGGATCAAAAAATAAAACTCATACATACATGTAATGAATGTATAAACGAGAAACTTATAACAGAGGTTCTACTGTATATATATATATATATATATATATATATATATATATATATATATATTCATTATTCTATAATTATAATAATAATTTTTTTACCTGCCTTCTATTTTATCTCCTAATGTCATTTTCTCTAGGTTTAGCTCTGCTTACCCAGCTTACCCTGAGTGCTTGTCAATGGTGGTAGTGTTCTCTTTTCTTTTATCAATTAAGCACTAAATCTTCAAATACTGTTTGTGTTTTATGGTTTTATGAAACACCAGTAGACATTTTTGCCTTGGCAATATTTAAAACTCATCAAAATACTCCTACATTCAACCACACATCTTGAAAACTCGTAACTTGACTTTTCAAGAAACTTCATTTTTTGGGTAATTTTCAAGTTCCTTTCTTTTTGATAGAACTTGATGGTAACAATACGTAGTTCCTTTTTTGATCAAATAGGCTAACTGTATCTACCTAGTTCATTTTTTATTTTTATATTTGGTTAAAACGACGCACTATGATGACTAAGATCTATTGGCGTCGGATGAATGATTAATGAGATGTAGATTTTTATGGGTAATGGGAAGGATAGTGGGAAGGAAGTGGTCGTGGCCTATATTGTGGGAACCATCCCGGCTTCACCCTGGACTACAGAGGGAAACCACAAAAAAAAACTGTAAAGATAGGTGGTAGTGGGCATCGAACCGGGTCCGAAATGCCCACTGGCTACCAGGTCACATGAAGCAAGTGCGCTAACCACTACGCTACATGTGCCGGTTCTAGTTCCTTTATTTGAGGGAATTACACATCACCGAGTTTCAATCACCAACTTGAACGATGACCTATTCTAAGCACTTCATCGGTACTGCCGAGTGAAGGCACCAGATGGGAACGTTCCTACGTCAGGATATGTATCCTATGTATAATACGATATAACTCTTTCGTAGCTGAATGACCAATAAACAAAGTGAAGACTAGATAGTAGATGGGTTCATATGAAGAGGCATCTCTGTCCACAGGATAGACACATCGTCTTTTATTTATTCATCATTTGTGAACAATGGAATCAAGGTCCTGCAAGTGCCATGTAATAATGGGAATGATAGAGGGAAGGAAGCAGTCATGGCCGACTTATTGTAGAAACCATCCCGGCACAAGCCTAGAGTACAGAGGGAAATTATGAAAAACCCCTGTAAAGATGGACGGTGATAGGGATCGAACCGGGTCCTATATTCCCTGCACCTTCCGGATCACATGAAGCAAGCCCGTTGAACACTGCATGTGCCGGTGATTGATTGACACGGAAGTTCTTACCGACATTTGAGCCAACCCAGACGAACTGCATACAGTAAACTTTCATCAATTCATAACAAGTTCAGGTACCTAGAGTTTTCATCCATAATCTCAATTTTTAAAATATTTTGAGAATTCAAACTCTTATATTTCCAAACTGGTATTTTTGAGTTGATTGAATTTCGAGTTGAAAGCAGTTCACTGTAGTTCTTCAGTTGGACGGGTCGTACTTTATTCATCAAATAATCAAATATGCCAAAATATTGAAAATATAAAAATGAAATATGTTTTATTTGGTTTGCACATCAATGAACTCATTTTGTTTAAATAATAGGTTGTTTATATTTTGAGGCCTGTTTAAAAAGTTACTACAAAATACCAATTTTTCTTGAAATGTAGTCAATTTTACACAAACCCACATGTATATGCAACATATTCATTTGTTATTAAAAAAAGTTACGATTTCATATAAAAAATATATATATATTCATTTGTAAATGCCAAACTCCAGTCAACTGCATTTCTCCAACATATGAATATCAAAATATTATTTCATTCTACTGTATATCTATATTATTTTCATAATACAGTGCATAACCTCTATGCATTATTCCCAGATCCATTGCTTTCCTGCTTGTATC
Source organism: Brachyptera risi (assembly GCA_964007535.1). Lineage (NCBI taxonomy): Eukaryota > Metazoa > Arthropoda > Insecta > Plecoptera > Taeniopterygidae > Brachyptera > Brachyptera risi. The sequence goes on from OZ023326.1 coordinate 68,394,516, forward strand.
ATTCATTTTTTCTAACTCCACTCCCATATAATCAATTAATCAGCAATGCTAAATTTTCCTGTATGGATGGTTTTATTTTCCTAGTCCCTTGAAAAACGATGGATAGAGGTATAATCAATTCAAATGTTTCACAATAAGTGTATTGCCTTTTTTGAAAATATGATGAACAAGAGAAAGAGTAAGAAAACCAATGTTTGGTATAAAATCCAATTTTTTATTACAAATTTACAATAGGTACAGTACGGTACCTATATAATTCATTGCCACCAGCTTTCTCACTACAGTTCATAATATTATATGTATGCCTACATTTTGCTCAAGAACATAGTAATTAGGTTTTATAACTTTATATCCACAGAAGAAGGTAATTAGATTAGAGACTGATAATGTCATGCAGCCAAACACAAAAATAATATCCTGCTAAAACAGACGTCCTCACTTGACGTGCCCCTGCACAGCGCGTTTTGAAACGAATACACAAGCCAGCATGAAAGTGTTGTGCTGGTACGCACAGACAAGCCAAGATTGGTGAAGCTTATGAAAAAATTACAAAAGAGAAATTACACTAGCTTTCAAACAATGTTGTGCCTACCTAAATAACTTGATGTAAAAGAGTACATTATCCATTATTTATTTATTATTCTCAGTGAACAGCATTGTGTACAAATACGTTCTTCTGATTGAATGTGATGAGTTGATCTTATTTCTTGGATCAAATATAGGAACCGTACAGTCTCCAGAGCTATAGGCCTGAATCTTGGTGCACCCATATTGGGAAATCTTATGAGCGTAATCAGTCTTCTCACTACACTATCTAGTATTTACATACCAGAGGTTACCTATACTGGCTTTACTTATAAAATTGGTCAGTTATCTTTACTATGACATAATTTTGGTTATGAATTACGATAGTCATTTCATTTACTGCATTATCCTCCTTCAATTTGTATGATATTCTATGTATAATGAAAATACACCAATAAGAGTGATGAAAAAAAAATTACACATCCTAGCAGTCGCACAATTCCCAAAACAGTCTGTGCCTATCGTATATATTCTAGTACGCTTCTGGCTTTATAGAACAGCTGAGTTGACACGTTACATGATGAAAACAAATGTCACACCTTCTGTTCATCTGGCTCAGTCAGCCAAGGCACTGGCAACATTGCCTTGGAAGTAGAAGTCAAGTCAAGCATGGGTTTGAGACTTGCATGTGGCATCAGTTTTCATGAACATCATTTATATAATTATCATTTGCTCGGCCCCTAAACAACTTGGCTGTCGAGGGCCCAGAGGCAGTGTTGGTAGGGTTGTTGAGTCAATAATACAATACTCAAATGAATTCGATTCAAAGACCTAGACGAGAATGAGTACACAAGAGGCGCACAGTTTTACACGGAGAAATCAAGTTACAGGGTTCTTTTCAGAAACATCCACACTCATTACAGAAAGGCAAATTTTTTGAAAAAAAAAATAGTCCTACCATATTTATTTTTAATAGGCCCATAGGCCCACATATATATATATATATATATATATATATATATATATATATATATATATATATATATATATATATATATATATATATATATATATATATATATATATATATATATATATATATATATATATATATATACATATATACACACACAAGCTATATGGTGGCAAGAATGAGCAATTAGTTGAAAGATGTGAATTAAAACTTGTGCATTATGGGTCATGCACGACTCTTCTGCACTTCAAATTTTGATGCAACGCCAGCACTGATAGAATTGGACGGGTACTTGATAAATAATGATTAATGGCTTAGAACAAATGGTAGTCACTATGCTATACAAGACACACAAGGCAATGAAATGTAGTGATCTTCTTGTCTCCATTCATATGCAAGGTTACACGAGTGGTTTGAAGTATCAAAATTGAAAAATGTGGAGATTCTACCATCACAAAGAGATGCCTTCGGAAACCCGGGTAGGTGTAATGCATTACCTGGGTATTGTTCTGTTACCCGAAATATAGAAAATAGCATGCATAAATCGCAGAAACTAATGAATAGGAAGGACAGTCGATTGTATCCTCTACATATCGATATATTCAATGTACTGTGTAAACCTTCACCAACATGAACTGAAAATTAAGAACTTGATCTTTTCCATATTTGTTTCTAATGTGAAATCTCAATACACATTCTCAATAAAAATCTACACCTCTCCCCCCCTACCTCTTACAGTGGTGAAGATATGGTTTTGCAGTTATAAAAATGGAGAAAGACTTTTTTCCAAATTACTCAAGCTACCCAAAGGCATCACTATACAATATACACACTCAACTTTAATTTATGTACATACAATTTGAAAATGTGGGGTAAACCTTTTTAAATGATGCTTATAACAACCCCACCAATAGCTACGTCATACATGTGTGAACGAACGAGAGGGTGGTGATGCAATTTGATGAAGTTATAAAAGGTGAATGGACGTTCATCAAAACTAATGCCTTTTGGTTTGCAAGATTCAAACCCAGGCCCAACCTGACTTAATTTTCCAAAGAGGAGCCTCTCAGCAGAATGAGCCACGAGAGGCAGATGATGTGTGCTTCAACGCAGTCAGGCTCAGTAATCAATCACTGGGAAACAACCAATAGATGATGAAGCACTGAAATCTACAAATATATTGTCATCTTCAGCTTTTAAGCTAGACCATAAAACTTGGAACGTATTCTTCTTGATATCGTATGATTCAACAAGCAATTGCTTATCAAGATCGACAGCAAACAAGTAGATGATATCTTGAACCAAACACGTATTTGTACAATTTGATTTAAAATGTCCGACCGATTTAAAGGAATCTTCCGTGAGATTTGCGTCGAATATCATAAGCTCATTTGAGTACATTCCTAAAAATAAGAACGATTGTAAGACACTTATATTATTGACTGTGTGTAAAAAATAAATAATCTGTATTTTAATGGGGAATAAAAAAATGCACTCAAGATTGGAAAGTTTACTAGGCCCAGCAAATCTGACCTTTGAAACCTCACCATAAAGTTACCAACGGACAGTAACGCTTAAAAATAAAATGTGCGTCTACAGCTGCCAGTATGATTAGTGCAAGTATTAAGTTGTGGGAGTTAGTGATGGGGTGCAAGGTTAGGTTGTTACTGATACTAAAAGGTAGAACTGTATAATTAATACTAGGAAAACGCGGGATGCGCGTTGTGAGATGAGCTTAGAAGTATGGCGATCTAGAATGGAAAATAACTTGTCAGCTCAATTTACATCTACAAACCTTGACTTACTTCAAACGTTCAAAAACCTCACCTGCAACTTGTTGATATTTATAGTAACCTGCAACCTGTCGCATAAACACTTTGCTAAACCAATTGATCCAAATATTCAATAAAATGTACACGTTTATTGCGTTTTCTTCATTATTTCTCATTCGATTGTTGTAAAAATCTCTGAAAAGGTGTATAATAGTATTTTTCATATTCTGTAAGAATTTGAGAGCTTTTGAAAAATTCTTGTTTTTCAAGTATTTTTCCTCCGGGTTATTCTTATGAGAATTTTCCAAACTTTCCGATCATTTTCCGGAAAAACCTTCCGACCGATTTCTCTGAATAACAATCCCAACCTATTCTGGTATGACACCAACGTTCAGAAAAAGTTCCAAGTTGATTGATTCATTTCTCTGACCTGTATGCCGCGTACATAATTACAAAAAAAAAAAAAAAAAAAAAAAACATAAAAACGAAGCCCATTTTTTTTCAGGGTGTGAAATGGAAAGCTTCGCTACGCTCATCTAATAACTAGATATCTATTTGCACTGATAATAGAATAGATAAATGTGCATAGACATCTGATTGTATCAATGAAGTACTGGTATGTATCATGACTACATGATGACTGTCAACTAGCAACTGAACTGTAGATTGCCTTCCTGGTCTTTACCGGTATATTCTAGCAATAGATAATGTGGAGTCGCTTGCAGGATTCCCCCACAAAGTAATTACAGTAGAACCTCTGTTATAAGTTTCTTGTTTATACATTTATTACATTTATAAGTTTCATTTTTTGATCCAACCCATATGCTCTCCATGTTAAATACTTTCATCAATAAGTTTTTCACATCAATTCATTTTTTTAGTTTGGTACCCTGAAAAATGTATAAAAGAGGTTCCACTGTACTTGGAAATTATTTCATTAAAATATTTACATAAAGTTGTTAGGCATACCAGTGAGATAGATCACCTCCCCATATGGCATGGCAGTATTATAGCCCATGCTACAGTGTGAAGTCAGCGTTATCCAGTTGTTACGCTTTGGATTGTAGCTCCACACTTGTGGACCGAATACATAAATGCATCCCTTGAAAGCACAACTAGCTGCCGAATAGATTGGGCTGGGTAATGGAGCACATTGTTTCCAGTTTCCTAGAAAATGATAACTCATAAGATACAGTGGGTTCATGCCAATGCAGTTTTGATAAAATACATGTACTAGGGATGTCGGCGGGTAGCAATTTTTGGAGTCGGGTACCCGTCATCATTACCCGGGTAATCAATTTTTTTCAATCTCAACTATGCTTATCTACTTTTCATTTAAATATATTTCATCGTCTTATTTACCATCTTTAGGTTACCATTATTAATGTTGCAACTATAAACAGTCTGCTCATATCATACCACTGACCCTCTCAGCACAACATGATTTACCCAAACACATTGATTGAGTCAACTTGAGTGAATGTGGCATGTCCCCTTTTTTTTGTAAACAAAGGGCCATGTGTTCAAGCGGTATGCAGAAGTGTTGGAACTGTGGTCGCTACGAGTGCCAGAGTGGTGGAGGGGGAGGGAAGAAGCAGCACGTGCGAGCCAAATGCGACTGGTGATGTTTATGGTCTAGAGCAGTGGTGACCAACCCATGGCCCGCGGGCCAGGGCGTAATTTCAGTGGCCCGCTGAGGAATTGAATGAATTGTACTTTTATTTAACATGTGGAAATCAAATGGCCCACGGGCCAAGACGTGGGTGAAAGTGTCAAAGACGAGGTAATTCTCTACCTAGCCGCTACTACATTAATACAAATAATAATCAACGTTATGTCGTGTAAATCAAAACAAAACAGTGTATCAAAAACAGTACCACATGCGGGACCGAACACGCGCAAAAGGTTAGCTCGCTACCACTATAATACGCTACCGGTGAGATTGGAAATTGAAGCACAAAATCACATTCACAGTGAGTGAGTGAGTCAATTTCCCTTGGTCACTTTTAGTTTTGTCATGTGTTGTGACGGCAAGAAGTGTTTCGGAGCGGAATTAACATTATGTCAAAGTGCAAAGCAACCAATAATGAATATCGATTATTTCAGGAAAAGTGGACGAATATGTACTCTTTTACCTTTGAAATACAAATCGGTGTGTTGTCAGTGATTTGGCATTTTAAAAAATCAAAATACTTTGAGCAAAGGCCTACAATAAAAAACGTGATGTTTTTCTTTTTTTCCCTTGTCTTCTCATCTGAATCCATTCAAACGTTCCATCAAAAGTCAACAAAATACACCTAAAATTATGGTTTGAAAAAAATTCTCTGCGGGGCTAAAAATGGGGGGCCTTTCCCCCCAAACCTCCCGCGGGTCACCGGCTTCGCACATACTACCCTGTATATGCTAATCGTTATCATCAAGTGTAGCATACCCAGCAAAATAATCACTGCACGCCGCTGTATATATAATACATTATTTTTTTTTAGTGAACTTGTGTGGCCCACGGTGATATTTGGAAAATTTAGATGGCCCCCTGCCCAAAAAGGTTGGTCACCACTGGTCTAGAGAGTAGTAGAGGAGACCCGAATTTTTCCGTTTCTCTGGCCACACAAGCGTGCTTTGTATCAAGTCATCTGTCAGTGAAAATGAAAAACGAAAGCTCGCGTCGTTAGATGTGGCAGGTACCCGGGTAAGGAATTTTGGAGTCAGGTAGTGGTGTACCCGTACCCGGCCCGGGTACACGGGTACCCGCCGACACCCCTAACATGTACTAATATTCATGTTGTAGATCATGAACATGTAATAAACATTTATACCAAATGGTTTAAAGGAACTGAGAAAAGAGGGTGTACCTGTTTTTAAAAGAGGTCTACACCAATTTTTGTTGAAAGAATGTTTTTACTCTGTAAAAAGTTCCATTTCATTCTGTAATGAATTGTAATGTATTTTTTCTTGGGATCATGACACCGACTCATATTATGTAAATAATCTATAGTCAATAAATTGAATAATGAATAATAATGAATAATGAAAATGTATGCGATTGACCATGCAAACGATTGATTTAATTCCGTTGGCCTGTTTGCTGTAGCACTGGAAGTCTACGAACGCAAGCTTTCACGTCGTATATTTTCTTGATCTTGTTTCGAAAAAAATATCAACCTGATTTTTGTGAAATTTTACTATCAGGAATAAGCTAGGTTCATGCCAATACATATTTTTTATCAAATTCACATACGTAGCTTTGCATGAGAAGGACAACGCAAACAATTGAATTTTTAAAAAATGCTTACTTGCTCTTTTAGAGAGTAATTAGGTAGATAGGCAGATCATAGGCCTATGGTACTAGGAGACTTATAAAGCTATAACTAAGCATGGTACATGCTTTATGTTTTGGAAAATATAAACAAAGCATTTGAAATAATCAATTCGAAAGAGTGATAAAATTGTGCGATGTTCAACGAAAATAAATATCGTTAGGCTCATTATGAAAGTATTCAAGTACTGGTAGGGCCTATGTGCTAGTACTGTATTATGTAAACTGAAATTATATTGATAAGAACTACAACCATAGACAATACATTATTTACATCACTTTCTAAACAAATTAGTTCTGCTATTTTTTGGGGTAAATGAGATGTTTAATATTGAATGGATTTTTTCTTACCTCAAGGTCAACTTATGTCAATATGATCTACGTACACTGGTACTTACTTTTAAATATATCAAAATATTGACACTAAATCATACCTAACAATGAGAAATACAAAATAATTGCATATATACCATGTTGGTGCTAGATCTACTCTGAAAAGGAAGCATGTTTCAATACGTATATTACTGTGAAGTAATAATATGTATTAGGTCTGCACAAACTACGGTATTTTAGAATATACTTTGACTTGGCCAACAGAATGTACAAATAAATTTGGACAAACAAATTTTTAGAATTATCATGGCAGTTTTTCTTGTTCTGCCCCAAAATGTTCATAAGATACTAAGATAGGATTACATAATACTTGGCAGCACTCCCTAGTTTCTATTTGAAAATTGTATAATTTATTTACATGCTGATCACGCTTTGATTCTAAGCAGTCTTGTGAAATTTTAGAAGAATCATTAAATGAAATGAATGTTAATGTGAAACTAGTGGAACCTTGGTTAAGAAATGATAAAATGAAACTGACTATAGATAAAACTAGAGCTACGATACTGTACGAAAAGATCTAGGAGAAAAAATAAATGACTAACTAGAGGAAAGTAAAATTAGATTTTAAAAGAGATTAAATATGTACGAGTATGTGTGATTAACTAATTGTAGATGACTGTTTAAATTTTAAATGGCATGCAGATGAGCAGATGATATAGTTGAAATGATGGCAAGTTGGTTTATAATATATATATTGGGTTCAACGACGCACTGTAATGATGACTAAGATCTATTGGCGTCAGATGAATGATTAATGAGATGATGAGATGAAGGTTTTATGGGTAATGGGAAGAATAGTGGGAAGGAAGCGGTCGTGGCCTATATTGTGCTTGAACCATCCCGGCATTAGCCTAGACTATAGAGGGAAACCAAGAAAAACCCCTGTAAAGATGGATGGTAGCAGGGATCGAACTGGCTCCGACATGCCCACTGTCTCCCGGGTCACATGCAGCAAATGCGTTTACCACTCAGCTTCCTGTGCCGGTAAGTTGGTTTATTAAGAAGGGTGAATGGTTGTCAGATAGAAAATGCTATTGTTGTTATACCAATAAATTATTGCGCCACATATAGATTATGCCAAGGTGAAAGAAATTTGTGCAGCTTCATGTTGACTGAATATAAAGCAATGTATATACCTTTACCTAGTAATACACTCACACTAACATAATATTTGAAATGAAAAAAGGATTAGTGCCCAAGTACCGTTAATGAAGTGAAAAATAATAGTGACATTCACAAATATAGTACACACACTAGAAATAAAAACAATGTAACAGATGTGGGCCTAATATCAAAGTCAGAGGAAAATTGCATTTATATCAAGGGAATGGGAATTTTCAATAGAATTCCTGCAGAAATTGGATTTTTTAGGACAACTGAAGAATTTAGAAGATGTAGAAAAATTATGATAAATGGGTATCTTGTTCTCAACAAACAAGAACAAAAATTGAATAACTGGAATATTCCAGGAGTGTTAAAATTAAGAATATTGCATCTGGCCTAGTGATACTTATTAATTATGTACATTTTAATGAATGTATTGTGATGTAGAAAGTTATAGTTCAATGCTGAATAAAGATATATACTCCTACTATATATCCTATGTACTACTACTCTATATTTCAAGTTATGTAGTGCCAGATTTTGTAAACTTACAACTTATCTAGGTAAGCTGCTGGTCATTCTACAGCTCCATTATATTTGTGTGAGTACTATGTATGTATCCATGAAAGAAGATTGTCTACCAATATAACAAATACAAATATCACCGTCATATTTGTACATCTGTAATATTTGAAGGCCAATGATTTTTCAGGACTGGAGCCACAGTTAGAAACACATCTACCTCTTTCAAAAACATTCAATGTTCAAAGCCGCAGCTAGGTTCTATAATTCCTGATAATTTTACAATCATTTCCAAGTTAATAGGCAGACCAACTTTATCTCATAAATGAAAGTATATATTTTTTCTTTCCACATCTCTCAAACTTTTGACATTACTCATTCATATTTATATATATTTATAGTTACCAATTTTTTAAATCGAAATATCTATACGCCTACCAAACACATGAATAATACATGTGACACAGGCCTACAAAAAAAAATACAAATATTCGAATAATACAAACACCTAAATGAATGAATCATCAAAATGTACATATAATTTAGAGGATAATTAGTTACTAATTACTTGAGATTGTGTTGTATCTGTTCACAGCATCTGCAATGACACGATACTTCCCAAATCCTCCCATAACGTATATTTCATTGCCAAGGCAGCAAACCGATTGGTGTCTGCATTGATGTTCCAAACTGTCAAAAATAAGAAATTTATCATATTATACTATAGATAAACGATAATCAACCTGCGAGATATAAAATTATCATTGGAACGAATATATTTTTCAACAGTATTTTTACTATGTAAATTATTTATACTAGGCAAACGCGTTATGTGTTTCCGCGTTGATGGATGAGCTGGAACATATCAACTTATCTTTGGATTGGTTATTATATATATATACACCTTGAGATCCAAACCATTACATCACTGCCATCTTATTTTCCATTAATAATTTATATAATAATAAAGAAGGCTTTGTTTTAATCGTTTACAATCAAGTGGTGACACTTGTTGCTTTGATTTAATAGGTATCTTAATAGCTTTGAATAATTGACACAAATAACATTATATATTTTTTTACATCGAAACGGCTGATCCGATTTGACTAAAAGTTCGGAATAATGTGTATCATTGTCAGATTGAAATTCTCTGAGAATTTGAATGCTCTCAGACGAAATATTTTTCACGAATGTTTTCCTCTGGCTTATTCTAATGGGATTTTTGAAAACTTTGGAATGAGTTTTCTCAGAAGTTGTTCAACCGATCGTGCCTCAAAACTATACAGCATCAAGTCAGATAGGGGTTCATGTGTGTCCCAAGTTTCAACTGATTTTGAATTTTTGTCTGACCTGTGGAGCGCGAACAAAAAAACAAAAAAAAAAAAAAAAAAAAAAAACAGGCACTTTTTTTTCGGTATAGTGTAATTGAGTCTTCGCTTCGCTCATCCAATAAATTATTAATGGAAAATAAGATGGCAGTGATGTAATGGTTTGGATCTCAAGGTGTATATATATATAACTAGGCAAACGCGTTATGTGTTTCCGCGTTGATGGATGAGCTGGAACATATCAACTTATCTTTGGATTGGTTATTATATATATATACACCTTGAGATCCAAACCATTACATCACTGCCATCTTATTTTACATTAATAATCTATATAATAATAAAGAAGGCTTTGTTTTAATCGTTTACAATCAAGTGGTGACACTTGTTGCTTTGATTTAATAGGTATCTTAATAGCTTTGAATAATTGACACAAATAACATTATATATTTCTTTACATCGAAACGGCTGATCCGATTTGAGTAAAAGTTCGGAATAATGTGTATCATTATCAGATTGAAATTCTCTGAAAATTTGAATCCTCTCAGATGAAATATTTTTCACGAATGTTTTCCTCTGGCTTATTCTAATGGGATTTTTGAAAACTTTGGAATGAGTTTTCTCAGAAGTTGTTCAACCGATCGTGCCTCAAAACTATACAGCATCAAGTCAGATAGGGGTTCATGTGTGTGCCAAGTTTCAACTGATTTTGAATTTTTGTCTGACCTGTGGAGCGCGAACAAAAAAACAAAAAAAAAAAAAAAAAAACAAAAAAAAAAAAAAAAAACAGACACTTTTTTTTCGGTATAGTGTAATTGAGTCTTCGCTTCGCTCATCCAATTATTTTTTATTTTGAAGTTACACTTTAGAGTTTTCTACATCACAAAACCACAACCACTGACTAAGGCAGTGGCTGAAGCATCTACAAATCTTGTGTGTTAACTTGTGTGAATGTATGTCATTGTATTCTGACAATGGGCTCTCCACAACGAGTTTCTTAGCTCATTTACTTGTAACTTATCTAGTTCATAAACTCCGTATGTGATTGACGACGTAAAGGATTGAGTTCGTCTCGAATGCCTGCTCGATCATAAATATAAATTGGCTGGCTCCACCTGGTTCTTATCTTTTTATCATGAGTTTATTGGAAGTTGGAACATTACTGGAGTAATATGAGGTATTTCTATTTTTAAAATCATTTGAATTGCATAAATCAATTGAATACAAAATATATCTGAAAATAGTTCTATTCTGGTATTGGCTCTTGCTTAGAATGGTAGGAGCTTCAAGGGAGAAACAATTATATTATCTGGGTATTAGGGCCTTTAAATGCTAAATTGTATACTGTACCCCCTTACCTAGTTTCAAAAGCCCACGTTTCACTCCATTGATTGTATCGCCAGACAGACTTATTCCAATTACTATGACCCCACAGAAACTCTCCGCCAAGTATCAGCAGATCCTGACCTGTTGAATGTTTTGAAACGGTTTAATATGAGATTAAAATAGGTACTAGGCTATAAAGAAAAACCGAATAAATACAATTCCGATACATACCTTTTACAGTCACAACTCTGTAGCCGTTGGGCTCGATTGACCCTGGCTGTTCGGCTTTACTCAAACGTAGACGTGGTACCAGTTTATTATCTTTAAAAGCAATCAGGTATGGTTTTGGTGGATCGAAGCAGTGTCCAACAACACAGGGTACAAGATTTAAAACTCGAGGAGGAGTGCACAATAGTTCCTTAGCTTTAGAAACAATGTCTTCTTTACCGTTATCAATATCACTGCCTGGATTCAGTTCAGATGAATCAGGAATGTTATCCTCCATTGCAGAAGACATTTTTGCTGTTGCCTCAATTTGAGTGCTTGCTGAAGTATTTAGGTTGGTATTTGAATCTCCATTGTCAACTGTACCGAGAAGTTTACTCTCTTTCATCTGGAGTATACACTTTAATATCTGAGAGACAACAACACTCTCGCTAAGACTTGTGCAAAGCAACATGGTTCTGATGTCGGATGGAGAAGCGTCTGAAAATCTGACGCATTTCAATATTCGTAAGCGATACTGTTCTCTATTGGATGCTTCAACATCTTGTAGCCAACTTGTGCATGCCTCAAACACCTCAATCTCTCCATTAGCAGCATGCAAGCCATTATCCAATAAATAATCTTCTAGTTCTTCTACTGAGAGTTTAAGAAAATTGGAAGATTTTTTAATTTTTGAAAATTCCCATAAAGCTTGTGCTCTTACTTTACGATAGAGATTTGTGAGGTTGAGTGCATCTGCGTGAGCCATGATTGGCAAACAATTGGCTACGGTTAGCCATTTCTGTACAATGAGATCCACACACTCCTGCTGCAAAGATTCAAATTGCAGCATGCAAGAAGCTTGCAGGACTGAAAGTATTTCATCACACTTCTGTTTACTCAGCAACTCTTTGCCTCCGTAGCATATTGATCTTAAAACTGTATTCATTGCTTGGGGATCCAAATCCTAATAGAAAAGCATATAAATTAGTTTCAATTGATAGTAGGCCTATAGGTAACCAGTGAAAATTATCAATACCGGTAAAGTGGGGTGATTTTAACCCACTGGTGTGACTTTGACCCTTTGTCGGAAGAATTTCAAACTGCCACAAATGAGAAAGTTTTGATTTTATCATATCCATTTTGATACGTATTTTGATTTTGATATGTATCTATTGAGATTAAAAAAAAATGAATACGATGAAATTGAAATTTTTTCATTTGTAGCGGTTTGAAACTTTTTCCAACAAAAGATCAAAGTCACACCAGTGGGTCAAAGTCACACCCTCTTTACGGTATCTAAGTTTAAAAGCAAATTAATACTGGTACCAAAATGCAATCCATGTGTTCTTATGCAAATAAGAAGTGAGGAGGAAATTGTGTGTAGGCCTAAACAGTATAATCCAGAGATGACGTCGACTATCAATCAATCGATTATCAAACATTGAATCACTGATCAATTTACATCAACCAGTAATCGATTAACAATTATTCATTGATGTTTTGAAACGCCAATCAAAATTGCATGCCTGATTCCAAGACAAATGATTGGCTAATATGGGTCAGTCAAACACGCGTGTAGGTGTGGTGTCTACCATTTTCTTTTACGTAATATATATAGGCCTATAACTATATATGAAGAATGGTATCAACTCAATGAAATTATTGACATTATGTTTGCGAATTATTTCCTTGATCAATCAAATAATCAATTATTATTTTGTAGTTGTAAAATGGCCAATTATTGTTTGATGTGTTGTAATTATTGTACCGGTACTATAAAAACTCCGGTTAATCGATCTAACTTTTGGACACCAAATGGCTCATGTAACCCCAATAAAATGTATGCTACGTAAATTCAATATTTTGAATTAGGCCTACAATTAGTTTTGAAACTTTTACATTATTACAAACACATCATATCAAGATTCATCATAGTACACATGTGCCATCCACAGAGACTTTTCAACAAATCAACAAATGTATTATTCGTAAAACCGGACCTTGATAATTTTTGTATTGTACTGTATTGCATTTGATTTGTATCAAGTTGGATCACCAACTTTTGTGAACAGTTGACAACAAAGTGTTTCTTCTTCAATCGGGAAATATCCAAAATATGAATTGATATCTCCAAATTTAGCCCCAAAAGCCTATTATTTGGTTCAATGATAGTATTGATCATCAGAAACATCAGAAACGAAGAGACTGACAAAGAGTACTGATTTTTTCAATCTTATGAGATTAAAATGCAGACTTGAAGATGATTGGATCATGTTTCTTAGAGGCCTATTTATTCTTTCATTTCATGTTTTTCTTTATTATATAGGCCTACTGATCAAAACTTTGGAAAAACATTTAGTCCCTAACTAACAAATTTAAAATTAATATAGAGCATTGAAAATCAGACATGAAAACATCAACTCAGCAATATATAGAATCCCCTTGTTTCGATTCAAAAATCAATGTACTGTATCGGAAGGAAATTTACGGTATATCGATTCATCAAAATATCGATTTAGTCTGCGGCATCACTAGGTATAGGACTATAGGTAGGATGAAGCTGCATCATGGACAACGAGGCTAATTTTATGGTTCAAACCTTACTGTACCTAACCCTAACAATCACCCACCATGACCGAAGGTAACCTTAAAACAGATAGGCAGGTCACAATAAATGTGTATTGGCCTACCCCAATAGGCCTAGGCCTATTGGGGTAGGCCTATGCCAATGCTATGGCCTAGCCTAGTTAACAGGTGGTGGTCGAAAATTGATAGGCCTGGTATGCCTCTAGCCAATGCATCTATAGGCATATATCAACTATCAACCATATACGCAACTACTAGGCACAGGCCCAGAAGCTATATAACCATTGATTTACAAAAAATGTCATGCACCCAACAGAAACAACAAACTAGACTTGGATAATATTTTATAAATAGACGTATTTAGTTCCCCTTTCTTTTTATGATTTTGTGATAAGACCAGACCTAGAATACCTACTCCTTACCTTAATTTCAATCTCCTCTTGATCTTTCTCTGTAAAGTTGTGGCAAAACATGGCATGGAAGTACGGGCTATGTTTTGAGAGTACTTTTCTATGACAAGGAAATTTCTCATCACCAACTTTTAGTACCACATCACTTGGACCAAACTTGTCCAACGTTTCCATATTTACTGCAAATTTGTCAGACATTCTACGACGCCGCAATATATTATTCATTAATTTTGTATAATCTACGTATCACGAGTTGTAAAAAGTAACCTTCGTAGGGCCTAGGCCTACATGCTTCATAAACACAATCACAAGTTCGTGCGCAT
>OZ023326.1:68414300-68444300 GCA_964007535.1 Brachyptera risi
CGTGTGCGTACAAATTGGACAGAAATAGTACAGAATAACTTTCCTACTTAATTAAAATTGCATAGAATATTATAAATATAAATGCATGTTGCCTATTCTAATAACTGGACTCAGGTCTAATATGACTCTTTCTCTTGAATTGTTATCAGTTGCCATGCCGAACAGGACCACAGACGACACATGCCCGTATCAACGAGGAACAAAACAAGAAATGTCTTATTCAAATAAGCAGATTCAAATTCTCCCTAGTCATATCAGGTCTCACAAAAATATTGCAACGTGTAAACGAGGTGGTGAGTGAAAGTAATTTATTTTATTTATTTCCAATTGATTTGTTTTTCAGTACATGAGTGGCTTTGTGCTGACTTGTATTGCTGACTCTTTAATAGACCCCAATTGAAAGATTACTGGTCTCCATTTAAAATGTAAACATACCGTTTTTAAAAACTAAATAGCCTACCAAAGTCAGACAGAAGTTCAAAAATTCATTATAGAGTCCTATCATGGTATTTTAATTAAATATACATATTTCAATGACTTCTTTCTTGCCATGTTATTCAACAACTTTTGTGTCTCTGCCCCTTGACTTCAGAAAACATACTTTATTATTATTACTAGGAAAACGCGAGATCTGCGTTGTGAGATGAGCTCAGAAGTATGGATATATAGAATGAAAAATATTCCATCAGCTGAATCTACATTTACAGACCTTGGATTACTTCAAACGTTCAAAAACTTTACCTGCAACTTGTTGATATTTATAATGCTGCAACCTGTCGCATATACACTTTGCAAAACCAATTGATCCAAATATTCAATAAAATGTACACTTTTATTGCGTTTTCTTTGTTATTTCTCATCTGATTGTTGCAAAAATCTCTGAAAAGGTGTTTAATTATTCATACCTGGTGAAAATTTGAGAGCTTCTGAAGAATTCTTGTTTTTCAAGTATTTTTCCTCCGGGTTATTCTTCTGAGGGTTTTTCAAACGATTTTTTTCCGTAGAAACCTTCAGACTGATTTTGCTGAAAAACAATCCCAGCTTATTCTGGTATGACATAAAGATGTAGAAAATGTTTCAAGTTGATAGGTATTTTTTCCTGACCTGTATGCCTCGTACAAAATTACAAACAAACATAAAAACGAAGCCCATGTTTTTTTTTGATATGTAAAATGGAATCTTCGCTACGCTCATCTAATTATCTCTTACAGTTGCGCATAAATGCAGGGTGGCAAGTTCCTTATCCTTGTTCACAACTGTTTGACTGCCTCCCTAACCTTCGTACGTCTGATGGTTTCACGATCTTAGTAAAGCTTTCGACACCATAGACAACAATCTTTCCCTTCATAAACTGATTAAATTCAGTTCCCTAGAAATTCGTGGCTGTGCCAATAAATGGATTACATCTTTCCCATCCCATAGAACCCAAGTCATCCATATCAATTCCCTCAACTCTGCCCATTCATTTCAAACCCACAGTCTCTCAACATGGTGTACCCCAGGGTTCTGTCTTTTCCCTCTCCTCTTTTTGCTCTACGTTATCAACTTCCTCAATCACTACATGTTGGGCATCTATTCCAATTTGCTGGTGATACGAATCACCCATAACTACTCCAAGAATCAACTCTTATCTCATTTCCCTCCAAACTGCCAACTGTCAAACTTCACTAATATCCTCCTATTGTTTAAATATATCTTACACTGCAACTCACTAATTCTATTTTTATAAACTTCCATAATAAGTCTAACCCACCCATCGTTTCCCTACTGATATTATGAGTATTGATGGCAAAATCATACCCGGTGCTTCATCAACAAAATTTCTCAGAATTCATATACTGTACCTCCCAATCTACACTGGTCCCTACACATCAGATAAACCACTTCCAAAATTGGAGTTGCTTCTTTCCTACTTTGTCGACTAAAAAATAATTGTCAGCCCTCATGCCCTCTTACTCGTCTACCATGCCCATTTCCACTCGCATCTATCTCATGGACTTCTTTTCTGGGGTTCCTTCCCATCAGCGGAACGAATACTAATCATGCAAAAACAAGCAATACGTATCATTGTCGGCATTTCATTCATTTTTTCATGAAATGAAGAAAGTTCGTCATGTAAATCACATTTCACTAA
This sequence comes from Brachyptera risi, assembly GCA_964007535.1. Classification (NCBI taxonomy): domain Eukaryota; kingdom Metazoa; phylum Arthropoda; class Insecta; order Plecoptera; family Taeniopterygidae; genus Brachyptera; species Brachyptera risi. The sequence goes on from OZ023326.1 coordinate 68,416,435, forward strand.
CTTAAAAATCCCCACCCTCACATGTACTCTCATCCGAATTGCCAGTTCCTATATTCACTCCAACACCTTTCACTTTCCTAAAAATTCCTCCATCCATAACTCCCCCACTAGTCACAGTAACTGAATCCGTTCTCTTACACACTCCCACGCTTTTGCTAAGAGAAAGCCTTACCGGTACCAAGCTTTCATCTTTTATACAACCTAAAATCTTCACTCAATGAATTTCTCATTTCAAAGCCACACTGTACAACCATTTCATCATCATACATTTATGATCTGTCTTTTTCAACCATCTCATTGTTGACTCATTTTCATTTTTACTTCCAAGTTGTGATATTCCCTATGTCTTGTATTTTATGTGCAAATCTTTGGAACAATAGATAAATTAACAAACTTTTCTTCCGTGTTTTCTTTCTCCACTTTTTTTGTTCATTCCTACGTTTTCTATCCGACAATATTGTAATTCTATTCTGTTATGATAAGTTCTTGTCCGTGGTGGCCGCTCCTCGACCACACGGCGCCGACATGGAGCGCAACTGTTATGAGTCACTGCTAATCGTGTTGGACACATTAGAACGATGCCTTAGCAACCAGCCAAAAGATACTGCTCGTTTCGACGAAGCCATGAACGTGAAGCTGTTGCTCAGAGAGATTTGTCAGTTCATAGGTTAGTACAATGTAATCTTGATAATTACTTTGATGAGTGTGTCCTCATCCCATTACCGGTACCTAATTCTATTATCAATTTTTATGATAGATTTAGCAAGATATTTCTTTGCTTTATTTTCATCCTAGATAATAATCTTTCTGGAAAGTAGTTGAACTGTTGTTACAGGTACTGAAAGATAATATTGTTCTAATGTGCCCTAGTCTTATTGAATTCAATGCATTTGTAAATCTTTATTTCTGTGAAAAAAAGAGAACAAAATAGAGCCAAATCACACGCAAAACACAGACGAAAACTGAATGATATTGAACAGGTGAAATGGGGGTAAAAAGAGGGATTAAACAGAGACAAATATCGACCGACACAAGGTTTATTTTTGTTCTCGATCACCTGTGTTTCGTCCATATTGTGTCTGGCCAAAACAGAGGCAAAACAAAATCATTTTTGAACATAATTGAGGGACGTAATTTGCCGTATAATTTCAGTATGAGCTGTACATGTACTGGGTAAAAATTATACATGTACTGGGTGTACACAGCTCATACTGAAATTATACGGCAAATTACGTCCCTCAATTATGTTCAAAAATGATTTTGTTTTACTAACTTTATAACTTGCTGCTTTATAGTTTGGGTTATTACAGGTAGGCTTATGATATTATCATAATTAGGGCTTTTCGCACAGAGCTTTTTGAATTCAAGCGAGTTTCAAGCAAGTTCGACTTATTTGTGAGCGAGACTTGAGCAAATTCGAGTACAATTTTAGTTCGAGCGAGCGAGCCTAATTCAAGCAATCAAATTCAACTTGATTTAAAATTGAATAGAAAAATAGAGAAACAAACTTTTCCACAAGTTTCAGACACTGTACCGGTATTTTCGAAAAGTTTTTCGAAAAGTATTTTCGAAAAGTTATTCGAAACTTGAAGTTTCAATCTGGAAAATGATATTTTCAATCGATTTTGAGTCGTTGATCTTGACTTGTTCTCGATTGACAACAATTTTGAGACTCTCACAGCCCTAATCATATGGTTGTAAGTCGATAAACCTCTGCTCCTAAAGACCACAATTGACTATTTTTTTATTTTTTATCAATAAATGTTGATGAAAACTGTAAATTACATTTAATTCTCATTGTAATTTTAGAATCTAACGTCTGCTTGACAACATAATCTATGTAGACCCATCTTCATTTAGATCTAATACAATTAATAAGTACTCTTTTCTTGTAGATGTGCCAAATGACAATCCAAGTGCAGCACAACTTAAACACTTGGCCTCTAAAGTACTCTTTGCTTTGAGTCTCAATTTCTTCAATGCTGTTTTCAACAGAATATCAGCTAGGTGGGTAATATGTTTCACTGTCGTGATAACTTAATGAATCATAGGATACATTAGATTTGATATATTTGCTCTGTTGCTAGAGTGCTGAACAATCGTCCAGAAGCTGATTGGCCATCCTGAATGACTTTTTGTTGTTTCCTTCATTTGTTTGAATCAAGATGCATTGAGGGTTGCGTTGGTTTGCCGGTTGGAGATGGTGTCCTCACTTCCTATCCCTCCCATGTTGAAAATATGTTCCAATTCACGGTCCACGTTTAAAGAACTATTGACCGTGCGTAGATAAGTGCTCATACAAGGAACTAACTCTACGTGCACGTCGGTTTAGCTAATAACAGCTGGCATCAAATTTGCCACCATCTCTCGGCGGCAAACCAACGCAACCCTCAATGCATTTTGATTTGAATGTATGACATACTGGAATGAGTTTGTAATAAGAGGCTGTGATCGCTTCCTTCCCAAAATAATGAAACTTTTATCTACCGTTTTTCAAGGGACCTGGAAAAGGATCCTGCAGGAAAATGATTCATACAGGAAGATTTCACGTTTGTTGTATGGCAGTGGGATGGGACAAAAAATTGGTAGGAGCAGGAAAAGGATTATTCTAGGAACAAGAAATCGAGGTTTCACTGACTGTTCCTTATCCAAAATATCTTATAAAATAACTTTTCCCGTCATATCCATTAGCTTATTTTTTAATTGCTCTCAATGTGATAGATACATTAGTAGAAGGCAGTCTAGACGGCAGTTGGCAGACGTAAATAATGAGAAATGGGAGTCAAGTGCATGTGAGTTCATGAGGTCCGTGAAGGGAACATATTGTAGGCCTATTGAAAGTTGACACATAGATTATTGAGACATAGAAAGAGAGAGACACTCATTATAGCATAGATAATAATAATTGTTGACAGGCTAGTTTGTTTAGCCTGCTGCTTGTTCTTTCAAGTCGTCAATATGGCCAATCTGACACACGGCTGAAAGCCCGTTGTTTTTTATTCAATATCGAATTCACGTTTGATATCGCAATAATCAAAAATCAAATTAATTGATTTTGATATCGATATCGATCGAAATATTCAATATCAGTTGGTAAGCCTATTATAGATGCTATTTTTTCGTAATTGTATCAATTGGGGAGTAAAAGAGTGTACTGAGTTAGAGAATTTTGAAAACCAAAGTGCATCTGCAAATGCAGGTGGCAGATGAGGTATGGGTTCAATCCAATGGTGGACACCATTTTAAAATACTTTTTACTTTTTAAAATAATTTTTAAATTTTTAATATAAATTGATGTGTTTCTCTTATACGTATAGGCCCACCTATTGTACGATGTATAATTGGTTTACCGGTACAGTAACGTCGTTATGCTACAGAATGTTGTTGCACTACAAAACATGATGTTTCAAAATAATGCCACTTCTCAAATTCTGAATGCTATGAAAAGAAAAATTGAAAGCAATGTTTAGGCCTACATGTCTCTAAGCCTAGGCATACATTTTGATAATTTTCTCCGAAACCAACTCTGGCTCTGAAATCAGGAAACTGATGGCAACCGTACCAAAAAGTAGTTTTAAGATGACGCCCATTTTCCTCCACGCTAATACCTTACGAAATAAATATATCAAAATATTTATAATAACCTATATCATTATACTGTAGGCTAGATTGTAAATATTGCCAACATTTTAAATGATATATATTTTTTTTTTTCAGACTACAGGAACTGAGTGCATGCAGTGAAGAAAATCCAGATTATAGCGACATAGAACTTATTCAACACATCAACGTTGATGTAATACGACTCTCCAGACTTCTCAGCGGTCAGTATTTAAAATTTCTCAGTTTCTTCGTAGATGTATTTCCCAGGAATGGCAACCGAAGGTTTGAGGATGGATTCTGGACGCTGCTTGACATTTTCAGATTCAATTTGAGATACAAACTACCATGTTGGAGATTTTATTTTTGAATCTACTGTATTATAGTGAAATTGCTTCGTATCATGGTATCACACACAAAAGTCACCAATCCATTTAACAGTCATTCACATCATCGTACATGTTACAGGCCTAGTTATGATCCGTTGTCAGGTGAAAATAGTCAGCCAGTTCTACCAACTGATAATTAAGTTTTAATTTGTTAATTATTGATTAAGGTTTTAAAATGACATAAAAATGTGATTAATTAGCTAATTATTGCAAATTTCACTGATCACCAGAACTTTGGTGATCATCACTTCATGATTTGTATTTGTGTCACCTTTACTCACGTGTGTTATGAAATTTGACTCATTGAATTCAGTGATCAGCAGTTCTGTCATCAAGAGTTTAGTGTAGATTTTAGTAAAAAAATAATTAAGCCTACCGTATATCATTTTTGTTCTAATTGTATTTCAATTGAATTCTGATTAGAATACATATTAGACTTGATCCCCCCCCCCCCCCCCCACCATAGCTGTGGCACTGGTAGGAACTTTTTTGTCTGAGAAAGAGGTTTGTCTCAGCTCTCAGGACTGAATTGGTCTAGATTTAAATATATTTATGACATTTTATCACTTTATACAAATCCATAGTGAGTTCAATAAACAATATTGCATTCATAGATTGATTGTCAGTGTGCTAATAATGTGAACTTTATTTCCTCTGTAGAGTCCATCCAAAAGTTTCGTCTTTTGAAGAAATCTGCCCATCTTGTTTTGATGACATCTTTAGAGAAGGCTATCTGGAACTGGATGGATACTTATCCCAATGAATTTGCAGATCTTCAGGTATAAATATATTCACAATTTTGTTGGTTCCATTTCATGACAATTTCTTTTGAAAGTAGTGGAGGGAAATCTAAAACGTAATTATTTTCTACCGTGGGTCAAGAACTTGATCACGTATTAAATTGAAGCTGTGGCTTGATGATAGGACATGAAACAGGCACAGTAACTAATCAGAATTACTATTAGATTTGTAATTAATTTTGAAAGTCTTGTGGTGGAGTCTTTTTATTTCAGTACATTCTATATTGTCATGGGTTGAGCACTTGTATAGTGAAGAAGTGAGAAAAAAACCTCCTTGTTTCAGCAGAAAAAGCCAAATGAGGAATTATCTAAGAATTGCGAGGGTTTATTTGATATTCTGGACAGCTTTGCTGACAACAAAAAAGGCCGAGCCGCTGTTTGGCCTCTTCAAATCATGCTTCTAATTCTTTCGCCGAAAGTCCTCGAGGAAATTGTGAATGCCGATTCTGGGGCACCATGCAGTCCTCGCCACTCGAAGAAGAAACAGTTCATCGACTCGGTGAAACGAGCTGTTGGCCCTCACGGCACCGGGAAGCAACTCGCGGAAGCCGCAGCTGTCACTTGCGTTAAGCTTTGCAAGGCTTCAACGTACATTAATATCCTAGACTCAAACAATGTAGCTTTTACCTTGGTGCAGTCTGTCATCAATGATCTTAAAGTAAGTTTATTAGTTTTCACTTTTTTAGTCAATTAGTTTTTTCTAGAGTTGCTGTTCAATATCAAATATTGTCATTGATTGAACAAATTCTGCAACTTATTATTTAAATTTTAGATGGTAATTGAGAAAACGATAATCAATTATTTCACAACTGAAAATAATCGATTATTTGATTATATATAGGTTGTTTATTAATTATTATTATCATCATTCATTTACATAAAACATAAGGTTCACTTGTCCACAAAGCCTAGCACAAGGCTTATCTGTGGATTATATAGAGAATAATAAAACGAAGAAAGAAAACACTACATTTGTATATGAAAAATAACATTGCGCTTAATTAAATTAGAAAGATAGAATAATGGGGAAAAAATAGGATAATGGTGGATACGAATAATACACATTAAAGTCTAACAGCCGTTTGGTCAGCAGAGTCAAAAAGTAATTTTGAAATTAATTCTACATTGGGGAAATTTGAGTAAAGCTTTATTGAACATGTGCATTCTTGAATTGAAATTACATCAGAAACACTGTCATATTTTTTTGGCCGAAGTTACAGCGCTTGAATGAAATATTAAGTTGCTATTTTGACTTCATTTTGGTCAAAAATCAACTATTTTTCCTCTTAAAATGAGTGTGATTCATAAATGAGAACAGGTACCTATATTTATTTTTGCATAATTCTATTCGTAACATCTTCATCTACAATAAAACAAGTTTTTTGATTGAATGTCATTTCTCTTAGTATATTTTAATGATCTGTTGAATGATAAAAACGCATGAAATTTGAAGGTTGCGTGTTGAATGATAGGGAAACATCCAGTATTTGAAGTGATATAACTCAAAATTTATCCCGGTTAGCCTATCATCTGTTTGGATATTATTATCGAGCACATCAAAACTAATCGACTGACAAAAAATCATAATTTTTTCATGACCTTGAGGTAATGGAGGTTAGACCTTAAGTGACAAATCAATTTGCAAATAATTACAGAGTACCACTCAAGGAGACTAAAAGCCAGTACTTAATTTTTTTTTTGACAGAACATAAGTTTTGAAGTTTCAATAGATGTTGAGGAACATAATTAAAAATGAATGGAATGGCAAAAAAAAATGAAGAAAATGAAATTTTTACTGAAGAAAATGATATCGACGCGAGTTACGACCACACAATTAAGCAAAAATAGTAATATGGTAGTCACATATTTGTGTCTGTGCCACATTGGTAATTTTGGACAGCGTGAACATTTCAGTGGAGTTTCAAAATGTCAATAAATACTCAAATAAATAATAGTCGTCAGTCAAATCAATTTTAATCTATGATCAACTATTGGCTAACACATGCTTAGTTGTCATTTGAACTTTGTATTTCAGAATACATGGGTACAGTAATTTCTACCCTGGGCTCATTCACATATTTGCCATTAAAACTTGCAAATTAGCTATCTGTTGCCATTTATGGGGTCATTAGGGATCAATTTTATCAATATTAATATTTCACTAAAACAGTATTAACATATTCCAATATGTTTATCTAGTATATGCACATCACAAGGTGCATAATATACATGTCAGTATATTATACCAACTTGTTATGATTATTATAATTTATCTTGTATTATATTATTAACTTATTTTTTAATAAGTTATATATGGTAAAAAACCTTTCCATACACCCTTAATGGTATATATCCTAAAGGGTTTGTGTTCTTACCTTGTCATTTGTGCTCACTGTGTCATATGTAATGTACAATTAATGGAAATAAAACTTGACTAAAAACTTGACTACAATGATCGTCATCACGCATTCACACTTGAATACTTTATATTGTTCCAGGCTCTGCTTTTCAATCCGAGTAAGCCTTTCTCGCGTGGTCAGAATTACGTACATCATGACATCGACTTAATGATCGACTGTTTTGTGTCTTGCTTCCGGATTAAACCTCACAACAATGAGGCACTAAAAGTCTGTCTCAATCCTAACACTCCTTCCACATACCATTACGTACTCGTTAGCTCACTATTCAAGTAAGTATCGTTAGTTGCTTTATTAATCTGTCTCTGCATTATATTCATAATTAGGAATTTCATATATGAGAACTTCAAACTTACACGTTTAGTTGTTGATTATTCTGCGTAAAGATACCTTGGGCCAACGTAGTACCAAGTTATTCCCGCTAGACATTAATCCTTCGACGTTATTGTTGAATAGAACCTCGGGTTAGGTATTAGCTTAATCTCTAATTGTGAAGACTTTTTTCAATTGATAACACTTTCTTGAATGCAGTGTTATTAAAAAATGTTATTTCATTGTAATACAGTGAAACCTCTATCCATCGTTTTTCAAGGGACGAGGAAAATAAAACCATCCATGCAGGAAAATTTAACATTGATTATATGGGAGTGGGGTGAGAAAAAATGAATGATACAAGCAGGAAAACAATGGATCCAGGAACGATGCATAGAGGTTTCACTGTACAGTATTTATGTAGTACATATTAGTATTTGATAAGTATTTGTGTTATTCCAGGATAATAACACAACCCCGTCTCCTGTGGTGGCCGCAGATTGATCTAGTGTATAGCAAATCTTCGGAATTAAGATCTATGTTTACAGACACACTGAACAAAGTGACACAAGGGTACATCTCCCACACACCTCTGCGAATGATAACGGTAATTATGGTTTGGTCTCACAGTTGCTCTTTCTTAAATTAAATTTGTGAATAACCTTGGAATTTGAATTTTTTAGCAGTGAAAAATAATAATGTTGATACTTGATATTATGTTGATAATCACTGTGAATAATTATCCCAATTTATAAGTAAACACTGGAAATAATATGTGCACAAGAATATGATGGCCCATATCAAAATATTTTATATTTTCGATTGTTTGTTCATGTTTCCTTTTTTTTAGGTTGACTATATAGTTAATTTGAATAATTATGGGGATACCTATTTAGCATGTTTAAATTGTTGGAATCAGCATACCGATATGTCATTACTTGATTCAGAATCAACACGAATTATACTTATACTACACGAATTACAACTTGGATTTTCATGTTCTAGTATTTCGGTTCATAAATACGGTAAAAATTCCTATATACTTTGCACAAATTATTGCTTTAGTTCCTGAATTTCACTGGTATTTATTATTTAACCTAGAGAAATGAAGTGTGAGATGGGTGTTTCTGGTTCCTTCCTACTCAGGAATGAAGTAGAACCTGAACGATCAGTTCTAGTGCTTAGCCATTTCACCTGTGAAGTGTGTACAAAATTAATACAGAACTGTAGTTAGTTATTATTATGTAATGTATTTTTTTTACAGTCACTTACCTTAAAAGGGAAAGATTCAACATCTAAATTCAAGGAGCGAGGTGAGGAAAGTCCAGGATACAAGAATCTACTTTTGTGGATGGTTCGACTCATTCATGCTGACCCCATGCTTATGCTCAACGTAAGTCAATACAGTATAATGTCTTGGGAATTCAGATGAATTTTCACATGACACTTGTTTTTGTAATTTTAGATATGTGTGTGCTTTTGTAAATACGGTAATCAAAGAGCTGTATAAAATGATGGACCGCATAGACTAGGAAATCTCAGCATATGCATTGTAAGATGAACGAGATTCTATATGAAATAACTAGGCCTATGCTCTACACATATTACAAACACACACCTTGATTATGAATCTATCAACTCACTGCCTTCATGATTCACCTATTGGTAATTTCAATTGACCATTGTAGATAGTCCGCCCTCGTGATGTCACAAAATATAAAAACCAATCAAGTGGACAGAAGCAGGGGAAATAGGGAAATAGCCAATTAAGGTATCTAAAATTTCCCCTGCTTCGAATAAGTCATGCCCATCTACATTGGTCAATTGCTCCACAATTAACATTCAATTGTATTTACTTGTTGGATCATGTTAATAGCTATCTTAATAGTTTTAAATGATGTAAAAAAAGGACATACAGTAGTAATTTTTCACATCTTAACGGTCTATAAGATTCATGTACATCTACATGAGCATGGTACATAGCCTACTGTCTATAAAATGTTGCCATAAATTATAAGTTGATATCTGTGCATTTTAACAGTGATACATTCAGTTACGATTTGTGATAACCCCATTGGTGTGACTATTTCGTTCTGTGATCAGGGCAAAGCTGGACACGAGATTCAGAGCTCCACGCTAGAACTTATCAACGGTCTTGTGAGTTTGGTGCACCAACCAACGATGCCCGATGTTGCGCAAGAGGCAATGGAGGCGCTGCTAGTGCTGCACCATCCGGAGAAGATCGAAGTTTGGAACCCAGAGGCACCAATAAATACGTTCTGGGACGTCAGGTAAAACATAATTTTTTGGGCTCGTAAATTATTTTGTTTTTCTGTAATTGGGGATGTGAATGGTGTTATTTCAAGAAATGTAAATACATCTGAACATTTATAGACATACACATTCATCATTGAAAGAGATAATATTATTTGTACAATATTCATAATTAAGTCTATATAGATCTAATGATTTGAAAGATCTTGCATCACTGTTTATATTTTCACATATGGTTACTTTCTAGATTTGTCACTATCTTGGTAATGAAACATGCTTAAAGATGCACTTGGTTTATTTTCAGTTCTCAGGTGCTGTTTTCCATCTCTCAAAAGCTGATACAACATCAGATCGTTAACTACACTGACATCTTAAAATGGCTGAGAGAGATCTTGGTCTGTCGGAACGCGTTCCTGTCACGACACAAAGACTACGCGAACGTTGGTAGTCAGATCGCAATCTGTAAACAAGCTCATATCAAACTGGAGGTATGGATGAACACTTAATCTATGCTTAGCATAAAACACATGACACATATTGTTTCATTATTGAAAGATTTCTAGTTGAAATAATGAAATGCAAGACCAGCAGGTTACCTTGAGAAAAACTGCTTTGCATCAACTTTTCAGCAGATATTCAATTTAGTGTTCTTGTGTTTGCAGTTTTCGAACAGTATGATTAGTTTGAATAATTATCTCATGGATTTCACTCAAATTGAATCAAATGGGCCCGCCTGAAATTGAAAAAAATCCAAAAATATTTTCAGACTTTTTTATATCAAAATGAAAATTCAATGACAGTAGGCTTGGGCCTATATACCGTAGTTCTGAAAAAAAAATTTATCGAAGTTGTGAGATACTTCTCTGTGCCAACTCCTGTATTTAATAAGGGTGGGCAAGATTATCTATGGTACTGATTCGATAATTAATGTGCAAATTATATACGACAATCAATAGGCCTATTGCTTCCATTATGATACTTTCATTATTCAAATAATTTAATAGGAAACTTTTATTACCGGTACCGATGGAGATTACTTATATTGCCCGCCATTCTGACAGGGTTTTTTGTGGTTTGCCTCTGTCGTTCAGGTCAATACTGAGATTATTCCTGAACAACAGGCCACAACCGACTTGTTCCCACTATTCTAAGACACCTAATAAAATAATCTTTCCTCTCATCATCTGACCATCTCGTATGTCATTCACTGACACCAATAGATCTCCTTCATATCAGTACAGTGCATCCATATATAGCCAATATTTAAGTCAATATGAACCCAATATTAATCCAATAGGCCTGTAAATGAGTATTTGAGTGTTTGAGCTCTTTTTAACAACCATCTATTGTTTTCGACAGGTGGTGTTCTTCATGTACCTTTGGAGCATCGATATAGAAGCAGTTCTCGTTGCAATGTCGTGCTTCAGTCTACTCTGCGAGGAGGCGGACATCAGGTGTGGGTCGGACGAAGTGACCGTCACTTACCTGCTGCCGAACTATCATATCTATCAGGAGCTGGCTCAGGCTTCGACAGTGCTCACCACAGGTAATGTTACATTCTGTCAATAGGTTTACTTTCAAAGTGATGAGCAATGTGTGATACACTTACAGCCATACTTGCATCCATCTATCAAAGAAATAATTGTAAAACCGTGAGTAATTCAGGGGAAAAACGCTTCAGCTTTAAACTTATGGAAGATGCACTGTAGATTTGTATTTCTAACTGTAAAGGTTTATATTAGGCATATTAGGCCTATATTTGCTGCGTAGAACTGTAGCTTTTGCCAAAATAATTATTTCCGCTTTTTAACCTTAATTCTTTCTTCCATCAGCCAGCGAGGAATCAAAAACGTATTACCGTGACATGGACCAGGGTAAGACTATTAGGCCCGCGTACATTTGTTAGAGATTTTGTTGTTATTTTGTTGTTATGTTGATTTTGTTATTTCTTGGAGATTTCTGAACTTGATGAAAATATGTAATGTGATGTATATTTGATGTCAATCTTCTAAGGATCAGTCAAAGTTTGTCTGTAGGCCTATTTTTCATTATTAGTTTAATTTATGCAGAATTGTGGATATATTTTCCAGGTCGTGCAGCCCTTCAAAAACGCATAATGGCCTTATTGCGCAAGATCGAGCATTGCATCAATGGAGTACAACCGGTAATGTTACATTATATTTTACTTAGCCCGTTACATTAATAGGGAAAATATAAAATATACGTCTTGTGTAGTCTTAACAAATGGTCTGTCCATCCATAACTCCGTAACTACGGTATATTCCTAGCTAATATTAATAATTAAGGCAACCATTGTAATGGTTGAGTATTGATCCTATCTCATTCAAAAAGTAGGTCTAGATTTTGTTTAAAATACTTTTCAGCATATTTGTAGGTCTATATTGTAAATATAATATATTCAGTCTTTCAGATTTTGTGGTGGAAACATTCTGTGTTGGCTTGACATCTATTTTTTTCAATCCTTCAAATATTATTCAATATTTGTTGGAATTTTGTACAGTAGACCAGGCCTACAGTTTGTTAATATGCTAATATCATTTAAAATTGTTATCCAAGGCGTGGGAAGAGACGTTCCGCAATTGGGAGGCATCGACGAAACTGTTGGCCTCGTACCCGAAAGCCAAGCTCGAGGACGGCCAGGTGGAGTCGTTCCACCGTGCGGTCGGCAAGCGTCGGGCCAGCCACCAGAACTCTGAGCACGAGCTCGAGGATCAAATCAACGAGTGGGCCAACATGACCGGCTTCTTGTGCGCGCTCGGCGGCGTCTGCCTGCAACGAAAGTCGCCGTCTCGGCCGCAGGGCGTCCAACCGGTCACCAGTCTCGAGCCGAGGAAAGCGAGCACGTTGCCAAACTCGAACCAGGAGGTGCAGTACTGCCCGGTTACTCAGTAAGTACTGTAGCCTACTGTATGATAATTCTGAATTTTCAAACTATCATGAAAATAAATGGCACAATGTTGTTTAAAACACGTAACTAATAGTAGGCGTACTTTCACACTGGTGATCGACTAGTGATTGTCCACCAATTGAATACACAACACAGTGAAAAAAGAGGGCAATATTTCGAGAGTGCTTCGTCATCTCCCGTCTTCAGACCCAAATGATTATCGAATATAACTGCATGATGAATGCAACGCATAAATCCATAGCCTTAATTGGGGAGCAACGATTTTGTATCAAGTTTCGATGTTGATGATATAAAAATGAAGCCAAACGAAAAGTTCATCAAGCTGTGTAACTTATTAACTTTTGTTAACTTTTTTAAAGAAATTCCATTTATCCAAGATGACTAAAAGTATGCTGTGCATAGGCCTAATGAACAAACAATATAATGAATATATGATGTAATAAACAAAATAACAAAGAATAAATAAACAAACTCATTGGTAGACCTATTAAATCAAATCTGACCCAGATATAAAAGTTCAAATAAAAAATACAGGCACAGCATAGGCATCTCTGAAACGTTCAAAAGATACAAAAGAAGTCAACAGATCTACCATATGGGAAATGAAATATACTAAAAGGCCTAGTTGATTATAGAATCTTTTAAAAGCAATTGTTCGTAAGTCGTAACTCAGTTGACGCTAATTACGAGAAGGCAATATAATGAATTTTTTTATTAAAATTGGCCTTAAACCCATAGTAGGTTTAGGCCTATGTAATTTGATCTCATAACTTGTGTAACAAGTTACTTGTGGGCCTATATCGTTGAATGTGTTATTTTGGCTTTCAGATTTCATATGATATTATATTATTAGTACCCCTATTAGTATTGTTATTATTATTACTAAGCATGCCTTTTCTTGTTTGAACTAAATGTAGCATACATATTAATTAGTACGGCGCCTAGTTTTAAAGTATTGATGATGACATTAAAATTTTTGTAACATCAACTATCTTACTAGAATTGTTTTTGCTCTTTCATTTAAGATTTGTGGGTCAACTATTGCGACTCTTGGTTTGCAACAACGAGAAGTTTGGAGCGCAGATTCAGAAACACGTCAAAGAGTTGGTCGGCCATGAAATGTCACCGGCCCTTTATCCCATCCTCTTTGATCAGATCAAGTCCATCGTTGAGAAGTTCTTTGATCAACTAGGACAGGTAACCTCACACTTCAATTTATTTGTTGTATATGCCTACAGTGAAATCTCAATATCGCTCCCGGATTGATCGTTTTTCCGCATCTATCGTCTGTTTTGTGTGGTCCCAACCAAACCGTCATTTAACATTGTTACATTTTCCCGCATTCATCGTTTTCCCGCTTTTTCCATCGCTTGTTATTTTTGGTCCCTCGCCACTTGAAACGGAGAAAAATTGTTGACAACATACAAGACTTATTACCATAGCACACTTCTAGGCGAGCATTGTTGATTGATGATAAATAGATGATAAACATATAACATTGACGACCATACGTGCATCAAATCTAACGACGATTGGGGGTTTGTCCTATGCTTTAATATTGGACGACCGGCAGTGTTTATAGCGTTTAGGTTATAGCTGTAGCACAAAGTAAAAACATCTACCCAGCCGAAAATATATCGCAAAATGTGTTTTTTTTCTCACTTACCTTTATAAGACGCATGTGACTTTTTGATGACTTGAAAATGAAGTATGCCGGCATGTAAATACGGTATTTATATGGTGTTTTCTTATTCTATATTCAGCAGTGATCAGGGGTTATTCCATCGTTTATCAGTCTGGACATTGAGTAAATAAAGAATAACTGAATAAGTCGTAAATAAAGATAGGAAAGATGACACTTCAGCATTTTAATGACTTGAAGATGAAATTTCAAGTGATTACAGTATTATTAATTACAATAGGTAAAAGGAATAATGTTCGAGTTATTATTTTTTTAGTGTTTTAAAACGATTTTAATGATTTCCCGCTGTGATCATTTTCTCTCATTCATCGTTTTTTTCCTCCGGTCCCTTCAAAAACGATAGATCGAGGTTTCACTGTAACTGTAAAGAAAATAATCCAGTAACAAAATAGTTCTACTAGAGTTTCCTTGTTTCACCATTATATTTTTAAAAATTATTGATCATTTATACATATGTTTAGGCCTATGCCTACTTCATTCAGTTCATATTGCCCAATAAATGTAGTATGAACTTTTGAACTTGTATAAAACACTTCGGGCTACTGATCATCATAAATAAAATGTCATCCCAATGTGTATGTAAGTGTAAACAATATTAATTTCATAATGTACATTAGCCAATTCCCCACTTTATCTAACGTACAGTTTTTAATTTCAGTAACGTTGTCTGATATATATATGTGGTCGTGTTTGCAGGTTGTTGTTTCGGACATCAACACTCAGTTTATAGAGCACATCATCTTCATCATGAAGAACGTCCTAGACAGTAAAACTGATCAACCGTCGGAACATCTCGGGGTGACCAGCATTGAAGGCATGATGCTTGCCATCGTCAGGCAAGTACATCACCTGTCGAACAACTCACGTCAATTTTGAGCTAGGAAAACTGTTGCGTGCAATGGTTTCAAACTACCGTAATGTTTAGGTTGTGTTGAAACCGTACGTCATGAAGAATGACGTCAGACGTCTGAAATTGATTTTGGATGTGGACTGTATTGAAATTTGGGATTGAGAATTTTCATGTGACTTACAATAAGTAGCGTCGTTGTAGAATCCTCCAGGCGTTGGATCCTCACAGCGTTGGAGCTTGACGCATGTTTATATGTCGACACTTGGTGAGGTATGGTGGAAGCCAGGGATAAGAATTCGTCCCGCGACTACCAGGAGATCAGGACATAAAGGAAGTTATAACTGAACGTGGCACTAATCACTGCGAGAGAATAATTAATATAAGGCAAAAAGTTATCAATGTACTTTAAACTAGACACTAACCCACAAACGAGACCGAACTTGTCTGTACTGACGAGAGAAAATAACTTAGAAAATAGCCATCGTAACGAGATCGGCTGCGAAACCAACTTGTCTATTCGACAATCAGAGAACAACTTGTCGCCAATAGATCATCAGTGAACCAGACCTATCTGCACTGCATTTTGAGAAGAACTGAACTGATGACTGATAGTACGCAAAAACTACCCTGTGCACCAGAACATTCCATAGAGAATTCATGTACCAAATAAGGTTGAGTTAAAAGGTCAAAGTGACAACGACGTAATAACTGGAAATAATCAATACTACGTAGTTGAATATCTCATGGATAGGAATGCAGGGTTAAAACTAGAGTTGCCGTTCGATATGAAAACTCATATCGATTATCGTTTACTAAATATCGATTATTAATCGTATTACGTATATCGATATTTTTTCTCCTAATCGATAATCGTATCGAATGTCAAAATATCGTATTGCATCGGAATAATTGTGTTGAGAATTGCGGTCTAAACAGCTGTGTTGATTGATTCATTGACAAGTGGTTGACCTTGGACTAAGTGCGGGACTTCGGTCCTTTAGCAGGGAGCGGTAGAAAGATAACGGGATAGAGGAAGAGGCAGATTTATGACCTGTAATAAAAGTACATGTTACTATATACATTTGGAATTCATCCATATTGTCCCGAATATAAGCCGAGGTTTTTTTTCGAAATTTCGAGCCAAAAAGTCAACCTCGGCTGAAATGCGAATCTCGGCCTATAATCGGTCTAAAATACGTTTTTTCTCATTTAAATTGGGCGTACTACACCCGCACACTCATAACAAAAGAATCAACTTGAAACTGCGAGATATTCCACTAAAAACACGTTTAATAAATGTTTCATCATGAAGAAGCATGATTTTCCAAATTTCTAATATTTTTATTTGACGCGTAGTAATGAACATAATAAGCACGTTGAGCTGTTAGCTGCATGGTGTGTGTCATCTACTGTGTGTGGTCTAACGTCATCTGATCTTCAGGTCTTGAGGAGCACTCGTAGACTAACTACTACGTAGCGTGAAAAACGTCTCCGACTCGAGACGGCCGAGCGCCAATTGATCGCGCAGTAGTCTATATTCTCGTCTATTATTGCGCATACCAACTCCGACGTCAATGCAAACAGCATTTCTCATTTGCTTTCGAGTGCCCAATAGAAACCAAGAACTTTCGTGCCACATGCACTGATTGGAGCAATTACGTAAAGGGAAAAAAATTAGTTTGAGAAGAAAATGATGTTCATTTCGATGATTGAAAATAATCATATTGATATTGTATCGCCGAAATTCAATCGATTATCGTATCGTTTGAAAAAACATCGATCTATATCGATATATCGATTATTGTTGGCAACCCTAGTTAAAACTACTTACTGAATAACAGCAAACAAAAACAACCTAGTTGGTTGCACCAAGACTGGCGCGAACAGTTGAATTATCTCATCGTTGATGCACATCTCAGAATGCTACTTTAATTGGATGAATTGTTGCGAATGTACAACTGGGAAAAGTTAGTTTAAAAATTACTGTCAATTTGAAACTTTGAAAGAAGGGCTACGTATTTGTTATTGTAATTAAAGTAGTAAACTCGATGCAATATCTAGTGACATACTAGAACTCTATAAACCTGTGTTAATTCATAATTTAGGCCTACAACCTGATTGAGCACAGTACATTAGGCCTACCAGTTTTTTGATGATACATAGCTGAATAATAAACGTGGCAGATAGTATCAACAGATATAGATACTTGATATTCCATCTCACTTTCCAGATATGTACGCCACCTGGATATGACCGTACACGCGATTCACATCAAGACTAAACTCTGCCAGCTGGTCGAAGCGATGATGAAACGTCGCGACGACTTGGCCTTCCGCCAAGAGATGAAGTTCCGCAACAAACTGGTGGAGTACCTGACAGACTGGGTGATGGGCACCAGCCATCAGATAGCGCCACCGTCATCGGGCGACGTCACGATGATCACGCGGGACTTGGATCAGGCTTGCATGGAGGCGGTGGCGGCTCTGCTCCGAGGGTTGCCGTTACAGCCAGAAGAGTCTGATCGCGGAGATCTTATGGAGGCAAAGAGTCAACTTTTTCTCAAGTAAGATGAATTATATGAGAACTTTATTCGGAAAAGATGGATATTCGGTTCTTTGTATAAACCAGAGAATAGAGATAAATACATTTTAGAATGATGGTGCTATTATGGTGCCCTAATTACTTGGAAAGGGCTGTCTACTTCAGGAGACTTTGAAAGCAGTAAGTAATATATACACGGTAGAAACCAGCATTGCTTATTTACTTACTTGGTAGGCCAATGAACGACTATTGATAGGAGTGACTTATTAATCGGCCATCTAGATCCATACACTTTATAATGAACTCAAAATCTCACATGATGATGAACAACCCACTTGATTGGGTGTTATGTTTTGTGTTGTCAGAGGGGCAGGAAAACAAAAATGGTCAATTGAAAACTGAAGTAAGCCTAATTGGGTTAAAAAGAATAGGTTCTTATCGCACTAATAAATTAAGACCATCTTAGCTTATGGTCAAAGACCTTGGATTTGCCACACAGTGAACCCTCGTTAATCCAAACTCGGTTACCTAATTTGAAATTTGACAGCCTATTTCAAACTTGAAGTCGATTCCGACCGGCATTTCAATGTTAATTAATATGGTTAATCCGAATTCCTTCTAAACCTTAATGCTAACCAATATTTCGACCCATCAATTGCTTTTTCACTAGTTTCAGATTAGATAATCTATAATAGTTTGAAGATATTCCTTGAAATTACCATGGCATGGCTTTTCTTGTACGCAATATGAAAACGACAAAATTCTAAATGGAAAAAATGGGATTTTCTTTTTTTTTCGTTAATCCGAATTTTTATAAATCAAAATCAGTTTTTTGGTGTCCGAATTACATTTTGGATCAACGATGGTTTTACTGTACTATAAGGTCAGTGCTGGTTTATAACTTCAAGCTCTTCTAACTCCTCTGAAAAATAATAAACTCCTCTTCTGCAGATACTTCACGTTATTTATGAACCTGCTCAACGACTGTAGCGACGCACAAGATGTGGAGAAAGAAGTGTCACGGCAACGAGTTGCAGCAACAAAACTGAATACTTTGAGAAATGCAACTATCCAAGCCATGTCGAATCTTCTTTCTGCTAATATTGACAGCGGTCTAATGCACTCAATTGGTAATTCAACATATATAATTATATAATATTCAGGGTTGCCAATCGGTCAAGCAAATATTGACGATACTGAGATGTGCCATATCAAAAATTAGGGGCTAAAAATAGGGGTTCAAATTTAACTCAATTCAAAAATTTCAAGTTCAATTTTTTTTTTACAATTTTTCTAAGCCTATAGGCCTACCTGTATTGTTCTGAATATAAAACGTGGTTTTTCCTCAAATTTTATGGTCCAGAGGTCGCTAAAAGTGATATGCAAATCTTGGCCTAGCATCAGTCAAAAATATATTTTTCATTTTTGTCATCGGGCTGACTATACTAAGCGTGCGGCGTGTTGTAAATGGTCGCTCTGTGGTAATTTGTTATGCTATACTTGAGCAGTGAAATATCTCGTTATTGTTGACAGTTATTGAGACTGCTTTGCAAACTCAACCTGACTCACAACTGTCAGCTTGCTGTTTATTTATTAGATATTGAATTCACTTTTGATATTGCAATGATCGAAAATCGAATTATTTGATTTCGATAACGAACGAACCTTGATATTGGAAATCAAACAAAACATTCAATATCGATCGGGAACCCTAATATTATAATATATACTGTAATAGCTGTAGAAGTAGCATCTATATATTCCTTGGCCTAGGCCTATATTTGTTTTATCATCACATGAATATTTGAAGTTGTATCATTTTTAATGAATTATTTTAAGAGTGACCTCACTGCTTCATTCATCGGAATGTTAGTGATTGATAATGATAATCTATTGGAATTTGCTAAGCACCCTTAGGCATCTAGGAATACTAGACATGTAGGCCTAAGCTTTTACACTAGTTTTTTAATTATCAATTTCATTTTTATTTCATTTCAGGACTGAATGAAAAAGATGAATTAAAGTCAATATATTTTTTTAATATGAAATATACGTACTGAACTTGGGTTGTAAATCGTAATTGACTACTTAAACATTTCAGTTTGTCTCAAATCTTGCCTACTCTTGAGATTAAAATCCTTACCCATATCATTAGCATGGTACTCTTAGAACCAGCCCTAATTACTTTTTGTGTAGACAATTCAAATGGAAATAGAAGTAATAAAATGTCACCGACAGATGTAGCTCAGTGCTAACGCGCTTCTTTCATGTGACCCTCAGACCTCGGTACGACCCCTGCTATCGTCCATCTTTACAGGGGTTTTCGTGGTATCCCTCTGTAGGCCCAATCTAGCTAGGTTAATGCCAAGATGATTTCCACAATAAAGGCAATGACCATTTCTTTCCCTCTATCCTTCCTATTACCTAAGAAACCTCCATGTCATTAATCATTCATCCGACACCAATAGATCTTTGTTACCATAACAGTGCTTCGTTAGAATAATCAGAAGTAATGGCATGTCTTTCCTGTTTTTTGTAAAATAAATAGTCCTAATGCATAAATTAAATCAATATACAGATCTTCAGATCATACAGATTTCAGATCTTACAGATATTCAGATCAAATTGGTATGAGATTCATACTCCATGCACATCAAGTCAAATTGTATTAATTATGGTTCAGGTACTTGAATGGAAAGACTTCTCTTGGATAATTCTACCATTGCAAAGTGCTGTTTTGTAATGGATGGCTGATGTTTATTCTACAGACCTGGGCTACAATCGAGATCTACAGACTCGCGCTGCCTTCATGGAAGTTTTAACCAAGATTTTACAGCAAGGAACTGAGTTCGACACACTGGCTGAGACTGTCTTAGCTGATCGCTTTGAGCAGTTGGTACAGCTTGTTACGATGATATCGGATAAAGGAGAGCTGCCAATCGCAATGGCCCTCGCTAATGTTGTTACTACGTCTCAAATGGTAAGTGTGACTCTTCGTCATAGACTAAGAGAAACTTACCACTAACAAATTTTCAAATGTTAAATTTTATAGTGTTCTTTGATGATTATTGATTACTGAGTAATTAGTATGAATCATCAGAGAAACTATTACCGTAGTTCTCTTCAAGTTGAAGGTCTCAACATGGCAAATGTTTTTTGTGTAGGCGTATGTATTATGAAGTTTGCACCTTATGACTGCTTTAATGTACCGATAAGTGGCAACGCCAAGTTACATGTACTCTAGTAATCAACAGATGATCAAACAAAATAGCCTGAACTATGCGCAATGAAGAGAAATATTGACAGAAAACAGCTGCTTGATGCATGAAAATCTCAGTCTATCAATCGATTTATCATGATTGAGCACTACTCTATTAGTGTTCCACGTACTCTAGGCATAAATATATCACCTTTCTGAGATACGTTACTTCTACAGCCAATGGTGACATATGCTCATTCCAATCTTGGCGGCCATATTGGACATTTACAAATAGAATCTGAGCAAGGCATTCTGTATTATCAATAATATATGTCAAATATGGCAGAAACTTGCCGGTTTGCAAACTGGTATGAAGCTACTTCGGAGACACAAATATGTACGCCTTCTTAGCGTTGAGTAACGTGTCTCAGTGCATTAGGTTTGTCTGTGTCGAAATCTATCCCGTAGTTTAACTGCTGATATGTTCTTACAACCTTTAGGACGAGCTCGCTCGCGTGTTTGTCACACTGTTCGACGCGAAGCATCTATTGTCGCCGTTACTCTGGAACATGTTCTACCGAGAGGTGGAAGTGTCGGACTGCATGCAGACGCTGTTTCGCGGCAACTCCCTCGGCAGCAAGATCATGGCCTTCTGTTTCAAGATCTACGGCGCGAGTTACTTGCAGAGCCTTCTCGAGCCGCTCATTCGGCCTTTGCTGGAAGAGACGAATCAGAGCTTCGAGGTGGATCCCGCAAGATTGGACCCGTTGGAAGATATCGAGGACAATCGAAGTAGTCTCGTCGCACTCACCCAGAAAGTTTTTGACGCTATTGTGTCTTCTGCAGAAAAGTATGTCTTTTCATTTATTTTATAACGCATGATCAATATAGGCCTACTGTATAAGGTTTGTTTGTTTGTCTTACACTTTTCATTCAATTGTGTGAAAACCGATAAAGTAGTTTCGTTGGCAGTTTGTCAGTCATCGAGTAATTACACGATGGCTGTTCGTTTGCATCTAGTAAAGTGATCTAGAGTGAAAAAAGTAGCTAAGCTTTTCAACTCTTGCTCGAAAGATAGGGTAAAAAGTGTATGCACGGTGTAAATGAGGAGGAATGGCACAATATATGAAATGAAGGTGGTCACCCAAATATTATATTCAAGGATTATGTATGAGCATTGTAAAAATTATGAATGGGATGCATATAGAACCCTGTGCAAGGTTAGTATATGATATTGGTATATTTTTATCATACCATAGGTGGTAATCTGTACACTATATCAACACTTTTTACTCGATGACGTGTTATATTCTAATCCAAACTAGCTCCGCCAGGTACAGTGTAATTACAGTGAAGTTGAGTAAGACAAATAAAGCTATTAACGACATGAATATTGGGTTTTGAAGGTGCGTCGACAGTGAGGTCATTTTGCGCGACGGTTGATCAATCATATTCTCATGATTTTAATGTCTTCCATAGATTAGCATGGCTATTATTACTCTAGTTTCAGGCTGCACTATATAGGATCAAGGTGTTGCTAAATTATAATTGGAACAATAGTTTTGGAACAAATTTTGAAGTTTTGACATGTTTGTGATTTGTCTATATAGACAACCTACTGTATAGTGTTGGCCTATACCTAACTTTATAAAACAATGTTCGTATATAAAGTAATATTATCAAGTTAAACTCAGTCCACCCCCCCCCCCCCCCTTCCCCCCTCCATCACCACCAGTCATCACATCAACCTTCCACCACACTAAATACTTTCAAAGACTTTGTGAAGATAAGCCAGATGTGTCAGTCAACAAGGATAAACTCGAAACTCTTAAACACGATAATCAGAACTCCTGACTACTAATGTTGGGAAAATGTCTATCAAGTGAAGGAATGCATTTATTTGTGTGTAAGTTCCCATTCCGTTATTTTCTTTCATGATTTATATGTTCTAAAAAGATGGAGGGTGAAATGAAGAATATTCCATCGGTTCCATCTTCTGAATTTAAAAAACATAACATTATGAACTCTTCATTATTATTATTAGGCCTATTATTATTATTACTAGGCCACCGCGAAACATGCGTTGTAAGATGAGCGAGATATCTGAATAAGGTAATAGTCGTTGAAGTAGTTTTACCCTTGCTATATTATCGAATCTGGTATTCTACACACCTTGATGCATATAAAGAAGACTTCATTGTTGGGCAAATATCGAATCTAGAAAGCAGTGAATCTTGGCAACCTGAATCTGCTTTAATTTCTATAATAATATTTGATGAATAAAAACAGATAATTTAATTATTTTCTTCAAAACGGCTGATCCGAATTGCATACAAAATTGTGATAATGTGTATCAATCATGTTTACACATTTACAGAAAATTTCATCTCATTTGAAGAGATTTTATTTTTCAATTTTTTTTTACCCAGCCCATCTTATGGGGTTTTTAGAAACTTTGAGATGATATTTCTTCAAAATCTGTCTAACTGATTCATATCAAAAACTATACAGTTCTAAGTTGAATAAGTTTGCGTCTAGAAAAAAAGTTTCATGTTGATCAGTCAAACCCTGCGACCTGTACAGTGCCCACGAACAAACAAACAAAAACAAAAAAAACACACAGACAAAGCCCTATGAGAGTGGGATGGAGAGTGGAGACTTTGCTACGCTCATCTAATTATTGTTTTTTAATGAAAGAGATTAGCCAATTGGTTCATGCATAGTTTATATTTTTCCCTCAATTGATTATCAAATTCGCTTTCGATATTGTAATAATTGAAAATCAAATAGGCCCAAATTGATTTTGATATTGATCGAAAACCTGATATCGAAAATTAATCGAAATATTCCATATCGAACGGCAACTTCATTATTTAGTATTTACTGAAATTAATATGTACATAGGCCTAGCAAAGTTGAAAGTTATATAAGCAGTTACAGACTTACAGTTGCTTTCTATGCTAAGTCATGTCTTTGTTGTAGTGACAGGCCTATACAGTGAAACCTCTATGCATCGTTCCCGGATCCATCGTTTTCCTGCTTGTAACATTCATTTTTCTCACCTCACTCCCATTTAATCAATGTTAAATTTTCCTGGATGAATGGTTTGCCTGCATGTGTGGTTTAATTTCCTGATCCATTGAAAAATGATGTATAGAGGTTTAACTGTATGATTGCAGATTTCCACCTCAGCTGCGTAGTATGTGCCACTGCCTGTATCAAGTACTAAGCAAGCGCTTCCCTCAGTTTCCTCAGAACAACATTGGCGCTGTCGGCACGGTCATTTTTCTACGATTCATCAACCCTGCCATTGGTGAGCTACTGATTTTGAATTTTGATCTCTGTTGAGTGTTGACACATCACATGTCAAGACACCGAAACTATTTTTAGCTATTGTATGTGAGTTCATTTTGTGAAATAATTGCTTTCTAGTATCTGTACCGACTGTTGAGGCATCGTCTTGCAAGAATTGAGGTTATGAAATTGATCATTCGATAGACTATCAATCATAAATAATTGATTGAACATTGCCATTTTTCACCATCCACTCTTGTGGCAACTTCATTCAATTCCTTTAAACTTGTCAAATTTAGGGTATTTTTATAGTAATTTACTTGTTATCTTCCAGTTTCTCCGCAAGAGATGGGTATCGTTGGGAAGCAGGTTTATCCACCAGTTAAGCGAGGTCTGATGCTCATGTCAAAGATATTGCAGAATATCGCCAACCACGTAGAGTTCAGCAAAGAGCAGCATATGTTACCTTTCAACGATTTCCTAAGAGCGCACTTTGAGATCGGACGCAGGTTCTTTATTTTGGTACGTTGGAATACGAGATGGTATACCTTCTGGTAACGTGAATTTTTAGAGGAATATTCAAAGAGGGCTTCTTATTGCAAAATTTTGTACTGTAAAGCCTAAATGGAGACACTAATCTTCATTAAACTCGAGCATTGTCCAGCATCAGAATAGAACTGTAGTCCAATTTTGTTTTCGGACAAAATGAGTCGAGCTTGGTCATGATACTAGGACTGAGTAAAATGAAAATCCAATATTTAATTGAATATCTAGGGTGTAGGCCTACAATACTGAATTCAATGATAAAATTGTTTTTCAGTTTGGTAAACATTCAGTTAGATATAGCTATATCGTTTTGTAGAAAAAATTACATTTGGCCATTCAATTGCTCTATTCCCAACCCCCGACCACGTTCTTTATGGTATTCTCTTTATATTAATAAGCTTGTACTATACTTTTGTCGCTGTAGATTGCGTCGGACTGCGAAACAGTGGACCAGGCCTCCCACTCCATGTCCTTTATCTCAGATGCTAACGTTCTCGCCCTTCACCGCCTCCTGTGGAACCATCAGGAAAGAATCGGCGACTACCTCAGCTCGAGTCGAGACCACAAGGCGGTCGGACGTCGGCCGTTTGACAAGATGGCCACGCTGCTCGCTTACCTGGGACCACCAGAACATAAACCAGTGGATTCACAGTAAATAATGCCAACAGTTTTACATCACTTTACAAGGACTGTTGGTGAAAACAATTTAGTCGTTTCGAT
This sequence comes from Brachyptera risi, assembly GCA_964007535.1. Lineage (NCBI taxonomy): Eukaryota > Metazoa > Arthropoda > Insecta > Plecoptera > Taeniopterygidae > Brachyptera > Brachyptera risi. Next base: position 68,442,008 of record OZ023326.1, read on the forward strand.
AAGACGTTATGCTGGCCTTCCATGAACGCGATTTGCGTTTCGGTCTCGCAAGGCAGTGGAATTGAGGCGAGCTCAACAATCAGAAATTGCGTAACTTTCGTCACTGATTGGTCGTTTTATCATCAAGGTGGCTTAAAAAACTGCATACCAAATTCGCAATCCGAATAACGCAGATATGCAAGGCCAGCGTTACATGATAGATGATTGACTAGTATGGAATCAATGGAGAATTGTGATCTATGCTAATAGACACCAAGATATGAGGGCCTATATGTAGTATGTACCTCTTTTCTTTTTTTTTTTCTAATTGTGATCATCTTTGAGACGGTATCAAGTACCAAAGTATCAAAGCCTACCATGTTGCCATGGCCGACGCACTGGCAGTGCTTGAAAGACATGAGAAACAAAGGGCTCGTATTGGCGTATGCCATATAGTCATCATATGAATATCACGTATATAATCACGCATAAGTCCTGTACTTGTTGATTAAAAACGTATCGTCATGTGCGAACGATCGATATTATATGCGTGTAGAGCATGTCAATTATCAACCTTGAGTGAGTTGCTGATCGTTTGTACAGTGAAACCTGTGCATCGTTCTCCTGCTTGTACCATTCACTTTTTCTCACCCCACTCCCATATAGACCTACTCGATGCTAAATTTTCCTGGATGGATGGTTTTATTTCCCTAGTCCCTTGAAAAACGATGGATAGAGTCTCGATCGGGATTGCTAATCGCTATCAACCGAATTTCAATAAATATAGAGAATTGCAGTACTGAAATAAATTATACTGCCCCATACTACTTATATTGTAATTCCATGCTTCATTTCTCAGCTTGTTATTCTCATCGTACGCCCGATGGAGCTCGATCGATATGAGCAGTACCAACTTTGAGGAAATTATGGTGAAACACAATATGCACGAGAAAGAAGAGTTCAAAAGCATTAAGAGCCTCAACATCTTCTATCAGGCTGGCACCAGTAAGGCTGGCTTCCCTGTTTTCTACTACATTGCTCGCAGATATAAGTGAGATACATTTTTATTCACTAACCGTCGTTTTATCAAAGTCCTGTAATCGTTCATTGATGTTCTGTTAACTCTGTAGGTGTATGTTTGTTGCCTGATTTGTTTTTGTGATTCATCTTGTTATCTAATTTGGTTAACATTGAAGCAGTCAGATCAGTAGTCACTTACCAAAACATTAACTGGAAAGGCAAAAAAGACCTGTTAAATGGCCCGTCAATACATTGTATCCAACCTTGCATATTTCATTTTTATATTTACTTATTCATAAATTATATATTAATTTTGTAAATTCATAATTTAGGCTTACCCATTATGAATATTGAAATATCTTTTTTTAGCAGAACAGTAAATTTCTATTAAATATATTCACAGTGGTTTGAATCTTATACAGGCCTATCTATATAGGGTAGTAGACTTTTCCTTATTGGTGTCATATCTTTATGCTGTTCCATTACTATTTTATTGTTTCGACCCTATTAATTATTAGTTTTGTGTTCAATGTGCATGTTGCTCCAAATTGAGTAGTGAGGTTAATTGTTAGCTTTCCGTGTGATAGGATTGGGGAGACAAATGGAGATCTGCTCATCTATCACGTCATATTAACATTGAAACCGTTCTGTCACTCGCCTTTCGAATTGGTGGTTGACTTCACACACACTTGCTCCGACAATCGGTTTAGGTAAGTTTAGTCTCATTGGCTACTCCGATTCTGTTAGAATATAAATAATCTAGCCGATGAAACAGTTATTCAGTAAACCCTCGTTGATCCGAAATGGAAGGCACAAAAAAAAAAATTCAATTGATAAAAATTTGGTTCAACCAAAAAACTATTTTTTCATGAAAATCAATACTATTCCCGCTTGGAATTTAGTCAATTTTGTATTGCGCGTGAGAGAAAGCAACGATCAGTGAGACCCTAGCAACGGTTCAGAAATTTTGTATCAACCGAGTTTGGATTAACGAGGGTTTACTATTCATCTCAGTTATGTTGAGACTTAGGGTAGAGTTGAATTACTGGGTTTGAAATTTGAATTGCAACTTCACAACAGACCTTGAATGTCTTTTTAGCAATTGAGTAATAAAGTAAATTAATTAATCATCAACATATTTTAGTGCCTAAATTATCAGCGTTAGAGTGGCTCTAACTGACAATTTGAAGTTGTTAGCACCATGGTTACCCATGGTATTTGGTTTCACCAACTCTCCGATAAAAGCTAAATGGACTTGGTAATACTGGGCCTTAGACAAGTACTGTATGTAGTA
>OZ023326.1:68446800-68479300 GCA_964007535.1 Brachyptera risi
AAAACTATAAAGTATCGAATCAGATAAGGACACTTGTGTATGCCAAGTTTCAACTGATTTTGAATTTTCGTTTGACCTGTGGAGCGCGAAAAAAAAAAACAGGCACTTTTTTTCCAGGTATGGTGAAATTGAGTCTTTGATTTGCTCATCCAATTATACCTACTTGAGAATAAACATTGTTAAAAATGTTTCCAATAGATAGACCTAGTTTGTTCGAAATATTTTCAAAATGAAACTGATTTTTATTCACAAACTTCAATGAAGATTTTTTCTAAATTTGCGGGAACTTTTTTCAGAGACTTGTGAAAATCATTTTTAACTTATGTGGAATTAATTTCTGATTTTCTTCTAGAAAACTATTCCATTTGTCTGTGAAAATGTATTCAAATTTTTCTGCATTCCCAGATTGCTTATTCATAGCCTATTGTAGGCCTATTTGTATTTAAATCATTTTTGAGCAATTCACTGGGAATTTTTTGCAATTTTTTTCTCTTTGTTATTCTGAACATGATTTTTCCATATTGTTGATATAAGATATAAATGTTTTCAGATTTTTCATTCATTCTGATTATTTATGAGTCACCTATCTTCAAAGTTTGAATATAGGCCTATGCTCATCAAATATCAACATAGCTATTAGCTAGGCTCAGGGCCTAAGCCCTCATACAATTATTCTAGTTTATCATAGTAGTCAAATTAGGCCTATTCCCTATTCAGATTTTTTCTTCATTCCAATGCACTGTAATGCAACGTAGAATACTAATATAATTAGAGAACCGATGTGTGTTATAACTCAAGGAATATGAGGATCAAGGAGGTTAATGTAGAATGAAATGTACGCCTTCAGTTAATGGTAAAACGTACCCAGTAGTCCAGTAGGCCCCCTACTGTATCGATATTGCCTATACCCGTAGAGTAGTAGCTCTATCGAAGCTCTATAAATTAACTGAAATTCACACAAATTGACGAAAGTTGTTGTCGAGTGCCACCAGGGCCCTTATTCAATAACTATAAATGAAAAGAAAGGGGACAAAAGTGTTCGAGTCTATGTTGAACATACGTGACACTTCGTTGAAGATACGGGGAATTATCAGAACAAAAAAAACATGTGCAGCTTTCGTTTTGTATTAGAGTTGTAGAATAATGTTCCAGACTGAGCTTAGTGCATTTGTGTTGTGACTTGTGATGGTTTTCCCCCAAAACTCGATACTGTGAGTGTGAAGTGTGTTGTAAGCAATTTCATGCTATGTTGCTCCCTTATAGAGTAACTAATAATCACTAGTAGTGTTCGTGTGTTTTGAATTTTCTGTCTAGTATGTGCAGTCAGTAGTGTAGGCTACGTAGTACTTTTAGTAGCTAGTGTAGTAGTGACGTTCACAATTTGACGCAATTTGATTACTATATCAATATCATGCACTCTGAAAGTAATACATTAAATGAATATTAATAAATAAATAAATATGAATATAAATGAATATGAAATAAAGAAAAAAGTGAAAGCGTAATGCGGAGGTAATTTGTGTTGCGTGTATAAAATGTAGACTACGTTCCAAACAAAATGTCTAGTTTTCAAAAATCAAATGTTTGATTTGTAGTAAGCACTGTAAGTTAGTATGGGTAGATATACTAAATACCAATACTCATATTAATTTGTTCTATAGATGTGAGAATTATAGTAACGTAGTCTACCGTAGATCTAATGTTGTTTCAATCAGCATTCTACTCGGTTTTTGACCGCGTTTTTTGTTTGCATGCATGACGTTGAATTGTGAACAAACAGACTAGCTTCATGGTCTGGTTTGTGGCTCTCTTGATCCCATGCAGTCTGCCTCCCTTTACCCTGACCAGGACGGAGTTCTTGCAGAAATGGTTCTACGTTTTACCCGAAGTAGCCTACGACAACATCCACGCCGCTTACATCTACAACTGCAACTCGTGGGTACGCGAATATACAAAGTTCCACGATCGAATACTAGCGCCGCTCAAGGTGAGAAGTTCTAACTTATTTGTGGTGTTGTAATTATTATGTATAACTATAAGGTTTGAACGTTTGATACCGAGAGAAAAGGTGAAATTCAATGAACCCAACATTCAAAAAAAAAAATATTGGGTGACCTTCAAGTGAAAGTGATTTATCCTGTTGACAATAACAATTATTTAATTACTGTCATCTCTAACAGTATCAGCATGCAAATGAATAATATAGGCTTCAAAATTGTATAACACAACTTACTTCTGAAATTAAATTGGTAATTACCGTATTTACCTAACAGTCAATAATAAGTTTTGATAATAGGCCCATTATGTTTGGCGGCAATATAATACTGCCACAAAATAAGTGCGGCCCATTCCAATCGAGTTCAAAAACACCCTTATTTATATTTCAAGTGCTAAATGTGGTGATGGCAAAATATGGAACATGTACTGTGTCTGTACCACATTCAAATGGGGTAATAATATGATGGAATATGTATAATAATGAGCAATGTATGAAATTACTAATCTTCCCAAGTATGAAGTAGGCCTTTTTGGTGGTGTCTTGAATCTTATACATGTACACTTGCAGTCACAGAAAATGGTCCAATCCGATATTAAAATTGAAATGTAGTAGTACTAAACTTTATTAACATGTTGCTATTTACATATTCAAATGAAATCTACACATTTAACGGAGATTTTTTTTCGTAGACTTTGCGTGAATTTCGTATGCACATTGTTTTCTAGTTATAGTTCATATAATATCAGTATGAGTATTTACTTCAGGATGCATTTTAATGTAGCTTGATAGACCACTTTATGTGACTGCAACCCAATGCGTAACCTAGGTAAGTTATAAGTTGCAAATATTTTCCCAAATTTTACTAACTAATGATCATATGTTGAGTTCTTTAGTAAATGTGAGATTTAAGCTATACATGGTTTTCTACGTATATTGATTGTGTTTCACTCTTGAAAATACCACTTTCAGTCTCCACATAATACGTGGACCTACTTATTCTTTAGTTGGCATTCTTGAAACTTCTTTGGGTCACCATTGGGCCTCACCTCAGGTTGAATCTGTTTGCCTTTCAGCATACCTTCTACAATTCTTTTACATTCCCCAATGTACATACATCGCGAGTACAGTTTTTCAGAAGTCTCATTCTATCTTGAAAATAATTATTGTGCATAGATTTTATTTTTGAAATATAAATATCGAGACTTTAGAAATTTATGTTGGTTATTTGATTACTGTATCTTATGTAAATGTTGAGATTGATTTTGTTTTCATTCTCCATTTCCTTGATATGGATTTCAGAATTGTATTTGTGATTAGGATTGTAATGTACAGGAATGAAGAATAATTAAGATGTTTACATGTGGTGCTAGATTAGGGATAGACCTACTATTAGTAGGCTACCACCAGTATCTCTCATTGTGCTCCATTGTAATGGCTTCACTGTTGACTCTTAGGGAAATCGCAAGCTGATATTCATCGAAGCGCCGACACGACTCAATGACTTCATCGAACTCGACCAACAGAAGTTGCCTGGTGCTACACTCTCATTGGACGAAGATCTGAAAGTGTTCAACAACGCACTCAAGTTGTCGCACAAAGACACAAAGGTTGCTATAAAGGTAAGACAATCACAATGATAAGAAAATAGGAGAATACCAACTTGGATGGGCCTATATATTTTTATTTTTTCATTTATTTCAAAGTGCTTCAGGATCACACTAACTACTAGGTTATATGAGAATACGAATATTAGGGTGATAGTGAAGAAATGAAAGGTGAAAAGACGTTATTATGCACCTTATGCAGAACTCGAAACCACGCCCAACTTAATTTATTTTCTAGAGCGGTGCCTTCGCTTGCCTACACTAGGCGGCACCGACACTACTGTATTTACTCGCATATAAGTCTCAAGTATATTTAGAAATTTGAGAACTCAAAACAGGGGTGCGACCAATACGCGAGTGCGACTTATACGCGCGTACAAAATCTCCAAAAATGAAAGTCAAATGCATCAATTCTCGTCACAGTCCAGCTTGCTATTTTCACGTTATCAAAAAGTCACATGTGTCTCATAAAGATAAGTGAGAAAAACGTCACAATTTGTGATAAAAACAGTTGCCATGAAACACTGCTGGTCCTCCAATGTTAGAGCATAGGGCGAACCCACAATCGTGGTCAGAATTCATGCACAGACATTTGTCAGTGCTGAAGCAATCATGAGACTTTTAGAGTCTTGTGTTAAACTGAATAACAAGACAAACACTTCAACACATCTGTTCATCATCAAAACAGTTGCCGTGAAACACTGGTCGTCCAATGTTACAGTATAGAGCGAACCCCCAATCATCGTCAGAATTGATGCACAGACAGTCATCAATGTTGAAGCAAATAAATACACATAAATATGTTTACATTCATTTTTATCTAGCCTCTTCTTAGTGTTCAATGAGTAGCCCCCTATAGACAAATCAGCCAACATAGCATTGTTGATTGATGATAAACAGAATGTCTCAAAGTGTTGGTTTTGGTAATCAGTGTAACATGAGACTTTTAAAATCATGATTACCAACAAGAACACTTTTGACACATCTGTTCAACATCAATCAACAATGCTATGAATGGGTGATAACAGTCTATAGTGGGCTATTCATTGAACACTAGGAAGAGCCTAGATAAAAATGAATATAAACTTTGGGAGATATTTATGTAATCATCCTGAGCTCTGGGTCCCATTGTCACAAGGGCAGTTTCAGGTCCAAAAAGTTATGAGGGCCCATCTATGTTTGCAATTATTATATATATTCACTTTCTTTATTGTGGGAAGGAATGGAAGGCAGCGTATAATTTTTCATGTTTACAGGATCCAAATAGAATATTGTAGGGCTAAACTGTGTGTTGTACAAATGATGTGTTTCACTTCTCACAGACTTTTACAGCATGAATTTGAATTGAATACGCGCTTCTTCATTGACGCAAAAAGCCGTAAAAACACTTTGAAACAATACACAGACAGTTACACTCTATAAAAAAATACTCCAATAGACAAGTGTTCCATAGATGCATGCAGACTGACTGCTGATTTTGGTGCAAAAATGCAATGGAAGAGGTAGGTTTTTTTTTTCAACACATGTATTCTTGTATCTCAGACATTCTGATGTCAACATAAATCAAAACCTGCCTGTCACACTACCTGCAACAATGTATCAGAGTCTGAATTGTCTAATTCTGAGAATTTCTACTTTTAGCTTTTATATCATTTTACAGTCAAGTATTGTGACTTATTGTGAGTATTGTGAGTATAAGTTGAGTATTGTGAAGTATTACTTCGGGTAAGCTAATATATTCTTTAGTAGAGTTTATGTTATGGTTCTTGAATAATTGCATGGCATCCCAATTATTCATAGCCACTAAAATCCAATCAATATACGGTACTTTTTATTGGAAACAATTCACTCATATTCGGCCGAGATACGTTGAATTCGAGCAGATGAATAAAAATCACCCCCAGAAACATATCGCGTATCTCGGCCGCATGTTGGTGAATTTCTTGCAATAAAAAAGTAAATTGCTTAGATTTTCATTCCCAATGCAAGTCTTCAGAATATAATGATCCTACTTCTTTGACGGCGATTTTAGTTCATCTCTCTAATTGTCCTTCAACTTATATTGTTCCTTCCGGCGCAGGTAAAAGACCCTTCCGGCTCAATCCCGTCGAGAGCTTCGGACCTCTCACCCCAAAGAAGTCAGTCGAGTCTGGGTAACGTAGCGGGAAAAAAGCTCTGACGTCAGACTCAAGTCTCCCTGACAACATTCTGTGAACCTATGCATTTAACGATATTGGAAATTTGAAAAAGTAGCCCTCGCGATTTTTAAGATGAAAGGAGTAAAAAGTCAGGGGGGCCCGGGCCCACCTGAGCCCGCCCTGTAGAACCGCCCCTGCATCGTCACGCTCGGGTATGTTAGGCAACCTGTACCCTTCCCACCCTCGCAGTTAAGTTGAGGCCCCTCACAATGGTTTCTCATGTCTCAAACCAAGGGTTTCGGAACAGAGAGCTAAACATTTCAATCGCGATGTAATTTTGATGTAATTTTGACGCACTGGAGACTTTTTTTTCTTAAGAACATCGAAACTTGATACAAAATCATTGTTCCCCAATTAAGGCTATGGATGAAAGATAGGATCGTTTGGATGGGGCACCACAAGGGCAATCTTACCACTCCATTTTTATTATTTAAAACTAATGAACTTCAACACCAGGACTGCTCTGTCTGTGACCATAATTTTTTGCCGTGGATAAAAGTCTTTCAGTATAAACACACAAATGTTGATATCTTCCACTTTAAACTAAGTCTCTTAGGCAATGATCACTTCTTTCCATTTTCAGCAGATGTAAAGTTTATCATTATACAAAATGGACAAAATAAATTAGTGATAGGACTATAATGTTATAATTAGGGCTATCACTCTACTAAATAATGGTAATAATACTAATACTGGAGACTGCAGGTACGACTTATACGACCATACAAAGGGTTTTTCAAAAAATGACTGTCAAAAACAGGGGTGCGACTTATACGCGGGTGCGACTTAAATGCGAGTAAATACGGTATTCTGATAATTTAGAGAATTGTTTTAATTTTTAATCAACAATTTTACGCTTCTACAATTCTACATTTTCAACTATGCTTATTGTTTTTAACTACATGTACACTCGAGCTAGAAATACTGTAGGCCTACATGTTTTCATCTTTTACAAAATATTTTAGACAAAATCAAAACCAAAACCATAATTTTTTACTCAAAACGAACAAATAAAAGGTGAACGTATAATATTTTCATCTTTCAAGTATATAAAAATATAAAATCAAAATTTCAATGATGGGTCTTTCTAACTAAAATTTGATATGGTTTAATTTCAGGTTGGTCCTACAGCTATTCAAATAACGTCCGCTGAAAAAACAAAAGTTCTCTCTCACGCCGTACTTTTAAACGACGTTTACTACGCCTCTGAAATTGAGGAGGTCTGTCTCGTAGACGATAATCAATTCACGCTGACAATTGCCAATGAATCCGGCCCCTTATCTTTCATCCACAACGATTGTGACAGCATTGTCCAGGCTATTATCCACATACGAAACCGCTGGGAATTGTCGCAGCCTGATTCGGTGACAGTGCACCAGAAGATACGACCTAAAGACGTTCCCGGTACCTTACTAAATATGGCTCTACTCAACCTCGGCTCGTCAGATCCTAATCTCAGAACAGCAGCGTACAATCAGCTGTGTGCCTTAACAGCTACGTTTGATCTGAAGATTGAAGGGCAACTGCTAGAAACTTCAGGTGAGTGGTATCCCACAATACTGCTAAGATGGCTGATCAATGTCAAAAAGTGTCATCAATTGAAGTTTTTTATTAGGCCTATCATAAAATCTTCAGGCGTAATTGTACAACTAAAAACCAAAATGCAACCTTGAACGGATTTTCAAATTTTTGATAGATTATTATTAATCATTATTTGAACATTAATGCAGATCGATTAGTGATCCATTCATTGTTTATCGGTGGCATCCCTAGATTCAAACTAGGGGTGAACTGAGAACGATTAATAAATTAGGCCTAATAGAATGTTTCATTATATTAAAATCTATTACATACTGTACAACTAAAAACTGAAAACTATTATGCAACTTTGAACAGAGATCAAATCTTTGATAAATAATCAAATCATTATCAATTGACAATTGTTAAACGATCAGTTGCTGATGCAGATCAATAAGTGATAGATTCATCGTTAAACAGCGGCATCCCCAGATTCAAATTGGGAATGATATTTGATTCCTAACAACAACAAAAAAAAATACCTACACTACTGTACTACACCTAGTAGGACTGGAGAGAATCAATTGTAAGCTGGAAATCATACAGAATATTGTTAGGCCTATAGACATTATTTTATTGCAGGTCTATGCATTCCGTCAAACAATACTATTTTTATAAAATCGGTCAGTGAAAAGCTGGCAACTAATGAACCTCACCTAACGCTTGAATTTCTGGAGGAGTGTATTCAAGGATTCCGAGTCTCAAACATTGAATTGAAGCATTTGTGTCTTGAATATATGACACCGTGGCTGGCAAATTTAGTCAGGTATGTAGAACTTATGTAGAAAGACCTTATGATATTTTAATTTCAAGGAATCAATAATGATTAGTTAGCCTATATGCCTATATTGAGCAATATTGGTAATTCATTTCAAAAGTAATTTCAGTTTAGACTTCCATAAACACGTTGATATAGCAACTATCTCTGGACTTTGGGTCATACCTTGCGAAAGGATGATGTCAATTATGTGTTTTCATTACAGATACTCTATCGTAATTCGTAGATACTTGATTATTCATTTTATTTATAATTAATTAATTATGTATTATCATTTATCACCTCATTATTACGACCTCAGATATAGTTTGCATATCAGATATATACTGGTACGTATATATATATTCCAGGTTTTGCAAGCCATCTGATGAAAACAAACGACAACAAAAAGTAGCACATATCCTGGAGAAATTGATTATTCTCACGATAGAAGAAGTAGAGATGTATCCGTCAATCCAAGCCAAGATATGGGGCTCAATAGGACAGGTACTGTATTAATTGTAATAATTAATTAATATATTGCTCTAACACTCTGTCACTTAGGCCTATTGACTCTCGGGAAACTACTTGGAGATTGTTTGTATTAGTCTTATTTTTGTCCACGGAGTTGTTGAAGTATTGGAATAATAAATATATAAAAGCGTTGAGAATATACTTGGAAAAAATATCCCTCGTCCACGTATCTGTACCTTGATTTTTTTTTTCATTATAGAATGTGTGAACAAGTACCTAGAAATAATTGATATTTCATTATGATCTAAAACTGTTTTAATTAAGCACTTGTGCACAATTAGTGTTACTGAAAATTCTAGTAGGCCCTAATACAAATTTGAAAAAATATGAACTACAAATAAATTTGTGTAACTGTTGGTGCTATAGTATAACCAGAAGGACATGTGTTCTATGGTGATTAATCATATTGACTATTGATATTGACCATTTTGACTACTATATTGTCATTTGGGTCTTTGTATTTAGGTACCCGAGCTTATTGACATGGTTCTGGACAGTTTCATCCACCGATCCGTGTCTGGTGGCCTTGGTTCACCGATGGTGGAAATCATGGCCGACACGGCGGTTGCCCTTGCGTCTGCTAATGTCCAGCTTGTAGCCAAGAAAGTTATCGGGCGTTTGTGTAGGGTAAGTTCATTCAAGTTTTGTAAACTAGTGAAGTCTTTTCATGTTTCCAAAAGGTGCATGAGTGACCTATATAATTTTTGTTGTACTATTTGTTCATAGTTTTGATTAAAATTGAAACCTATAATTAAGAAACCTTCATCTCAGCATGCCACCATCTCATTAATCATTCTTCCGAGGCCAATATATCTCAGTTAGCATTACGGCGTGTCGTTGAACCCAACATAAAAAAGGTTCACTGTGTACACCTACCACGATGTAGTTAACTAGTGATACAAACATACTTTATCATAATATAAAGTAGGTGACCCAACTCCCAAACTGATAACATTGATGGTATTTGTGGTTTCTTGTGGTTTGTCAGTTCAGAGCCAAAGGTCCCGATTGCTTGTTGCGATTTAGAGGATTCCCTTGTGAACTAGATGTAGATAAGAGTGGCTATGGTACCGGTGGCATGGTTGAACTTACAAATCTAAAATTTCCGTGCGAAAAAAATGCACTTACCAACATAATAATTCTGCTGAGTCATGTATAACATTGTTGAGCATTGTTGTTTTATATAGTTCGATATAAAAGTGATAGTTGCGCTACAGGCAGTGGGGACGCTGGACACAGATTCTGACCCCGGAAATATTTCATTTTGAAGACGAGAGTTAGTACACCTTCTTTATATTATGATAAAGTATGTTGGTATCACTACATCATGCACCTACTATAAGGCGTGCTATCAACTGTCTCGGAAACAACTCTCCCTCAAATCACACTGACTAACTTATACTGTCTCTAGAAAAAAACTGAGAATAACTGTATCTCAAAAAATCTGTCTTTCATTCGAACTGAATTTCCCCGAAATTCCTCCTCAGAGTGTACAAAATGTGTTGGGGGTTATCCCTACTGGCCTTCTAAAAGTTATACTAATCATCTAAAAAATACAGACATTTGCAAAGTCCCAGTTTTCTATGATATTTTCTGGATTAAAAAAAAAACATGTAATCTTGGTACTTCCCCCCCCCCCCACCCCCCACCCTCCTTCCCCCCACCCTCCTTCCCCCCACCCCACCCTCCTTCCCCCCACCCCCCACCCTCCTTCCCCCCACCCCCCCACCCTCCTTCCCCCCTGAGTCATTTAACATTGCTCTTATGAAGATACAGTTGTTTTGAGATACAGTTGTTCTGAGATACTCTGGAGATTTTATAGAGACAGTATAAGTTAGAGTCAGAGTGGTTTGAGAGACAGTTAATGCTATGTCTACTAAAATGTAACATTTGTTCCAGGTCGTGGACAAGACCTGTCAGTCGCCGACTCCCCTCCTCGAACAGCATATGATGTGGGACGACATCGCCATCCTCGCTCGCTACCTGCTCATGTTGAGCTTTAACAACTGTCTGGACGTGGCCCGCCACCTGCCCTACTTGTTTCACGCGGTCACGTTCCTCGTGTGTTCCGGCTCGTTGAGCATGCGAGCGTCCACGCACGGCCTCGTCATCAACATCATTCACTCGCTCTGTACTTGCACGAAACCGTCCTTCACAGGTGCGTTGACTATTAGTTTACACTTTACTCACCCTATAGGCTATAGAGCTCATAAGAGTCGATTCAGCAAAGACAAAAAAAGTTTTTGTTAGTAAAACATGAACATTTCAAACATGAGTTTGAATAGTATCAGGTGATGAGTTTTGAGCAGTACAGTGAAACCTCTATTATAATTTTTCAAGGGGATCAGACTAAAAAAATGTATTAACATGAAAAACGAATTAATCAAACTATTTAACATGTGGAGCATATGGGTTGGATCAAAAAATGAAACTTATAAATGTAATAAATGTAGGCCTATAAACAAGAAACTTATAACAGGTTCTACTGTATAAGATATCATAATTCTAATGCAGAAGAACCACAGATATTTGTATCAACTCCAAGATGGTATTACTTATTAGTGAAAACTATTCATAACTATTGCATAATTTTCATAGGTATATAGGGCCTAGTAGAACCTCTTCAGTCAGTTTCTCGTTAGTACATTTTTCACCATGGTAAGTTTTATTCTTTGATGCCATCTATATGCTCCCATATGTTGGATACCGGTAGTTTCTTCAGTAAATCTTTCACTTCAGTAAGTTTTTAGTAAGTTTGTGATGAACTTTACATCTGCTGTTTGTTGATGGAAAGAAGTGATCATTGCCTGAGAGACTTATTTCAAAGTGGAAGATATCAACATTCGTGTGTTTTGTTTACTCTTAATACCAATGCTGATAATGTCCGGGTATATATCACAGAAACGGTTTTTACTTATAATGTGTTCCGGACTTTCGGAAACTGAAAGACTGTTATTTGCGGCGGAAATTCATGGTCACCAACAGCACAGTCCTGGTGTTAAGTTCATTGGTTATAAACAGTTAAAATGGGGTGGTAAGATCGCCCTTGTGGTGCCCCGTCCAAACGATCCTATCTTTCATCCACAGCCTTAATTGGGGAACAATGATTTTGTATCAAGTTTCGATGTTATTAAAAAAAAAAAAAAGGAAGTTTTTTCTGTCTGGTACCCTGAAAAATGTACTGAAGAGGTTCCACTGTTCAACTAAAAAACACACTTTTCAGCTGGATAGGCCTACCTATAAAAATGTTAGAATCCAACGTTAATTACTTAATTTATCGTCATTTTGAAAACATTAGAATTATCTGTGTTTCTCCTGCGTTCAATTATATCTCATACTTTTCGAAAGTTGTCACCAAAAACTCATAATCCCCTAGATCAACTCTCACACACTCTTCAAGGGGGACCCACCAACAATGCAACATTACCAGTGCCAACCTAACATATAAATAATTGTAGTGGTTCTCCTTTTAAACATACCGGTACTGTAGTGAAATTACTTCCTGTCATTCAGGAAAGTATCTTCTAAAATACTGTTGATTGATAAGAAACATTCATATTAGGTTATGTGCTATTTGTACGAAACGGTCCATGGTGAGGTTACAATCGATGGCAAAAATTTTGGGTGCCATTATTAGATACAAACAGTTGATCTTTCCACCTTTGTTCTTATAAAATTTGACTCATTTTCATTTTTGACAAATATATTGTCTGCATCTTATGGAATGATATACCTATCTGTTCATTATGTATCTCACTCTTGAATTATTATGATTGTTCGTATCTGTGAAATTCCTCACTGGGAACTTTCTGCCCTGTCTTTGCTAGGTATCTCTTGAGTAAGGGTACGAAGGGAAGGCCTCTTGAGTTTAGAATTTTGTTTTTTTAAAGTGGTATTTTAAAACCTTGATAAAATTGTCACTTCTTTTTCAGAGGAGACTCAGCGTGTTCTTCGACTAAGTTTGGACGAGTTCTCGCTTCCCAAGTTCTATTTACTATTCGGTATCAGTAAAGTGAAGTCGGCGGCAGTTACTGCCTTTAGATCTAGCTACAGGCATCCAAATGATCGATGGTATGGTATAAGAGTCCAAACACATAACTTGCTTTAATGACACATATTCTCGTGAGTCATTATGACATCCATTCCGTTGAAATCCTTCTTTGTTTGTTCTATTTTTTTTTTGTGATCGCTCTACAGGTCGCAAGGCATAACCGATCTACATGGAACTTTCTATAGGCATTCGTATCTTCTAACTTGAAAGTGTCTAGTTTTAGGTAACAATTGGTCACCTGGTAAATTTTGAGAAATTGTTGGTTGAAATTTTGATATTTCACTTAGGCCTATTACAATATTAAATATTACGCCTACATTTTATATAAATATCGTGTTCATCTAACACCGTTTATCACCGTCGGTTGCACCGTCTGCATTATCATTTTTAGACCATTATTTAATACTCGTACATCCAATTTATTCTTTGCTATCATTTAGTAATGTATTCATGTATTTCTTCAATTCCTTTCAAAAACATTTGGATAAATTGTGTGAATTTGACAATCTACCTCCGATCTATTGGTCCAATTATGTCATGAATCGAGAAGTAGTCATTTAAAAACACTCCAGTCCTATTCAGTTCAGTATTCGAGTAGTATTCTTATTAGTCAGATTTTTCAACTTTAGAATGTTTCCACAGGTTTGGTAATGAACGTAGTTTCTCGGGAGGGAATTCGAAAGATCACGAGCGACTGTCACTTACTTCGCTGGAGGTCATCACAGATGCGTTGCTTGAAATCATGGAGGTGAGATTTCATCCACTACTCGATTGATTAATCTCTTACTCCTACTTACTCTTACTTACTTAATCTCTTACTTATAATATCTTATAAATATAGCTCATGGTTGTCGATTTACCTGAATATCAGTTGAGTTTTTTTATGATAACTTTTGAACGCTATAAAGTATCAAAATTCTAATGTGGGAGGAACACAGATCTCTTCAATACGTCAAAATTGTCTGAAATAAAATCATCAACCATTATACAATTTCACATGTAGGCATATACAGCCAACACAAAGAGTATTGCATGAAAGAGAACCCGGGTAACAATAGTACCTGGGTACGGTACCCGCCCAGGGTACCTTATCACTAGCTTTACATTAGTTTTCACTTATTTAGTATTTCAACAGAATCTTGAAAGTACTGTATTGAACTTGATCATGTAATGTCAAAATTATTTGTCACTATACTAATGTGCTTAATTCTCACATTTACTCTAGGCATGTATGCGAGACATTCCCGAGTGTGATTGGCTACAGAATTGGACGTCATTAGCAAAGAGTTTTGCTTACTGCTATAATCCTGCTCTCCAACCAAGAGCACTCATTGTGTTTGGGTGTATTAGTAAGTAAAAAACTTCTCCATTTTCAAAACATTACCATCCTCATTTGATCAATAGCACCCAATCAATCCAATCATCCTTTTAAGAGATAAAATGAGCAATTGATCAATTCATTATTCAATGAGATGTTCTGATTCATCATAATTAGATTATTAATGCAATAGATAGATAAGGCCTCAGTACTTCAGAAAATGAATTTGATTTATCATCAGCTGCAGCCCTAATGTGCATATCACAAACTTCACGCACATTTTTTCAGTGGGTCTATAATACTTGCATGTAACAATTAATGATGCCTTCGAAAACCAATTAGGAAACTAGGATCCACGTGATTTCGTAAAAATCAAGAAATGATTTCTAACATTTTCACATCATCCCTTTCAATTTTCTTCACTGACCAACGATATTACTTTATTGACCATATTTAGCAGTGACCATATCTGTACAACTGGGCGTAGGAGGAAGGGGATGGAAATTGCTTGGATTTCTAAAGAAAATATTTTGGCAATTGATTATGGAAACATATGGTAGGCATTATCTTCGTATCTTTTAGTTCATAGGCCTTGTTGGTAAAGGGTATACATTGAGTTTACTGACATGTGAAGTATTCGATCGTCAATCGACTATTCCTTGGTCCCAACAGTTGAATGTTTTCATCCCCCAACAATTCCATAAATCACCTTTTATCAGGTGAACCACCATTTTTAGAAAAGGGTAGTTCACGACTATTTACAGTTGGGCATCAATAGCAACAAAATCCAACTGACCAACATATATCGATGATCGACCTTATTATATACAACTAGGAAAACTTGGGATGCGCGTTGTGAAATGAGCTTAGAAGTATGGAAATGTAGAATGAAAAATAACTTGTCAGCTCAATTTACATCTACGGACCTTGGATTACTTCAAACGTTCAAATACCTTACCTGCAACTTGTTGATATTTATAGTGCTGCAACCTGTCGCATATACACTTTGCAAATCCAATTGATCCAAATATTCAATAAAATGTACACATTTATTGCATTTTCTTTGTTATTTCTCATTTGATTGTTGCAAAAATCTCTGGAAGGGTGTATAATATTCATATTCGTTGAAAATTTGAGGGCTTTTGAAAAATTCTTGTTTTTCAAGTATTTTTCCTCTGGGTTATTCTTACGAGGATTTTTCAGACTTCACGATTATTTTCCAGAAAAACCTTCCGACCGATTTTTCTGAATAACAATCCCAGCCTATTCTGGCATGACAGAAATATGTAGAAGAAGTTTCAGTCCGATAGGTATCTTTTCCTGACCTGTATGCCGCGCACAAAATTACATAAAAAAAACAAAAAAAAAAACATGAAAACCAAGCCCATTTCTTTGGCATGTGAAATGGAATCTTCGCTACGCTCATCTAAAAACGACTTGCAGAATTTTGTTATACCTAATAGCAATTAAAAAGCGTGTGCAGAAGGGTAATTCTTTACGATTACAACATAGAAATGGGTCATGACTTACGTATCATGACGAGTTAAAGGTGGTCTTGAAAATATTAAAATAACAACAATTCTGCCGACTCAAAATGACGTCGCAGGGAGTGGAACAAGTGGGACGCAGATTTTACAACAAACTACCAGAGACACTTAAACGCACTAAGGAAAACCATATTTTTAAACAACTACTTGAAGAGGTTCTTACTGAACACTCATTTTACTCTATTGGTGATTTTTTAAAGCACAAATTTCAGTATGCTCCTAGTAGCTTAGTAGTTCTTATTTGACATTTTTATATTATTTGACTATTCTTGACAACATTTACACAGTGTACGTTTGAAATGTGTCAACCGTTAACAAATGGCTGAAAAATAAACAAATAAATGAATAAATACATGTTGAAACGCCTCTTGTTCGCGCGATTTATACATACTATTTTCTGTATTTCGGGTACCCGGGTAATGTACTACCAGTACCTAGTATCTGAAGGCATCACTAGTAACAATCATATATACGTGACTTGAAGGCGCTGTTGTTAATTTTAGGTAAAAGCATCACTGATCAGGAAATCAAGCAACTTCTGCGCATCTTGGTGAAGGCTTTGGAGAGCTTTAATGACATGGTATTACTAGAAGCATTAGTCGTGTGTCTGACTAGGCTGCAACCGCTTTTAAGGCCGGTAAGTAAATTGAGTACAATTGTACACCGAATAATTTATTAGAGTTGGCAGATGCTCGTGTCAAACTTGATCATCAATACAGACAATACTGTATTCAGTCATGTGCAGAGTTCATAACGTGTAGTTGATCAAAATTCTCTGGTCGCATAAACCTAGCTTTTTTCTTCAGTAAAGATTAAAGAAATTAAGAAAATTCAAACTGCTAATTTAAAAACTACAGCCGTTAAGATCAAGGCGTGAAAGTTTGCACTCCTGGGCTTCTAATGTTGAAGAGAACAGGCAAACGAAATGGAATCTATTACCGTATTTATGACATGAAAACTTACACTCCTAGCAGATGTCTGCAACTTCTTACGTAGGGAGTATGTGTAGGTAATTGACGTTTGAACTTTGAATACAGTATACTCGAGATGCTTGATGGCTAGAACTAGAAGGTAAGAGTGACCTGCTGCTAATGGCCATATTTGAAAGCTCAGTTTTCACCAGCCTTGAACTCAAAACATCTTAAATAACTTATTATGTGGTGTAAGTTTTGAATGTTTCAACCTAGTAGTCAGCATTATTTTCATGGTGTAGGACTGTGGGGCCTATTTGTTAGGAACAAAATGCAGATTTTCTACAATCTATTATTTGAAAAATGTAAGAAACAAAATATATAAATTGCTTTCTAGTGAATTCTATTGTACCGGTAATCAATACTGCAGGAAAAAATGCCACTTCAAAATAATCAATATGCAAATTGCAAATCATTTTTCGACAATAAGATACAGTAATAGGTTTGTATGATCTGCAAAAATGAAGCCATTTTTTACAGCGGGTCTACCTATTTGATTTGGACATGTATTGGACATTTTAATTTGTGAATATTATGAGTTTTGAAATATTCCAATACAGTACCAAGTCAAAAAGTTATAAAAGCATAGTAGGCCCTGTAGCAATGTGTCCAACAAATGCTTACGTTTTTGCTTTGCAAGGTAGCAATAAAAGCTAAAGGATCCCAAGTTCTCACTTGCTGTTTTGAAACCTTTTTTCAAGTTAGATTAGTCCTATGAAAAATATGCTGTACTAAAACAACCTTACAAATAATCAGTCCACATCGTTTTCTGTCCATCCAAATAGTGCAACGCGTATTTGTAGTGTGAAGTAGTGCTAATGGAATAAAAATGAAAATTATTTCAGTAATTAATTATGCATCTGTGGTTCAATTTTTCCAGGAATCTCCTATTCATCGAGCATTGTTTTGGGTTGGCATATCTGTACTGCAAGTCGACGAGTTAGCATTGTATGCATCAGGACTGGCACTCTTAGAACAGAATCTTCACACACTGGACTCGCAAGGAACGTTTGAGGAGAAGGTATGTGCACTATGTTTACTCTGCAAATAATTCAATTCATCATTGCAGTAAACTCTCGTTAATTTAAACTCGGTTAACCCGAAATTTGTCATATTTCGAACTTAAAGTCGGTCCCCGGCTGAAGGTATAGCCAGGTATTTCAATGTTAATTATATGGTTAATCCGTATTCAGCTAATCCATAATTCAAACTGATATTTCGACCCTTCAATTGCTTTAGCACCGATTTGGGATTGTATAATTTGAAATAGTTCGAGTGAATTCCTCGAATTGATCATTATTTTCTCAATTTCCATACTTTTTATTTGACGCGTAACAATAAGCAGAAGCCAGCTCAGCTGTTTGCTGCTTTGTGTGTCATCCGAATGCACTCTGAGCCTCTGACCTTGACAAAATACAACGAGTATGAGATTTATTGTAAGCTCGGAATACTCGTTCGTCCGTAACACTCGGGACGGCCAAGTACCAATGGGAGCAGGCATTATAATGATCGTGCGTCGTTGGCTAGCCGAGTAAACACGATAAGTCCATTACGTTGTCCCAGCCGGTCGCATAGCTTTCTCTCACCCGCAATACAAAATTGCTTCAATTCTAACTGGGAAGTGGCATGATTTTCAAGGAAAGCAGTTTTTTTTTGTTGATCCGAATTTTGATAAATCGAAATCTTTTTTGGGGGTCCCTTGCATTTCAGATTAACAAGGGTTTACTGTACTTGGTTGTTTGCTACTGTATTTGTTGTTTGTTACTGTATTCAGCCCCAGTTGTACGAATTGATAATTGCATTTTGGACATTAATTAATGTGACAGGTGTAACAAAGAGTCGACCGCTGTTCAGGCTTGAGTAATACGATTGATAAAATGAGCGTAATTTCTGGGGTCGGGTGGCACATTTGAGTTCTTTGCCCCCCTGCCCATAATTTTTAGTTACCCCACTTGTTCATGGATCAGTTTACTAATCTTGCCGTATTTGTTTTGTCCTGACACGATATGAATACATTTTACCGTGAATACTTTACCAGCCGCTCTCGGTTCGGTAGCTTGATCAGCTGAGGCAACGCTTCAGAAACCGAAGTCACTGTTGGGCGTGGGTTCGAGTCCCGCATAAGGCATGGGTTTTTGTGAATGTCCTTTCACTATCATCACTTCATAGATCCATAATCACGTACTCACTCGTACCCCCGTATAACCTAGCTGTTGGGGGGGGGGGGGGGGGGGGGGTCGTTAAGAAAGCAATAATCACCATCATCAATACTTTACCATTATTCCAGTCTCTCGAGTCGGTGATGATGGCAACACGGGAACCTCTTGAATGGCATTTCAAACAGTTGGATCACGCTGTGGGACTGAGTTTCAAATGTGAGTAGCTCTTTACATTTGTAAATAACGTTAAGAGACGTGTCAATGTTTAGGTAAAGACTGTGGCATAGGTACCTTAACCTTATCTTAGTTATCTAATACTCATGGCTAGAGACATGTAAAAATAGCAATTGCTATAAAAGCGTTGAAATCTCAAAGTACTTCAATTCAAAGCTGTTTTCACACTACACCTAGTAAACCCAAGGTCTAGCCCCAGAGATTCAACCAGGAGTTTTGGTCCTAGGCTGTACCACGGGTCAACAGGGAGATTGTGTACACATTTAAATTTCAACTGCTTGTTTAAAGGACATTTCTGGTTCCAAATAGCAGTGTACCAACACTTTGTTTGGCAAGCTGTCAACCTGGCCTGTGTAACTAATATTTTGACAGCTGTGCCTAGATTCAACTCATAGGTTTGTTGTTCAAATGACAACACATTTGACGTTTTCTCCTACATAGAGTGGTATGTATTGAATCATGTGTATTGCAGATAATTCAGCGAATATCAGTCTCTATTCATGATCTGTTTGATTAGAATATACCTTGAAACTTGACGCGAGAGAGGGATAAGTGAACTGTCTGCCCGTGTGTCTGTCAAACCCTACCCTGTTTGAGTTCCTATGGGTTCAACCAGAGTGTGTACTGTGTAAACCCAATAATATTTTTAACTGTGGTCAGACCGCAGGTTGAACCACGGGCAAACAGGTAGTGTAAAACAGCTCATGTGTTTCTAATGTTTCTTGATGTTTCAATACACTTTGTGATGTTTGATCATGTTTTTGAAAAGGCGACAAAGCGCTTCAAACGTCTGATTCTGCTATATTTGAATATATAGGCCTATTGGCGATATGAGCACGATATTCGGAATTTGTTATAGACGCTATTTTTCAAAAATAATATTAGTTGTGTGAACAGGTGTTAGTTGGGGAATTTGAAAAATCGAAGTGCAGTTGCAACTGCAGGTGGCAGATGAGGTATAGGTTAACCCACTTGTCGACACTATTTAAAAAAAATATCAATTGAGGTCTTTTTCTTGTACACTTTTATACACTTTATAATATTTTTACTTGTGCCGCACTGTTGTTACACTACAGAACGTTGTTGCGCTCTGAAACACGATGTTTCAAAACCATAGATACTCCAAAATGCTATGAAGAGAAAAATCAATGCTATTTTTACATGTCTCTACTCATGGCTATGGAACTAGGAAACTAGAACCTGTAACTATGAATACTGACTGGATTATTATCATTCTTACTATAGTCATTAATTAGTCAATATTAAAATTATTAATCAATATTAAATCAACTTGATTTTAACATTTGTTTCTGTCTTGTCAGCAAACTTCCACTTTGCCTTGGTCGGCCATCTTCTCAAGGGTTTCCGCCACACAACGCCGACTACTGTATCTCGTACTGGCCGAGTCTTGACCATGCTGCTCGGCATTGTTGCCAAACCGACCAAGCGCGACAAGTTCGAGGTGACACCCGAGAGCGCCGCATATTTGTCGGCACTGGTATCGGTGTCGGAAGAAGTGCGCAGCCGTTGTCACGTGAAACATTCGTTGGCGCGTATCGTGCCTGAAGCTAATACGACAGGCGTTGATAGCTTTCCCGTCGACATCCATCTCAATCTTCTTGCTCATCATCCGCAGGTAATGTTTCGTAACACAATTGTATCCACAGAAGAAAAAGGTCGTCTACAAAATAGATTGATTGTAAAAACTTTCGTTATTTAAAGCTCCTAAAAGATGTAGTTATGTACCTTAAATCTAGTTCTGGAAAATTATTAGATCTTGCCCAACTGCACGTGATGAGGCACTTGAATCTAAACATCTCCATTTATTTCTCTGTTGTTAAAATAGGCTGCCAACGCGATGGCCACACCGAGTCCTAGTCGTCCGCGTGTCACCAGTAGCATCGGTTCTACCACTCCTGCCAACCGCAGACAGAAGTCATGGGACCTCCTTGATCAAGCAGCAATTGCTCAAGCCCGCCAACAGAAACAACCGCAACAGGTATGTGTGCTACTTTTACCCAAATATTTTGTATGTTCTGGTCTATGTACTGTTTTAAAGAAGCTAATACAATATTAACAATTTATTTCAACATCCAATGTTGGAGAAGATTATTCTGGCATAAAGCATGTACGTGAACTAAATGAAGTTTCTTTAATTGTTTGATACTGTTTTTCTGCTCTTCTTATTACTTTATTTCTTATTACTAGGTATTACATTATAATTTGAATTAATTTATGAGTAGTATGGAGCAGTTGATATTGGGCACACTAATACCGTAAACCCTCGTGATTTCAAACTCACTTTCAAAACCCACTGAGTGAAAACTGTACGTAGTTAGGCCTACTGTAGACTAAAATAGTTACAGAGTAGCCTATAAAAGTGGTGAAAATTTGAAATACCGCACATTTCAAAATGTACACCAGGATAATGCGAACATAAGACTATGGTAGCCTACATTACAAAAATCCATGTACATTCTAAAAGAAAATGACTGGCATTGTTGACCAAACAAATTACCGGTAGTATTTTTCAAAATAACAAGGAGGAAGAGAAATGTAATGCCAATATTTCAGTCTGAAATATATTATCATTCAATCATCATACATCATAATCTTGAATTTTTGAATGTTTGCATGATATTACACATTTAATAATAATAATTTGTTTCACTTCTTGCATTTTTAGTAAGCATTTGAGTATGTGATTGTCTTTGTCCTCTATTAATATTTCTCAATAATTGCTTAAAACTAGTGTACGTATTATTATTCTTAGGTCTCATTTTTATTATTAATTATGCTCTCATAATTTGCTAGGTCAATTGATTTAAATCGTTTTAGTCGTACTCGTGTCATGGTATCTCTATCGTACATGGTCAGATTACTTTCAGAACTCGTATTGTATTTAGACTGAATTTAATAAGTAGGCCCACATGTACTGTACATTTTGCCTCGTAATTACTAAGTAACTGCAGTAGTTGAGTCAGCAGTATCAGTAAATTAAAGTAAAGTAAATGCACAAAATGGTGCTGTTGACAGAGATTCATGGTTGTTTTGTAGTCAACTAAGCAAATCGCAAAATAAATAATTGATGAATACACAACTATAATCAACACTACCATTAAAATACAAGTACTGTACGACCACTTGCGGATAATTGGACCTACCGTAAATTGCATCATGGTTACGTATACTGTATTAAAATTAAATGCATATTTTAATTAGCATATTAGTCATAATTACTGTATTTCAGTATTAGGAAGAATATTCTTCATTTTTGAGCAAACAGCAATAAAAAATAAGTCATTTCAAGTCACCATATTTTGTCTCCTATTTAATTTTTAGTCAATGTTGTGATTATGATGGTTATTGTTTGCTTAACGACCCCACCAACAGCTAGGTTATACGAGGGTATGAATGGGCAGGTGATTATGATATTATGATGTGATGATAAGTGAAAGAAAGTTTACAAAAACTCATGCCTCATGCAGGTCTCGAACCCACGCCCAATGGTGACTCAAGTTTCTGAAGCGGTGCCTCAGCTGACCGAGCTACCAAGGGTGGCTTTACTGTTGTGTTACGACGTATGACATTTTCAAGACAGTGAATTACATTGCCTAAGCTTTCACGCTTAATGCTCAGAAGAGCATTCAAACTTGATGATAATATTGAGTTGACTTATTTGATACTCCATTTAACCATGTGTTGAACTGAGATGTTTAGATCAACAGACAATGACAGATAAACTGTCATCCAGAAAACAAGGGTTTGATTTCTGCCATTTGACCATTCCAAAGGAGATTTTTTATCGTTCACATGTCTGTCCTTGTTGCCAAGAAACCATTTCCTTCCATTCGACCATTTCGACCATTTCCTTCCCACTAACCCAAACATCTGACCAAATAATTTTTCATCTCATCTTCTTGACACCTCACTGATCATTCACTGACCCAGTAGGCCTAGATCTTGATCATCAGCACGGTGCGTCGTTAAAGGCAATAATATATATAAATTAACATTTTCTGGTGGCGTCAAGTTTAGTTGAATGCAACATCTTGCTTTTAACGGTTTCTGTCATGATATGTTATAACTTATAATATTCCAACATTTAAGCTACATAATTTGGTTTATTTGGTTTATGCAAGATACGAATGTTTGTTGTTGTTGCTTGGACCAGACTGGCCGCATGCTGTTCAAAACCCAGCGATCTTTTTCTGTGCCAACTACACAGGACCAAGAAGTTCCACCAAAGGTACGTTTATGTTATTATTCAACCACTCGTCTCTCAAAGACTTGGAATTTTTTCGAAATGTGTGATTGATAGCTGTAATGTCTTGACCTTGAAAATTGAACTTTTTTCTAACAATATTTAGATTAGTTGTAAAATAGCTCTTGTATGATGTGTGTGATCTTTCATGTTTTTGAGAGATGTTACATTTTTTTAGATATGTCTATAATATAGTCTATTGAGGTGTGCAGTTTTTGTGAATCATTGCCTTCTGATTTTGTATATACTCTACCGTAATTGTCGTGCCGAGTAGTCTGAAACATTAGTATTAGAATTTAGAATACTGTGTAGTATTAGACAGTTTTCATGGGCTTGATGTGGCAATACAATAATATAATCAAGGCAATTATCAGGTATATATTCATGGCAAGTGCAACTACTGTACCAGTACGCTTAATCTTATAATAAATACCTTAATATGTTACATGAATGTACTTTTACTATTTTATATTTACTTTTACTGTAGGCCCAAGAAATAATATATTTATAATTTATTGTTAATCCACCACAGACAAATAATATTGGAAGAAAGACTTACTTGTAAATTGTAATACTGTACGCCCTGATGAATTTACCGTACATTAATTTTACTCTTTCTTGTAATAGTAGGCCTACATATCACTTCTTCCATTTCAAAATATGTCATTTCAAAGTTACTATTCTCTATGCTACATTATCATATTATTATAATTTCATTATTATTTTTCTGTTATCACTATTATAACTATAATATTATCAAAATCATTATTACGAAGCTTTACATTTTATATTTAACGTACCCTATTTCTCTATACTCTTGTCTTTTTTTATCACAATAACTATATGAAAATCAATATTGTACATAGCTTTTTCACTTTGTTATTATTAATATTAATATTTCATAGAATAGTGTCGACAATAGTACAACATTGTTGATGTAGTATGTATACACAATCATGTATATAATACGTGTCTCTAAATCCTGTGCTGTAATGTATAATGAGGATCTTTGACAATAAATACTTATCTTATCTTATCTTATCTTACCTTCATATAAGTATGGAAAGTGAAAAGTTCAACATTTTATTTTCTTATCATTTATCGTTGATTGTTATTGTGCGTTTTATATTACAAGTTTGTAAACCTAACGATCCTCACTGTGTTGACTCGATACAGGCTATGATTCCATTATTTCTTTCATTCACATCACTAGTCAATCATTAATGCTCTGTTATTTGATTCATAGAACCGCAGCGCTCGAGTATCTGTATCCAACGAGAACAATATCCTACTCGATCCGGAAGTATTGGTCGACTTCTCCACGCAAGCTCTCGTGCTAACTGTTTTGGCAACACTCGTCAAGTATTCAACGGACGAGAACGAGACGAGAATCTTGTATCAGTATCTAGCCGAGGCATCTGTCGTCTTTCCGAGAGTATTTCCTGTCATGTAAGCACAGCATGAATGTTCAAATTCAAAATCTGTTCTAGTTACTTATAAGTAGATTTGATATTGATATTTTCGAGGAATTCAATATTTCAAAACTTCGATTTGAGGTCGAAACAATGGTTGATATTGATTAAAATTCTAAATAATGAAATAATACGTTACTTTGGGAATTTTTTATTGCATGCAGGAAACTCAAGCTTGGTCATTCAGCAAAGACAACAGATCAGAAAGAATGTCGCTATGCAGTTAGCTACATTCATTTGCCTAGCACTAAATTCTATTAAATATCTTCACTAAATATCTTCAATACTGTATCGATTGAAAATGAAATGTCAATATAGGCCATTTTGACCAATTTTCAATAAACCTTCTTCTTATAAACACTTCGGTATCGTTGGCAACTCTTCTCTCAAATGTCAATTAATAAGTAACTGCGGTAATAAGTTCACCTACTCATGTTTTCTGTTTTAGTCACTCACTACTGGATGCTAAAATAAATTCGGTCACTGCCAGTTGTCACGATCAGGTGATACTGTCTGCCGTCCAAAGTATAATTCAGAATATGATTGCATCGGAAGATTCTAGTCAACAGCAGCTATCGTTTCTGCAGACTTGCGGATTCGGTGGACTCTGGAGGTTTGCAGGACCTTTTGTCAAGGTCAGGAGAAAAATATACGCTTTTGTCAGTGTAGTATAATAGACCTATCTAGAAAGTCAGAATATCTCATTATCAGTAGGCCTAGAGGCCTACTAATTAGATAAATATGTGTCTATGTACTAACTGTATGTATGCGCTATATCTGTTCGTAGTGTACCCACATTTTCAAAATATTTTCAGAGCCATTTTTCTACAACACCTTCCTTTGTTTATATGCCTACTTCATAATGAACCTAAATAATCGTATAATTCATAGTGCATTTCAATCTCAATAATGTAGGCCTATTATTAAATATTTAATAATGATAATTGATAATAATTTAATATAGGCTAGGCCTATATTTATTAAATATCAATATTTTAGTCCGTATCGTATCGTAATCGTCCGTATCGATTCAAATTATTTTAGAAACTTTTTACTAAAAAGTATGCACCCCAGCATTGGTGTTGAAAACAGTGCCTAAATGAACTTTCTTGCTGCCGTTATTCTAGTGTAACTGCACTGCCGAGGGCGCCGAGCTGTTTGTGAACTGTCTGGAAGCGATGGTCGAGACTTGCTTGCCGACGGAAGACGGGGATTACGGGTGCCCGGATCTAGCGCAGTACCCGTCGATGCTCAGCGTGTCCAGCAACATGAATCTGAGCTCGTCTTTATCAAGCCTCACGCTCGGATCACCGACAGAGAAAGGTCAGTGTTTTTTACGATTCAATACGAAATTTATTGTTGTGGGGATGGCACGGATTAAATCCTTTTCATCGTAGATTTTACAACTTGAGAGTTTTACCTGTGTGTCACATTTGACATGTCAAAAATTGGGACAAAAATATTTTATAGTACTGTAGTAGGCCTAGTCGTTTATAGTGTTACATTTGCATTTTCTGCTATTTTTTACATGGGTTTACTTCAATTTATTCAGAAAGCATTACAATATGAAGTATACAATTGATATCTCAAAAAATACAACTGATCAAGTAACAAATTACATTGTATCAAAGATGAAGGACCTGAAGAAATATTTACAATACTGTTGTTAAAAAATGACTGTACATTGCAGTGTCTAGGCCTTCACAAGAAATATATATTCTTTTTAATAAAAGAGAAATTTTAAGAAGACTCAATGTAGTTTCCAATTTGTGAGACCTACCCATTTCATATGCAATTTAAGAGTACATATCAGTGTAATTCAATTTGCAATCTTCATTTATTCATTCAAGGAGGAGAATTCTATGCTATACCTTTATACACTAAAGAAGGTCATCTACCAACTAAATTATTTGTAAAATGTATGAAATTGTAGGATCTCACTGTTACTTGAACATTCAACGATTTGTATGGTATTTTTAATCTTAATTCTCGCCATGAAAAATCATTTAGTTGCAAAACACCACACCTATACCGGGCAATTCGGGTGATATTCTTCTTTTTTCTTCTGGTAGACGACCTTCTTCCGTTAATACAAGTTAATTATTTATCGATAAATCCTGCAATTTACCCCTATTCAATGTACATATAGTTGTTTCTTGTCGGTGTTTTAATAATTGCTTTTCTCTTGATTTCATTTTTGGTAGATTCATTTAATTTTTGGTAGATTTCAGTAGTAATTAATTTGATCACTGTGGTAGACGGTTAATTAAAGCGTTAATTGAGCGGTTCGTTAATTAATTTGTGAATCTTACCAACATTTTTGCTCAGTGTTGAATGTTTCCAATTTGTTGAATATTTCTTTTCAAAATTCAGAATGCTGATTATAGAAATGTTTAATGCAAAGGGATTTTTATTGTGTCAACTTTTTACGTGAATCGTCAATATGTCTATGTTTACAATACATTCATCAAGCTTTGTTAAATTGTCAACCGATGTTCTTGGTCTCTTCATTTTCTTCTCATCATGTGTAAGACTCATGAATGTTATTTTCTCATTAGTCTGTATGTAAATTTCTCTGCCTTTTGTTTGATTCAAAGTTTGAACTACCAAACCAAGTTAATGTCATCATCCAATTATTGTTTATTTTTTATGGTCGAGTTTCCTCTGAGCATGCCTTCCTAGTACGGGCGGTCGGTGAATTTCTTAGGGTACGCTATAGAATGGTAATGAACCAATCATTGTAAACATCCAGAAAAACAGGCAAACATCCATGTGAGGAAAATATTTTTTTTTCAAATTTGGGACATTTTTTCAATTTTGCGAATTCAGGGTGCCTAGTCTTGAATCCATTCCGCGGTAGAATTGCCTCACTTTCACCGTGATTTCACGGCAAACACGCGGAATACAAGTCTCGAATCAAATCCATGTGGCAGTGCTCAAATCCACCGTGTGGAAGTTTTTACTAGGCATTTGGTTTGTGCTTTTGAATTTCACTGGTGAAAGAGTAAAGCGCGTCGCACGGCGTATAGTCGAAGCTCTGAACTGTCAGATCGCTAGAATGAAGATGGACGTATTGCTGGATGCATATTTTGAGAATAAATGTATTGAAAGACGAGCCATTAGATAAAATCGTATTTCTAATATCGGTTTGATGCCTTTGATATATAGGATCAACGATTTATTGATTTATATTGTCTACCAAAGACATCAATTCGGAATCTTTTGTGAAACTAAAATGTGTGCCAGGCTTTCCTAGGCCTACAACGTCATTCACCTAGGCCCAAGCATAGGCTTTATCCGTATAGAATAAATTGTAAGTTACTTATGATAGATCATTTCCCTTTTGAAATAGAAACTGAAATCATTAGTCAGTAAACCTGTGTTTACTGTTTTATTGTGCAGATCTGTGCCCTATGCTAGGGCTAGGCCTATTCCTTGGCGGAGAATACGGCTGACTTGTCACAATCCCATATAGGGTCTAGGACCAAACGCTCTAGGTCCTAGGCCTAGCTAAACACCCTTCATTACTGGCAAATTAACAGTAGGTAGTTTTTTATTCGAAGAAAATACAGTATAAACCTTCCCTCTATAAAACTGAACAAAAACAGGAGAAAATACAATTATAGAACATTCAAGGAGGCAATAACCCAGCACAGCAAACCCCAACTAATTCCGTAATACATAGTAACAGCTACAGCAATATTAACTTATATTATGATCGAGTATTTGGGAGAATAAAGAAGAATATTTTAATGTTAGAAGGAACTGCGGCTAGATTCGATCTGGCAACGTTTGGGTCCAGGAGCAGGGCATTACTCGAAGCTATCGAGACACTAGGCTACAGTAGAGAATCAAAAGTAACAGCATAAGCAATTAATGCGAGCACTTTGTTCGGGTTTATGAGAATCGAATTGAACATACTTTTCTTATGATGAAGAAACATATGTGTACTATATTATGATACTCAGTTTTATATTGATTCTTTCTCAGTTACGGCATAGCTAGGCATACACATGCACGTTTGACAAGCCGCGGCAGGCCTATACCCATTGACAGATGACATAACCTCAAAGCAGGGCATTAACTGCAAACGTTTTGAGAATTATTTTGTCCAAGACGGCGGTATTTATTCGAATTCATGACGTCACACATGACGTCATGAATTTAAAGCGCTCTGATTGGTTTGAGTAAAGGCAATCTTTGTTGCCGTGTGAAATCAGTTGAAAGCAATCCACAAGGCTAGATTTTCATTTGAGACTAGAGCAAGTCACGAAAACAAAACCACCGCGGAATTGGTACGTGGAAATTTTCAATTCTGCGTGTTTTTGGTGAAAGTTCGAGACTAGGCACCCAGGAGTGATTTTTGTGGTTTATAAGCAGTTTTGTGCATATCACATATCATTTGTGATGTAATGTTTAAATTGTTGAACATGTTCTAGTTCATGGTGGAACTACTATAGGCCTAATTGCAAAGTAAAATTTATGAAAAAAAGCACGAAGCTAATCTTAATTGACATACAATCAAGCATTTTTAGCAGAAGTTCCTTTTTCATTACAGATTCATTGAATTTACAAAATATATCTTTACAGTTTACACTTAGGAGGAATTCTTTTTGTATGATTTTTCTATGAAAATCAGGCTAAGCTTTTAGACAAGACCTACAGTGCTTTCAAGTGGTTCTGAAGCTTGATCGCTAGGGGTTTGCAGGAGAGGACAAGGAGGATGCTGAAAACGCAGCACGCTATGCCCAGAGGTACGGAGCTGCTTAGCTGTAGTTCAATTATAATAGGAAGCTGTAACTGTAGCTCAACTAATAGAACGAAAGTATGACATGAAAATGTACTGAAACAATATGTTTAAAAATAAATAATGTCATAAAATATATATATATAATATTTTTATCATCGGTAATACTATTATTACGTAATGGTATTCTATTTCTTTTTATTATGCAATTCTCTCTGGGTGAGAGCTGTTCATCTAGCTGACCCCAACTGCTCACCACTGCTACCTAGTACGTACCTATCACACCCTTTTCATCCCTGATTTATTATAATTTTGTCTCATTTTCTTTTTCTTTTTGGTGTTGTGTCGTATCGTGTTGGCATTGTTGATTGTGGTGCTAGTGTGCCCTGGCGACTTGCAGAACCGATGATAGATGGTGCCGGATGCTCTGACGGGTCAGCCGGGCGTTCGCCGTTCGCCAAACAACGCAGCTTCAAGTGTTTGACAAAAAAGACCACGACGACACCCACCGACAAGTGAGATAAGGACAGAAGCAGGAACAAACTCGGACAATACCTGCACTACTGCGTCTCTACACATCGTAACAAACCTCAGTAAAACACTACTTTATTCTGCAACGAAGACGGCACATCATATTGAGTAATAAACCTTAGAATATCACGTCTTTTTCTGGAAATAAGACGTCTCACGTAAGTGTTTCATTTCACATTGCATTCTGAATCATAACTTAGTCCATAATCTTCCATACCTTGCACATCAGTGCTGCATTGACTGATATGGAATGATTATACTCATAATTCACATGAAAATCATCTTCGGTTCATCGATTTTTGAAAACACGTCCCCGACTGGGTACGGTACGTTATAAATACTGTGTATTACTCCGACCCAAATTCTTACGTTTTTTTTTTCATGTTCCAATCATTATCTAATGATGGGGGATAAGAACAACCACATGACCAATATTAGCCAGTCAAGGCTTAGATTATTCAGAGTAAATAAGGTCCATAGAAGAGAAGTGCATAGTGCGAGTAACGCATGGGACACATGTACGCATGTTAAGTGTATCGCATTTAATCTTACCTGTGCAATCTCATTACATCCATGCAACATCCATGCATCTCATTCATGCATCTCTTACGTACACTTGAATTTTAGAATAATTTTGGGCTCGGTTTAAATCTCTGGACTTCCTCAAGTCCAGCACAACAGACCAACTTTGCATCAGAAAGTGAGTCATAAAATGATGAAAGTCTGAATCATCAAAATCTTGATATTTATCACCATATTTTTTTAAAAGAATCATGAGGTCATAAATTGTTGTGTGCTTGGGTAGTCGAGATTTAAAGTAATATTTGTAATAGGCCTACTACTATGATAATGGTGTAATTATATATATATATATATATGGTAGTACAAATTTTGTGGTAATGCCACTATGTTCAGTCTCTTCATGTCGACGATTCGGCGGAATTATATGTATATATATATATATATATATATATATATATATATATATATATATATATATATATATATATATATATATATATATATATATATATATATATATATATATATATATATATATATATATATATATTTATTTATATATATATATCTATATATATATATATATATATATATATATATATATATATATATATATATATATATATATATATATATATATATATATATATATATATATATATATAAATATATATATATATATATATATATATATATATATATATATATATATATATATATATATATATATATATATATATATATATATATATATATATATATATATATATATATATATATATATATATATATATATATATATATATATATATATATATATATATATATATATATATATATATATATAAATATATATATATATATATATATATATATATATATATATATATTAGGGATGACATCGATTGATCGAGAATCGATTAAGAATCGATTCTGATGTAAAACGATTCTCAAATCAAAAATCGATTTGAAAAAAAAAAAAAATCTGGTTCAGTGCTGTACTTCTTTACGTCGTAATAAGTGCTCATTTCGTTGTCTATATTATTCTGTATTGTTGAGATATTACTATCTGGACAAAAGCTATCCCTTCGGTTACGTCTGACAGCCGAACGTTCACGGAAATACCCAAATGGTACAGTACAGTTCAAAGAAGTCTCTATCAGCTACTTTTCACGTGAACGCCTTGGGAAGGTTGAAAAAAAAAAGTTTAAAATTACACTACTTTTTTGAGAATAAACTTTTTTTTCAATTTTTTTTTCAATTTTTTTCAATTTTTTTTTTTTTCAATTGATTTTTATTCTATTCTGGAGCATAGAGAATCGATTCCCGATTTTGAGAATCGATGTCATCCCTAATATATATATATATATATATATATATATATATATATATATATATATATATATATATATATATATATATATATATATATATATATATATATATATATATATATATATATATATATATATATATATATATATATATATATATATATATATATATATATATATATATATATATATATGTATAGATATATAGATATGGATATATATATAGATATATATATATATATATATATATATATATATATATATATATATATATATATATATATATATATATATATATATATAGGCCCATATATTTATATATTATCAGGAAAAACTGGTCATGTGATGTGAACAGATATTATAATTGGCAAGGTGATAACGTAGGCTTGGGAAAAAATTCAACAAATGATTTGTTACCGATATGCGATATGGGAGTTTCATACATTTGAATAACTTAGGTTTTACGAACATGGAAATAAATAACGTAGTTGACATTAACCACTTGAAAGCCTATTATAAACTGCAAGCAACTAAATGATTGGCTTTGGGCACACAGCTTAACGTATTAACTTAACATGAATCTATTTGTGCCTAGTTACGCAATATGTGAGGTGGCTCCTCATTGATCTTAAATGTTGCCATACCATAAATATGGATTTAGTGGCAACTGCAACTGTTCA
>OZ023326.1:68484300-68564300 GCA_964007535.1 Brachyptera risi
TTATTATGTAAAGTGTATGGTTATACTATCAGAAATTACAGTATTATGTTCAACACATCTCTTTTCTTAATTATTTCACGATGTTTGCCAATATGTGTACCATTCTTTCTATTTACTTCATACCAATCTCCAATTACCAATACCATGGCCCATCGGTCTTTCGGAAAATATATACCAAAATCGAAATCCTATTATGTTACCTACAAACAACTACTGTATATAGAATGTGATTACAGTATACTATTGTAGGCCCACTGCATGACGTTGAAAGTTCGTAAAATAAATTTAGGTCTCTAGGTGGTCTGGAGTTATATAGAAAAGAGAGATGTCAACCTTACAAAGGGTAGGAAAGGAATGGTCACACATAGTCTGAAATACTAAAATAATAAACTCAATTTCATCGTTCTAATTCCATTTATAAAATCATACTATTCATTAATTATATGAGCTGTAGCAAAGATCTCCATCCTACTCTTTAGGAGCTTTGTCTCGCAGACTTACTGTATAATTTTGGGGCCAAATCGATTTGGCCACTTTTGGGAAAAACCCATAGGATTAAGCAAAGTGGGAAAATTAAAAAAAAAAAATCCACCTCAAGCGAATCAATGTGGCGTTTGTCCCATGACAACCCTTCCCGAGATATGTTTGTTCGAACATTTCACTATGAAGCAAGGCCACGTCATTTATATTGCAGTCTAATGGACTACCCTCACTCCCATGTGTCCCATGTTTTCGTTTGTGAAACAGTTGCGTAGCCGCTATTATTATGCAATAGACAGTGGCAGCTGGTGACCTGAACAATGAGGCGAGCTGCAATTGAATGAAGCAAATTGTATATAAAACAAACCCACAGAAGAGGGTACTTTATAGTCTTGAAAATAGGCCTGTAGGGTGAAATTTTGTACGCCTTTAAAAAAGATGCAATTTCCTCGTTCTACATCCACATATTGATCTCAACATTCATTTCTATTTATAACTAGGAAAACGCCATATATGCGTTGTTGGACGAGCGGATAGTAAAAGTATGTCAACTTTAATTGCTGCTATTAAATTGAAGGAAATGTATTGATTTGCCATCAAAGTGAAGAATTATTTTTCAAACAAGCATGTCTCAAAACAATAAAGCAAAAGGCCAAGTTAAATTCTTACTTATCATAACTTATATACATACAGTTTTATTATTTTAGAAGACAACTTTTAAGTTCAGCGAAATAGTGTATTATCGGAAGAATACCGTCACATATGGTTAATATAAACTCAATATGGAAATAAATATTAAATATTATTATAATATTAATTTAAAGTACATTAAACCTCTAACAATTGCTTCTACAGAGGAATGGAGATAATTATTCAACGATTTTTAGTGAAAATTACGATTTATTACTTCTCCCTGATTTAATTACGAATTTTAAAGTTTGACATTTCACGGGATTGCCCCGGGCATTCGAGACCTATGACGTAAATCCCACGCATCGTGTGTCAGTTTCAACTTCCTTGCCGTCATTTTTTCATGAACGGCCAAAAGCACTAAACTAGATCTGCTCCACACGGCTCACCTTCAAAGTTAATAAAAACTATCCAATACCATCACAATCTGTAAACCTTCCTCTACAAAACAGTATATTTAAAATCAAAACATTGAAGTGTTTTAAATGATTTCGAGCAATATTATTCAAGGCTTACATTTTGACAAAAATGCGAAGAAATTTAGCGATCTTTTAACTTCTATAGTATCTCACACACATACAGATTAAAATAAATTTGTATTCAGTAACGACGTCTGTGGCATGCAGAAAATTAAAAAAAATATACTTTTACTATAGGAACGTAAGGTAGTTGTCTTTTAATGCTTAATATGAAGCAATGTATTTCAATAGTTTTCGTTACCTGCTATAGCTTCTTGAGCGGTTGCTGTACGGTAAAGCCCTACTCGACCCGTTCTAGGAAGAAAAAATGATAATCGACCAGCATAATGAAATTTACAGAGCTGTATGTAACTGAGAACTACGTAAAAAGTATTGAATATTTTGCTATGCTGTATTATTTTTAATTTTCTGCATGCCACAGTCGTCATTACTGAATAAAAATTGATTTTAATTTGTATTTGTGTCAAATGCTATAGAAGTTGAAAGATCGCTAAATTTCTTCGCATTTTTGTCAAAATGTAAGCCTTGAATAATAGTGCTCAAAATCATTTAAAACACTTCAATGTTTCAATTTTAAATACACTGTTTTGTAGAGGAAGGTTTACAGATTGTGATGGTATTGGATAGTTTTTATTAACTTTGAAGGTGAGCCGTGTGGAGCAGATCTAGTTTAGTGCTTTTGGCCGTTCATGAAAAAATGACGGCAAGGAAGTTAAAACTGACAGACGATGCGTGGGATCTGCGTCATAGATCTCGAATGACCGGGGCAATTCCGTGAAATGTCAAACTTTAAAAATTCATAATTAAATCAGGGCGATGTAATAAATCGTAGTTTTCACTAAAAACCGTTGGATAATTATCTCCATTCCTATGTAGAAGCAATTGTCAGAGGTTTAATGTACTTTAACATCAATATAAAAAGATTGTTAACGCCGGTCTTTTGAGACCAGCTAGCTCGTTTTCCCTAGTTTGTCATTTGAACATGAAATCATTCGTTCACGTCATGGAATGTTGTTTATACATTGCAAACCGTGTTTCTAGTCGACCTTCCTTTCTCATTGCTGGTTGGCTGGTGGGTTGTCACGCGATGTGCTGCATCCAATCACAGCTCGCCATTCTCGCGTTGCCTGAACCCGTCAGGCCTCGCAGCTCAGTTCTTGTCCATACTCGATTCAGTTCGGACGTCTCTTAGTCGCTCGTCAAGTGGGTGAATTCGCTCACATTCTCGACCAGCTCTTGTTGTGTGAGCATCTCCCGTCCTTCTCTACTTTGTTAGAGTTCGGACGTACTGTACATTATTTCGCATGTACGCAGTTGTTGTTTCTCTATTTTTCGTTCTTCTTGAGTCGTTAATAGGACCTCTTTCCATACTTTCTTGTTTCTAATTCTTCACATTGTTTTGGTCTTTATCATTTACGAAGTTGGTTGTTTTGTTTTCTCTCAAGCTTTTGTTTCTTGTTTATTCGAATGGTGTGCGGGGACACCACTCAGGTTTGATCTATTTTGTTTCGCTTTCTATTTATTCTTTGATTTGGTCAATAACAACGTCAAGTCGACGTAGACCAAATACGTATCGTTTTGGGGTGAGGCATAATCCGAGTTTGGATTATGCTCGCCTGATTATTAATGCCAAGTCGGCACCCGAATACAGTCCACTGGTCTCTCATCGCCATCTCTAGGATCGGCGGTAACATTTTGGTCCCTGTGAGCCAAAGATTATTTTTGGTTCCAATTTCTCGTCATTCGTGAGGCGGAATCCATCTTCGGATTCTTATTTCGTTCTCTTGTTGGAATCCATTTGTGAATTCCATTCTTTTCACCACGCGGAGTCCATCTCCGGATTCCAATTGCTTTTACTTGTTGGAATCCATTTGTGGATTCCTTTCTTTGCACCACGCGGAGTCCACCTCCGGATTCCACAGTCATTCGTGGCAGCACCCGCGATCAGGCATCGCATGGGTGACTTCTTTGTCCTCCGCACTGAATCGGCTTCCACATAATTGGGTTTCCACGGCGCAATAATTTATTCTGTTTGTTTGCGAGTTATTATCAACAATTTGATTTAACTTGTTTGATAGACATTCAGTTCTTGAATTATTTTGCATTGTTCTTTTTCTGTGCATTTCGGCCGTATTTCTCCGTGATATTTCATATCATTAGTTTTTGGTCCTTGTTTTAGTTTCGTGTTTTTGCATTTGCAATTTATTCATTCGCTACAATGGCGTCTAAAATCGCAAAGCAACAGGCAGTGCTCACGGCAAAGCGAGAGCGGATATTCGCTTCATTACAACGCTCTTACGACGCATTTAAAACGCTTGATAGTGCCAAAGCTTTGTTGTGCAAGCCTCGCTATGACCAACTTGCCGTTTTGAAAGACAACTTTGAGGCCATTCAAAACGAAGTAATAGCTTTGAACGCTCAGCTTGACGAAGGCGTCGATGCTTTGCCGGTCGACGCTATTGAAGCCAGCTTCGAGGAAATGCTGTATGCGACTCATGATCTGTATCTCGCCGCCGTTGCCACGACGACGCCTACTACGCCTCCGCCGCCAAATCAAAATGGTTTTCGAGCCATCTCATTGCCGACAATCGCGTTGCCGGCATTCTCTGGTGATATTACTCGATGGACGGAGTACTATTCGCTATTTAAATCTCTCGTCGACGAGAACAACGACCTGAATCAAGTTCAGAAATTCCACTATTTGAGGACCACCCTCAAAGACAACGCCTTGTCTGTCGTCTCCGGGTTTCCGATTACGGAAGCCAATTATTCTGTGGCATTGGATGCTCTTGTCAGTCGGTATCATAACCCTCGGTTGTTAGCCACCACGTATGTTCAACAGGTTTTAGAATTTACGCCTCTCAAAACCAATTCACATTCTGGGCTGCAATCATTTCTGAAAGTTCACAAAACTTCGATTGAAGCGTTGAAAGCTCTGAATATCGAAGATTTGTCAGATTTTCTGCTTTTCACGTTAGCACTGACAAATCTCGACACATCAACGCGCAAGGCTTTCGAACAGAAACATTCTTCGCACAGCACTCCTAGCTACGCGTCGTTGATCAAATTCATTGAAGAGCAGTCCAGGACGATGGAATTGTGTGGTCTCGACAAACAAGCAGCTAGCTCTTCAAAAGCTATTCCTCCTTCCACAAAGCGAATCAATTCGTTGTTAGTTGCGAATCCTCCGCCCGTCAGCTTTAAATCTCGCGAGCAGAGCAAATCAGCAAGCTCGACCACGAAACAATCTTCGTGTCCAGTCTGCAAAGGGGAGCATACTCTATACTCGTGTTCCGTATTTCGGCAACAGTCCGTTGACGACAAATACAACACGTTACGTCGCCTACAACGCTGCTTCAACTGCATGGGCGCTCATCTCAGACCGCAATGCACCTCTAAGAGTGTTTGCGGTACTTGTCACAGTAACAAACATCATTCGCTGTTACACACCGCACGAATCAACCCCTTGACTCGTGACACAATAGCAACCGAAGTCTCTTCTCATCCGGAGACCACCTCGCCTCATCCTCAAACCCTCGCTTGTCAAGTCAAGACAAGCAAGCCAGTGCTACCCACAGCTCTATTGGGCACTGTTCGCGCCTTGATCCGCGACTCTCACGGTCAACTGCAACCTATCCGTGCGGTTATCGACTGTGGTTCACAAATCTCTGTTCTCACTCACTCGTTCCTTCAGAAGCTAGGATTGAAAATCAATCCTTGTCATTCCGAACTCTCTGGTATTGGTCACGTTAGTGCTCGGGTAATCGGGACTGTTCAATGCAGCATCGCTTCCCGGTTCACCCCTGCAACCTCTCTCAGCGTACAAGCCTACGTTATGCCTGCGATAGCGAGTCAACTTCCAACCACCACCGTTCCGCTTGAGGTGTTTGAACGTTATCGCTGTCTCTCTCTTGCCGACGACCGCTTTCATGTGCCCGATCAGATCGACTTTTTGATCGGCGCCGATTTATACCCTGATATTCTTGAAAAGTCAGGTGATATTGTGATGAGTGGCAGTCCATCTGCCATAAACACGGTCTTCGGCTGGGTGGTTTTGGGTCCTATTCGGTGTTTGGATGCCGAGTTCCAGCCTCCGCTCTCTCTGCTTGCTTGCACTGGTTCTCCATTGGATCGTACTCTTCGATTGTTTTGGGAATCGGAAGAAGTTTCACGTCCTCTTCAAGTTGATCCGGACGATGAACTTTGTGAGGAGCATTTTCTATCTACGCACTCACGGAACCCTTCCGGACGCTATTCGGTAGCACTCCCTTTCAAGAACATATCCTCTCCTCTCGGATATAATCGTGAGGCCGCCCTCCAGAATTATTTGAGTCTGGAGCGGCGACTGAAACGCAATCCTGAGCATGATGCTGCGTATCAAGCATTCATGCAAGACTATATTCAATCGAACCACATGCAACTTGCAAGCACCTCTTCGAACTACGTGATTCCGCATCATTGTGTGCACAAGATTACCAGCTCCAGCACGAAGCTGAGAGTGGTATTTAACGCCTCTTCTCCAGATGAGAGAGGCGCCTCTTTGAATCAGCTGTTACTCAGTGGTCCCAAGCTTCAGAGCGAACTCCCGGGCGTTTTAACCCGATTTCGTTCTCATCCCATCGCAATTTGTGCTGACATTCGTCAGATGTATCGTCAGATTCTGGTCCAACCATCTGACCGCAAATATCAGCACATATTTTGGCGACCCAATGCAGACTCTCCAGTAAAAGAATATGAGCTCAACACGGTCACATATGGGCTCGTACCGTCAGCTTTTCTTGCTCAACGAGTGCTGAAGCAGCTCGTGCACGACGAAGGGGCTCCTTTCCCCAATGCTTCGCGTGCTTTAATATCTCACATCTACGTGGATGACATCGTGTCTGGCGCAGCAGACGTCGCTCAAGCTCGCATTCTTCAATCGGAATTACAGGCTCTTCTAGCTAGTGGAGGTTTCGAACTCCGAAAGTGGGCCAGTAACCTCCCAGAAGCATTGAGTGCACTTCCGGAGGATCATCTAGAGACTCCAGTCGTGTTTTCGGATGACGATCAGGGCATCAAGATCCTTGGTCTGTTCTGGGATCCCCGATCGGATGATTTCTCATTCCACACCTTACCATTCGAAGGCGTGGTAACGAAGCGCACGGTCTTGTCGTACATTGCGCGCATTTTTGATCCTTTGGGATTCCTCACCCCGCTCGTATGCTGGATGAAGATTTTTCTTCAGCAACTTTGGTTATCGCGGGTGCAGTGGGACGACGTTTTACCACCGCTTCTTGCTCAAAGGTGGTTGGACGC
Organism: Brachyptera risi; assembly: GCA_964007535.1. Classification (NCBI taxonomy): domain Eukaryota; kingdom Metazoa; phylum Arthropoda; class Insecta; order Plecoptera; family Taeniopterygidae; genus Brachyptera; species Brachyptera risi. Next base: position 68,491,245 of record OZ023326.1, read on the forward strand.
GGTAGCCGAGATCTGTCTTCTCTCGAACTTCCGAGTTCCACGCGCATTTCCTGCTTCACAAGGCATACATCGACTTGTAGGCTTTTGTGATGCCTCCGAGAAGGCCTACGCTGCGATACTTTACCTTCACACAACGAATCATGCAACTTCGCATATTAGTTTGTTGCGAGCAAGGAGTAAAGTATCCCCGGTCAAACCCTTGACCATCCCTAAGCTTGAACTCTCTGCTGCTTTGCTTCTAACGCGTGTGCTGAAAGATACTCTTCCCTCACTCAGCACTCTTGTCGTGGAGTCAGTAACCCTCTACACTGATTCGACTATTGTGCTCGCGTGGCTTGCCACCCCTCCACATCGACTGAAGACATTCGTCGCCAACCGAGTAGTGGAGATACTCGACAACTCCACTCCTACCAATTGGGCACACGTGGATTCCGAAGAAAATCCCGCTGACTGCGCTTCTCGTGGAATACTGCCTTCTCAGCTCATGGAATACCCGTTGTACCTCTCGGGTCCTTCTTTTCTCAGGAGTCCCCATGCTCTGTGGCCTATCTCTGTGCCTTCCACTGATTTATTGTCTGAATTGCCAGACATTAAGCCTTCCATGGTCACTTTGGCCACAACGGTCAAAGTAGATCCTCTCCTGGTGAATTTTCGAAAGTTTTCCACACTTCTCAAAGCACAACGGGTCTTTGGGTATGTAGTTCGATTTGCCCGTCTCTTATTGGCGAAACGATCCAAGATTCTCCCTCCTACGGGTTCTTTAAAACCTGTGGAGCTGCAAGACGCTCTTGAACTGATCATAAGAGTCACTCAAAACCACTTTTATGCAACCGAGATCAGCCAACTTGCCAAACAGGGACAGGTTTCATCCCGGATCGCTTCGCTGAAACCTTTTCTCGAACCCTCGGGCTTACTCAAGGTGGGCGGAAGACTGCGTCACTCTTCTCTTCCTGAAGAGGCTCGGTACCCAATCCTACTCCCCAAAGAAGCTCACCTCGCATCTCTCATTTGCGATGCCTTCCACCGAACATCGCTACACTCCGGCCCGAGAACGGTACAGGCGCTGATACAGCAGCGTTACTGGATCGTTTCTCTGCGCGGTTTGTTGCGGCAGCGCATACACCAGTGCATTACTTGCCACAAGTTTCGCTCCACGCCTATGCAGCCTCCAATGGCAGATTTGCCTCCATTTGTGTATTCTTTCTGTTCAAAGCACGCATTGGTGCTTTGCTCATTTTTTCATGTTTACTTTCTTGTTGTTCTCTCATTTTTTCATGTTTACTTTCTTGTTGTTCTCTCTTTTTTCATTTTTTGAAAAGTCAGCGACCATTGAATAAAATGGTTGCGTTTTCTCCTCAATGAATCGCTCGGATCATGTGCGATTTCTTTGCTGTTCTCCGATCCAATTGGGAAGCAATCCAATTACTCGGTGAAAATCTCATGCTCACGTTGCCTATGAAGTTACAAGGCTTCTTACGAACAGTTTGCTGTTCTAATTTCATGTTCCTTATTTTCCGTATCGTTTACCTCAGCTTTAAAATGTTCATTTTGGTGGGCGGTATGTTAACGCCGGTCTTTTGAGACCAGCTAGCTCGTTTTCCCTAGTTTGTCATTTGAACATGAAATCATTCGTTCACGTCATGGAATGTTGTTTATACATTGCAAACCGTGTTTCTAGTCGACCTTCCTTTCTCATTGCTGGTTGGCTGGTGGGTTGTCACGCGATGTGCTGCATCCAATCACAGCTCGCCATTCTCGCGTTGCCTGAACCCGTCAGGCCTCGCAGCTCAGTTCTTGTCCATACTCGATTCAGTTCGGACGTCTCTTAGTCGCTCGTCAAGTGGGTGAATTCGCTCACATTCTCGACCAGCTCTTGTTGTGTGAGCATCTCCCGTCCTTCTCTACTTTGTTAGAGTTCGGACGTACTGTACATTATTTCGCATGTACGCAGTTGTTGTTTCTCTATTTTTCGTTCTTCTTGAGTCGTTAATAGGACCTCTTTCCATACTTTCTTGTTTCTAATTCTTCACATTGTTTTGGTCTTTATCATTTACGAAGTTGGTTGTTTTGTTTTCTCTCAAGCTTTTGTTTCTTGTTTATTCGAATGGTGTGCGGGGACACCACTCAGGTTTGATCTATTTTGTTTCGCTTTCTATTTATTCTTTGATTTGGTCAATAACAACGTCAAGTCGACGTAGACCAAATACGTATCGTTTTGGGGTGAGGCATAATCCGAGTTTGGATTATGCTCGCCTGATTATTAATGCCAAGTCGGCACCCGAATACAGTCCACTGGTCTCTCATCGCCATCTCTAGGATCGGCGGTAACAAAGATTAAAAACTGGCTTTGTGATCCGGAAGGTGAGGGTTCAATAACTGCTATATACCAAACAACTTTACAGAGGGTTTTCGTGGTTTCCCTCTGTGGCATAGATAAATATCGGGATGGTTCCCAATAAATAGGCCACGACCGCTTCCTAATTCCTATACATTATCATACATACTTGAAATACCTCCATCTCATGTTCATCTCATCTCATTCATCATTCACCGATCATTTTACCGACTTTTATAAAAATACGAAATACAGTTCCCACGTTTTGAAGGAAACCTTAAGAAAACGTTATTTTTGTTTTCATAGCTTATATTCCGCTCCTTGCTATCTCTATCAACAAAGTCTACGTAATAAATATGCTTTTCCTAGTTCGTTATTGAAACATATTTGAGGAAATCCTCATGATTGCCAAACTTTTGCCTACATTTGACAATTGGGGACATTCAAGTTATAAATGGGTAAAAACTGCTTCGAGTGGTACCAATTGACGACTAGTGATTGACCCGCCCACAAACGTCACAAAACAAAACATCCAATCAAATGGGCTTTGTTATGTGGGAAATTTGACATTTACGTATCAGAGTATCTCTAAATACCTACAGGAGGTATAGATCAAGGTGCGAGTGGTCAATTTAGCACATTTTATGTTTTTTCTTCAAAATGGCTCACCCGATCAAGCTGAAAATTTCCACAAATGTGTATCAAAATGTAATTCAACTTCACGCAAAATTTCATTTTTTTCCGCTGTGTTATTCTAATAGGTATTTTTGAATTTACTAAAAATCATAAAAGTAAAAGTTACCACTCGATAATGCCACAAAACTATACAGATCTAAGTTGGATGAGGAACCATACTAAAAAAGAGTTTGAAGGTGATAGCTGTAGCCGTTTGACCTGCGGAGAACCGATAAAAAAACGTAAAAAAAAACACAAATTTTTTTCAGTATATCAAATTGAATCCTTGCTAAACCTCATCTAACTAAACTACAATCTGTTTAGGCCTACCTTGTTTGTGTAGATGTGATGAAGAATAATATCTCAAATTCAATTCAGCCATAACGCAAATACTTCAATGTATTTAAAAACTAAAAAAGTAAGTGCTTTCAATTGATACTATAGATATTTTTGCTCTGATTTGCTGTGAAACATGTGAACTAGACTAGACCACTGATTAGTGATTATACAATCAGTGCACACTGATCAACATGTAGGCCCTTACAAAGAGTGATATTGCAAGTTCTGGGATTCCTCTGGTTAGTGATGTAAAAAGTGCATTCATGTTTCATGCATTGATCACCTAAGCCTAGTTGAAGGCCTATAAATAAATATTAAGAATAGTGTCGTCCTAAACGTAATTTTTTATTTTTACCGGTATATTAATTAAAATCACACTTGTCAATAACATTGGATTTGTAACCTTCCAAAATCAATGTCAATACTCGACATAAGTTTACATTTAACATACATATAACTTACCCAGAGGCAAGCATTTGGGGTTTCAACGATGAAAACATACTGTTTGTGAAGCGTTTTTTCTTCAATATGTTCACGTTTCAGATCCTCCAACCTGTTATTTTTGCAAAAATGATGTTTTTCACGATTTTGTCTTTTCAGTCACAAATATTGCATGAATGCAGAGAAAAATATAAAAGAAATGATTTTTTTGTAGCTGAATAAAGACTGAGACAAGTGGTTGAGTAGCTAACACACTGACCATGATTCAGGAGACCAGGTTTCGATTCCCGCCATGGTCAACGATCCTGACAAGGGTCTTTCGTGGTTCCCGTGTCGTTCAGGTTAATATACTGGGATGGTTCATTAACTACATGCCACAACCAAACTCTCTCCCATTATCCAAAAACACCTCATGAATTAAACTTTCATCTCATCATCCCTTCATCCCCTTATCATTTCCTGACTACAGACTTCTGAACGGAATTTCATTTTATCGACATTTTTTTTATTGCCGGGTTCCGGGTACATATTGAGGAGTTTGCTCAAGACATGTACAAATTTTGAAAAGTTCCCTCTGTATTTCTTGCCTTTGTCTTTCATTAAATAATTCAAAATGGCAGTAGGGCCTACATAACATCTGGTAATTGATTATTCACCTTCAAATACTATCCACATGGAAAAAATACCAAAGTCTGCAAACCAAAATCCGTGAAAATTCAACAAAAAGGTGAAAAAAACTCCGCGAATGCCATTTCACCACTACAAATGATTTTTGTAAAAATAGTCAACACAAATTCATCCTTTTTAGTTATTTGAAAACAAAAATTGGGTTAATTCACCCCAAAATACTTGCCTCTACACATACAATACTAAAGTAACAAAATGCCTACTATTTATAAATACAGTAAACCTCATTCCATCGTTTTTCAAGGGACCAGGAAAATAAAACCATCCATGCAGGTAAACGGTCCATCCAGGAAAATTTAGCATTGATTAGGAGTGAGATGAGAAAAAATGAATGATACAAGCAGGAAAACAATGGATCCGGGAACAATGCATAGAGGTTTCACTGTAGTAGCCTCAATTCAGAGTTATGGATAACTTGGATTAGGGTAATTTACATCCTTAGACCTGGATCTAATTAATCACTAAGTTCCTCTTCATCACTAAAATAATTATTTGGGCGTATTCGTTTTTTAGGATTTTCATCTTCGGTGTTATCATATTCGCCTGTGACAACTTGATACCGATACTTATCTAGCTCAGCCTTCTCTTGCTGGAACAGAACATTTAATGTTTCAATTAGTTCGATGTAATGCTAGAATTAAGAAATAATAATAATGGTGACTATAGGCTTAATCATCAGAGACAAATGGAATGGAAATTAATTGAGATTTTTGTGGAAGCAAAATCGTATTGTTTCCTCTGAGACTTGAGTAAAATCGAAATCGATACTACCGTATGTATTTCATTAATCTCTGTGACAAAAAAATGTAATTGCAATGGATTATTCAATAAGTTACCAGTTTTTTATTTTCTGTTCATATTTGTGATCAAAGCGCATAGTAAAACGTGACATATTGACATTGTATGGATCGTTACGAAAGCTCACAACTACTGAGCGATTAGGGCTTGCGATCTTGATAGTGGCGGTTTTCAAAAAAAAAAAAAAAAACAGCTCACATTGGGCCAATCAGTAATATTGCTCTTGATATCTTTTGTCAAATTTTATCAGCTTACCGTAAATAGAATGTTGTAAATTCAACAAGTTACATAAGGAAAAACTTTTTTTTTTAAATATCTCGAACACACCGTTTCAACTTTTGACTTTTGTAACTGGTATGTCGGGTATAATACAAATTCAATACATTATAACACTATTTTTCGTTTGGTGTTTGAAGAATTTTGTAGAATTCAGAAATTGTCATAACCCACAGAAGGGAAGGGTTGTCACTTGATTGCAAAGTTCTACAGATTGAATCTCGATAGACTCTTCAATAATATTTAGGTCTAAAAAGAAAAATCGAAAACCACATTTTTGCGATAAAAATGAGATTTTAATCTAAATTATTGATTTGAGAAATTAGAATCGGAATCGAGTTGTAGATTTGCTAGAAGAGTGGAATCGGAATTAAAATTTGTATAAAGTTCTTCAAGTTGGAAGTGAAATCGAAGAACATTTCACTTCAAGTCCCTGATATAAATGATTGTAGACTACCTCTAACTGGATTGCCGCACTTAGAGTTTCCTCGTCTTGAATGACACATGAATTTTGAGTGTTGGTCTGTAATATTTCCTCTTCTGAGCTCGAATCTTCACCATCAGGTTCTTTACTTGGCTTGCCCTTCAATTTCTTCTTTTTGGGTGGAGGTTCGCGTTCACCCAATGCATTAGTTGGGCATAAATAACTCAAGTGTCCTTCTTCATTACACTCGTAACATCTGCTTTTATCAGGATAATTTTTTCGACGTATATAATCTGCACTACGTCCGTTATCCTTGGCAATACTAGACTTCAACGTTCGACCAAACATCTGAAATTAACGACAAAAGTTGTATTACAACCCAATAAATGTGCAGTCTGAAATATTCTGTTCATCCAAAAACCGAATAGCCATTACCTCTCGCCCATTGATTGCCAATGACGATGATTTTGCATCTTCCTGTTTGAGAAACTGAACGAACGCTACTCCACGACTTTTTCTGGTTTCTTTGTTTTTCAAAACTGTTACCCTGGAAAAAATTCAGTTTATGAGCAATTACAGGCTACTGAGACGTGCAACTAGCAAGTAACGATTAACACAGGTTTTTAGAAACTAATACAACGCAAGCTTTTTTTCAATGCAGTACTGTACTAATGGTAGGCCTAGTAGAAGTAGTAACGATTAATGCCGGGTTTAGAAATTAATACCACGCAGGCCTTTTTAGTCTCTTATTTTTCAAAACTGTTACCTTGAAAAGAATTCAAAAACAGGCCATCCGCATAATAGCTGGCATCTCTCGACGAAGAACCTGCAAGCCGCACTTCACTAAACCTCAATATCCTAACCCTCACTTGTACTCTCATCCAGATTGCTAGCACTTTTGCCCGATACACCAGACCTGTAACTTCTCCCTCACAATTGCAACCGTCCATAACAACTCAACCAGAAACAGCAACGCCCTTCGCACCCTAACCCATAATAGGTCTCTCTTCACTCACAGCCCATTTCACCTTTGCACCACCATCTACAATAACTACCATTACGCATAACCAATTCAACCTACCATGCAACCTTTTTTTTTTATATTGGGTTTTAATGACGCACTGTAATGATTACTAAGATCTATTGGCGTCGGATGAATGATTAATGAGATGATGGGATGATGAGATGAAGGTTTTTATAGGTAGTGGGAAGGATAGTGGGAAGGAAGCGGTCGTGGCCTATATTGTGGGAACCATCCCGGCATTAGCCTAGACTACAGAGGGAAACCACGAAAAAAAACTATAAAGATGGATGGTGGCGGGGATCGAACCGGGTCCGATATGTCCCTTCACCTCCCGGATCACACGAAGCAAGTGAGCTAACCACTCAGCTACTGTGCCGGTCCATGCAACCTTCCTATCCAGTCTGAAACCTATCTAATTCAAAACCTCTTCTACACACTAGAAGAGTTCTTTTCATCCTTACTAATAATGATTAACATACCATGCCGATTTTTTTTTTCGTTTTTTTTTTTTTATTATTTTGCATTTTTTTTTTTTTTAGTATGTAGGCCTAAGCTCTGTTCCACCTGCCGGCGGTATACGTGAGGTTTATACACCAACCTGACCTACCTAACCTAAACCACTGTCCACCTTTGTCACCTTTATCAGATCACAAAGAATCAAATTCAAGTGAGTAAAAAACAAAATGCAAAATGTCCGAACTATAGGCCTACACCATAGATATAAACAAGATCTATCAGAAAACACCAAAAACGCAAACAACGAACAAAAATTGGCCATGGTAAGTTAATCAGTAAAATTACCCTTATGGTCGTGTCACATGCCTTTATCACATGTTTTTTCATTATATCTCTTGTTTAAATTACTTTATTTTTTTTATTTTTTTATATTGGGTTTTAACGACGCACTGTAATGATTACTAAGATCTATTGGCGTCGGATGAATGATTAATGAGATGATGGGATGATGAGATGAAGGTTTTTATGGGTAGTGGGAGGGATAGTGGGAAGGAAGCGGTCGTGGCCTATATTGTGGGAACCATCCCGGCATTAGCCTAGACCACAGAGGGGAAACCACGAAAAACCCCTGTAAAGATGGACGGTGGCGGGGATCGAACCGGGTCCGATATGTCCTTTCACCTTCCGTATTACACGAAGCAAGTGAGCTAACCACTCAGCTACTGTGCCGGTTTTAAATAACTTTTTATTACTTGTGAATCAACTCATTTCCTTCTATTATCTATGTGTTTTATTTGAGTGCTCAATTCTGAAAGGACAACTTCTATAAGTGTACTCTGTATATGCCTAACAAATGAAAATTAATACAATACAATATAGACAATGTTTCAATTTATGAGTACAGTAATAATTATAGGCTACTGAAACAAGCAACGACCAACGCAGAATTGAAGAAATTAATACGACGCAGGCTTATCATCTTCCCATACCTTCTGGGACCACCCTGTTATTACAAATTTTCAAATCAGGATACATTTGGTCCTGCCTACTAAATTCATACATTTAACAAAGAATTTTGTTGGCCTTCAAAATACTGTACAGTACTTTAAATAAAGAAAACAAGGATTTAGCTCATAAATTTTCATTCAATATCAAAGAGGTCAATCCAAATACAGCCCTATTTCAAAATGATTATGAAATCTATTTATTTAAGCTAACCAGTACAGTGGAATATTTTTGATTTCTTAATTCTCAGCCAGACTGTGTACCGTATAGGCCAGGGGTGCCCAGACTTTCTAAAGGAAAGATCTACTTCTTTATCAAAAAAAATATTCATGATCGACCAAGCCATATTGTTGCTTTCGGCAAAACTAAGGTGAGAGTGTGTAAAAGACCACCTATGAAAAATTCACCTAAAAAAATAAGAAACATACAAATTGATCAATATAGCTTTTCAATTTGATTGTGGTTACACTAATAGTATTTACGATTTGCACTGCATATTATCCGTTAATTTGGGATAATCTGGCGAATATATCACACTCCACAGATCGGAAACACAACAAATACTGAACTGAAAACAAACTATTCTTGAAAAATATGCTGGGCTAATAGTAGATGGAAAGGTCAAGTTCTTGGAAAGTTAACATTCGACATTCAAGGCAGAGCAAGGGTATTTTCTCAGTATCAGTAGAAGAAGAGTATAGCCCTACTATTTTCTGAGAACTTGGGCTTATCACCCACAACGTTGAGAATTAGTATAAATGCCATCAAGATTTGGTCGAAAATCAACATTTCGAGAACTGAAGGTTTGTAAGATGTTTCAGTGAAATATATATTGATATTCCAATAATTTTCAATACAAAATTGTATAATAAATTGAGTGGATCGACTAGAAGAGACGTCGCGATCGACGTACATGGGCACCCCTGGTATAAGTAAGTAAGCCGTAAGTAAGTAAGTAAGTAAGTAGTGGTAGCCTAAGTAAGGGCTGGGCTTTCTACCTCGCTTCAAAGTAGGTTACCTTCCAGTAGTCAAGTATACCTATTGGTATAGGCCTATCATAATTTGCATCCCTTATTTTGTAAACCATCCGTCCCTCCTTTGGTAATAACCTCAAGTCCTTCCTAACCCAACATCCTTTTTAAAGCCTCTCAGAATATCTCGACCATGATTTCCCTCCACATTAACCTCTCTCCCCCTCAACTCACTTATTCATAAGTTATTTAGTTATTATTTAGACCTACTATTATTATATTATACGATACCCATACTTTGTACTATGTACTGGTCCACGGGACGAAAATAAATCAAATTTTAAAGGTAATTTCTGTTTCAGTCTCGGGATAGTTCTAAAAAATTAACTTATATCCATTTTGTTAAGACAGAAAAAGTGTGTGCTAAGACGAGCCAATCAGGTGCGTCGAACCATACAAATTCAATGGTCGAAGCAAGGTTAGGAGGCCTACTAAAGTTGTTGTTGCAGGATAGGCCTAACTGTGAAGCCAGTGAAATTAATCCTTTGTTTAAAATTTCAAGCAGTTACAACTCAATTCTGAACCGAGATGGATGATTTTAAGCACGTCAGAATCAAGACAAAAACAGTCGTTGAATCTTGAGAATCACTCTTGCAGAATATTCTTGGAAACTCAATGGTCGAACATCAGGCCTACATACGTAGGCCCAGAATGCCTAGGCCTAAGCCTTCATCTATGGTCTAGGTACACAAACTTTACTAGGACGGATGTTTACCACTTAACGCTATAAACTGTTGCATTTTGCCTCCAATACATGCAAAACTACAGGGCAAAAGCTCGAGGCCTAATAAAAGCACTAATTAGGCCTGCCCCAGCCCTATAACGTTGATGAACCATCAGTCAGGTTTGAAGATTAAATAACACTTACTTGACAACTTTTCCATATTTTTCAAAAATTTTGTGCAGATCGTTGTTAGTAAGAGAGAATGGGAGATTTGAGACATAGAGGGTACTTTTACTTGGAGCAATTCCCCCACTCATTCCTAAAAATAGGTATTTATAACCTATAAAAATCTGTCAGACTAGGTCTACACTGGTAATTCTTTATTCTATGGCGATAACCACAATGGTATATTTGTCAACGACGATTGCACAGTTTGATACACTCGTCTTCGATCCCATACACGTATGTATATATTCAACATATAGGCCTAGGTTAGCCTTTATTGATATTTTCACATAATATTTTGTCAGCTTTTGGCGAATCTCAAATTTTACATGGAGTTGGCGGCTGGCGCGGCGGCGGCAAATACCAACATTGCAAAGTGACAAACAATAGATGAAACTGAAATATTGGTGGCAAAATTCGAAAGCAAATAAACTGAAAGACATTTTTTTCGACTTTGTACTTTAACCTTTCTCCTCTTCTTGACGATCCAAGATCTGTTCAACGTGATGACATTAATAGTTTGCGCCTCTAATTCCCAATTTTCTATATTGTGGGGATTTCTTAACAACAATTGATTTTTAGTTCGGCGGCAATGTTTTTAACATCATCAGTGAAATAAGGTTATTAGTATCCCACCCAAAACAAAAACTTGTAAAAAATAGGGAGCCAAACCCTCCCCGTTCAAACACTTTGGCATATAAAAGTAGTGATCTAAAAAGGTTTGCCAAGTTATGGCTTCTTATTGAAGTAAATAGTATGTTTTATGTAGAAATATCTTGGGGCTATATAGGATGTGACTGATGATTATTATAGCTAGGACCAATTTATTTCCACAAAATGAAATAAAATAAGTAGACAAAACAAATTATATCAATATTGGTTGTATGCTACTTGAAAAAGGAACGAATTGAGTTTAATTTTTATTTAGAAGCTGAAATTATTGACATTAATTAAAAGAAAAGAAAAAACTTGGCTCATTGCCCAACTCTGCCATCTATAGACTAGAGTGCACAATGTAATAATGCATAATTATGATGAATTCATTCATCTGCTTCAGAATGAATGAATGCATATTAATTTTTATTTACAACTTTAGGATATAACAATACTGAGTAAGGATTGAGTTGGGCAATGAGCCAAGTTCTTTCTTTTCTTTAAATTAATGTCAATAATTTCAGCTTTTAAATAAAAATTAAACTCAATTCGTTTATTTTTCAAGTAGCACAACCAATATTGATATAATTTGTTTTGCCTACATATTTTATTCCATTTTGTGGAAATAAATTGGTGTCATTTATTAATATATTAAATTAATTATAATTTATATATTAATAATTTATTGGTATAATATAAGAAAAGAACAAATAAAGAAGGCTGTGGTTCTAGGTTCGTTCTTCATTTCTAAAGGGTACACAAAATCAAAGTACACTTTCCGCATCTGTTTTGAAGCACAGTATATTGAAGTACACTTTCTAGAATTTTGAGTGTCACAATAACAAAGTACAGAAAAACATCGGATATTATCAAAGTACAGTTTCTCAACTTCGATAAAAATCCATTCAAGACACACTTTATTGAAGTACAGTTTCCGTATTTTCAAGGGACAGAAAAGCAAAGCACAGTATATCGGGGGACACATTAATAGTACCCGTCTCCCCCCATTACGCGTTTATGATAAAATAGGTTGGTATCACTACATTGTGGCATAGTGGGCTAGGCCTAGTGCTAGTGGCTCAACTGTCAACGACTTCTTATAATGTTGTTGTCATTCGTTCTTGTCTTATTTTGTTTTTGAGGTTAGTTCATGATATTTACCGAATACCGACCGCAATAATACAAAATATAACAGTGATACCTCATTAGGGCTCAGCAAAGACCGGCCCAGGCCTATCTCACAAGATGATATCACGAAATAATCTCTAGGGCCTACTAGTTGATTTTTTTTGCTTATACAGTGTAGGCCTAGTGGATTCCAAGTCTTGTTTTTCTATGCTAGGCCATTCCATTACACTACAAATTCAATGGCCATTCCAAAGCCTAGGGCCTAGCATCATTGAGAATGGTTCACAAGAAATCGGAATACAGTCTTCAATTCCACATTTTAGCAAATGAATTGAGGAAGAAGATCTGGCAAGATAATGTTAAATGCAGGTAAGTTCACATTGAGACTCATTATTTTTCACTTTTTAGTTATAACCTTCTAGGCCTAGGCCTAAAAGTTCATGAATAGCCATGGAAATAGCCATGGAATTTGATTGATTTTCAAAATCAATGGCCTAGCCAGTGTTGAATCCAGGCATGCCAGCAGCATTGAGTAAATAAATATCCTTACAAGATAGGCCTAGAGTGGCAGAGCCCTGGATAAACAGTCTGCAGACCGTTGTCGTTTACGTCGGGTAATCCTGCTAGGAGCACTGCTATCACCAAGAAAATGCCATTTGAAGAATAGAATAGAATAGAATAGATTTATTTTTCATCTAGATTGATCGTTCACAACGATATTAGACAAGTCATTATTACATTTGCTAGAGCACTGTTGCAAGTGAATGCTGCTAGGAGCAGGCTGATCAGCCACCTTTGTGATTGTTGGTGAGCATTGAGTATATTTATAGTCAATGGCGGTAGGCTCTGTCATATGACATTGCCCATCTAGAGACTAGGGCCTAGGCCTACTTCATATATGCCCCCAGTCATGGGGAGTGCCCAAGGAGCTGAATGCTGTTCGCTAGTTCCAACACAGTGGCATGAGGATGTTATTTACACATTCAAGAGTGTGTGCACCTTGTTGAGCTAACGTTATGTATATAACAGTAGGGCCTATACCGGTACTACATAATTATTTGGTGGGAAAATGATAGTGTAGTTGCTCCGGATTGATATCTTGCAACCGGCACACGCATGGTTATGGTTATCGCACTTGCTTTTGTGATCTGGCAGGTGAGGGAAATATTGGACCTGGTTTGATCCCCGCCATCATCCATCTTTACAGGGGTTTTCCGTGGTTTTCCTCTGTTGTCCAGGCTAATGCTGCTGCCCAGTTCCTATAATAAAGGCCACGACTGCTTCCCTCCCAACTATCCTTCCCATAACTTAAGAAACCTTCATCTCATCATTCCGTCATCTCATTAATCGTTCATCCGATGCCAATAGATCTTGGTCATCATTACACTGTGTCGTTAAACCCAATATAAATAAAAATAAATTGATGTCTTGAAGGTTTGGACATGTATCTTTTTTGGCACCCCCTTGGTTTTGTAGTGCTCAGTGGTAGCGCACGTCTTGTACAGGCCCAGGGTTAAACCCCACTCACACTATGATCACTAACTGCAGTTAACAACGTAATGTGAACGGAATGCAGTTAGCACTAACCGACATCAAGCTCAAACTTTGTTCTGTGAACGCAATTAGAGCTTAACTGCGATCGAAATCCACTGCCTTTGCAAAGAGCAACATCATTCGCATTGTTACAGTGTTAGTAGGGTGACCAGATTGTGAGAAATAAAATCCGGTACAAAAAACATTTGAAAGAAACATTCGCGAAGCCGGTGACCCGCGGGGGGTTTGGGGGCAAGCCCCCCCAACATTAGCCCCGCAGGGAATTATTTTTGGGAATGTTTTAATTAATTTTAGTTGCTTTGGAGCACGGTGTGAATCATGAATAAATACATCATTATTTTCTTGTGTAGGCCCAGAGATCTTTATGTGTTTCATTATACTGTTTCATTTGAGAATTATTTATTAACGTATTATAAACTTGTCGTACCGTACTGTTGGCGCAGTTTCTTAATCTTGAGTTCATGCCTTGTGTTTGTCGGACGACCTTGAAAAGGGAAATCGTTTTTTTAAATTTTCAAGTACATATTGTAAATCTCAGTGCAGGAAAATTTGTAGTTGGTTGTTGATCCTCATATCTTCCTAATTTAAAAAAAATCCACTCACAGAATATTTCTCCTGATAGAAACATTTTCGTTTCAGCATTGTAACACAACACACAAGTAAACTGTTGCCCTCCCAGAGCCAGACTGACTAGTAATACGCAATACCACGTGTAAACAGTAGGCAGTAGAAGGTCGTCACATGTCAGAAGGGAGGGGGTGGGGAATTATTGTAGCCCGCCGAGCGTGCGGTAATTTTTGAAAGAGAACGGCAACTGAAAGAAACAAATTCTTCATGGCGATATAAATACCGAAAATACATTTATTGTCGCCAAAAATAGAACAACTTTAGGGCCTACTCTTGCAACGAAACCGGGACATTTGGGTGTCCCGAAAGTTTTTTTCGGGACACTGGGCACCATTCGAAGTACATAGATGGCCTTGTTCAAAAACAAGGCGAGATATCTCGAGATATCGACAAAAAATCTGTATACCGTATCTATAAATGCAATATGAAAATTGACAGTCAATCAGACAGGAAGATGGCAGTGCATGCTGTCACTAATAACCATTTCATCGTTATCAGTGTGAACACCTCACCTCAGTTGGAACGGTGTCACCCATGATGCTTTGCACCCAGGTAACTGCAGAACTTTAGCTTAAGAGCAGTTAGTGGTCACAGTGTGAACGGGGTATGGTTTTAGGAAGTGTCTATAAATCATATAGCCTACTTTGCAGTACTGGTATTTGTATTTAATTACAGTCTGTTTAACAATGATATTGTATAAACAAAGTCAGATGGGTGATTCCACCAAAAATCAACCAACAAATAAATAATTGGTAACTTCATTACGGTACCTATTTTTGATATTTTTTAAATTTTCACTATGCATGGATGTAAAAATCTTGAGTGTAAAACACTTCGGTAAATTATTTTAGCTCCATACATTTAGGATTCATGAGCACTGAGAGTTTGCCGTGAACAGCAAAATGTCGCTTTTTTGGATTCCGTGACAAATGCTCTTACTCAGAAACGGTTTGACAAAATGCAATGAAATACTGGTATTTCATTTTTGATCAAGGTAATGAATGACCTAGCCATAAACAGCAATCAATTTAAGTATTAACCAAAGTCACACTCTTCTACCTGATATTAAATGGTAACTTTTAGGTGTAAAAACTTTTTTTCTCCTTTTTGGGATCATTTTCTCTGAAGGGCTTACAAATTGCAGACTAACATTTCTTGTCCCTAAATTAGGTACTTGGGCCCATGTGCATATGATGAGAAGATAAAAATCATATTTTTTTGCATCTCTCGTAGGCCTACCCCCCAAAAAGCCAAACTTTTGAATTTTCAAATAGCATAAGATGGGATTTAATTTTTCATTCACATGATTAATTAAGCCTACTACTGAATAGATCTTGCTACAGTGGAACCTCATTTATAAGTTTTTGTTTAATACATTCACTATATTTTGCCTATAAGTTCTATTTTTTTGCTCTCACCTATATGCTCCCCATGGTAAATATTTCCTTTAATAAGTTTTTCACATTAATACATTTTTTCAGTCTGGTCCCCGGAAAAATGTACTAGAGAGGTCCCATATTGTATACTGTAGACCGTGTTTTGCGCGATTCACACTTTTAAATTCATTTTCAAGCCAGAAACTGATCATGTCACATTGTGCATTCATCAATATTGCCTTCTTTTTGGTTTTAATGTATTAGTACGTAGGCCTATCTATCACCATTATTTTTATCATTATTGTATTTGCCTATCTTGACATATGGAACAGTTACGTGGTCAATCAACTGGAGAGAAGAAAAGAAAATGGAGGCAGCAGAAATGAAGTTTGTAAGGAGCGTAGCAGGAGTGTCAAAGTTGGAGAAGAAGAGAAGCAGTAATATAAGGAAGGAAGTGGGAGTGGAAAGGTTATCATTTAAATTGGAAAAGGTGGTACGGGCATATGCGAAGAATGGAAATGGAGAGAATACCGAGAGCAATGTTTGAGATAGCAGAAAACAATGGAGCTAAGAGAAGAGTTGCAAGACCAAGAGAAAGGTGGCAAGAGGGAGTCAAGTTCGGGGTAGTCAATCGAGGAGAAAAATGGGAAGAAGTGGAAGACGAGAGATGGTGGGAGAATAGAGAACGATGGAGGGAACTCGTAGGAATAGAAGAAGAAATAGAGGATAGGCCTAGCAGTAGTGAAGAAGAGGCGAAAGAAGTCGGAACTGGCAGGAACCGATTGATATGAGAAGTCTACCCTAGAAAAACTGGTGGAAACACCCCCTGGCCCAATTTAATTGGTTATCTGGGTTTGAGATATATATATTGTATTGTATTGTATTACATTAATATTACTGGAACCCAAAATGTTATTATTATTCATGTGCATTTTGTTGTATTGTATTGTTTTGTATTGTATTGTTATTATTCACTGCAATTGCGCATGTTTGCGCGGTGGCAGCTGTTTTTGATTGTCGAGCCTCTTTTTAAACTCGTCCAGGCTCTTTGCTCCTCTTGCCTCCGTACACAGATCGTTCCACTCCCTTCATGTTCTTTGGGTGAAACCACTCCTTCCCAATTCTGTGTTGGCCCTCTCCACAGCAAGCTGTTCCCTCCTCTCCCACTCCTCTGAACTCTCATCCCTATCCTGTCTCTCACTTCTTCCCACCCCATGAAGCCATTCCTTGCCCTATTGTGCATTCATACTGTAACTTTATTTTACTTCACTAATGAATTGGTACGAATCGTACGGTCAACATCTAATAGTAATATCTATTGCAGAGATTCTCTTCGGTCTACAAATCAAGCTGACCATTATTGGAAATATCAAGTTACTAACGAATATGAATGTGACTGTGATAGAAACGTGGAAGAAGACAACAATAGCATATTACCCTTGCCACCACACAGGTATGCACCTTTTTGAGACTCAGCAGTCAAGACATATCTATTATCTAGCCAACAGAGGGCAAAAAGTTGGATAACCCCTCCTCCCCAGTAGAATTTCTGAGATATAGTTGATCATAAAGATTGAACTGTGTATGGTACAGTACAAAATCAACGAATACATCATAATTCATAAAACAGAGAATATTTTCCAAAAATTCCAATGTTAAAGATGGAAAGATCTAGAATTGTATGTAACAGTAACATGTGATATTTATTTTTGCCGTCGATTTTCCCCTCATTACGCCACACATCATCACGTTAGGCCTACATACAAATAATATGTAACCACCTAATGTAAATATTTGTTATAACAGTTTCCTTAAAAGATACTTCTCTGAATGGTTTATACACTTTATAGCAGTTTCACTACAATATAATCAAACAGGAAGTCCTTATAACTGTTTATGGGTTACTTCGACATAGAAAATGTTATGCTTCGGGTAGGACCCCCATATGCTTTCACTACGTAGGCCTACTCTGAATGCATTCTAGTGTACACATTTAAACACTTTTGTTCGCGCTTATTTTCCATCAATATTGCTCATATACTTGTATTCATGAAAGAAGAAGGTTATCTACCAACATGAATATATTTGTATATTTGCTTTCAGTAGTATTTTAAGGGTATTGTAATTTATAGCGAGGTTTACGAGTCGGCACACAACTGCATCTTGTTGAATCCTCGAGGTTGCAGTGACATTACCGGTATGTGATTAGTGTAGGCCTACATAGATTTTTACAATTATTCAGCTGGTATATGACCTTCTTACAATACAAGTAGGGCCTACAGTATATTTTAAAATTGAGCACAACCTCTAGAGCAAGCTGTGCATTAACCACAATTAGCTAGCCTGTGATGTGAAAAATCAGAGCCACATCGAATTTAAAAATTTTGTAATGTAAATTTTAATGACATTATAATCAAGAAGACCGTTTTCGGACAGTTCTTGTCCTAATGTGTCTAAAAATAGAATTGTGATTAATGCTATTCGTGATTAAAAGCAAAGTGGCTGACATCTGGTGACGTTTTAGTGAACTGGGCAGAGGCAGATACTTTCAAATTATATACAAATCAATTAATGTGTAATTACAATATTAAATATAGAATTAAAATCTCTGGGATTATTAATTATCAAAATTACAATATTAATTACAAATATAATGTGTGTGAACATACAACAGCATGACATCTAGGCCTAACTGCCTCCGGACGGCCAATCGCCCTGTTCGACAGTGCCGCCGCCTGGTTAGCTTTTAATCACGAATTGGGAGGTTCTCAAGTACCTTGAGTTGGATGCTACTGGTATTAGTGCAGTCAAGTCAAGTTAAACGCAGTCAAACTAGACCTTCATCAATACTATTTGGTCGGATTGGTCCCAGTTACTTTTTAACATAATTATGTATAGAACTAAAAAAAAGTTGTAGAACTAAAACTTGTGTAATGACAGGTAGGCCTAGTTGTGGAACTTCATCAGTAGCTAATCTAACATCAGTATCCAGTCAAGTTTTGTTCCATAACTATCACTGCTAACCACCCCTATCAAAAACAAGAATGTGATGAAGTGATGACATTTTAGTATCCCTGATTGAATTTTATTCTGATTAGGCTTAATCATTTAGACAGTATCCATCTAGTTTGTGAATATCTAAATATTATTCATTTCTAGAGACATGGATGCTATGGATTTATTTAAGATTTCTTGTATAAAATAATCAGATAATTTGTATCGTCAAAAGAAGGTTGTCTACCAACTGAATAATTGAATGAATGAATATTAGGGTTTTAAGGCGCATAGACAGCAAGGTCATTTAGCGCCTGTCAAAATAAGTTGCTGAACAAAAAGGTGAGTAGTGTTATATAGAGGTGCAAGTGAAATTTAGATGAGAACACCTCAATATGTGAAGCTAAGACTAAACTATTACTAAGGACGTTATACACTAATTTGTTAAAACCAAACATGTGTGTGCTGTGAAGGGTCACACCCATGGGACTAGAATGAGAACGTTTTACTACTTGTTCTCAGTTCAAATTCGCACTCAAATAGGAGTGGAGGAATGACAAACCATAATAGATATGTTGAAATATGGTTTGATTTAAAATATTCCTGAATGATTGCAAAAAATTTGGTAAGTGAATTATCTCTCTGCTACTTCAAAGAACTAACGCTTTTGAAAGATGCTGTCACGTTTCTTATCGTAAACCTCATCCTGAAAAATCAGAATAACCTGAAAAAACAGCAATAGAAATATCACGGTATTATTGTGTTTGTTTACTTGGTAGACAACCTTTTTTCGTGAATACAAGTATATACATTTTTTTCTGTCACTTTATTTTCATTTATTATTCAGAGATTATTTAGGTGTGAGCCCTAAATCCTTACATGGTAGACAGACTTGCCTGACTTTAAATTCATGACAGTGTAACTCTATGGACTTCTAGATATTTATAATGTTATATAAAATATATTATAGGTAGGCCTATTAATAATATTAATATATATAATATTTTTTTTTTTTAATAACATCGAAACTTGATACAAAATCATTGTTCCCCAATTAAGGCTGAGGATGAAAAGTAGGATCGTTTGGACGGGGCACCACAAGGGCGATCTTACCACCCCATTTTAATTATTTAAAACCAATGAACTTTAACACCAGGACTGCGCTGTTGGTGACCAAAACTTTCCGCCGCAGATAAGTCTTTCAGTTTCCGAAAGTCCGGAACACATTATAAGTAAAAACCGTTTCTGTGATATATATCCGGACATTATCAGCATTGGTATTGAGAGTAAACAAAACACACGAATGTTGATATCTTCCACTTTGAACTAAGTCTCTTGAGCAATGAGCACTTCTTTCCATTAACAGCAGATGTAAAGTTTGTCATTATACTTTGTCATTATATATAATATTGGCTAGATATTGATGTTTATTATTGCACCTACCGGTATGTTTATAAATTTTTATAAAATCAACTTATTTCCCATATATTTCCACCAAATACTTCAAAGATCTGTTTCGTTGTGATTTTAAGAGAATATTAACATTCGTCAACCCGACACCACCACTTGTAATATTAGCAAGTCCTCCCGTACTTCCGGACATTTGATCAATGGCACTGATAGCGGTAATATTTTCTTTCCGGTCGTATCCCCACGGAGGATACCTCAAGTCTTGCGTTACGATTCCCAGAAAAGCATACGATTTCTTCACCATCTGCCTGGACAATAATCTGTCTCCATATTGTCTCCAGCCAACAATCAGATTGTGAGTGTTATTCCTTAGTGATGCCTGCTGTATAATCCCGTACTCGATAGCCGATGGCTCGTAAGGATGCATCAGCCCTGTATTTAAAACTAGACATTGCAGAGCAATTACCACCTTCAACACCAGTTTGCATGCCATACTTCTAAACTACTGTAACCTGTATGACATTAGGTAGCTCACTCTCATCAAACATTGTATAATATTATTTATTTACCTTTATAATACTGCAGGGTTATGCATATTTTCTTTTAATTATCATGTGTGTCAGTGTACCAACCTGTATAAAACTAGTTAAGATTATTGTACCCAAGCTTAGGTCATTTCATTTATATTTGGTTGTTTCTTATTGGTAGATATATTTAGATTATGTTATAATTTTTCATCTCTGTGATTGGCTGTTGATCAGGTCATTAGCAATCACAGAGTTTTCCTAGTAAATCATGTACCAAGGGTAGGGCACTACCGGATAGCAGACCATCCAAATAGGATGTGTCAGCTGTTAGGGCACTTGATAGCAGACCATCGAAATAGGATGTGCTAGCTGTAAGAGTAATTATGGAACCAAGAGTATAAATAAAATACTTTTCTGTGTATATGATCAAGAATAAAAAAATAAAGAAACAAGTGATACGAAACATCATCGATTCGACCATATTTAATTATCAAGAACTATGGAGTAAAGTTATATTGACTCCCAACGTGTCTAAAAAAGGAGTAAAGTTATATTGACGCCCAACGTGTCTAAGAAGTAAATGTATATTGGCGTTATTAAAGGAGTAAAGTTATATTGACGCCCAACGTGTCTAAAAAGTTATATTAAAGTTATAGTACTGTGACTTTACTATTGAGAAATACCTTTGTCAGCAAACGTACTTGTACAATTATCAAGTCATCAGCTGCTATTATCAAGATCTAGGAAAAGATGACACATGAAAATATGACAAGATGAAATATGTACTGTATTATAAGCTCATCGAAGACAGGTTTTAGTATGACGGGGTTGGTGTGTACACAGAGTTTGTTTACCATACCTATGATTATGAACAATAATACTGTATGTACAATAAAAGAAAGATTCTAGGTAAAACTGTGAAAGTAAAATTGAATATTACAAAAACTCTATTTCAATTTCTATTTTCAATTCTATCCAACCGTAATGGAATTTTTACAGAACGCTATTATTACGTATATTGTTTTAATTCATGTCAACAAAGTCAAGTGAAATTTGATTCAACAGTTGTTTTCAAGAAAATGAATCTGTGGTCGTGAAAATTGATAATATAGATAGGTCTCCAAGTTGGTTACGGATGAACAACAAATTGGATGTACACTGTATAGGGAATTTTATGGCTTGACAGTTTCCAAGACAAGGTGTGTAGGTTTGGAGTATTTCTTACATATAACTCACTCATCTTACACCGCATGTGCTGCGTTTTCCTAGTGTTAGTTACCACCCTACCGATATCCAGGATATTTCAGAGTGAGTACAGACTCAAATTCAGTTTCAAAGCATTCTCCTAATTACCAAATTGAGCATGACAGGCAGCAATTCTAGGGTGTAACTTGTTCTCTGTTGAATTCAAGCCTGACTGACTATGATTGAATACAATTAAAATTTTTAATGCTTTCTGTTTTATTTCAGAGTGAAACATAAAGAGTTGTTGGCCAAGTACGAAGGCTATCATCAGGCGAAAGTGGATGGTCTAAAATGGTCGAATGATATAGCGTGCAATGTACCAGTAACAAAACATACCCATAAGCCATTCCAAGTTCTTGAAGAGGCTTCTGAGAGACCTATCGACAGGGAGATAGGCGTTCAAACGCCAAACTGGAAGGACGACTCTAGCCAGGAACTGGCGGACTTGGAGAAGAATCTAAGTCTTACGTCAGTTTCTGCTGGAGAACTGCCCACAGCAGATCAAGTAATACCATTTCGTCCGTTATCTCCCATTCCTCCTCGATCGGCAGTTCCTCCAATCATCCCTGCCGGTGTCATTCATAACCAACCAATCGTAGGTGATTTAGTAGCTAAATCAGTTGGTAGGCCAGGCTTCAGTGCTGTTAGCCACACATCGTCTATTCATAAACTTACAAGAACAAATAGGAGAGCTTATTTCGAAGATAAACCTTCCCCATTTGAATCGTACGGTTGGAATGATAGTGCCACGAGCATAGGTGGTAAAAAAACTTACAATATTCATGCGTCGGAAAATGAGGTATACAAACATGCACTTAATGCTTTGCGTAAAAGAAGAGAGGAAACTAAAAGATATTTAGATGAGGAGGCAGATCAACGAAGAAGGGCCTTGAAAAGTTCTAGTGTGAATTCTGTAGCTGTTAATCTGAGCAGTATTTGGCAAACTGAGTACCAGAGGAATTTCTCAAAAAACAAACGAGAGGTCAATAAATTTGAGGAGAAATTGCCGAGACCCAAGTCGGCTTTATCAAGACCATGTTGGTGGAGGGGTGGTGGGCAATAAGGGAAACTGTACAATTAGTTTCGTTGAAGAATGATACAATTGAGAATGCGAGCAGTGTTCTAGCAATGCAGTAATGAGAATGACCCATTTCAATAGCTTCACTGACTAGAAGGCACAATGCAGGCTGGGACTTTACGTTTCAATGCATTGTTTATCTCTGACAATGTTTATACAATTTTAATATTGTTCTTTAATAAGAAACGGCAATAAATACAAATACAAATACAAAATACAAATACAAATACAAATTGCTTTGTTTCAAATACCTAGGTTGGAGTTGGCATTTTTTTTGTCAATCTACAATTTGAAAATTGAAAATTGATATACAAACCGAGCAGACGATAGATGATAATGAATGATAATCACAAAAACCCATATTTAATGCTGGACTTGAGCCAAACTTGACTTCAGGTTCTAAAGCAGTGTCTCAACTGAATGAGGCACAGAAGTGGAGGGAACGACCCTGAAGTTTGATATATTCTTATTCCAATACGTAGATATTATTAGTATTGATTGGTATCTACTTGAGTTTTTTTAAACATGTTGTATAATGTATTACAGAACCTATATTAAATACATTTTTATTTACTTGAAACAGTTAAATTTAGACAAATTAGACTCCTCATCAAACTGAAGAATCCACATTCCAGAAATTTCATGTAACCCCCAAATCATATGAAAAAAGTGAATTTTTCAAGTTACTTGCATGACAAAATACTATTTTTCTTCGTCACAAATCACAATGCACACTTAGTCTTAGGGGCTGGGCTCACTGTTGAACCTCTGTCCATGGCATTAAAATGACAAGACTGCCTGGCTATCACATTCTCATCCCAACAATAGACTGGTCTAGGCCTATTGTTAAGATCTAAAGAAAATCAACTTCGTTCCCTTGAGTAGCGGATATATTTAATTTTGATAAGAATTGTCTCATGCAAGTTGTTTTTGCTTCGTACAAGAAGCACAAGCTCGATGTTCTATCATTTTGTATACTAGAATCTTTTCAAGAAGTCTGAAGCGAAACTCCAAGTGGTCAATGCTGAAGGATAGGCACAACAGTGAAAGTGACGGCAGTCATATGGAATCCTTATTTCGCCTCTAATGTATGGTCTTGTAGATTAAATTTGCCTGTACTTGCTAAATTATATAGTTCTATACACGAAAGAGGAAAGTACTCTACCAACGTAAAACGTAAGAAATATCACTCATGTTAGCATAGCTGTGGCATTTTTAGGGTATCATGAATTTTCATGTCAAGGAATAGGCCTACAATGAGAAACGTAACCATATCTTTCATAAACTTTATGGTTTCAAAGTTAATTTGAAATGATGAACTTTCCCAAGTTTTTACAATTATTCAGTTAGGCGATCTCCTTTTGTGTATACGAGTATATATAAGTAAAGCATACACAGATGAAAGAATTATGATTATTGTGTGTGCCTTAATTTGATGGCTGTGTGTAGCACTTGTAGAGTAGATTATAAACTATACACGATGTATCAGAGTAATGGTGATATACATGTTAAACTCGGTGTAAATCATTGTAAATAAAGCAAAAAATATTATTTGCATTAAATTTACAATTCGAGTATTCCTTCATATGGGTTCAGTTGCTTAGCTGTTTTGAATTTGATGTAACATTTTGTAAAGACTATGACAAGTGCTCACATTTCCATGTAATGGAATCATTATTACAGGCCTTGATGTAAAAAAATGAATAAATAAAGGATACTTATAAATATACAATCTATCAATTGTGCTTCATGTTGTATTGGTGTAGGTCACAGGTTTCCCTATGAGGTATAGTTGTTCGTTACTATATTCAAGTTACTTCTAAACAGCAGGTTAATGTTAAACTGTGTCTTGACAATCAGCCAGTGAAAGGCCTAGAGAAGTATCATATAATTTAATAAAAGTTTACATTTTTAATTAATGTAATTTTAGTAATATACCGTAACATGATCAGTCGTTGAGTTTAACTTGCAGTAATGTTGGATCCATGAATGTAATATTTGATGGGAAATTATCATGAATGATAATTTTACCATCACTGTCCTGGTGCAGAGTGTCTAGGAATCCAAACCAGTAAATAACCAGCCCAGGACCAAACCTGAAAAATGAAACAAAAGTGAAGGAGAAGATTTAATTAGGTAGACGAGCGTGGCGAAGACTTCCGCTTCACTTTATACTTCCAAAAAAATGGTGAATAACTTTTTCCTTTTGTTCATTGCATACAGGTCAGATAGAGTGACTTTTCGAGTTTTAAAACTTTCTCTGGACATTTGTTTCATACATACCAAAATAAATACGTATTGTTTTTGAGCAAAATCAATCTGACACTTTGTTCGAAAGTTTTGTTAATTCGCCGTAAAAATAGCAAATTGGGTGGATTTTTTTAATGATTTTTTTTTTATAAATTTGAAATGAAATTTCAACTCTATGGTAGTATTGTTTTAATACGTTTTCTTCACCAAGTTTCAAGAAATTTGGTATGACCGTTGAAAAAAAAATTTGTTCTATCGAAAAAATGAGAAATATTAATTTCTAAGATTAGCCTATTGGCTATTAGTTATTATTACGGATGACCACTAGGTTGAGTTATATGGTATAATGAAGGCAGTGACTGATTAGGCCTTGGTTTCAAAATTAGGTTTCAAAATTTGGTTTCATAATCAAGGTGTGAAATAGTTTTTGAGTACCAGTACTTTACATAAATATTTTGCTGTCAAGTTGCATATCGTGTTGTTTTATCGCGTCGTGTCGTCATATGCATGTTGTTTTTGAATGAGCTAGCCTAGTTCTAGAAAAACGGATCATTGAAGTAGGCCTATCGTGGTTTATTACTTGGCATATAATAAATTGAAATACTATAATGAAATACTAAACGAGTGATATGGGTAAACTGTTTACGGTAGTATGAATAGCCTACTACCAATACAATAATGGGCCCTCATTCCTGTACGGAATGAGGCCCCATTATCGTCCCATTAACTGTCGTAGTTTCCCATCTATGAATAATATAGGAGAGTGAAATTTAGGTTGTAGCTTGTAGTGGTAGGCCTATGTAGTGAATTAATTTTTATAAGACTAGGCCTAGGCAAACGCAGCATAGGCGTAAATGCGTTTAAGATGAGCGAGATATTTGTATAAAGGCCTACTGGTACTTCACTCGAAAACTCTATACACACCTTGACTTCTATGAAATATGCTCGAGAACTCTACCACACCTTGGTTAAAACTGTCAAGTCTACAAAACACTATGTGCAAGATACTGAATAAAGAATAACCATTATTTCTAGCTATTTGATGGAAATGTATTCTATCAATAATCATTTTCTTCAAGATGGATAGTCCAACCCAATGAAATTTGTATTAATGTGTAGGCCTATCATATTTGTATTCACATTCTGTGATTTTTTTTTTCATAATTTTTACGCCCAGCATAATCTTATTTGAAAAAAAAAAGTTTGTGATGATGTTTCTCAAAACTTGTCGAACCGATTTGGCCAAAAAACTACAGTTCCAAGTTGGATGAGTCTGCATGTCCAGAAAAAATTTAATGTTGACCAGTCGAACTGCGATTTGTGCAGTGCGTACAAAAAAACAGACACCTGTAGCTCTGTAAGAGTAGGATGGGTCACATCCAACTATCACATACATTTTACTGTCATCCCTTACTGAAATCACTTGGCCGAAACAAGGCCGATTGAGTTTTAAGGGACGAAATACGGCCGATTCACGGACGTACATAGAAAGGCAAACAGACTGCAGAAAGGTGCGGTTGCATAGCTCCCAAACAGGGCCGAATCACGGCTGCAAACTGGATGAGATTGAACGGCCGAAACAGGGCCAATTTAAGGACTTTTCACGGACAATATAGCGACCACATTTCTGTCTCTCCAAGGGACAAAACACGGACAATTCAGGGACTTTTCAAGGACTTTTCACGGCCGATCCAAGGACTTTTTACAGACTTTGTTTTCTGTTTCTTGGAATCGATTGGATGTCGACCGTTATTGTGTTAGAAGTGCATATCGCCTCGGGCACAAAGAATGTAGCCTACCATGTAACAAGAAGCAAGGGGTTGAATTGGGGTGAATGGAACTAGCCAGTTTTTACCTGTCACACCACATTCCATTGCTGCATTCTATCACTGAGTCTATCACTTGTACTTGTTGAGTTAACATTGATATGAGGAGTGCAATGAAGACTCCACAGCGAATTTGCGAAAACTGTTCGACAATTTATTAGGGGGGTGGATTAAGTGATTCTACAATCAAATGGCATAGTCCTCACTGTCGTAAGACTCAAGAGAATTCTTTGCTAATTGCTGCCAAAAAGACGAGCTATGGCATAACAGATACGGGTTCAGAAAACTACTTTGCCGTGTATAAAAATATCTTATTTCGGCCGTTATTTGTCCCTTCTTGGGCTGTGTATTGCCCCTACTCTATGAGTTGATTGACCTTTCATAACTCTAATTATATGTAGCCCAATTCATCATTGAATTAACTGTTGAATTACGCCACGGTCATGAGACGTATGCGAAAAGAGAATGTTTTTTTGAAGTTTAGATGAGCAGCTAGATTTATTATTTTTTTCATGCGTCTCATGAACACGGCGTGATTCAATAGTAATTCAATGATGAATTGGGCTACATATAATTAGAGTTATGAAAGGTTAATCAACCCGTAGAGTAGTGGCAATACACGGCCCAAGTAGGGCCAAATAACGGCCGAAACAAGAGACTTTTCACGGGTGAAACAGAGACATTTCACGGGCGAAACAGAGACATTTCACGGCCGAAACAGAGACGTTTCACGGCTGAAATAGTGGTGGTTTCTGTCCCAAACGACCTGTGTTTCGGATGTTTCGGCCGGCTGAAACAGAGACTTTTTAGAGACTTTTCACGGACAAAATAGAGACATTTCAGGGACGTAATTTGCCGTCTTATTTCAGTATATGTTTATAAATAGGAAATTGTGTTTAGGTTAAAAACCCATGTATGCTTACTGGATTTGGCCTAATAGTAATATCAGATTTGGTGCACAAATGTATTTTGGGAATTTATTATCTTTCTATACAATTTTTTAATAGGCCTTGAACAATAATATCAATATAATAATATTGAATATCAAGGCTTACCTGTTCCAGTAACACAGATATTGGTCTTTAAGATAATTCTTGTGGGCTTCTTCATCTCCAAACAGAGCTTTGCTTTCGATCCAGTTGATGATGAAACCATTGATTGCCACCGGAACGTCTAACTTGATATCCGGTGTCTTGTCAAAGCCACGAGCTCTCAACTCTTCCTCGTTTCTAAACGTTAGACCAACGGCTCGTGACATTCTTGTTAGGC
This sequence comes from Brachyptera risi, assembly GCA_964007535.1. Taxonomy (NCBI): domain Eukaryota; kingdom Metazoa; phylum Arthropoda; class Insecta; order Plecoptera; family Taeniopterygidae; genus Brachyptera; species Brachyptera risi. The sequence goes on from OZ023326.1 coordinate 68,519,563, forward strand.
GCATTTCATATTCTTGTCCTATTGAACTAACAAAACAATTCCATTCATCATTCGTCATTCATTCCTAATATCATTCATCACATATTGATATTTTTAAAATCAATTCCACATTACATATCGGTACAATAATTCATTTCATTTTTCAGTAGGGCCTAAAGGCAGAATTTGTTTCAGAAGTAGGCCTATTTCGTTAACAGACATACATGAGTATTTTCAATACGGTAAGTTCTTGTCTGCTACACTTACTGTTTAATGCAATCGGCTATTGGTCCATATTGATCGTCGTGCATGACACAGAGATAAACTTCGTATGCCAAATGTGGGTCGTTAATAAGTGACGAATCTTTCATCAGCCTCGTCAGAACGGTTTTCGTGATTTGCGTATCACACTGATGCGGATATTTCTCATAATGCTGTTCGATTATAATTCTGGCCAAAAGTGCTGGTGATAAGTCGATTTGATCGGACATTCTGAGAAGAACACTTTGTACTTGATGAGATTTGATGGCTTCACAATATCTGTGGGATGCAAGAGTTCAGTTTTAAAATTGATATGCACCACGGATTGTCATATTGGACTTATCAAGTCGGAACTATATAGTTTTAGTTTTAGTTTATAGTTTTATATAGTTTATAGGGGCAAATTGATTGAATCACAGCATTGAGTGGCAGAGCCCTGGTTGAACAGTCTACAGACCGTGGAAGTGTTACACCTTGTAATCCTGCTAGGAGTACTGTGATCAGCCAACTTTTTGATTGCTGGTGAGCATAGGCTGTCATACGGCATTGCCTATCTAGAGATTACTTAGTCTATGACCACAGTCGAGAAAATCATCACAAAAACTTGAAAAATAGCTAAAGATTTGAAAGATTCAGATTTGCATTCAACCACCACATCTTCAGTGCATCCAGACAGAAGCTAGTTACAACAATTTGATTATTTGGATTCAAAGGAGCTGTGTCATGATAAAAAACCCAATTGGAAACCAATACATAAATATTGGTCCGAAACCATGACGGATGGCTTGGAGGGAAAAAACGTAGTGAGAACCATTTTTGATTCAGACCAGCCATGTTGATGAAAAAATTGGATTTTTTTTCTAAATCAAATATCCATTAAAATACAGCAAAATAGAAGAGAATAGAATATGCTTTATTAATTATTGGTCCAAACTGATCGTATGAAGATAGTATGTGGTAATGATAATTCGTGATTAAAAGCAAAGTAGCTGACATCTGGAGACGTTTTAGTGAACTGGGCGGAGGCAGATACTTTCAGATTATAAATTATATACAAATTAATTAATGTGTGATTACAATATTAAATATAAAATTAAAAAACTGAAATTATGAATTATTAAAATTACAATATTGATTACGAATATAATGTGTGTAAGCATACAACAATATGACATCTAGGCGTAACTGCCTCCGGACGGCCAATCGCCCACTTCGACAGTGCTGCCGCCTGTTTAGCTTTTAATCATGAATAGGCCTACAAAATGTAGTAACAATATACAAAACTGCATGCATCATGAAGGCTGTGAGTGAGTGACTAGACTTGATAGTTTGATAACTTTTTTTGCTCATTTTACATCGCACACTGCATATTTACCACGTAGAGCCTGGTACTATAGACCTGTGCGTGTAGGCCTACTGTAGGCCTACACATTACGATATTACTGCTATTGGCCCTACAAGGCAGAAAATTATGCATATAATCGTAATACAACATTCTAACTGTCTTTACCGAGTGTAAAGTTCTTCTCCTTGTTTGCTTAGCCTCTGGTGATTTCTTTTCATTTTCCTCACATACTCCAGGGAGTAAATGCTGCCAATTGTATAATCTGAAACACTAAAATTGAAATACTTTGAATATTTTTTAAAAAACAAACTACCGGTACGGCCGATTTAGACCTACGGTAGCTTTACTTATCTGCTCCTAGTCAGAAGAACAGCTAACGAGTGACTAATGTAAGTTGGTGCAGGCATTGAATTTGTAGAAACTCAATGGTGCAGACAGACGAAAAGATCTGATGCCAGTGCTATTGTAAGAAAATAAAATGAGAATTTTTTAAAATAAGAAAATAAGCTTGTAGGGCCCTATCATGGCCCTATGCAAGGACAGCAATGGCTGGCTTGGCCTAGGGCCCAAGCCTAGAATTTTCTAGGCCTATTTTGAGGTTATGGTAACATTCCATTGTATTCTTACTCAGGAAATTCTGCTTTCACCTTCTTGTCACACTCTCTATACGGATATATTTTTGAACCCTTGGACGATCGTATTATGTGCAGAATTTTGTCAAATACTTCGATTTTCATTATTAATATCAATAATATATTACGAAAACAAGTACAAGAATCTCTACTTTTTGAATTGAGTGCCGCCTTCAAAGTTGGTTCTACTGTAGGGTTTGGCGGGAAACTGCGCCGCTTTTGTACTTTAAGTTGGTCAACCTGTAACCCCACTACAAATTCTGTTGTCGTTTTGACTTTTGACACATTTGTATATTGTAAATTAAGTTAGATATTTGATAGATTTTAAATTTAATAAGCCTGTTTTATAAAAAGTGAAATAGATATTGGGTGCCATGGCACCACGTAAGAGAAACATGAAAACTAATTGTTCTAACGGTAAGGATTATCTAGTGTTTATGTTCCCTCCATTTTTGTAGGTTAGAGTAGGCCTAGGGATTGCCTAGGCTAGGCCTATGGCTATAGTGTTGTTCTTCAATAGTTTCATAGACCTACCTAGGCAATTCAATGCCTAGGCCTAGGTACTATAAATAAATTCACTATAAATAAACACTATAAATTCAATGGCCTAGAATTAGGTTGGTAGGCTTTCAAGGCTTAATGTAGGCCAGGGCATTGATTTTGTACCACTACAAAGTCAATGGCCAGGGCAGGCATTAAGTTGTTTCCATTAGGCCTAGGCCTAGGACCTGGACTTTGAGAACGTAGGCCTAGGCCCATGTATATTATGAAGTCAATAGCATAGAGCTTGGAGGCTTAGGCCGGCATAGACCTAGGGCCTAGACCTCTACTTTGTCTCTGGACCTTTGTCCCTAGAGATTACTTTTTAGCCAGAATAGTCCTAGGAAAGATCTGGGCTCGCTGGGAGCCAGGGCTATGCCGAGAATGACCAAGCACCAAGCCATTGAGTTTATAGTGCTAAGGTTGTTCCAAGCCTCACTCACAGCAGGTAGAGTACCGCAAGATTGGAAAAAAGCGGAGGTGGTTCTTATTTCAAAGGGAGGGCAAAGGGGCAGGGTAGACAACTACATGGGAATCAGTTTAACGTCACATGTATGTAAGATGATGAAAAGGGTAGTTATAAAGAGAATAATGGAGAAAGTAGATGAACATAGGGGTATTTTGGAAGTGCAGCATGGGTTTAGGAAGGGGTATTCATGTGAGACACAGTTGTTAGGTTTTGCGGAAGAGCTGGCAGGGGTAGTAGACAAGGGGGGCTGTATTGATGCAGTGTTTTTAGATTTTGAAAAGGCTTTCGACAAGGTAGATCACACTATATTATTAGGGAAGTTGAAACTGTCCATTGGGAATGCTGGGTTAGTTAATTGGATTGGAAACTTTCTTCAGGATAGAGTTCAAACAGTTTGAGTAGGTTCGGAGGTTTCAAACGAGGTTAAGGTTACGTCAGGAGTTCCACAGGGTAGTGTGTTAGGTCCGTTATTATTTGATTTATATATATAGATGATCTGACCAAGGTTGTTAATTCGAGAATAAGATTATTTGCAGATGATTGTGTGGCATATAGGGAAATCAATACAGAGGAGGATGTAGTAGCTATTCAGGCAGATTTGACGGCACTTAATTGTTGGGTTCAGTTGAACAAGATGGGGTTAAATGAAGGGAAGTGTAAGTTAGTCACCTTTGGTAGGAGGAGAGTGAGGGGCTGAGGGCTGATGTAGTGTATGATGTAGGAGGGAAGTCACTTGAGTTGGTGGAAAATTACAAGTACTTAGGGGTAGTATTTGATAGACGTCTAGGGTGGGGGAGTCAGATTGAGAGAATAGTAAAAAAGAGTATAAATGCACTAAACTTTGTAATGAGGCAGCTTAGGGGGACAAGTATGGAGATAAAGGAAAAGGCTTATTTCTTGTTAGTGCGTCCCATGGTGGAATATGCTGGTTCAGTTTGGGATCCTTATAGATTAGGTGAGATAAGGGATGTGGAAAGGGTGCAAAGGATTGCAGTTAGAAGGGTTACAGGTAGGGTTAGGAGGTGGAAATGGGGGGAGAATGAAAGGGGGGAGAGGGTGAGAATATTGGAGAGTCCATCTGAGATGATCCGAGACTTGGGATGGCGGGAATTGGAAATACGGAGAAAGGAGGATCGGATCTGTAATTTCTTCAGGGTTATGGAAGGAGAAGGGGGCTGGGGAGAGTTGAATAGGTTGATTGAAAGGAATGAGTCAGGGTATGGGGGTAGGCAAAGTCATGATAGAGCAGTAGTTATAAAGGGGGCTAGATTAGATGTCGGTAAGTTCTCTTTCTTGAATAGGACAGGTAGGGATTGGAATGGGCTTAGTAGAAGTATACTTGAGGAGGATGAAATAGGGTTGAAGCTATTCCGTCAGAAGGTTAGGGAGGCGATAGGATAGGATCGATAGGGAACCCCGATAGGATCGACCGCGCATTTATGTGCAACTGCAAGAGTTAATAATAATAATAATAGTGTTTAAACTCAATGACCAAGCCTACGTTTATTACACAGCTGAGAAACGGTTTCAGCAAACTGATTCAGCCTGAATTGTGATATTGCATAGGTCTATATGTCGATTTTAATAAAAAACGCTCGAGTTCCAGCATGGTTTAGGAAACGGTTTGGTATTGTCAAATTACATGAACATTGCATAAAGAGCCCAAAACGGTTAGAATGAGCATGCCTTCAACTATTGGTTTACAATATCAGTGATGCAACTCTAGGCCAAGGTAATTTTACTGATCTAAAATCTAGTCCCCGAGAACTTAATCACATACTGGTAGCCTAAACATTTTGCATAGGCCTACCCATATGGCAGCAAGGGTAATTAGCTAATGTCTGCTTCAGTGTTCAGTGACCTGCGTTGCAGATATTTAAATTTTCGTTTCAAGTTGTTTAAAAAAATGGTAAATTTGTCATACTCGGTACCTACCACCGGTATCACACATCATTTTCCACTCCCAACCAAGGTTGGGACACCAATCGAAACGACATAAACCTTGACCATCCAGCCCAACCGAAACGACATTCTGTGCAAAATACTAATGAAACACATTATGAACACATCACACCACTTGATCTTCAAGAAAACAACACTTTCAGCCACTCAACATGAAAACTGAATTTGGTACTAACACAAAGGCCAAGACACAAAATTATCAAAAAAGTCACCTAACCCATCATTGAATTTGCCCATACAAAATCACATTTTCAATGGATTTAAAATTCAACCAAAATTGCGACCATTTTGGACCATTGCGTTTGTAGTGCCACAAACTCAATGCTTGGACATTCCCCTAGAATGCCCCAGGCCTAGAGCCTTGAGCTTTGTCTAAATTTAAGCTCATGCCTAGGCCTTTTGTTTCCAATAAATAAACATAGGCCTAGGTCTGTCAAGTGAAATTATAGGTTTGTCTGTGTATTCCCCAGCCACTGAAATTCATGGGGCACCTGTATAATCACACTAGTGTGACTGGGCCTGTATCGAGGCCTATAGCTTCTGACTTCCGATAATTTTACTGATTTACGTACCATGGCCAATTTTTGTTAGATGTTCACGTTTTGGTGTTTTCTCTATCTTGTTTATCTATGGTGTGTAGTTTGGACCTTTTGTATTTTGTTTGTTTTAATATATTTTTTACTCACTTGAAGTTGATGCTTTGTGATCTGACAAAGGTGACAAAAGTGGACACTAGTCTGGGTTTTTAAGGTTAGGTTAGTGTCCAAACCTTGCGTATACCGCCGGTAGACGGAACGAAGCTTATATAGGGCCTACTTGAAATGAAAAAAAAAAAAAATAGATAAAAAAATGGACGTGGTAAGTTAATTAGTAAATTTACCGTACCGGTACTGTACCAGTATACTATTACCTATAGATCTATCCAGGGTCAGGCATACTGAAGTGATGTGAAGTGATGTTGAATCTTGCATTAATTATCCTGATGCACTTTCTTTAAAGACTCCACCCCCGTGAAAGCTTCTACATCTCGTGCCCGCAAGGAGAGCCCGCTAGTTGCTAGTTTAAAGGAAGATGCCAAGAAAGTTGAAAGTCCAGAACTTCTCTCTTTTAGTCCTGCTTTCAAGCATACACAATGTGACGTTGAATGGGCATGGAAATCGCCAATAGGAAGGACAAATGATCGCTCAGGTTGGTAGTACTTTACATAATTTGTATACACTGTAGGCCTATGTCAGAACTGATCCTCAACCCATCTTACTGAGACTGGTAGGGTCACTTGCTTACTGAACCATAATAGGCCTAGGCCTACAGGATTCCAAAGTTAGAATCTTACCTTGATATGCTGACATTTTTTTTTCGTGGTTTCCCTCTGTCATTGAAGTGAATACTGTACCTGATGGTTCCTTAAGAACATGCAATAACCGCTTCCTTCTCAGTGTCCCTAAAACCCAGTAAAATAAACTTTTGCCTTGTACATCTTCCCATCATGTAGTTAATCAATCACCTACGTCAATAGATATGTGTTTACAATACGTTGCAATGCGTTATATATAAAACCAATATAAATATGATTAGGGCCTAATTAGTCAACGTATTTTTGAAAACCTACCTATAAATGGGTGAGTGCAAATAGTCTGCTGGTTTGGCATCCTTTAGAGTGTAGGCTTTGAAGATTGATCCTGAACATACTAGCCGCCTGCGTGCCTCAGTCAACCAAGTTGTATCGCACCGGGTTAGGAACTGAAGTCAGGTTGGACGTGGGCTCGAGTCCCGCGTAAGGCATGGGTTTTAATAAACGTCCTCACGTATCGTCACTTGATCGTTTCATTATCACCTGCTCATTCATACCCCGTATAACCTAGCTGTTAGTCGGATCGTTAAGCAGCATTTAAATGGAAAATGAAACTGAATAAGCTCCCACGCCTCCCCTACCGGTTCTTTAGGCCTATCTGAAGTTCCGGTAGGCCTACAGCGGTCAACTATTACTGTACCATGTCTTTCAAGATTTAATTTTCTCACTCATCCTGACATTTCTTTCAATTTTCTACTGTAGGCCTAGAATAGATTCATCCTGTTATCTAATACCGTAGTTTTTAGAGATACCCCGTCTTTCAAGATTTAATTTTCTCACTCATCCTGACATTTCTTCCAATTTTCTTGTGTAGAATAGATTCATCCTTTTAACTACTGTAATAGAGTTAAAAGATACAGTTTTGAAATTTTTGGTATGGGTTTCCCATGTGACTCATTATACCTTCTCCTTGATTATTTTTGCAGAATGTGTGAAAAATATTGGGATATCACCAGTAATTGTGATAGTTCAGTGTACGTAGTTCGTTTAAATCATCAGAGTTGAGTACCAATGTTCCTGTAAAGAAAGAATTACGGTAGTTGAGTTCCTAGTTGAGTTGAGTAACATATGCAGAGGTAACAAAAAAACGATGATATTTTCCAGTATCTGAAACCGAATCTTTGCTCCTGATTGTCTAGCTGATTTTCTAAACACTGTACCTCATGCAATGTTGTGACAGTAAAAACAAATTGTACCAATAGTATGTAGGCCTAGTTCAATTGTCTTGACTATGAAATGCTAGCAATGAAAATAAAATGAAGTAGCCCCCCATCTCAGCAAACGTATAAATAATTCTTAATTTTGTTAATCATTTGTAATCAACAGGAATCTTTGTTACAGATATCACCTCTAAGAAAAGATCATTATCCAAAACACCGATCTCTAGTATCAAACGGTCTCTTAAAGCAAACTCTCCGCTCAACCATTTCTCATTAAAACGGAAACTTATCAAAAATGAACAAATGGAAATTGATGATTTGTCTATCTTGACATCTCAGCTACAAGCGTTGGCAGAATGCCATGAAGATTCATTGTTATGCTCAGAATCAGAGTCTACAGCTGTGTCAAGCACACGTCCAACTAAGAGTGGTCCTAATGAAACAACCGCTGAACCAATCGAATCGGCTCTGTCTGCTATGTTTGAAGACGACGATTCTTTTGATCTCGTGCGTTGCAGTCAATATATAGAGGAAAAACTCATTAATAATCCCGAGAAGGTTGTTTTTTCTCCCATTCAACTCAATTCTCCTGTTAGAAAAAACCCCAGAATTACGGAAATGTCATCACCAAAATTAAACGTGGTTAGGACAATAAATGAGGCAACACCAAAAACTTCGATAACTGCAACTTCGAAGGAGTCACTGAATATAGCTTCTAGAATAAACTCCGGGAAAAATATACAGCATAGATACAATTCATCGTTTCCATTCCATAGTAAGCGTTCTTTGCCGTTATCTAAAAGCGTTACTTCGATGAACAATAATATTCCGAACAAATCAGGTGAATCTAAGCCGCGTGTTCATGTAACTAAATCTGTTGTAACTGCTATAGGACCTGAGTTCAATAATAAAATACCAAGTTCTATGCCAACAATTAATATTAAGACCAACCTTCCTGATAATGCTGAGATTGAGAAAACCAACAAATCTGACATTGATGACGACTCGTTTGATGCAGCTCTTTTGAATTTTTGCGAACAAAATGTGGATTTGATGAGGGAACGTGAATTGACATCTCCAAAAATAGATCCTACAAATACAAATGATGAAGAGAGGTCCACTAGTTTAAAAACAAAAGTATCGTCACCAGTAGGCCTACCAATAAATCCTCCAACTACAAGTTTTACCACTTTAAAAAATGAAAATAAGATATGTGCCAGTGTCAAGCCTGCAGAAGAATCAAATTCAAATTTTGATGCTGCTCTCTTGGCTTTTTGTGATGATAATTCTGGATATTTTAGTCAAACTACAACAGAATTATCACGAAAAGATCAGCCATTGGCTTTGGTTCCAAAATTGTGTAGTGAAAATGAATCGTTCAAAAAGGGTATAAAGCAAGTGCCATTAAAAACAACTGCACATATTGCAACACTGAGTTACAAAAATCAGTCGAGTAAAACTATGGAAGGAACACCAAACAATAACCTTCCAAATAAGTGTACTGCTTCGTCAATAGTCAGCAATAGAAACAAAACGTTATTTTGTGAGTCCTCAGATGAATCCCTCCTAATAGAACCTTCTAATTTTGATGCTGCCCTTTTGGCATTTTGTGACCAAAATACAGCTTTGATGAGTCAAAGTAAACCACCAATAAGTACGATAAGAAGTTCCTCAGTAAATAATACGCCAGACGTGAAACTAGCAGGTCAGCGAGATTCGGGTTGTCGTGACATTACAACTTCATCAGGAGAATCCAAGTCTACTGCCTCATTGCCTGTTTCATCTAACTCGTTGGACGATGATTTCATGCAGCCAGACCTTCTCAATCTACTTGAATCAATTGAATGTAAGTGTAGTAGGGCCTACTAAGTAATATTTTTACTGTATTTAAATTACGATTTGTTCAATGACGAAACAAAAATTGGATTAGTGCACAACATGGAAATATAAAATTTTACTTTTGAAAGCAAATTAGGTGAGTTGTGATGGAAATATGCCAGTTAAAGAGTGAAGATTGAAAGAGTGGAGTCAACAGCATGTTTTTAAATGGTGTTATTAGTTAAATTAGATATTTACATTTAAAAATGTAAACCATGTAAAAACCTTATGTAATTATATAATAATATATATAATGATAATAAATAATAATATAATAATATAAGGCTTAAATAAAGTAGTCCTACTGTATTAAGCATAGAATCCTTGGAGAAATGATGGAAAAACAATGATAGAAGTTGAAAGTTGTTGAGTCAACGGAGCTTGCAAATTGGGGAGTCTTGACTGATGATTATGTACTAAGCCTTTGTAGGTTGGACAGGCATTAATCTGTCTAGTTTTCCACGAGGTTCTCTTCAGTGAACACATTTTGTGTTGCATTGTAAGGCTTGATGAATTGCAACATTTAAAGTGGAGCTGTACATATATATCTCTCTCTCTATATATATACGTACAAAAATTGAAGAGCTGTATTTGTGTGTTGTGGTTGACTAGAACTAAGATTTGCAAGAACTTGCTCATAGAATATCTTGAAATATAAAGTAGGCTCACATTGAAGTTTAGTTGCATTACTCACATTAAGCATCAATTTCCCTCTTTGCTTTCAGCTACGACAACGCATCGTCCCCCATCACCCCCTCCCCTCCAGTGCACGCCCGAGGAGATAGAGAAGAAACGGAAACAAGCAAGATTGAAACTGGAACAAAAGAAAAAAGTAATGATGGATGGTATCAATAGACTGCCAAATCCATTCTCAAATAGAAAAATACAGCGATAATATCGGTATACTATGATTACGAAATGTTGTATTTGTATTCGTAAATAAATTATATCTTTTATGTTTTATGTTTTACTTCGCTTCACTCGTATTCTTTTGTTCGATTTATAGTTCATATTTTTAGAACAGTAGCCTACTGAGCTTTATCTGTGTACATTCAATATAGCCTTCTTCCGTTTATTGTCTTTAAAGAAAATAGAGAATTCCTGTAATATAAAATGAATAATTTCTTTATAATTTGTGGTTTCTTTTATTATTGGAGCCTACGCTGTACCATTTGTCCATACGGTTGTCCTCATGTCCCACATTCTGTCTCAAGGTTATAGTTAAGTAGTATGTACTATACAGAGTACTAACCTTGATTCTGTCTGCTGAATATCTGGGACATTTATTTATGTCTTTGGTAGGACTTGAGGAATTTGATGGGGTTCAATGATGATTGATTAATGGGTTATTTGGGGGTATTGACAGATGATGGGTATGATGTTTTAAAAAACCCATGTCTTAATGTGACTTGAAGATAGGCCCCATATTTGACATCAATATTTAAAGCACTGGCCTCAGATGATTTAGCCAGGGGGGTAAGTGAATATCTTCAATAAGAATTACTTTGCCTTCATCCAGTGGTGTATTCGTAAAAATAAAAGTACCAAGACGGTGATAACTGAAAAGACCCCATCCATCCCAACTCGGCTGGAGGGGGGGGGGGGGGACTTGTGAGCCGTAACATGCCACAATGTCGGTCTTGGGAAATTCGAATTCAAATATGAAATAAAAATGATGTGGTTTACCTTTGCATCTAAAATAATTGCCACAGAGAATCTTTCGCACCTTGATCCTCCGGGGGTACATCATAGTCTACATTTTGCGATTGTGCGTTGCCAGCTGATCGATGATCAAGGAGCCAAGTCTCTACATAAGGTGTAGGATCAAACTTGACTAGAGGTGGTCCATTTGAACAAAAACAAAAGCGAGGGAATATTCTCAACGATCAGTTTCGTACGAAGATCGGTTACTATTACGTTCATTGCGCAAAATCCCAGTAAATACATTTCTTTCTAAGGTATAGTTCAAAAAATGTTACAAACTGACTACACAGTGAGAACACAGTGAGAACACAGTCTACACAGTCACCTAGAAATGTCGATTCTACGTATAGTGTACTTTGCACAAGCGCAATCCCTCTTGCAGTGCGGTGTACTGTTCTGGGGTGGAGCTACTGACAACATAAAGGTCTTTCGGGCACAAAAACAGATTTTGCGATCCATACTTTGGATAAGCACTCGGATTACCTGCCGCCAAGGGCTTAAGGATTTTGAAATACTGCCTCTAGCATGTACCTACATCCAGGCCATCTGCATGTTCACGAGAGACCATCTCGATCTTTTTAAATTGAATACTCTTCACCAGCACAACGCAAGAGGCTCAAATGATCTTGCTCAAGATTATTGCAGATTGACGACCACATCAAGATCAACTCCTCAGGCCGGTAGAAGGATATATAGTCATATCCCCAGAGAGTTGAAAGAAAGCAACAACACAACTGGATTCAAATCCGAATTGAAGAATTGACCACTAGTGATAGGCGTGGCTTATCGGCAGGCCACCTTGATCCATGATTCACGAATCACCTTGATCATGAATCACCTTGATTCATGTGGGCATTTAGAAATATTGTGATAGGAATGTCAAATTACCCACATAACAAACAGCCCATTTGATTGGATGTTTTGTTTTGTGACGTTTGTGGGCGGGGCAATCACTAGTTGTCAATTCCTTGTTGATTAATTCATTTTATAGCCTAGACGAATATTTTTTATACAATTGATTTACTGATAATTTCACTTCATTCATATCTATGTATGATATTTCGTTTTATTCCATCATCTGATGTTGTTTACACAATAACTTTGCAAATTAACCACGGAAAATACAATACAATACATTACAAGATTCTGTCATTTTGTAAAGTCTGGCATTGCAAATGAATATTGGCAGATTCCATCCATCAGGATGCATCATTTTTAACATTGTGTGTTTACAAGTTAGCTGGTTTAAGTTAGCTTTATATGTTTTCAAAAATGGTTTTCAAGAAAAAAAGTACCCGAGCGCGACCTGCCCCAAAATTAAAGGACCAGGGTGCCTCCCCGGCCTGCCCTGGCCCGAATACACCACTGCATTTATCAGTTTGTTATCTGTCTCTTATAAGTATGGAATAATTTTTTAAAATTAGTATGGTGTTCTAAAAATACTAGTCTTGTCAGCTGTTGATTTTGATAAATTGGTGTAAATCGGTATTTGGAAATACATATTCTCATTGTTACGTCCTCTATATCTCAGTAAACTAAGGCACCATTTAGAAACTGAGGTCCTAATTGGTCCTGGCTTCGAGACTAAGTCTCGCAGAAGGCGTGGAATTCTCCAAACATTCTTTCCCTAATCATCACTTCATTAGATGAGCGTAATCAAAGATTCCATCCCACTCTTAGAGGGCTTTGTCTGTGTTTTTTTTGTTTGTTTATTTGTTTGTTTGTGAGCACTCCCTACAGGTCGCAGGGTTTGACCGATCGACATGAAACTTTTTTTGTACACGCAAACTTATCCAACTTGGAACTGTATAGTTTTTGGTATGAATCGGTAGGAACGATTTTGAGAAATATCATCTCAAAATTTCTAAAAACCTCATAAGATTAGGTTGGGCAAGACAATCTGAAAAATAACATCTTTCCAAATGGAATGAAATTTTCTGTGAATGTGTATACATGAATGATATACATTATCACAATTTTGTATTCAATTCGAACCAGCCGTTTTGAAGGAAATAATCAAATAGAGTGGTTGCACGTAACAAACGACAAACAATCGTTACTATAGCAATACAGCGAACTGGTGGACTAACAAATATTCTGATTGGTCAATTCCAACTGGTGCACATTGTTGTCTCCCTCTTTCAACAATGGGTGACGTCAGTTGAGAACTGATTTCATTAATCAAATATTATTGGATGAGCGAAGCGAAGACTCAATTTCACCATACCCGAAAAAAAGTACTTTTTTTTTTTTGTTCGCGCTCCACAGGTTAAACGAAAATTCAAAATTAGTTGAAACTTGGCACACACAAGTATCCTTATCTAATTCGATACTGTATAGTTTTGAGGCGCGATCGGTTGAACCACTTCTGAGAAAACTCATTTCAAAGTTTTCAAAAATCCCACAAGAATAACCCAGAGAAAAACTTTCAGGAAAAATATTTCATCCGAGAGAATTCAAATTCTCAGGGAATTTTAATCTGATAATGATACACATTATTCCGAACTTCCACTCAAATCGGATCAGTCGTTTTGGTGTAAAAAAATATATAATGTAATTTTTAAGAATCATTCAAAGCTATTAAGATACCTATTAAATCCAAGCTACAGGTGACACCACTTAATTGTAAGCGATTAGAACAAAGCCTTCTTTATTATCATAGAAATTAATAATGAAAAATAAGATGGCACTGATGTAATGGTTTGGATCTCAAGGTGTATATATATATATTAATAACCAATCCAAAGATAAGTTGATATGTTCCAGCTCGTCCATCAACGCGTCAACACATAACGCGTTTGCCCAGTTATAGAAATTAAAGCAGATTCAGGTTGCCAAGATTCAGTGCTTTCTAGATTCGATATTTGCCCAACAATGAAGTCTTCTTTATATGCATCAAGGTGTGTAGAATACCGGAGTTGATAAAGAAGCAAGGGTAAAACTACTTCAACGACTATTATACCTGATCAGATATCTCGCTCATCTTACAACGCTTATGTTGCGTTTGACTAGTTTCTCTCTCACACTACAGTACTAAACTATTTTTTCATAACTAGGGAAACAAGTTATGTGTTGATGGATGAGCTAGAACATTCAACTTATTTTTGGATTGGTTATTAAATATATCCACCTTGAGATCCAAACAATTACGTCACTGCCATCCTATTTCCTAATTGATTTCTATGATGATGAAGAAGGCTTTGTTTTGATCGTTCCCAATTAATTGATGACACCTGTTGTTTGGATTTAATTGGTATCTTAATAGCTTTGAGTGATCTATAAAAATTACATTATATATTTTTTGACATCAAAACGGCTGATCCGTGAGAGTTCGGAATAACGTGTCATTGAAATTCTCTGAAAACTTGAATTTCTTCTGAGGAAAATATTTTCAACGAATTTTCTTTTCTGGGTTATTCTCATGGAATTTTTGAAAACTTTGAATATGAGTTTTCTCAGAAGTGGTTGAACCGATTGCGCCTCAAAACTATACAGTATCGAATTAGATAAGGACACTTGTGTATGCCAAGTTTCAATTGACTTTGAATTTTTGTTTGATCTGTGGAGCGCGAAAAAAAAACAAGCACCTTTTTTCGGGTATGGTGAAATTGAGTCTTGGCTTCGCTCATCCCAAAACTAAATTTTCAATAATTTTTTTCTTCTGCACATACTGCCATATTCAGGCTTGCGTAATTTTGTTCAATTTGGCTTTACAGCACTATTTTCCAATTCAAACTAGGGTGTGGAGTCTCCAAGCACGATGTAGTGATACCAACTTATTTTATCATAATATCCAACTCTGGTCTTGAAAGTGAAATATTTCCGGGGTCAGTTCCCGAGTCCAGGGTCCGGTGTCTGTAGGGCAACTATTGCTTTTATATCGAACTATATATAACAACAATGCTATCCAGTCCAGTGCTCAGTAGAATTCTAATGCTAGCAGTTGCATTTGTTTTTTACGAAAATTATAGATTTTGTAGGTTCAACAATGCTACTGGTACCGTAGCCACTCTTAGTAGTAGTAGTAGTAGTAGTAGTAGTAAAATCATTTATTAGCAGTCTAGCTATTTTCTTTCACGATACATAGAACATATAACCTAATTACAAAATAGATTTACAATATATCTATGAATAACATTTAATAGATTTACAATATATCTATGAATAACAAAATAGATTTACAATATTCAGTCTATAACGAATCAATCAGTCAGTCAATAAAAATAGTCTTATATTATAATGAATTGTTCAGAGGAATTAGGGTTTATCCCAGAACCCTACATTCATGTCTGCTAAAGGGTCCCGTTTCCATGAACAATTTTTAATTATTGCAATGCATTCTCGCCTGAAAATTGCTACTTTATCAACATTTTTAATTTTCTCAGGCAGCCTATTGTACATTTTTATTCCCTTAATGAAAAGAGAATTATTACCAAAAGTAGTTACTGCCCTTTGAATAACAATGTCCCCTTGGTGTTATGTGCATGGGAGTTTTCAGGTACCAGCTTATCACTGAGGTATTGCGGTGTCAACCCTTTTGTAATTCTATATATAAGTGCTAAGGTGTTCAAGAGAATCCTCTGTTTTACATTAATCCAGCACAATGCACTATTCATCTTACAAATAGATGTGCT
This sequence comes from Brachyptera risi, assembly GCA_964007535.1. Lineage (NCBI taxonomy): Eukaryota > Metazoa > Arthropoda > Insecta > Plecoptera > Taeniopterygidae > Brachyptera > Brachyptera risi. Next base: position 68,535,478 of record OZ023326.1, read on the forward strand.
CCTATCCACCCAAAGTATGCTTCTCACAACTTTGTTCTGGAGCTTTTGAAGTTTACTGATATCATTTTGATTAAGTAAGAATAATACCGAGCTACAGTAATCAAAATGCGGAGTAATAATTGCTTGACAAATAAGTATTTTGCTGGTTAATGGTAGTGAGCTACAATTTCGCTGGAAAAGTCCGACTTTCTTCGCTACCTGTTTTATTATGTATTGTGCATGGTCTTTTAGGACTAGCTGATCATCGAGTATGATGCCTAGGTATTTGAATTCTTTCACATTTTCAACTTCCATTCCATCAATTAGTATATTGGTGTTAACGTACATTTGATTTCTCTTTCGCACCCCGTTATTGCAGAAAACCATGGACTTTGTTTTAGATACATTCAATTTGAGTTTATTTGAAATTAACCATTGCTCTAAAGATCTAATATCCTCTGCCAGGTGTTCATGTACTACTTGAGGGTTCTTATCACTACATATTAATAACGCATCATCAGCATATAAATGGATTGAACAATGTTTAAATATAAATCCCAAGTCATTTATATATAATATAAATAGCAACGGGCCTAAGATTGATCCTTGTGGGACTCTAGTTGAAATAAACATACTTGTGGACTCAACATTATTGAGTTTTACCTTTTGCGTTCGGTTATCAATATATGATCGAATCCAGTCAAGTACTGATTTTCGGAAACCGTATTTATGCAACTTGTTAATTAGGATATTATGGTCAACTGTGTCAAAAGCACGCTTCAGGTCTACAAATAAGGCTCTTATATAATGCTGACTTTGCATTTTTAGTTTAAGATTCTCAAGTATGATTTGCACTGCCGTTTCACAGCCATGCAAAGTTCTAAATCCCGACTGCCCTTTAATGAGTATTTCATTCCTTTCAATGAATTGCATTAGCTGTTTATTAACGGCAGTCTCAATAATTTTATCAATGATATGTAGAGTATTTATGGGTCTAAAATCTTCCACATCTCTTGCACCTTGGACTTTGGGGACTGGGGTGATAACAGCTAATTTAAGTCCATCAGGAAATATACCCGATAGTAGCGAACAATTAATCAAGTTAATGAAGTAGGCCTTTACATTTGGTAGATGCATTGACATATTTAGCAACTCCTTGGAAATGCCATCTTCTCACGGCGTAGTATTTTTAATATCTCTTAGAATTACACATAACTGTGAAGGATTGATCATTTCAAATTTATCAAATAATTCTTGGTTTTGGTTCAGTTTAATGTTAGACATGAACTTATCCAGATCTCCTAAGCCTGAAATATCATTGATGATTTCAATAACGCTCTCAATAAAATATTTATTAAAACATTCAGCAATATTTTCATCACCATTTATTGGCTTATTCTGAAAATAAAATCTACATCTAGTTCATAAGGGAATCCGCCAAATCGTGACAGGCAATCGGGACCTTTGACTCTGAACTGACCGCAAGAAACCACAAATGCCTTCCATGTTATATTGTTATTAGAATGGGAGTTGGGTCACCTTCTTTATATTATGACAACATTGGTTGGTATCACTACATCGTGCTCAAAGTGTCAATCTTTGGGACACCGGACACTCATGCCCAATTATATAGTACCGTCCAATTATACAATTTTACCATTATCAAAAGTTCTTATATCAATACAGGATTGGTAAACATGAGAGATGTTCAACTATTAATTATAAATCATAACTCATGATTTTCAGATTGGAACTAAAAAGACGGTAGATCCTGCTTATATACAACTAAGACTTAGACCCCTACCTTCAAATAATACCATGAGGGATTAATAGATTCGTGAGATCAGCAATAGAAATTGTAATTATTTTATTTCATATAGGCCTACTATTATAAGAATCATTGAAATATTTATAAATAATTGATTTTGATTGAAAAAAAATATAACCATAATCACTGCATGAATAATATAGTTCTGGTCCTGAGGTTTGGAACATATAGCCGTGAAAGAGTCGCTCACTAGCTTGTTAAAATGGACAGACCCAATATTTGAGGTAATGTGCATATCTATATTGTGCAAACCAGTTGACATAGACCTACCTAATAGGTGCATACCGCCCACATAACTGCAACTCGGATGAGTTTGTTGAATCTCCAAATAATAAGCCAACTCACCTATATCAGACAAAGTACTGCTACCATCCCTTCATAATAGGTGGAGATTAGAATCTACCTCAAGTATCGTGGTCGGAAGATCTGAGCCCACGCAATGTGCCATGCAAACAGCAATCAACTCATTACTTGAAGATCACGTCATAATACAACTCATTAAAACCCATTGCCAAATAATATACTCGATATTTTCCTAGTTAGCCCGCCTGATATCTGCACGTCTAGTGGTGTTGAGTCAGGAATAAGTGATCATAAACTTATATCGCTAACAGTAAACATGACCAATTCACTACACCCTGATTCAACCACCGACAAGAAAACCAGAACTGTGTGATTGTATAAAAAGGCTGACAGTGATGACATTGCTAGCTTTCTTAGGCCCAGTATTACCAAGTCCAGTTAGTATTTATCTGAGAGTTGGTGAAAACAAATACCACAGGTAACCATGGTGATAACAAGTTTGAACTGTCAGATAGAGGCTAACTGAACTTGGTAATGCCGGGCCTTACAGAAGCATTTCCTAACTGGAATACAGCTGTAGGGGACATAAATATAGCATTGAGGAACCAGTTCACTAGTATATAATATATATATATATATATATATATATATATATATATATATATATATATATATAGGCCTATATATATATTATATATATATATATATATATATATATATATATATATATATATATATATATATATATATATATATATATATGTAATTTTAAAACATGCTAGAATGAACTTAAAATTTTACGACGAGAATAGCAATGATCTCGCAATCATTTGCGATCATTTGCTGATCATTGCAACAATGATCAGCAATGATATATATATATATATATATATATATATATATATATATATATATATATATATATATATACATATATATATATATGTATATATATATATATATATATATATATATATATATATATATATATATATATATGTATATATATATATATATATATATATATATATATATATATATAAATATATATAGGTCTATATATATATATATATATATATATATATATATATATATATATATATATATATATATATATATATATATATATATATATATATATATATATATATACATATATATATATCATTGCTGATCAGTGCTGCAATGATCAGCAAATGATAGCAAATGATTGAGGCCTATATATATATATATATATATATATATATCATTGCTGATCATTGCTGCAATGATCAGCAAATGATCGCAAATGATTGAGGCCTATATATATATATATATATATATATATATATATATATATATATATATATAATATATATATATATTTATGCGGATGATGTGGTGGTTTGGGGAGAAACGAGAGAGGAAGTGCAGTGCAAGATTGATAAGTGGAGTGAAGAGACGGAGAGGATGGGTTTGAAGATTAGTGAAGAGAAGAGTGAAGCAATGACAATGGAAAGGAAGAAGAATAGACACGGTAATGCTCGGATAAAGCTTAGAGACGGATGGTTGAAAGAGGTGGAAGAGTTCAAGTATCTCGGAAGCCTACTCACCAATAAGGCCAAAGTAGATAGAGAAGTGCAGGAAAGGAGAAAGACAGCAGAGTCATTTTATCAGGCAGTGAGGAAGTTGTTGTGGAATGAAAGATTTCCAAAAGTCTGTAAATTGATGATGTACGAGATGTATTTCCTGCCAATTCTAACGTACGGGGCAGTAACGTGGTCGGCGGGTATTATGGAATTGAACCAGCTACAGGCAGCTGAGATGAAGTTCTTGAGGAGTGTGAAGGGGATTACGAGAATGGATAAAGTTCGAAGTAAGCAGACAAGAAGTGAGCTAGGAGTAGAGAGATTAGGGTTCAAATTGGGAAGAGAGAGGCTTAGGTGGTTCGGTCATATGAAGAGGATGGGAACCGAGAGAATACCAAAGCGGGTATTCGAGGCGGTTACAGTGGGAACACGGAGAGTGGGACGACCGAGAGAGAGGTGGATTGGGCTGATTAAGGAGGATGTACTGATGAGAGGAGGAAGGTGGAAGGAGTTAGAGGCAGAACGTCAGTGGGAGGACAGAATAAAATGTAAGGAATTGGTGGAACAATTGGAAGTGGAAGAAGAGGAGGAGGAAGATGAGGAGGAAATGCCAGGCGTGGCCAAGCGATTTCCAGGAGTCCTGCGGCCCTAGTGATGGTGGAAATACCCACCCCCTGACCCAATGTTTCAGTTGGAACCAGGGACGGATTATTATTATTATTATATATATATATATATGTATATATATATATATGCAATTTTAAAACATGCTAGAATGAACTTAAAATTTTACGACAAGAATAGCAATGATCATGAGCATGAAACAAGGAGTAAAGGCTAACTGCAAAACATGAATCTCAAAACGGTGTTATTTGAGCAGGATATAAACTTCACTGCAACATTTTTGTATAATCATTTACCGCAATGCATCAAATCTATTAAAAATATAAATACATTTACTTCAACAATAAAGACGTTTTTAATAAAGAAGACATTATATAGTATACACGAATTTTTAAAAAGATGTGAACATAAATGCGAACATAAATGCGAACATATGTGAACTAAAATATATAATGAGTTTTATTATTTTTATTTACAGTTGACAGTTTTATTAGAATACATTATTTATTATCTATCTAGCGACAAGATGAGCATACATGACATGAATGAATATTATTATATTCGAAAAATCCATCTAATTTTATATTATGCCATCTGTTCATACATTTTATATTAAACTGACTATATATAATAATGTACGTAATAATGAGTGTATATGAAACAGTATTAATGATTGTGTATGTGAAATGTAAGATTGTATTTGTTTTTACTTTTCTCCTGTGCAACTGCTTTTATTCATTGATTGACGTTCGATATATGTTACATTTTGGTCATCAAATGTATGCCATTTGGAATAAAATAAAATAATAATAATGATAATAAAAAATACGCACTGGAATACCCTGAGAACCCGTCTTGCCGAGCGAGAACCAAATTTGTACCTAAAAAAATACTGCCAAACTTGAGTGTATAACAAAGAGATAAGGGACCTTAAAGAGAAATGCAGAAGAGCATACTTCACCAGAAAATAAAATAAATGTAAATAGTTTCAAGAGCCTTACCAAAGACCTAAACATGGCAGAGATGAGAGCCCTGAATTCGTACATGACTGGTTTGCTGGATGAAAACCAACCAGGAAACTGGATTCTGGAACAAGTTTTATAAGTACATCAATTCTAATAAAGGAAATTACAAGTTTTATACCCATGAGGCGCGGACTGGGTCCAAAAGGCCCGGGGTGCTGCTTGTAAAGTAGGTATAGGCCCGTAAAAGTTATTGCCAGGCGCACGCAACGCCCGCGCAGCGGCCGCCGGAAGCATCCTCGCTGATCAAAATTTTTCGAATTTTTATGTGTTTTAAGTAGCTTTTCACACATATCCTGACACAAATCAATATTTATATTGTATATAACTGTTTGCGATAGATTATTATTTGGGTATGGATATGTTTGGAAAACGTATCTTTTCCATAACTTTTTCGTAACTTCCTCATCTTGATGTTTGTGTCGTGTACCTGACCCAGATTTCTTTCTCATTCAGAGCTGCCTGCAAGGGCTTGAGCTCGGGCAACTACAACGTTATGTTTGCCGTGTATCCAAAGCTAGATTTATAATGAATTTGCAGTTGGGTTAGGTTAGCTGGCTAACTTCTTCACCTTGATGTTTGCCGTGTACATTTCTAGATTTCTTCATCATGCAGAGCTGCCTGCAAGCAGGCCCGGTCCTAGTGATTTTTCATGCGTAAGCGAGATTTATTCTGCCACCCCCTCTTCTCCAATTGTAAGAAACATATTATATAGTACTTAAATCACATTATTATCACAAAAGTACTTTCACGATCAAGATACACTTTTTAACATTCAAGTATTCGATTTTTTTGTTGGTATAGTTTTACTATGGAGCTACAAAATAATAAAATGTCTTTGATAATATTATAGTTTCATTGTTATACATAAGCCTACATGCTAGTTTAATCACATTGTATCTACTTGAAGTTAACTTTTCTAGTTTTCATTGCTGAAAATTCTTCAAGTAAGGATTATAAAGTAGGCCCTACTCTAGAATAGGATACAACAGAGGTGGGGCCACGTCATATTCAAGGGAGGGGAGGGCCGATTTCAGTTTTTGGAAAAAAATGCCGCATGAGAACAGCTGTGCAACGGCCTGTTATCGCGAAGCCAGCGACCCGCCAGGGTCAAGGGGGAAAAGGTCCCTTCTGGCCCCGCAAGGAATTTTTGAAAATTACACCCATTTTTATTACGGTTCAGAGTGTTTCAGATGAGGTTCAAATGCCGAAATCATTCCACTTATAAAATTGAAAAATGGCTCCAAAACCAATATTTGTAGCTGCTGTAGAGTCGTTCCGTGTCATTTTAGCACACCGGGCAATCACTCAATTGTGCACCCCTAAAATTGAATGTGCATATCAATGGTGAATGCAAGGAGGGAGTCATGCCCTGCAGAGAAATTTTTGAAATTCTTTTTTTCAATACGATTCTACGGGTTTAAGGAACTAAACGAAATTTCTAGAATAAATGAACTTTAACAAGACTAATTTTGCCAAATGACTGCTCCAAGCAAATGAAACGATGAATTAATCTATCTACAATTATATGATAATAATTCATCTTTGATTGATATAATAGTGATATTTGACTATGAGAACATTAACTCCATCCAATTATGTGAATAAAATGCCATTAATTTGATTTGAAAATTGATTTGATTTGTTTTATTGATGGAAAGTCACAAATGAGCGCTGACAGCGCTCCTTGAATCTGGCCACCGGGCAGCAGCCCTCTTTTCCCACCCCTAGAAACAACCCTCGTCGTTATTATCATCTCATCCATTCTTATTTTATTGATGGACATTTAGTAATATTTTATTAACTTTCATTTTTGGAAAACATATTTCATTTGTCTACGAGAACTAACACACAAGATGGGTCTATGAGAGGAATTGTGTGGAAAATGTAACTATGATACATAAATGAAAAATAAACGAAATATGTATTCCATAAATGAAATCTGCCGCCCCAAGAAAAGTGCCGCCCTAAGCAGCAGCTTACGTCGCGTCGCTTACGCCTAGAACCGGGCCTGCCTGCAAGGGCTTGAGCTTAGCTACTACAACCTTATGTTTGCCGAGTATTCAAAAATGGATTTTCAATGCATTTGCAGTTGGGTTAGTTTGGGATTATGGCTAACTCCTCACGTTGATATTTGCCGCGTAGCCTACCTGACGTAGATTTCTTTCTCTTTTAGAGCATGCCCTCCTTTATTTATTAATCTTTCCATGATGTGATTCATGTTCAAAGTTTTTTTATGAAAACTATTTTCGTTCTTGACGCCATGATCTAAATGATTGAATAACCTCAGAGCGTGTTGCGTGAGGTCTAGATGAGAAACTAGATGAGAAATTATATCATATGTCCGAAAGGCCCCGGGACAGTCAAAAAGCCCGGGGTGCGATTGCATCCCGGCACTCCATGCCAGTCCGCGCCTGTTCATACCAGCAAAGAGACAACTCAACTACTCGCAATAAATGACAAGGATGAGTCAAAAATAACTTGATGCAACGTATGAGTTAGTTTTCAACCCAACCCCAAATTGGAATATCAGTAATTATGTTCCCCTCACAAATGACAAGCCTACCCTGAAATTAAGTTCTACATTCAGCACCAAATCAATACTAGACATAGGCCTAATCATAAACCTTAAGTTCAACACGGGTGCAGGCCCTGATGGAGTGACCTAACAAATGCTGAAAATAGCACAACATGCAATTAATCGCTACCTAAAAACTCTCTTCTGCATCTCCATAAATAATAGTAGAATCCCAGGTGACTGGAGCACAGCCACCATCCACCCTGCATTCATTAGTGGTCCAAGAAACAATCTATTTAACTAGAGACCTATCAGCAACACGTCAATAGTATGCAAAATTATGGAAAGATTGATAGCAAATTACATACACAAAGAATGGTCAATTTAACAACCAACACGGGTTCCGTAAAGGATAGGCCCACTGTCTTGCGAGTCATCTTTAGCGGGCTTCACGCAAGAACTGGTAGAACATCTAGACCAAGGAGGACAGATAGACGCCATCCTCCTTGATTTCTCAAAAGCGTTAGATTTAGTCCCACACAGACTACTTCTAGACAAGTTCTCTCTTATGGGATTAGACCACAGAATAGTGAGATGGATAAAAGCATTCCTCACGGACCGAAGCCAGTCGGTACAAGTTGGAGGCAAACTATCTGACTCCGTCAAAGTAGCATCCGGCGTGGTGCCACAAGGCACCGTTCTTGGCCCAGTCCTTTTCTTGGGATTTATAAAACCAAATGTATGGTGATAACGTCATCAAGTATTGTAAAGCGTGATATGCAAAATAAGTTAGACAACCTGTCATTGACCATTGATGATAGTAAACTTGAATTCGTTCATGAATTTAAGTACTTAGGAATCATCATAGATCATCATTACTGACAAAAGGACAAAAGGACAAAAGGACATTAGGACTGCAAAAAAATGCAGAGCATATTATTAAAAAAATAGCCAAGAAGATAGGGTTTTTGGCTAGGATAAGTGTATCTTTATCGTATTCTACTAATCTTTCAATATATAAATCGATTGTTTCACCACATATAGATTATTGTTGTACAATGCTATGGGGAGCTAATATTGAGCAATTGACAGCTATACAAAAGCTTCAAAGAAAAGCATTATCTGGTATATCAAGATGTGACAAGTATACACCCATTAAAGAAATCTTAAGTAGGGTATATAGATATGTTATCAATTGAGCAAAGAATTACACTCCTTGTATTTATTTAGATGAGCGTAGTGAAGCTTTCCATTTCACACCCTGAAAAAAAAGGGCTTCGTTTTTATGTTTTTTTTTTTTTCTGTAATTATGTACGCGGCATACAGGTCAGAGAAATTAATAAATCAACTTGAAACTTCTTCTGAACGTTGGTGTCATACCAGAATAGGTTGGGATTGTTATTCAGAGGAATCGGTCGGAAGGTTTTTCCGGAAAATAATCGGAAAGTTTGGGTTCCTCGTAAGAATAACCCGGAGGAAAAATACTTGAAAAACAAGATTTTTTCAAAAACTCTCAAATTCTCACAGAATATGAAAAATACTTTTATACACCTTTTCATAGATTTTTACAACAATCGAATGAGAAATAATGAAGAAAACGCAATAAACGTGTACATTTTATTGAATATTTGGATCAATTGGTTTTGCAAATTGTTTATGCGACAGGTTGCAGGTTACTATAAATATCAACAAGTTGCAGGTGAGGTTTTTGAACGTTTGAAGTAAGACAAGGTTTGTAGATGTAAATTGAGCTGACAAGTTATTTTTCATTCTAGATTGCCATACTTCTAAGCTCATCTCACAACGCGCATCCCGCGTTTTCCTAGTATGAAAAACAATGACAAGATCCAGGTTACTAGACGCAACAAAACCAGATCACAGTTGACAGTTTTTTTTTATAGCTGTATAAGACTGTATAACCGACTGAGCGTAAGAGCTAGGATTGAATTTAATTTTAATAATTTTAGGGTACTCTGTGCAACTTTTGTTGGAGAAGAATGTCCAATTTAGTCAAACACCATACTACTATATTTTATTCCATACCTTTTTTTATAATGTAAATTATCATGTATAATTAATGTGTGCACAATAGCTGAGTTTCAGCTAAATAAATATATCCATCTATCTATGAATGACATTGCCCTAATTATAACGACAAGAATCCGGTTATTTGCCAATGATTGCATCTTATATCATACGATAAGAGGAATAAAGGATGAAGAGATTCTCCAGGCAAACCTTGACCAAATACAGAAATGGATTTGTAATAATTTTTTTTTTTAATAACATCGAAACTTGATACAAAATCATTGTCCCTCAATTAAGGCTAAGAATGAAAGATAGGATCGTTTGGACGGGGCACCACAAGGGCTTTGTAATAATGGCATGAAATTGATCGCTTCAAAAACAACTGTCATCAGCTTTTCAAGATTCAAACCTAAAGAACAAACCGGCAACCGCATACACCATACAGGGGAACAACTAGATAAATCGGAGTCTTGCAAATATCTCAGCATAATACTATCAACAAACCTTAACTGAAATCTCTACATTACGAAAATGATAGCAAAGGCTAAAAGAACACTGCATTTTGTGATGCGCAACATAAAAGGTAGTATGAAGCACACAAAAGAGCATGCATACAAGTGTCTTGTACGACCAACAACTGAGTACTGCTGTGGAATGTGGGGAGCATATTTAAAAATCCCAAACCAATGTAATAGAAATGGTGCAGAGAAGAGCACCAGAGAGATTGAGAGGAGAGCTCGATACACCACTAATAAACATCCACGCTGGTAAAAAAAAACAAGCTCCCCTCCGTAAGGGTAAATAAGATCTTGGCCGAGCAAAACTGGGCCACACTACAGGAAAGACGAAGGAAAGTCATTCTGAGATATCTAAACAAAACCGTAACGAACGAACCTGCATGGAGTGATCTTTATAAATTTATATGAAAGTCAAACCACGTAGGTACAAGAGAAAACAGGAGAAAGCTACTTATCCCTCGCTACTATTCGGATAGAGGCCGCCATTCACTACTAGGAAGAGCCATTTGCGAGTGGAATCGCATTCCAAAGGAAAAGATCGAGAATGTCAACACCATAAAAGACTTCAACCTAATGTGATCTATTATCCTACTCACCTACTCAACAATATTTGCTGTATCATTTATCTATCCATATTAATTAATATCATATTGAATATGTTAATTATTACTGTATATAATGTTATTATTCATCTTAAATATAGTTCTTCTTTCCATCTCAAATCCTAATCTAAGTTAGAACATTACTAAAATACTGAAAAAAGTTTCTTTTTACATATTTACATTTATTCAACTATTCAATCATTCACTCATTATATTATTAAATATAACAATCATCATTTGAATCTTTACACCACCGGGAACTGTATCAAACTGTTATGTCTCCAAGAGTGTGGATAAATTCTATTCTATTAAAGAGACTTTTCAGCCATTCTCTCTTCAATGGGGGATAGATCAGTTACAATTGCTCACTGAGGATCCATTCAGGAGACCTGGGTTTAACTACAGTATATTTATATATATATATTTTTTATATTGAGTTCTAACGACGCACTCTAATGATAACTAAGATCTATTGGCGTCGAATGAATGATTGATAAGATGAAGGTTTCTTTGGTATCGGGAAAGAAGCGGACGTGACCTATATTGTAGGAACCATCCCGGCATTAGCCTAGACTACAGAGGGAAATTACGAAAAAACCCTGTGAAGATGGACGGTGGCGGGGATCAAACCGGGTCCGATATTTCCCTTCACCTCCCGGATCACATGAAGCGAGTGCGTTAACCACTCAGCTACATGTACCGGTTTGACTACAGTCATCATCCACATCTCGAATATGTGAACAAGTTGCGGAGGCAATACCGCTAATCAGTAATCACAAGCATCTCCTCACGCATGCGTGTATTGTGTTGGACATGTTGGCCCAACATTTGTCAATCTATTTTCCTGTTTTCGTTGATTGTTAATGTTGGAGGACAGCGATATTTGATTTTGGTCCCCATAATCAAATGTTATTCTACCCACCTCTCACTGAAGTAACAGTGCATGCGGCAGTGATAGACCGAGTACCATGAGATGGAAATTGGTTATAGATGGAGAGCCAGGGACGCAAGTTGCAAGGGAGTACCACTCACCTCATAGGGTACATATGTTTTGTTTATTGGATTCGATGGGAATCAATGAGTATAGACACAATTATACGCGCCTCACAATCTGCCTAGATGCCAATCTCCAGCAGCGGCAAAAAAGGACCCGAATACATACAAGGCTTACCTGGCTCATCCCTTTATTCTATGCCATTGATGCACTGTTACTGTAACCTACTGTTACGTGAACCTGTAACCTTATTTTAATCAATCACTCGTGAACTTCAATAGTCTGCTTTTAGTACCCGCAGCTATCAGATTATTAACAAATTTGACGAACTGCCTGACCTGACCTCTCAACTTGCATCTAACCATGCATTGAGTCTGACATAACATTGCCTGGCGAATTGTCCGACCCCACAACTTTCACCCAACAATGCCCGGCAAATTTTCTGACCTCTAAAACTTTCACTCAACTTTGACTAGCAAATTGTCCGACCCATCAACTTTCACCTGCCGAATTGTCCACCCCCTCAACTTTCACCCAACTTTGCCTGGCGAATTGTCCAACCCCTCAACTTTCACCCACCATTTCCTAGCGAATTGTCCAACCCATCAACTTTCACCTGACATTGTCTGGCAAATTGTTCGCCCATCAACTTTCACCTGACATTGTCTGGGCAAATTGTCCGACCCCTCAACTTTCAACCAACTTTACCTGACAAATTGTCCAACCCCTCAACTTTCCCTTAACATTGCCTGGCAAATTGTCTGACCCCTCAACTTTCACCTGATATTGCCTGGCGAATTGTTCCACCCATCAACTTTCACCTGACATTGTCTGGCAAATTTTCCGACCCCTCAACTTTCAGCCAACATTGCCTGGCAAATTGTCCAACCCCTCAAATTTCACCCAACATTGCCTGGCGAATTGTCCGATTCCTTAAATTTCAACCAACTTTTCCTGGCGCACCATTCAACCGCTTCATTAAAAGCACATCTAATTGAAACCTAATCAAAACCACATCACAGCCTAGATAATTCCACTACTATTTACTAATTTTTGAAATAATACTCGAGATATTTTCTCCTTTCATCAGTTTTTGTTGAATGCAAAATGGTTGAATGCTTGTAAATAATTGAAAACAATTGAATTCATTTCTAAGAAAAAACAATGCAACTTATGATTTCCATGGAATTTTAGGAACATATTGAGAAGATTTAGGCCTACTTGAATTTGCCGCTTCTTTTACTATCTTGCCCCATCGATAAGGGAAGGTATCTGTGCTTGCGCGAGAACTTCTACAAGTAAGAAGTCCAAACAACTCTGGCATATGGCATCGTTTACAACCATATTATTTACAGAACCTTCTACTATTTAATCACGCTAACTCCGACAGTGGATATAATGAAGAGATAAATCTCTACTGCGGGACACAAAATGATTTTTCATCAAGTTTTATTTTTCGGATAATTATTAGACGAAGAGTTGGACTTGGCCGGCTGCGTCAATGTGTGATCTGAAGACTTTCAATGTGACGTTTTATCTTGGTTGAAGGGAAATGCGATTGCGCAAATATGAGCCAATGAAAATCCTACGATCACTCTACTATCTAATCAACAAAGATTCACCTCCAAAGTAACAATCATTAGACACAGAATAATTACCTTCTATCTTTGAAAAATCAATTCGTTAATCAGTCTCATTTATATTTATATATATATATATATATATATATATATATATATATATATATATATATATATATATATATATACAAATATATATATATTTATTTATTTATTCATGAGTGAGATCACTTGGCGACACTTCCAAATATAATTGATTAGCATTCCCGACTCATCTATTTTCTTCATTCTGCCTGAATTCAACTATCGACAAATCGATTGCTGCAATACAGCTAACAACGTAAGAGATTTATTGCAGATCGATCTATTCATTTGAAAGATTTTACCATATACTCTAGAGGGAAACAACCCTGAAATTACGTTTTTATAGAAGGGATTAATTTGTTGAACAACATAATTTGAATAAGAAATTCACTTTCGTGTTTGGTTTTACAAAAATGATCATTTTACATTTTATGTACATACATTAAACGTGCCAAAAATGCTGTCAGAATATATAGAGAAGATGTACTATTTATCTCATCAAAGAAAGTGAAATTTAATTAGTTTAACATGATTAACTGATTCATCCGCACGCGAGACAACCTATACTGTTTCCTCAATCCCAGTTAATGTTTTCGTAAAAGTATATACACCATATCTTGTGGGTCTCCCGTTGGATCAATGCTGTATGACGTCACGCATTGAAAAGGTTGTGTTGCGGGCTAGCATCACGACGGTGTGACGGAGCAAACGGCGCCTGTACTCGACGAGTCATGGTCCCGACATGTTGGTTAGTTGTAGTGCTAACCTTTCAACTCTTCAATTACAATAATGTGCTGTTGGTGAACGCTGCCAATGGTGATGTTTTCACCAATTCATTCTTGGTGAAACTACACGGTGATCCCGGCAATGATGCTGCACACGAGGTGGCGAAGCGAACTGGATTCGACAATCTTGGCCCGGTAAGTTTAGAATATTTGGGTTGTATTTTTAGTGACTCAGTTTATTAATAGTTGTTATACGAATGCCTGAAATATAAATGATGATAGAAATGTGAAATTCACTTCATTTTCGAGCGTGAAAACATCAACTATTTGATACAAAAATTGTAATATTTTGTATTAAATTGGAAAAAGTATTCGATAGAGCGGCATGGTGATCAGTGACGTGAAGTTCACTTGACTTGTCTCGAAGTCTGCAAGTTACTACTTGCGCTCTACAAATATGAAGTAACAACACACCGAAATATATAAACGAGCTAACAACTGTAAATAGTTATGAAACGACTCACATTTTCATCACTCATATCAAAAAATATAATAGGCCTATAATCACTTTAGGGATGTTCATAAATTTAGAGACAGCAGAAGTATGCCAGGCATCCAAGTTTTCACGCCGTATATTTATAAAATACCAATCAGATTTACACTCATTTCGTTTCTAAAGTATAAGCTATACACTCACGTCAATACAGAATACGCATGGTTTACACAATTCTCAAGTAGTTTTGGTTCCTTAGTTTTTGTATAATATTGTGTGATATTATGATATAGCCTTATATTTGTTATATTCCTGGTTCGTTTCTGTGCAATAGGTCCAATGAGCTTAGACAATACATGTTATACTAGAAGTCGCAGTAATAACATATTTATAGTGTACGAATAATTATTAAAAAACTCGAAGAATTATTTAAAAGAGTAAAAATAAGTACATTATTTCAAAAAAGTATTTGAAAATATGTTGATAAATTAGTTGAAAATGTCACCGGAAGTAATCTTCTTCTTAAAAAATATCTTTGAATCTTCTTAAAATAATCTCTGTTTAATGGATACTGAAGTACATATTTCAAATCTCTTCAATCTAAAATCACAAAACGAATGGGATTCTGTGGTAGTTAATAATCTTCAAAGAATAAAACCTGGAATATAACACGGATAATGTTATATCATTGTTATATTATGTATTATTGTAGAAGAGTGGAGTTGTTTTTTACTCGCATTTGCATAGGTCATCGTCATAAACATACCACACAAGCTTGTGCATTTACATTGGAACAAACTGAACATAAATGCGAAACAGATGAGCAGGTATTAGGTACTTGAATTTCCTTATGAATGATTTATTCGGAAACATTCAATAAACAGTTAGTTTTCGATTTTGTATGATTAAAATGAAAATAGGTGTTGATAGCCGCGGTGTCGGTCACAAAAACGTATCTTGGTGAGAATAGCCTTGGTAGTCTACAGTTTCATACATTTATTCTCTAAAAGCAATATATATAGTCATATATAGTATATATATATATATATATATATATATATATATATATATATATATATATATATATATATATATATTTAAATATATATATATATATATATATATATATATATATATGTATATATAAATATATATATATATATATATATATATATATATATATATATATATATATATATATATATATATATAATGAACAATGTATTTGATTGCTTGATGAAAATTGAAAGTAATACTTTCAGTTATACGTTCAATATACAAATCAATGAAGAAACATATCTATTTTAAGTGGAAAATAAGGAATATTTATGGAAAAATAAGTGACCAAAAGATATAGAGACGAATAAGTGCAATTTGAACACAAATTGTATCGATATTTGTTCTAGATTATTACTCATTCCGTGGAAATCCTTAAGTATTATTATTTACTATTACCGGTATTAATACGTTACTTCAGAGTAACTAGACCGGTTAGAATCCTATTCTTTTCATAAGACAATGTATCGAGAATCAGAATGCAATTATTCATATGAATATATCTCTCATCACAAAATATTGAGATGAATATCATTCATATATCTTATTATTGGATTTTCCACAGTCTCATTCTTGTTTGAATTTGTGTTCAAACATTTTGGAGATTGTGCAAGTGGTTTATATAATTACCGCAGTTATACACATAAAATGTGTTAATTTGGTTCTTATACCTACCAATATCTCAAGAACAATATGGAGCAATATGATCAATATGCCATAAATCTAAATAATTCACCTCATCAATCCTGGCTGTAAAAACTAGGCTATACCTGAAATTTGGAATTATAACATTTCTCAAAGATGATAAGAATGCTGTTTCATCAAGCTGGTTTGTCCAATATTCACACTGATGATTAATGAAAACTTATTGAATAAAATAGACTGCAATAATATTACGAAGAATTATAACTTGGTTAAATTCAGGATGGATCATTTAGCTGTATTATGCTCATCCAAAAAATCATAATAATTAAATACACTCGGAATTGAAAAAGATTCGTTCCATTTTAATAACTTGGCTTCACTTCATAAATCTTCATCAAAACAAACTATTTAATGAAATCATTAATTACTACGAATTGCATAATTGATATAATTATTAACATATGGCTGTATCAATAACAACACTCATAAAAAACCACTCAATATATCACCAAAGTCTATAAATATCTATGTGTTGCCGTTCTCCGTGGCTCATTCAGCCAAGTAATTTCTTCAGAAAACATAGTCGATTCGAGGGGGTGGGTTCGAGTCCCGCATAAGATATAACTTTTTAAAAATATTATTCATCTGTTATTCGCCCATTTGTAACTTCAAATAAACTTACTGTTGTTGGAATCGTTCGGGAAACAATGATCGTTATACATGTGTTTGCATTTAGTTCTATAGTGTTTTTTTAGATAAATATGATACACTGAATCCACTCTGATCCACTCTAATACTAACCAAGTTATAATTCTTCGTAATATTATAGTGGACTTTTTTATTCAATAAGTTATTATTAATCATCGGCGTGAATATTTGACGAACCACCAGCCTGATGAAACAGCATTCTTTTCATCTTTGAGAAATATTATAATTCCAAATCAGTTGTTTCTAAAATTTTTATTTATTGTGAATGATTTTGTCACATTTCTCCAGTTATCTATCATGTTTACATTAACAAGAATGAGTAATATGTATAACTGAACATATTCATATCATCAATGGAAAAGTCAACTGCTATAAACATAGGACAATAGCAAAATATTATTATTTTTCATTTCATAAGTTCACTATGGTAGTGTAATGTGCTTAGGCTGACAGTTTGTATCTTAACAAGTTGTCTCAGTGTTGAATGTGAAATTTTTTCCAGAAAAATAGCAATAATGTTTGTCGAGAAGAGCAATCTACCTGGTGATGGTGCTGTAAACATTTATCTAGGTATTTGTGGTCAATTTGGTGGAGGCGCCGGGTTTTATGTCTACGCGAAGTGAATACATTATGTCTAATTCAGTTGAATAAAATGGGATATTCATATATATGTATGTATATACATATATATATATATATATATATATATATATATATATATATATAAATATATATATATATATATATATATATATATATATATATATATATATATATATATATATATATAGATATACATATATATACATATATATATATATATATATATATATATATATATATATATAACTATATAACTATATATATATATATATATATATATATATATATATATATATATATATGTATATATATATATATATATATATATATATATATATATATATATATATATGTATATATATATATATATATATATATATATATATATTTTTATATATATATATATATTTTTATATATATATATATATATATATATATATATATATATATATATAAATATATATATATATATATATATATATATATATATATATATATATATATATATATACATATATATATATATATATATATATATATATATATATATATATATATATATATATATTCATATGTATATATGATTATATATATATATTGTGCATTTATATGTATTTATTTGTAAGCTAGCCGTCGTTTCGAAAAGAGACGCCTTGCAAGAGACGTCAGCTTTCAGAAAAATACATTCAAATAATATTCCAGAAGATAATATTACTTATTGAAAATAACAGTCAACTGAAAAATAGGAGAAATTGAACTGAAAGGAACCTGAATACTTGAGAAAATTAGTATACATTCAAATATATATGTATAATGTATATATATATATATATATATATATATATATATATATATATATATATATATATATATATATTCATATATATATATATACATATATATATATATATATATATATATATATATATATATATATATATATATATATATATATATATATATATATATGTATATAAATATATACACACATATATTCATATATATACATATTTGAAATTTATTCATTTGATTATTTACATGATTATAATCAAATATACGAAAAGTATGAATAATGCTTCAACTAAGCTCAACAATCAAATTTAGTCAAGATTTAATAACATCACTGATTCCTGTTTATTCTATGAAGTTCGAGACAGTTAAAACCGGCACATGCAGCGCAGTGGTTAGCGCGCTCGCTTCATGTGATCCGGGAGGTGAAGGGGCACATCGGACCTGGTTCGATCCCCACCACCATCCATCTTCACAAATTTTTTGCGAGGGTTAATCAACTAGTACATTTGGTGTACATACCCGATTTTAGATTTCAAGTGATTTCAGGAAGATTTCACGGCATTTGTAGAAGATTTCAAGGAATTTCAGGAAGATTTCATGACAAGTGTACACCAGATTTATGAAGTTGTTTACCCTTCGGGTTTTTTGTGATATCTCTTCGTAGTCTAGGCTGATGCTGGAATGGTTTCTACAATATGGACCACGATCGCTTCCTTCCCACTATTCTTTCCAATACCTAAGAAACCTTCATCTCACCATCCCATCATCTCATTAATCATACGACGCCAATAGATCTCAGTTGTCATTACAGTGCGTCGTTAAACCCAATATACAATAAAAATGAAAAATCAGTTAAAAACCAGATTATTTAAATGTGAGTAGCACTAACTCACAGTTTAAAGTTGTTATCACCCTAGTTACGCGTTCTATTCGTTTTCACCAACTCTCAGATAATGGCCAACTGTCCTGGTAATATCGTCCCCAATACAAATAAAGATTTTCACTTGAGATCCAATTAAAATTTGAATTAAAAGTGTGGTTTAACCGTAAGCATTTAATTTCAATTCTCATTGAAAACCCAGTCGCCGAACCGGAAATCTTCTTCAGGTTTTCCAGGCAAATAAATGTGGATGCGGATCATTGGAAGAGATGTTTCCACTAAATCAAACGGAAATTAATTGCAATATCTATGATAATTAGGCCTATTGCTCTAGAGATTTGTACAACCTCCATTATTTCATTAGCTCATTTCAAATCTAATTGTACATGCTATAAATAATGGAAAAGTACTGTTATCTTACAAATAATCTATTAATAGATGAAAATAGCTCAAATTCTCATGTGATTGTTCAAATTATTTCAATATTGAAAACATTGCCATCTGATTGTTGAAATCGCTTGGATTAGCAATTCAGCTAGATGATGACAAGATTTAGGAGCGATAAACTGTCTGGCACCCTTATGACGCTGAACAGCTGTTACTTGATTACATGCACAGGAATAAATTACGCCCAGGCTGTCGCAGCTTTACACGCACTAACTCTACGGAAAACAAAATCAAAGTGTATAATTCTATCGGCAATACGTACTCAAAATGATAAGCTGCTTTCTATTAGTTTTCACGAGAATATTTTTTATTTTTATTTTGTGAATAACATCGAAACTTGATACAAAATCATTGTTCCCCAATTAAGGCTATGATCATGGATATTAAGGCAAGAATATTGCGAGGAAAACATGAAAAAACTGTGTGCCGATTGCAGTTTCTAGATGATTATTGGGGTTTAACGGCGCTTCAACGACGTGATTATATGGATTTGTGGTTGTTATATTGGTTACTATTTTTATAATTCAGTTTCTTGAAATAATAATCGCATAATATCCTCGAAAATAGAAGGCAATTCTACAATTCTACCAACATAAGGAACACAAATATCACCGTTATATTTGTATTTTGGGGTGGTAAGATCGCCCTTGTGGTGCCCCGTTCAAACGATACTATTTTTCATCCATTGCCTTAATTGAGGAACGATGATTTTGTATCAAGTTTCTATATTATTGAAAATAAATTATATATATATACATATATATATATTATATATATATATATATATATATATATATATATATATATATGTATATATATATATATATATATATATATATATATATATATATATATATATATATATATAAATATATATATACATATATATATATATATATACATATATATATATATTTATATATATATATATATATATATATATATATATATATATATATATATATATATATATATATATATTCATTCATATATATATATATATATATATATATATAGATTCGTTTTATATATATATATATATATATATATATATATATATATATATATATATATATATATATGAATATATATATATATATATTTGTGTTGGTTTTGGGTTCTTATGGTATAACGATTTTGGAGTTTTATGATTTTTTATTACGGGTGGTCGATGAGAAATGCAATGCATCTCTCAATAGAGTTGAATCTTCGAAGATGCAGTGAGATGTTATATAATTACCGATGTTTGTCTAACATTTTAGTTGGTAGGCGACTTCCTCTTTTGTGGATACAAGTGGACCAGTTTCTTGGGTAAAAAAAGGTTCTTATGGTGTCAAAGAATATCGCATACGTATTTGAGAGCGGTAGAGCAGCTTAAAAAATAAGCAACTCTGCAAGTATGACAAAATATAATGTTTTAACTGAAAAAAGTGCTATAGTTGGAAGTATAATATTCAATATTTAATATTCAGTATTCTAGAGAACCACGTCGAAACATTTGAGATACTATCGAAGTAGATCAAAGGGAATATTTGACTGTCAATATTCTTCACAACTCGTTGTGAATCCTTGGTGTATTGATAGATACATGTTTTTATATACTTAGTATTCGCAGAATTGAAACAACTTCCCATAACTCAGATGGTAGAGAGGTGGACTAGAAATACAGAAGACCAGGGTTTCGATTCACCGCTTGAATGCTTTTTGTGTTCTATACTGATAGTGATTTATATTTATAGGGATGGATATAGAGATGGAGATACACGTGTACATTGTTTACTGAATGAAGTTATATTTGAAGTTCAACTGCGACCGATTAATCAGTGGGTAAAGCGCACTGAGCTGCCATTCAATAGACTTATAGATTTATTAATATGTTCATTTCAAGATCACTTTGATAATAATTCATCAATAATTTTGTCAAAATGTTGACGCTAAATAAGGCGTCAAGCTTAAGATCAAAAAGTTGATGTTGAAAAACCGAGGTCTAGTAATATAAGGAGTGGACTGTATCTTGAAGGGGAATAGAATAATAGAGTGGAGATAACTTACTGTTGGTGTGTTGACGATCATTTAAAGTCTAAACGATGCGTAGATATGATGTCGAACGGGTAGGAATGGAAAATGGAGTAATGCTGCAGCAGGTGGAAGGAAAAGAAAACGTAATTGAGGAAAATAAAATGTTATTGCGTTTCTCTGGTGAATAACTGAGAATAGAATTAACTGGTGGAAACGTATGAAAATTAGCCTAGAAAACGAGCGCACTGCATCGTCGAAATAGAAGCGACAGTATGTACTGTCGAAGAAAGCAAAGTTCCCTTCATGGTTGATCATTCTGATTGAGGTATTTTGTACCCGATAGTCATTACAGTAATCAAACTGGGATGATACCTTGAGAAACCGCCACCTTTCCAATGTCCTGACTACCTAATGAAATAACATTTCATCTCATCATTCCATCATTCATCATTCACCGAGGTCAACAGATCTTGGTTATCATTACAATATGAATTAGGAATATTTGATAGGTCTACCTTATGGATTGCTATTCACATCATTTTCGTATTAAAAAGGGTTCACCAACAGCGTTAATTAAAGTGATAATTAAATCTGCCGGTAATTAGTATAATTAAATGTACTTCAAATTGAAGCATTGCAGAGCAATTAATTACCACGAAGATGTATTTGTAAACTGATAATTTTATGTTGATTACAATCATCTAACTATATCCAAATACTCATCTGAGAATATATGAATGCTCCAGATATGTTGATATTAATTAGAAAATAAAGCAACCCAATAATAAATAATACATACATAATGAAAGATAATTGGTTGAACAAACAACAACAAAAAGTTTATTCTCAAGATCTTCTAATACTTTATTAAGAATCTTGTTTTAGCTTATGATACTTTGCTTCGAGCAATGAGCAGTCTATATATACATGATCTTGGGGTGGTAAGATCGCTCTTGTGGCACCCCTTTCGAACGATCGAAAATTTTCATCCCTTGCCTTTGAGGAAACAATGGCTTTGCGTCAAGTTTTTGATGTTGATCAGGGGGAAAAAAAATAAGAGAAAAAAAATAGAAATAAATATCTATATTTATATATCTATATCTTTATCTATATATCTATCTATCTATATATGTATATCTATATCTATATATGTATATCCATATATATATATATCTATATCTATATATATATATATATATATATATATATATATATATATATATATATATATATATATATATATATATATGAATATATATCTATGGATATATATATATATATATATATATATTTATACATTATACTTATTCGATCTTATTACTCAACATTAATGAGTATATACACGTGCGGGCGCATACTGATGTCTCGAATCCATTCGAATTCAAAATGCATCCTTGAAAAAGAATATTTTCAATATATACACCCTGAAACTATCAGACAGTGTACTTATCCACGTAGAGTTGACGAAAGAATAGTGATAAAATATGCGCAGATTTTATTCAAACTATGATTTCGGCCAAAAAAATTCTTGTATGAGCTCAAGTGACAATAACCTACACCTTATATGTTGGTTTTATGTGCCTTATAAATTGAATAAACCACAACCTCCTTTATTTGTTCAACTCTATTTGTTCACCTCCTCTATTAGGAGGTTGTGGAATAAACATTCTAGCCTTGCGATCGATCAGAGTTCAAAATACAAACCAAGTTACAGTCATAGCCTAAATCTGTTGGTTGAATCATTTCGAATGGCTTACGTATGAAGTAGAAGTCCTATGTTGTTTTCTGACAGAGTAATTGGAGTTGTTGAGGGATGTTTATACTGAATACCCTCAAGGAAAACTGCTCCTCACTTTTGCGAGTCTACTTCTCTTTGAATCATTTTCTTTCCAAAACACTTCGTTCACATATATGAAAGTTGGGTGGTAAGAAAGAGATGAAGATAAAGGCGTATGTAATTGAGTGTGAGATAAGAGACGGATTGTAAGAGAGAGAGAGAGAGAGAGAGAGAGAGAGAGAGAGAGAGAGAGAGAGAGAGAGAGAGAGAGAGAGAGAGAGAGAGAGAGAGAGAGAGAGAGAGAGAGAGAGAGAGAGAGAGAGAGAGAGAGAGAGAGAGAGAGAGAAGAGAATGGGAAAGAGAAAGAGAGTGAGAGAATGCGAGGGAGAATGAAGAATGTATCTTTGTAAACTGAGACCATTGATGATCAAAATAATCGTACCGCGCGTATTACGTGCTTGTGATTTTGTGTTTTCCAATTTCAATACATATCGACGTCGTACGGTGCTTTGTTTTTTCAAAGTGTTTTTAACTACATTTTGTAAGAAATATCACTCAGCCTACATGACCTTGACAAGATCAAGCATCTCATGTCACAGAATATTTTTCAATGTTATCTACGTAACTGTGGTGATAATAATACGTATCTGATTTATGGTGATATTTGCATACGTAACTTTTTTACATCAGGTTCAACGAAGTAATTTACCTTCACGGTAGGCTGGGATTCATATCTGCAATGATTTTTCTAGCTGATCTGATGCCAATTTTTTTATGAAAATTTCCTCCGGGTATCCATTTCCAGCTCTCCCTTTTTTCACGGGCCTCATCATGAGTCGTGAAAATATTGAAACACTACTTTGTAATTGAAATTGAAATATACTATACATAATAGTTACTCAGTTCTGTGTGTGTGTATGTGTGTGTGTGTCACTTTCACGCCAGCGCACGCACACTGTCATTGCAATAACAAATGGATGGATTGACCTGTAGCCAAAGGTGACCAGCAGAAGAAGTAAAGTTATACATTATAATCACTAATTACGTCTCTTGATTTCGCTCAGTGGTTTAAGAATCATTTGAAATCACAAATCAGTTATTTGTTGAAGTAGTAAGAAGTAATTGTGATTATTAACTCTTCGCCGTCAGATATCGGCATTTAATTAACCATTTAAACCATTTGAACTATTTTTTTAAATGACAGGTCCCTCTAGTAGGCCTAGCCTATATATATAATGGCGTCGCCCTCGGTTAACTGAAGTCACTGTTGGGCATGGGTTTGAGTCACGCATAAGGTATGGGTTTTTGTAAACGTCCTTTCACTTATCATCATTTCATAGTTTCATAATCATCTGCTCATTCGTACCCCCGTATAATCTAGCTGTTGGTGGGGTCATTAAGCAAACAACAATCGATACATTTTCAAATGGCTGTTTCCAGCAAACATGTCATTTGATTGATTTGTTTTGTTCAGTAAATCCAATATGTATGAGTAAGTTGATATAAAAGCTGAAGACATTCTGAAAAAAGTCCTGTTTTCAACACGTGAGGAACGCCATGAACATACACAACATGGTTGAATAGTGGGTGACATGTGGTGGATGTGTAGCGAAGTTAAAAAACTAAAAAAAAACCTTCGGAAAACAGAATTTTCCCTTTGAAACAATAGCTCTTCCTACATATATCAGACCTACGTACCTTCATATTTTCCGTTTATTTTATAGTTGGAAAACGGGTTTGGTCATCTTGTTTTTCTTTTTTCATATAAAGAAAAAAAATCTTCATGAAATCTCACGGGAAATGTGGAAAGTCATAAAACTATGTTTCCCGACCGGAAAGAGTATTCTTTCATTTGATACTCGAATAGCTTTTGATCAGCCTAGATTCATATGACTCTCTCGTAGGCTATAAAATATTACGACTCGAGTTGAAATAAATCTTTCATCTAGCAATTTTTCAACTTACTTTAAATAGTGCTCAACACTTTGAGAATTATTTTGCTTCACTTTACTCGAAACAAAAATATTAAATAGCATTCTGTAATATTCATATCAAATCACACTAGATGTTTGATGTTGTCTTAGACACTTCTAGCGTTATCGTTATAACGATATAACGTTAATTAATTGTTATTATCTAACGTAAGTCTATCAAATAATATTTATGTTTCATTCTGTATGTTTTTGTATGCGCTCCACAGGTCATGAATTGACATCAGGATAGAATCCAATATTTTATCAGAGAAAACTATTATTGGCAATTAATTTGTTTGTATATATGTAGTAATTTGCTTTGAGATAATTAGACAAATAATGACGAGAACAAAAGTTGAATGATATTTTATTTTTGCATATGCTTCCCAGGTCGCAAAGCAAACACGATCCACACTAAATTTTCCTCACGCTTTATCATTTATTTGCTATCCTAGGATTTCATAGTTTTTGTTAGCAATCGGTTGTTTAGATTTTGAGAAACTGATAATCGAAACTTTGAAAATACCCATGACTAACATGGTGAGAAAGGTAAAACTCCGAAAAATGTAGAATCATGAGATGTTGTGAGTACAACAATGACGCTCATGTTTTACAAGTTTTATGAAATTTGGGTGAGTGGGTACGAAGGTTTGTTGATTTGTACATTCCTATGAAATCTTGCCCATCTTACAGCGCATATGATGCGTTCAGACATTGTTGAGGTATGGAAAAATAAGGAAATATTCATTCAATGCCGATATTATTATTTTGAGATGTTGCCTTCCATATAATAAATGTTGAATTCTTGATTCATTGCTTTTTCTAAATCCCACCATTTTGTTGTTGTTGCACCAATGAACTTGTAAACCGTTAAAACATCATGATTGGCTGAATACGATATAATTATATGTTCTCTCGAGCGAAATGTTCAACGTAGAACTGTGTTTTCAAATTCTAAATGTTTGATAAGTAATCTGAACCATTTCAACTGATTGCACGTAAAATATCGATTTCGTAAAAAGGTCAGAGTTAGTCAATGAGTGAGTGTGGTCTGCGTCGTGGACCATGGATACGGTCTGCGTTTACAATAGGCATCTATTTTCATCTTAAATCAGAGTATACCATTTTGATTTGAACAGCTTTTCTTTATTCTCTTTTGCAAGCTTAGATATGCCGATTACACTTGACGTAAGAACAAGAAAGACACTTGATTGCCATTACTTCTTGTTGTTGATTGTTCGATTGGATTTGCACTTTTTCTCTCGCCTATTAACCCACATGTAACCTATAGCTATTGGTAGAGTCGTTAAGCAAACAATAATCTCACCCATTATTATGGATAGGATGTTGATGCACTAAAAATATCCAATTTCATGTTAACTTGAAAAGACAAAAATATGGTACCGTCATATGAATAGTGAAATATGCATTTAAAATCGATTTGTACAGTGCTTATTTATGAAATAAGCTTTACTTGAATATTAAAGAATAGGTGGAAATATTATTACGGACAATCAACATTTTGTTTAGGATGGGACATAACAAAATCACAGACTTTTGATCTAAATCTAAATAGTATGAATTTTGAAGTCAAGGTTTTCAATCATAAAATGAACTTCGGAAAATTTCACAGTGAAATGATCATAATATGAGCTTTCCATCCAGTTCTCAATTTCGGTATTTTTGTATTCGGGGTGGCTCGAATCAAATATCAATGATAAAATAGGTAATATTCCGTAATCATCCTATAGTCCATAACTATTACACATGGTTGATGAGTTTAATAGTCAATAAATCAATAAAATCACCATTCATGTTATAGTATGAGCATGCTATTTCCATACAAACTTGATTTTATTGTTACTAAAAAGTATCAAGTTGAAATAATTCCAAATTTATAGTAAGCTGGACCTTCATTGTAATTCATCGTGAAGATGAATAGCCGTCATGAATACATGATTTTCTCTCTTACAGAAATAATATTATTATTGAAAGTATCCATATAAAATTACAGAATAATGTATACGGTATGATGAAAACATTAAAAAACAACAAACTTTAAAAAAAGATAACACTCAGCTTATGTAAGTATGACAGCAGTAAATCTATTGTTTTTGTTCAGGAATATTGAATGTAAATCTTGATTTTTAATCAAGGTACGGTAAGCATAAAAATATGTTTTTCCCTGTCAATATTTACTTTTCATAAATGTCTGTTACAAGCTCCAAGGCAAAATAACTTTCATGGGTTATCATTTAATGGAAGAGCTATACTTTCAAGGAAAGTGACAAATTGTTTTAATAAGCGGACAACAATGTACTTCAAATTGTGTTATGATTGTTATCCAATCACTACTTCAAGCAGTATTAGTTTGTTTGCCCTTAACCTTTATAGTTGCTATGGTTACCGGTGAACCATGTTATCTTGCTTAGAAAAACCTAGTTGATCTTGTAGCTTATAGTTTATATGGGCTGCAAAAATATGATGAATAATTGTAGTTTCATAGACCATAGCTTTGCTATTATCTTCTATTGCTATTGTAACTAGCTCTTCCAGTCAATATTAGCGAAATATAGTTCTATAGTCCCTCAATATCTAGTTAAAGACAAAGCATAAAATGTATTATATTGTTATAATACAATTGGGTTGATGAATAATCATATAGAATAGAGTACTATTAGAAGTAAAAACACTATACTATGCAGTACTAAAGAGGCATTAGTCGTACCTTTAATTCTTCAGTGGCTCTCAAAAGCTGCCATTTCCATGACCATCCGGCGGTTTCGCTGTACGGAACGCAAAAAAGTTGGGCCCAGCTCAACATTCGGATACCGCGCCGCTCTCGTCGCTGATTGGTCGTTTTTCCAATATGGCGGCTGAAAAAACAGCAGAGCGAATTTACTAAGCGAATTCCGCGTTCATGGAAAGCCAGCTCAAGGATTCAACTGATTATTGTTGATTCTTCAAGCTTGGGGCTACTCCCACTTGGTTTATGAGTATCATTAAAATGTTATTTTCACAAAAGTATAGATAACTACGTTTCTTTAACTTCGGGAT
>OZ023326.1:68569300-68619300 GCA_964007535.1 Brachyptera risi
AAAAGGCACTTTTTCGAGTATGTTGAAATTGAGTCTTCGCTTCGCTCATCCAATAAATTATTTGATAGATGACAGATGAGTCTATAGACGATATGCTTCACATTTATTCTCTATGCTTGTAGGCCCAGGTCAATCCATAGACTTGAACGTATGTTTTCTGTGTAGACATACCAGGGTGAAAAGGTTATAAAAGATCATCTCTGCCGTGCAATTTTTGCAAGAATTCAATGTTTTATTTTTCATCTCCTACGGCTCCTATTTGTATTCCCTCTCGGTCCCTCTTTTCTCACTCTGCCCTGGGTACGTTTTATAGAATGAATTTGATCCCAGCTTCTACTTGATCAGTTAATTGGTCTGAACTATGAAGCGCGAGTAGAATAAAAAACACAACGGATCTGCACACGGTGTCTAAAGCTCTATCACCTCTTACCTTGTGTGCTACTGCATGTAAGACTTGGCAGGTAGAGGCAGGTAGAAAATAGAATAAAATATTACTATTGAAATCAGAGCTATACATACGTAGATCGTGAACCAAAATTTAAGACCACTTTCTGGTTGTCTGATATCGGTCAAATGCTATGCCAAAACACATAGTTGACTGATTTAGACATGAAGAAACAGGACTTTCACTTTTGGTTTATGCTGTACATATTTATAAACATAGTCAAGTATATATATATATATATATATATATATATATATATATATATATATATATATATATATATATATATATACATATATATATATATATATATATATACATATATATATATATATATATATATATATATATATATATATATATATATATATATATATATATATATATATATATATATATATATATATACACAGAGACGAGTTCCGTAAAATTCGTATCGAGTCTTTACTTCATAGAATTCCAATTTCCAGTTCAATTTTCCACTTCGACATTTTAACAGATACGAACTCAGCCTCCCCCTGGATCAGTCAACTAAGACTATGCTTAGTAAATCGATGTCATGTCGGGCGTCGGTTCGAGTCTCACATGAGGCATGGGTCGTGTAGGTGGGTGTCATGGGTGGCATGTGACGTTTGTGTAACATCAGTCAAGTATTATCTACTCATTCGTATCCACAAATCACCTAGCTGTTGGTGTGGTTCGTTTAGAAAAAACAATAATAATACTGCATATCTCAATTTGATTTCTCGATACAGATAAGGGAAACTAAATCTATCATTATCAAGGTCTCCTGATTGCTCATATGCGTGGGGTTGTATTTATTTATTCTTCACTATCTATCACTTCATAAATATGTACGGTGTACTGAGTGACGTAATTAGATAGGTCATTAGACACTCTTTACAGTTTGCCAACAGAGCATACCCACTTGAAAATGCGATTTTCATTCCTAAATTGAAACCGCCATCTTTTATTGCACCAATTTATGATACCAAGATACCAATACCAATATACCAAGATACCATGAAGTTTGTATCGGGTAGTGAGGCTGTCGATTTTGAAACTTGATGGTTAAAGACTGAAGGTTTTATATAGGGATAAAGTATGAGCTTTTGTAAACACATTCATGTGCCACTCATTCATTCGTAACCCCAAATAACTTATCTGATTGAGGGTTCGTCAAGCATACAATATTTTAAATGACACATTTATGGGTTCATTCTGATATTTAGTATAGGTATATATTATATTACTCATATATGAAATTAATCGTATCAGCAAGCGAATGACATACGTGCAGTGCAGTATGTGAATCGTGATTGGTACTTATTTAGTCTGCATGTCGTCATCAGTATTGAAAACCTAACTAACGTGGAACAATCAGTGAATTTAGTATCTTGGAATAAACAAAATAGTATGAGATCTAAAACTAGAGAATGAACTATTCGCGCGGGCTCTAAGCTCTTTGATGACAGACAGAGTTACATATATAAGAACACGATTCAAAGTTTTATCTTATAAAATTGACTTTTCAGTACATCAAGAGAGTTGAGTGGTTCATGAATCATCAGTGCTTCTTGTTTTAACATTATCGATAGTTCTATTAGTAGCTATACTTTACCGACTATTGTATTTATTTTAATAGAAAATTCGACTATCGGTTTCTCTTATATCTTATTCTTGTTGAAACCATAATCACACAACTGACGGTATAACTGACTGACTGTGATAACGGTATAACTTATAATTATTGAGCTTTGGTTGAGAAACAAATCTATTGTTCAACTCTCATATCACCGCGATATGCAGAATCATTGTGATTTCCCTTCAACACGGACGACTTATGATATTTGTACCAATTAATGAAAACGTGGGTATATTCAGTGAATAGATATTAGAGAACAATAAGATAAAAAAGAACAATGGGTCCAATAAGAATTGTACCCTCTTTGGAATAATACATTTATATTAAACTTTGAAACTTTTACTGTTTTTGTGTTCATATAAAATATTTCAAGAAGGTGTGCTTATCGAACTCTCTAATTCAACTTCCACGAGAATTACCGTTTCATTTCCAAGAGATGAATACTTCTATTTCTGTAAAACAAATATCATTCAACTTATTACTTTCAAAAAATCTTTCAAAAGTGAATATGCATACAAATCATGTGAAATTCAGACGTAAAATAATATTCAAGTTTATTTTGACGATCTCAGTCGCTTTTTTTCGAGGAGTTGTTCTTGTCTTGTTGATATTTTATCGAGTTTTTAGTTTGATTATTTTACCGATGAAAGCTCCTGTCGAAACATTTCGAACGTTTCGCTACTCTCTTATTTAAATGTGTTGTTAACCACATTTCGAAGGGAATTTCCATTGTAAAGTTCAATTATATTTGTTTTACAGTTTGTTACCCATAGTGAATACGCTCTAACCTTTCAATTACTCTCATCTCAGTCAAGGGTTTTATATTTTCATTTTGATAATACAATTCTTTTGATATACAATTACTAATAAACCCGAGGGAAAAAGATGAGTAATGTTCAAGTATGACATACAGAGTGAGAGCTATGCGAATTTGACGTCAATATGACATCATAGATGATATGTTTCTTCTGAATATAATATCAAATTCAGATTCACCACTTTTTACATTTAAGGAGAGACAGAGTTTCAATAAATTGCTTTATAAATGGCAAAAAGCATGAACAAAAATTGGTCACAAATTCAACTGAAAATGAGAAAAAAATACAGAGCTTGAGGCTAGAAAACAATTCGAGATGAATACTAGGAAGGCTATACCTTTTGAAATATCCAGTTTATCAATATTAACAGATGGTGAGTTATACACGAGCTGTTTTTCTATAGGAGAGTGAAATTGATACAATACATTTCCCCATGGTAGAAACAAAGATCATATTAATTGCAAGTAATTTGTAAATATATATTGTATTTATCGTATGATTCAGAGGAAACGAGACAACTGAAATAGCATTGAATATAAGACAAGACATTATCTAGAGCTAGACCGTCTTATAGGCCAACTCGTTTCACAGTGAAACTTGAAACGCTCAAAACCTCAAAATACTTCACTCACTTTTGATGCTATATTCACTTCTCGAGACGTTACATGGATGAATTCTTCGCGACTACTAGTTGAGCTTTCTAGCAGAGATCTTCATGCCACTTTTATGACACTTACTGCGCGTTATTGTTTTTTGTTTTGTTTTGTTCTGTGTTTTTCGTTGTTATATTCGTTGTTTTTTGTGCGCATATACAGATTGGGTGGTTCAATTGATCACTATAAAGAAACATTTTGGGATCACGAAAACTTGAGACCAACTTGAAATGTATATAGTTCATGGGAAAAATAGAATAACCACTTATGAGAAAAACCACTGCGAAATTTTGAAAAACCACATCGAAATAACCTAGGAATAATAACGATTGAAATAATATTTCTTCAAGAAAATTCAAATTTCTATTGAGTCAATAGAAGAAATTGAGTCAATTTAAGAATGAATATTCTTGAATACATCTTACATACCGACAAACCGTTTGAAAAAACCGGACAAACCGTTTGAAAAACAAATTCTTGATAAAAAATTAATTGAAATGATTTAGTAATACGATAAATGAGAGCTGCTAAACGAAGGCAGTTAGTGATGAGACTTGATTAATTTCAAAACCAATGTGTGTAGATTTCAATTATATTCCATATACATTTCTTGCCCATCTTAAATCGCATATATATCTGCGTTCGCATGTGAAGTGATTTGTGATCGTTCCATCACATTAGTTTATATAACCTGTTATGAGGTTATTTAAATTACCAAGCTATCAACTTATTTCAACTTCATTTTAACTTATTTCACCTTCAACTTATCAACTCATTTTAACTTATCAACTTATTTCAAATATTTTTATAATTACCTCAGCTGTTTTCTCTAATGTACTGTTTCATAACTCAAGATCAAGATTTATCGAGCTTACAAGAGACCAGAAAACTAACGCAACCCTCAATACATCTTGTTCAAGATATAAAGTAAATTTATGAAGTTTAATATAATTGCATTCACCAGACTAAAGATATTCTCCAGTCTATGCATTCACTATCCGTATTTGAATGCTTTTCCCTGACAATTGCACGAGTCTTCTGGAAGTATTATGAATGTTATTGCACAAGTATTATGAATGGAAATAATCCTTTTTATTATTGTTGTATTGAATTGAGTTAATAGCTTACCATCTCTTGTGTTTAAAATCATCAACGGAATTGTGTAATTGTGCTAGACTGATTAACTAATTATAAAATCTATAACCTCATCAAGTTTCAATGCGAAACATGTTTATGAAACTAATTCTAGTTCCATAGAATTTGAATAATTGAAAGTAGTTGGTTAAAACCATAGGATTGAAACATGAATAATGCCTAAGAAAGCGTAAACCGTGTTTACATGTGCACTAATCCAAATAGAAGATTTGGGCCAGTTGACTGCACGTGCATATCTGTTTCTATCTCAAATAATTGTTTATATATAGTTTCTATTCGTGCGACCCAATACTTCTATATTAATCGTCAAATTCGTTATTTGTCACTAATTAGATCCATAGAGTAATGAATCAAGTACAGAAAGGCAATCCTTGAATGATAAAAAACATTTCAAGACTTACCATAGGAAAAAATAGGGTGTGAGAGGAGGAAAGAGGTAATGAAAAAAATGATGAAGGTGGTTAGTGAAGGAAGTGAGTGTTGATGGAGGTGATACTGAAAGATGAGGAATAGAAAGAAAATTAATAGAAAAGGATATTATGAAGAAGTACTGCAATAAAGAAAAAAGTAGGATAAGAAACAAGTAGGATAGAATAGGACAAACGTGTGAAAGAATAAGAGGAGCTGAGACAGAAGTAGGCGTGTGTGATGGAATAGGACAAACGTGTGAAAGAATAAGAGGAGCTGAGACAGAAGTAGGCGTTTGTGATGGAATAGGACAAACGTGTGAAAGAATAAGAGGAGCTGAGACAGAAGTAGGCGTGTGTGATGGAATATGACAAACGTGTGAAAGAATAAGAGGAGCTGAGACAGAAGTAGGCGTGTGTGATGGAATAGGACAAACGTGTGAAAGAATAAGAGGAGCTGAGACAGAAGTAGGCGTTTGTGATGGAATAGGACAAACGTGTGAAAGAATAAGAGGAGCTGAGACAGAAGTAGGAGTGTGTGATGGAATAGGACAAACGTGTGAAAGAATAAGAGGAGCTGAGACAGAAGTAGGCGTGTGTGATGGAATAGAAAAGGAATGTGTTTGGAGAGAAGTTTTGAAATGAGAAAATGAAGATAAAATGATTTTCTATAAAAAATATAAAAAATCAAAAGAATAAAGTAATAAAAAAGAACTGATATAGAATAAGGTGTGTGTGTGTGTAGGAGAAGAAAAGAAGTGAGTTACGAACAAAGTTTTGAGATAAGAAAATAAATATGAAACGATTTTCTATAAAGAATATGATAGGTGACATTGAAGAGATGAGGTTGAATTGAAATGTGGTAGAGAGAAGAATTGTGTACAGGTAGAAAGACGTATGACCAAAAGAATGTATGGGGTTCATACATTCAATTGCTCTGAATGTACTTATATTGAGCTGAAGGCTGAAGCAAAAAGGCAACGTGATATTTTTTATATACCTTTCCATATTACGTCACACGATAACCAGACAAAAATCGTAAGGTAACCGTGTACAGATGATGCAAATTGTGACCGCTCTTCACATTATCAAAGAAATGCTCCTCTTAACATGAAGTCGTATACTACGTTGTTATATACATGTGAAGTTATGTTAATATTATAACAATTAACATTATTATTATTATTATTATTAACAATACACTTTTTCTAAACGGGGAAAAAAACGTGCTAATGCAATTCAGAACAATGCAGTCAAAATGTGACCAAAATCCACTAGTAAGAATGGATGGGAAGAGCTTGATAGTCGAGGCGCAAACAAAGTTTCTAAGAATAATTGTGGATGACGTATTGAACTCGGTAAGCCATGAGAAGTGTGTGAGTTCTCAGGTGGCATCAGGATGTTTTCTGCTCAATAAACTGATGTATATATCCAGCATCGACACCGTAAAACTGGTCTAGTACGCCCATATAGAAACTAGGCTACGATACGGCATAATATTATGGGCAGCTCCTCGCAAGCACCAAGGCTTTTGAGGCTCCAAAAACGTGCCTTGCGTATTATGGCGCGTGCAAGCAAAGACCCGTGTGCTGAAGTTTGGTATAAAGACTCTTGCAGAACACTGTTTCGGTAATTTGGAATATTGACAGTTGTTGGCTTATACATTTTCAGTACTACAATGTTTGTACTGGAGAACAGCCGAGACAGTATAACGCATGACAAACTGCATGATTTCAACACAAGAAACAAATCCGCATTCGTCTTGGAGGCTCACAAGCTGGAGCTCTTCAAGAAAAGTCCAGTTTATGCTGGGTGTAGATTTTTTAATTGTTTACCTATTGTGCTGAAAGATGCCAGCAAATTCGATTCTAAAATTGTATTAAAAAAAAGACTACGCAGTTATCTGATTGAAAAATGCTTTCATAGGTTAGATGAGTTTTGTTAAAGTGTGATCATATTGAGATTTTTATATTGAATATTTTGAATTTTTGTTACATAACTTTTTTTATGACTTTCCACTTTAGCATGTAATGATCCAAAAGGAAATAAAACCATTATTATTATTATTAAATTCATTTATTTCATTCTCATTATACAAGTATATTGAAACATTTCTCACACTACGGGTGAATAAATTACATACGTAGCATTCATAATTAATCATTGTGATACACTTAACACTTTCCGAACTATTCTAGATGTCTCTAATAAAACTGAACGTTGAATTTTGTGAATTGTACTATAAGGTATGTTCATTTTCTTCATGCATTCCGCCTGTTCCTTATGTACCAGCCCATTGACCGTCACCACGACGGGGAAGATGAGGACTTGCTTTAATTTCCACATTGCTGCGATTTCAGTGGCCAGTTCCTGATACTTGGTTTTCTTGGTTACAAAAGCTTGATTGATGTTATGATCGTTTGGGTGTGTCATATCTACGAGATGAGCAATGCTAGTGTCTTTGTAAACAATTATTAAATCAGGACGGTTATGAGGAATGATTGAATCAGTTATGACAGAAATATCGTAGAAAAGTTTAATTCGTTCGTTCTCAAGAACAGGCTCTGGTTGATAGTCATAATACCTAGACTGAGATGTAAGAAGACCGTGAGCTTGGGCAAGATGCTGATGTGAAATCTTACAAGATAGATTGTGTCTGTGAAGATATTCACTATTGACAATACTCGAACAGCCCGAAGTAATATGTTGAATAGTCTCTGGCTTCGTATGACATAATCTGCATGAGTCATTATCAATGATCAATTTCTGAATGTATTTTTGATGATTTTTGGTTGATATAACTTCGTCTTGTATAGCAATAATGAAACCTTCAGTTTCACTATACAAGCTTCCTTCTTGCAGCCAGTTCATTGAAGATAACTTATCAGCCATATCTAAATTTTTCGTAAACCTTCCATGTAGCGATTTCGCCCTCCATGTTGAAATACTAGGAAAACGCGGGATGCGCGTTGTTAGACGAGCTTAGGGGTATAGAAATCTAGAATGAAAAATAATTTGTCAACCCAATCTACATCTACAGACCTTGGATCACTCCAAACGTTCAAAAACCTTACGAGAATCAGTTATGTCACGGCCTTCCTCTTCATTCATTTCAATCGTTTTGAATTAATTGGTGACACTTGTTGCTATAGATTCAATTGGTTCCCGTAATAGCCTAAATTGATGGGAAAATGCTTTATAAATGCGTTTTCTTCGTTATTTCTCATCCGATTGATGCGAAAAATCTCTCAAAATGTGCTTAATAGTTTCCTTTATATTCGGCAAAAATTTGAGAGGTCTTGAAAAATTTTGATTTTTCAAGTATTTTCCTCCGGGTTATTCTAATGGGGATTTTTGAAATTTCTAAAATTCATAAAAAAAAAAGTTACCACCTGATAATGCCACAAAACTATACAGATCTAAGTTAGATGAGGAACCATGACGAAAAAAAGTTTGAAGTTGATAGCTGTAGCCGTTTGACCTGTGGAGAACCGACAAAAAAACAAAAAAAAACAACAACAAAAAAAAAACATAAAAACGAACACCAATTTTTTTCAGTATGTCAAATTGAATCCTCGCTAAAGCTCGTCTAAAAATCTTTCTCCTCTATTTGCTTAGTTACACATTCGGTGTTATACAAATCTAGAGGCGAAAGATTCAGGTCTAACTTGACGATGGCATCATGAAGTGGGGATTCTTTTTTTTTTTTTTTTTATTTATTTTTTTTTATTTTTATCTGATAAATGAACATTTTTACAACGCATGTTTCAGTCTTAGAGTGTCCACAAAACCCATTGAGGGTTTACCTGTGGAATGAGTAATAATAGCATATACTAGTATATATAGCATCTTCGATAATACTAGCAATTATCTACAAAAACACGTTCTACTCACATAAATTGGAAAAAATACAAGTGAACAAAATAAAATACAATAAAAATAAACACAATACAACACAAATACAATTCAAGTAAACTAGGAAAACGCGGGATGCGCGTTGTTAGACGAGCTTAGGGGTATAGAAATCTAGAATGAAAAATAATTTGTCAACCCAATCAACATCTACAGACCTTGGATCACTCCAAACGTTCAAAAACCTTACGAGAATCAGTTATGTCACGGCCTTCCTCTTCATTCATTTCAATCGTTTTGAATTAATTGCTGACACTTGTTGCTATAGATTTAATTGGTTCCCGTAATAGCCTAAATTGATGGGAAAATGCATTATAAATGCGTTTTCTTCGTTATTTCTCATCCGATTGATGCAAAAAATCTCTCAAAATGTGCTTAATAGTTTCCTTTATATTCGGCGAAAATTTGAGAGGTCTTGAAAAATTTTGATTTTTCAAGTATTTTCCTCCGGGTTATTCTAATGGGGATTTTTGAAATTTCTAAAATTCATAAAAAAAAAGTTACCACCCGATAATGCCACAAAACTATACAGATCTAAGTTAGATGAGGAACCATGACGAAAAAAAGTTTGAAGTTGATAGCTGTAGCCGTTTGACCTGTGGAGAACCGACAAAAAAACATAAAAAAAAAAAAAAAAAAAAAAAAAAAACATAAAAACGAACACCAATTTTTTTCAGTATGTCAAATTGAATCCTCGCTAAAGCTCGTCTAACAAGCTACAATGAAAATTAATGATAAATACACCACAATAACAACAATGAATAATAACCTTTGAAACAAAATACACATAATACATCTTCAGCATAATAATTTAGGTCCTGATTTGATAATTTGTTTTATTTATTTATTAATTTTATAAATTTTTGTTGTTTCTCATAGAAATAATTTCTTAATGACAGAATCTGTTTTCCATGTAACTGCTGAAGATTTATCAACCCTCTTCCGCCTTCTACTCTTGGAAGGTACAGCCTTTCCTTTGCCGACTTCGGATGGTGACATCTATACTGAGTCAGTTTTACTCTGATCTGGCGATCAAGGTTTTCGATATCAGTTCTGGCCCAATGCAGAACACCAAAAGTGTATAATATAATAGGAATACACCATCCATTAATAGCCATAATTCTGTTTTTTCCAGCGAGACCTGAATTTAACACCTTCTTCAGTCTGGTATTAAACGTCGTCAACATATCCTTCTTGACCGCAGATGTTTTATTTAAAAACGATTGCTTTATACCAAGATATGTAAAAGTCGAGTCCACTTCTAAGCCGGGTATGACACTATCAGAAGGGTCAAGATGAAGTTGCAAATTGAAGTTTTTTAAAATTTTTCCACTTTTTACGTGTATTATTATTATTATTAGGTTCGTTCTAACCAGAACGGCTGTTGATTAGTATTAATAATCAGATGTTTAGTAGTTTACGTGATTTTAAACCCAATACTTCGTTCATTTTTATTTGCTTTAATTGTGTATGCCTATTACCATAAACACGACCATCTACTCAGGTGAAATGAATGCGCAAATTCCCAATTGTTATGTTAGCTAAAGTGCTATTCCAAGTACCAATTGATCGTAATCAACATTTATAGGATAACTTGAAGCCAGGTGCAGTAAGAATGGCGCTTGCATAATCTCTAATAATGCATTTTGATGCATTTTTACAGTATATTCCAGATAGACTACTGGATTGAACATGAATAATGCTTTCAATTGATCATAATGGAATGAAATAACGTCAAATAATATGCTACTCTTCAGTTGGTGGAGTCGAGCAATAATAACCACGGCCAAAATGTAATTCCAAATGAAATGGTCAAATTGTGTACAAGTTCATAGATGCCTTTTTCAGACATATACAATTTGATTAATGCAATTCTAGTTATATTTCCAACAGATTGAATACCATTGCAGCTAAAAGAATTCAAAAAAATGTCACAATTGCAATGAAAATACGTGGATAATTCAAAACCTGTTGATTTGATTGAAATTTTGCTTTTGAGAGGCTATATCGTTATTAATAACGTTTGTTACATTCTAAAAGATGATGTCATAACGTTATGACGTGTGTTTATTTCATGCTAAACAGAGTCGTGTCCATCTTAAAATAGGGTACACATTCCAATAATTTCATGTGCAATATACGGTTTTCTTTGAAAATCCAGAAAATAAATGGTTTCATGAACTTTTTGTTGATAATTTAACTAGTCAAACGCGAAATATGCGTTGTAAGATGAGCGAGATATCTGAATGAGGTATAAAAGTCCTTGAAGTAGTTCTACCCTTGCTACTTTATCGACTCTGGTATTCTACACACCTTGATATCTGAATAAGCTATAAAAGTCGTTAAAGTAGTTCTACTCTTGCCACTTCATTGACTCTGGTATTCTACACACCTTGACGCATATAAAAAATACTTCATTGTTGGGATACTCTTGAATCTAGAAAGCAGTGAATCTTGACAATTTAATTCTGTCCCAATTTTTATGATATATTTTAGATTTTATGAATATTATCAGTTATTTTATTTTTTTTCTGCGGAACGGCTGATCAGAATTGTTCACAGAATCGTGAAAATGTGTAGAATCTATGTATACACATTTAGAGAAAATTTCATCCCATTTGGAGAGATTTTATTTCTCAACATTTTCCGCTCAGCCAAATCTTACGGGGTTTTTAGAAACTTTGAGATGATTTTTCTCAAAATCGGTACGACCGATTCTTTCCAAAAACTATACAGTTCTAAGTTGGATGAGTTTGCGTGTACAAAAAAAGTTTCATGATCATCAGTCAACCCTTGCGACATGTGGAGTGCTTACAAAAAAAAAAAAAAAAAAAAAACACACAGACAAAGCCCTATAAGAGTGGGATGGAGACTTCGCTACGCTCATCAATTACTATACACTAGTCAAACGCGAAATATGCGTTGTAAAATGAGCGAGATATCCCAATAAGGTATAAAAGTCGTTGAAGTAGTTCTACCCTTGCTACTTTATCGACTCTGGTATTCTACACACCTTGATATCTGAATAAGCTATGAAAGTCGTTGAAGTAGTTCTACCCTTGCTACTTTATCGACTCTGGTATTCTAAACACCTTGATATCTGAATAAGCTATGAAAGTCGTTAAAGTAGTTTTACTCTTGCCACTTCATTGACTTTGGTATTCTACACACCTTGACGCATATAAAAAATACTTCATTGTTGGTCAACTCTTGAATCTAGAAAGCAGTGAATCTTGACAACTTAATTCTGTCACAATTTTTATGATATTATATTTTATGAATATTATCAGTCATTTTATTTTTTTTCTTTAAAACGACTCATCAAAATTGCTTAAAAAATCGTAATAATGTGTGAAATCCATGTATACACATTTAGAGAAAATTTCATCCTATTTGGAGAGATTTTATTTTTCAACATTTTCCGCCCAGCCAAATCTTATGGGGTTTTTAGAAACTTTGAGATGATGATTCTCAAAATAGGTCCAACCGATTCATTTCAAAAACTATACAGTTCTAAGTTGGATGAGTGTGCGTGTAGAAAAAAAGTTTCATGTTGATCAGTCAACCCTTGCGACCTGTGGAGTGCTTACAAAAAAAAAAAAAAAAAAAACACACACACAGACAAAGCCCTATAAGAGTGGGATGGAGACTTCGCTACGCTCATCAATGAATATTATCAGTCATTTTATTTCTTTTCTTCAAAACGACTGATCAGAATTGCTTACAAAATCGTAATAATGTGTAAAATCCATGTATACACATTTAGAGAAAATTTCATCCCATTTGGAGAGATTTTATTTTTCAACATTTTCCGCCCAGCCGAATCTTATGGGGTTTTTAGAAACTTTGAGATGATTTTTCTCAAAATCGGTCTAACCGATTCATTCCAAAAACTATACAGTTCTAAGTTGGATGAGTTTGCGTGTAGAAAAAAAGTTTCATGTTGATCAGTCAACCCTTGCGACCCGTGGAGTGCTTACAAAAGAAAAAAAAAACACACAGACAAAGACCTATAAGAGTGGGATGGAGACTTCGCTACGCTCATCAAAAATAATAAAATACTTCATGCATTTGGCTTACTGTACTATATTATTCACGTAACATATTGCATTTTTTAATCATCCCCTTGGTAAATGATCGAATCAATTGACTTTTAAGAGAGTTGTTGTGTATCAATGCAATTTGATGGCTCGCTATATGTAGCAAGTGCATTATTTATTATTGATTGGTTTGACTGAGTGACGGCCATAGAAGCCCTGTCACAAAACAACAACGACAACAAGAACAATTCTACACTTGTTACAGATCACATTGATCGTTTATTATTTCATTTATTCAGACGTGTGCATTTTTTTTACCGAAGTTATTGATGATTGTGAGGAATGCAAGCTGAAGTGTGTTACAATTCCTATGAAAAAGTTCATTTATTGTTTGGAATTAGTGAATAGTTTCACATACAGGATGAAGCTTCGTTCTCAGAAAGTGATTAATGAACGTTTTATTTTATATCTACAAAGATGAAGAGAAAGGAAAAAGCTCTTTCTATTATTTTCCCCTTTGGCTTATTCACATCCGATATTTCAAAAGCTGAACAACCTAGAACTTTTGAAAAGCTCTTACAATATTATGATTACTTCGATCGGAACTGTAGAACCTTGAGCTTTTTTTTGCATATAGTGGTAATATAATATTGCTTCTCGGTTCAAAAGTTCGGAAGATGTGCTAGAATTGTATGGATGTCTATAATGTAGAATTTACGTGATAATGATTTCATGAAAATGAATGCTTTGTTATTGCACAATATGTTTATCGTGTTTCTAAATTGCACTAATGATGTTTTAACTATAACTCATATGTCATGAATTCAACCGTCACGTATAGAGGTGGACTGTCATATTAAAATGTGTCCAAAAGAAAATCTACTGACAGAATACAACAAAAAGTAGCAGACAATGCACTGCGCAACTCACTCTAAATGCAATGTGTGATGAAAATATTCTTTAAATAGGACTAAATTTTGTTTCAATTTCATAATTTTTTTTTGTGTGATTGGCAGTGTACTACATAATTTCCAATATGTAAACTGACAGATTAGATCGAATGGTTTCATCAATTTTTTAATATAAGTAGATAGAATAAACTATCGCTTTGTCAATACCAGTGTTTTCCATTAACGTGATAAGCAATAACTTGGTCGAAATGGTCGGAGGCTGTTTATCGAAGCAGTGATGACCAACACACTGATACAGAATTGTCACGAAATATGTGGAAATGATAATTATCTGGTAGCATCGTCATGACCGGATTCAAAACAAATATTATATTTGCTAGAGAACAGATTTTCTTTTTCAGCTTTGATGGTTTTAATGGAGATAAACACATTTCATCATACTTTCAATTCATATGTATTCATTTGATAGATACAATCTGGAATACACTGATATGCTTGTGTTCGTTTGCTGACCATGATAGAGACTGACGCATATACAAATTGATGATGTTTTGAAAAATTCAAGTTGATAGCATTAATTTTTAATTGACTTTATATGTACACAAGTAGATTCATTGAGGATGATAACATCAATAACATATATATATATATATATATATATATATATATATATATATATATATATATATATATATATATATTATTTCATGTCATCTGAATATATATATATATATATATATATATATATATATATATATATATATATATATGTATATATATATATATATATATAATAAATATATATAATATATATATATATATATATATATATATATATCTATATCTATATATATATATATATATATATAGCATATATATATATATATGTATGTATATATATGTATATATATATATATATATATATATATATATATATAAATAAATATATATATATTTATATATATATTTATATATATATATATATATATATATATATATATATATATAATATGTATTGTAACTATTGTAAGTGTAACTATTGTAACTATCAACGTGTTCCGATGTTTTTCGAAGTCAAATAGCTGTCAGTTGTCACTATTTACTAAGAGATCGAGAAAAGTATTAGCTTGCAGGAACATCCTGTTGACTCTTGTAGACAAGTGAAAAAGAAAATCTTGAACTCTTGCTATTTATCAACATGTTGAAAAATTCACGCGTCGTTATCTTCTCTAAAGCAACTGTTATTATAAATCAATATGACGACAATGTGTGACAATGTTGCGTGACCTCGTTTTGAGTGGTTGACGAAGTAGAAGTCGACTGTTGGTGACGTCGACTCGCTTTCCCGACGCCTCGCGTGTCGACAATAGGCGCTAATCGTAACGGCCGCACACGCTGTTATAGACTAGCAGCTTAGAGGCGTCTATCTCACTGAACCTTTCTTCAGTTGTTCATACCGAGATAAATATTGTAGATAAATGGCAAACCATGTGATAGTCACTAGGAAAACGCAATACACTCGTTGTTAGATGAGTGATATATTAATATGAGATGTAGTGAAATCTGAATACCAATTGGTAATCGATTACCCAATATTCATATAACTTGTTGATCATTTTCGGCACTATTGTCACACAGCAACATTTCGAAATTTGTATGTTTTTGGATGAAATTTGTCCTCATTTTTATTTGTTGTTATTCTTTTGGGTATTTTTCAAATTCAAATTATCAAGGTCTCACAGTCTACTTAATTACTAAAAACTGTTGAGAACCTGATTAGTGAATGAGTAATTGGATGAGCGGAGCAATGACTTAATTTACCGTACTAAAAAAAACGGACATTTGTTTTCTTAATTTCTAATTTTTTGTTCGTGCTCCAAAGGTCAACAGAAAATGTTTTTAGATAAAACTTGACCTG
This sequence comes from Brachyptera risi, assembly GCA_964007535.1. NCBI lineage: Eukaryota > Metazoa > Arthropoda > Insecta > Plecoptera > Taeniopterygidae > Brachyptera > Brachyptera risi. The sequence continues at coordinate 68,585,205 of OZ023326.1, forward strand.
CACATATGTTTTCATTTAAATCGATACTGTATAGTTTGAGGTGCAATCGGGTGATGAGAGTAATTATTTAGAAATTATGAATAACCACATGGGAATAACCCAAGATTGAAAATATTGAAAACAAGACTTTCTTCGACTAAATGTAATTCTCTACGGAATCTGAGTACATAAATTGTACACATAATTCCAAAGGTTTGAATCGAATGAGCCGAATCGATGAAGATATAAAATTAGTATGTATTATTTTCATCTCAATCAATTGAAGCTATCAAAAGAACTGTCAGGAGATCAACAGCTTATACCAATTCGATCATGAAACGATTAAAATAATCAAAAGGCAAATCAGAAAGACGAAATAGAAGTAGAATGGATTCAAAATCAATGTGTGTAGGTAGCCCTATATAGATTTCCATTTTTCATAAATCGGAAGCATTCATTTTTTATCCCATAGATAAGTTTTTTTCTTTCTATGTGTTGATTAGAACTTGAAAAAAATGATGATGAAAAAATACTTTTGATAGAAAATCTCACAACGCTTATGTTGCGTTTTTCTATATATAACCCAATCATGTAGCTCGGTTTTGCCAATTACGATCAGTAGAACGCATCCGGAAAGAAAAATGAACAGAGAAAGATCGATTTGGAATAGCTGAATGCTGAAATATTTTTCACTCTTATCACATTTGAGGATTAACGATGGTAAATAGACAAATAACAATGTAGGCCTATATCAAGTTTGTCTGGTGGTTAAATTAACGATAGCAAACTTTTTGTTGATAATAGTAGCAACTAAGATACCTCATTGAAGATAATTATAGGAATATATTTAATCTATACATCAACCTAAGTATCTCGCATATATGAAAAGCTGTCTAGTTCTGATGGTATTATATGATGGAGACATTTTCAATACCGGGACATTCTTTTGATTGACAGAGGTGAGATGTTACAGGAGCATTTTAATTTTTCTATAACTTTGTAATATATACTTTTCTATAAACTTTTCTATAACTTTCCACTCTGTTATGAGACACAAGGATAGAAAATAATTTAATATGTGTCTTCAGTGAAATTACTCTCATTACAATTTGAATCAGGGTTTTATCACTCAGAAATATCATTACTTTATAAAAAATACATTAAATATCGTGTCCAAAAATTCCGCCTATCGTTTCCAAATGTATGGACATTTCCATAATGGATTGGTATAATTAAAATGAAACTATCAGCAGAGTGAATTTGTGAACACCAGAATGTATTATTATTCCATAGAATATATTTACAGAAAAAAAAATTGAACTGAAATCACTCTAAACATTTAGCACATTGAATCAAGTCGGCGCCATTTTGACGCTGAATAGACGCCGGTTTTAGGTCAGCGCCGGTGTCCTGCGGTGAGTCCTACATGTGACTTTCACTTATTGTTTTCTTTGCAATATGTTTAAACACTCAACTTGAAGCAAACCTATTCTTCTGAGTGAAAATTTCTCAACAGCAGGATCTACAAATGTATACTGTGAGTATCATGGAACCGTGGCATTGCAAGAGGCGAAGTCAATCAATTGGTCATTATATGCAGATAATTGAAATGTATATCTTTTTTTTTTTGATGCGTTTTATTCATATTTCAATTATAGGCCTACAACATGATAATAACGTAGACACATAAAGTCACATGAGTTTCGACTTGTCCGTGGGTCTACATACAATAAATACATGTATTATGTTAATTTGAGAATACATAAATATCTGGATAGCTAAATAACAAAGTGTAAATATTTGTTCTGAATAATGTGATTATTGAAAAAGTAAAATATGAGAAGTTGGTTGAAAAAAAATTAATTGAGTATGAATTATTTTTATGATTCTATTTTTCATATTTTGTCAAGTATTTTGCACATTTTTAGAAATCCATTGTTTCAAAACAATCTTCATTTGCGATATCCTACACAGTTTTCTTAATTCAGCCGGAATTATATTGAATAATTTTGAAATCAGGAATGGGTTGTATACCATAAGAATTATCAAATGGAATTTTAACAGAATTTTCTCTGTCTTGTCACGTGTTGTTGATTGACTGTACACCAATGTATTTAGTAAAACCATACATTTTTCCACCAATTATTTCTACCTCACCACAGATCGAAATGTATAAATAACATGTAAGCCAAAGTGAATGTTTGTTATGGATCGACAATATTCTAGAATATAAATTATTTTTAGCTCACCACAGATCAAAGACGAAATGTATAAGTAAGTAACAATGTAAGCCAAAGTGAATGTTTGTTATGGGTGGACAATATTCTAGAACATATGTCTATGACTATTCCATTATGAATATTCTAGAATATATTCCTGTAAATATTAGCCACGATATTAACCACGACATCACTACGATAATAATTTTATACCCCAAGTTAATCATCTTGCTGGTTCTGTAATTATCATTTCCATTCATTAACATGTTTATCTTCGGTTGGTATCACTTCTAGAATCTAGTGAGATCTAATAGAGAATGGTCTGAACAGGAGATATTTTATGAAACAACTGACATTTTCTCAAATTATAAGCATATCGTAAATTTATAGGGAATACTTCGATGTACAAATTTGACCAACTTGGAAGGTCATCTCCTATCGCCGCTCACAACACTAGATCACTAGATATAGAATGATGAAATTGTACCCCTTCCTTCTTTCTTTCTTTCAACTGAATTCAATTCAAATTTCAAATCATTTCTTTCTTGGTTCTTTTTTGGTCCGAGTCTCTGTGTATTTCCATTGTTGTTAGCACCAAATCCTAGTCTTACTTATGAGGTGGGCTTCGAAATGTGATGAATTATTCAGTCCAAGAGATTGTGAATTTGTTTGTATAATATATTGTCATTGTTGGTAACTTTTTTCAGTGAACATTAACCAATCAAAGTCCTAGCCTCTTGGAGCTAGCTGGCCCTAGAGAACCTAGATACCTCTCTAGCTGTCACTAATCACTAGGACGAAATTTCGAGTGGTTTATTAGGTAAGGGTCCTGCGCTAGCGACGAAACCACTCAAAAAGTGTTCAAAAAACAGGACAGTCTTAAAAAGTGTTAGATAAAAGAAACAAATATTGGCGAAGTGAATCTCATTTAAATTCTTATGAAAAATCCCACCTCCACCGCACAGTGTTATTCACGAGCAATAACATTCTTTTATGTTCTGTATATCATTCATGTGGTATAGATTTTATTTCGTATTCTGTGTTTGAATACGTATTGACTTGGCTATACGTACGCTACATTGAATCTGTTTTATTTTACTCATGGGAATACGATGTTTATTCCACAGAATAAGGACACGTTTTCGATTTCAAATTGGGACATTGTTGCTATAAATCTATGTGATAGCTGGTTTAAGTTATAGGTTTGAATTAACCAATTCAATATGAAATGTGCAACTAGTCAGATTTTTGAAATTGTATTCATGTATATTTAACTGATGAGAAGACAATTCAAAAATATTATTCAATTAACCTAATACTACTTTTCTAGTGACTGAAAGTAGGGCCTAAATCTCATAATATATACAACATGGCAATATTTCAGAACAGTAAATATTAATTTGTTGGTGTCAGTAACAACATGGTCACTTCTAAAGAGGATGTTTCAATTTTAAATTAGGTATCGGTCAATTAAAAATGTCTGAGCATATATCAATATATTATGCTGATTATGCAAAACTAAAAATATATATCAGTACCTACGACAATGATTTGAGCGAGAAAGTACCGTATGAATGCATGCGATATTTTTGTGAAGCTTTTCACGTTGACTCATGATAATCAACTGGAAAAAGGCAGGTTATGTGTTCTGAGATGAGAAATATATTTATATAAAGTGTAATAGAATTCTACTCATCTCACCCGCTTACCCGATTTTCATCAAACTTGTCAATAATATCCATATTTGTTGTCTTTACAATATCTCAAAATTCAAATATTTTCGGATGAAAATATTTTTCAAACTTTCATTTATAAACTTTATTTTTCTCTCACACGTTTTTCTCATCAAGTTTTCGATTTTAAAATTCAAAATGTCTTTTTTCCATATCTATATGCCTACTCTACCGATTTTTATCAAGATCTCTAATTCGTACAGTGAGTTTTAGTCTTGTGATAGTAAAAAGGGCATAGAAAAAACCAACAGTTTAAGATCCGATTTGAAGGGGATGGATGCTTTTTTACAATTCATCCAACTACGATTGCCTTGAAAATGTTTGACAATTCCTTTATTTCTATACTTGTATCCACGAGAGAAGAAGGTCGTCTACCAACTTAACAAATACAAATATCACCATCACAATTATATTTGTGTGGTTGTGGTATTATGAGGGAATTGTGATTTTCCAGGACGAGATTACAAACACAACTATACTTCTTCAATATCGTAAAATCCTCAAAATTGCAGCGAAATTATATAATAATGATGATTATTTTTTCAAATATTGATTTGAATTGTTTTCTATTATACCTACTGAAATTATTAACTCAAGATTTATCGTTTGTTGAATAATTTATTGATGAGCGTAGCGAAGTCTCCATCCCACTCGTATAGGGCTTTGTCTGTGTGTTTTTTTTTGTTTGTTTGTAAGCACTCCACAGGTCGTAAGGGTTAACTGATCAACATGAAACTTTTTTTTGACACGCACACTCATCCAACTTGGAACTGTATAGTTTTTGGAATGAATCGGTCAGACCGATTTTAAGAAAAATCATCTCAAAGTTTCTGAAAACCCCATAAGATTTGGCTGGGCGGAAAATGTTGAAAAATAAAATCTCTCCAAATGGGATGAAATTTTCTCTAAATGTGTAAACATGGATTTTACACATTATTACGATTTTGGAAGCAATTCTGATCAGTCGTTTTGTAGAAAAAAATAAAAATAACTGATAATATTCATCAAATATATCATACTAGTCAAACGCGAAATATGCGTTGTAAGATGAGCGAGATATCTCAATAAGGGATGAAAGTCCTTAAAGTAGTTCTACCCTTGCTACTTTATCGACTCTGGTATTCTACACACCTTGATATCTGAATAAGCTATTGAAGTCGTTAAAGTAGTTCTACTCTTGCCACTTCATTGACTCTGGTGTTCTACACACCTTGACGCATATAAAAAATACTTCATTGTTGGTCAACTCTTGAATCTAGAAAGCAGTGAATCTCGACAACTTAATTCTGTCACAATTTTTATGATATATTTTATGAATATTATCAGTCATTTTATTTTTTTTCTTCAAAACGACTGATCAGAATTGCTTAAAAAATCGTAATAATGTGTAAAATCTATGTATACACATTTAGAGAGAATTTCATTCCATTTGGAGAGATTTTATTTTTCAACATTTTCTGCCCAGCCAAATCATATGGGGTTTTTAGAAACTTTGAGATGATGATTATCAAAATCGGTCCGACCGATTCATCCCAAAAACTATACAGTTCTAAGTTGGATGAGTTTGCGTGTACAAAAAAAGTTTCATGTTGATCAGTCAACCCTTGCGACCTGTGGAGTGCTTACAAAAAAAAAACAAAAAAAAAAACAAAAAAAAAAAACACACACAGACAAAGCCCTATAAGAGTGGGATGGAGACTTCGCTACGCTCATCAACAAATTGTGACAGAATTAAGTTGTTGAGATTCACTGCTTTCTGGATTCAAGAGTTGACCAACAATGAAGTATTTTTTATATGCGTCAAGGTGTGTAGATTACCAGAGTCAATAAAGTGGCAAGATTATAACTACTTTAACGACTTTAATAGCTTATTCAGATAACACGGTGTGTAGAATAACAGAGTTGATAAAGTAGCAAGGGTAGAACTACTTCATCAACGACTTTTATACCTTATTAGGATATCTCGCTCATCTTACAACGCATATTTCGCGTTTGACTAGTTCATTTTTTGATTGATTATTTTTTTGGGGTGGTTAAAGATCGTTCTTGTGGTGCCCCGTCCAAACGTCTTATCATCCAACCCAATATGCATTGAGGGTTGCGTTGATTTGCCGGTTTGAGATGGTGTTCTCACTTTATATCCATCCCATGTTAAAAATATGTTCCAATTCACGGGCCACATTTGAAGAATTTTCGTTCGTGCGTAGATAAGTAGTGATAAAAGGAACTAACTTTACGTTCACGTCGGCTCAGCTAATAACATCTGTCATCAAGTTTGTCAGCCTGATAGTCTTCAAACAACACCAGATATGGAGTAGCGGTCAATGGTTTTCAGAAAAGAACTTGGGAAATGGAACGTGTTTTCACCATCTCCAACCGGCAAACCAACGCAACCCTCAATGCATCTTGATCCATCCATAGCCTTAATTGGGAAACCACAATTTTGTATCAAGTTTCAATGTTATGAGAAATAAAATCAGTTGGTATAAGGCGACCATTCTTTTTTTTTTGTGGATGGAAGTATATTTCAATTTACACCGAAAGAACTCCCACACACAAAACCAACCAGTATAAAGTAGGCCTAAGCACTTTTCAGCATTTTCCTCTCACATTGTTCACAATTCTGAAGACTTTATCTTCACCATCTTTGAATTGGATTCTGTCTCTTGACTATTGACTTTACTCTCGTTTCTAATGATCTCTTTCATAAAGTCCAAGTAGATTTCCCTGGAGTGTTTTCCGGTGTTTTCCAGTTGAAATTGCTGCCACCACGGGACTATAAGAATCTATTTGCGCAATTACCGGACACATGCTGCTAAAATAATATTCTGTGGTCGTTTTATTAAGCCATATTTTATGGTCACTCGTCATAAGCCTGAACAAAATTGATACACTTATAGGGGCATAGGAGATTAAATACCAGTAATCACATTATATATAGAAGAGATTGTCTACAAAGATATAAGACACAAATATGAACAGTTTCAACTTCTTATGAAATTTGATTCTCTATTGACTATTTGGACTATTATAATATGCAGACGATTTGGATATTCATAATAAATTTTACAATTCGTAATTCAAATTAGTTGTAATAATACACCCTCATGTTTCTTAGTTTTGGATACGGCGTGCATTAGGAATACACATGAGTTGAATATTCATGTAGCTACAACCCAAGATTATAGGCATTATCAATGAAATCAAATGAGTGAATAATTAGAAAATTGAAATGAAGTCATTAGTTAAATTGAATGAGATCAGATTCTGCTTTCATATCTTTGTATCATTATTATTATTTCTTTCAAGTTCTATATATTTATGAAATGATTGCCATACCGGCTGAATTTATTGTATGCAAAAGGAAACTGCATATAGTAAAAACATAGTATTGGAACCGAATATGAAATAACTATACACCCCGATTGACGAAAGTGCCGTAATTTCAAATAGTTCACTTTCACGGGCTTTTTCTATGCCGGAAAAGTTTTAAATTTAAATTCCAAGCGCTCATAAATAAACACACGCATCACACAAATGACTAAAACACTGAAGAAAGAAATCCTAAAATATAACTCAGCTATTTTTCGAGCTAATTTAGAGTATCCACTTTTGATTCCGTTAGTGTCGTCCACTTAAAAACGAGATGCAATCTAGTTTTATCAATCTAGTGCACTAGTTCACTTTGACCTGGCTGTCTCTAGCAAGGAAAAAATGAATACAGAAACAAATCATTCACTAAACTAAAATATAACTCGATTATTTTTTTCAGCTGAAATAAGGCATACACTTTTCATTCCTTTTGCGTCGTCCGTCTTATCTATACGTACGTAATCGACGTTAAATGACGCATGGGCCCACGTCGCACGAGAGCGTGTGGGTGTGAAGCTACGTGCCTTCGCGTGTGTGAGTGTGTCCACGTCCTATACGTGTGTGTGTGTGTGTGTGTGTGTGTGTGTCCAGTATCCCTCAGGATCTGAGGATGATTAGCAGGCGGTAAAACGTGTCGGATGAACAGTTTGTTGTGTATTTGCAAGCAAATAGGTTGGATGGTTATCTAGGATATAGTTATTGATTCGATTCCCGGGCAGTGCAAAATTCGATATTGATGATCATACTGAACTGTAATATCATATACACACTGTTGTGTAACTCAGAGCAGTGTACATGACCGCAATTAACAAGTTTTGCAATGAGAGTGTTTGAAGCAGATACGAGAAATATATTTATGATGGAGTAGCTTTAGAGGGGATAAAAATAGATTTGAAATTAATCAACGACCACTTTTTTATATACATGATTTGGTATGCGCCTGTGATAATCTCTTGATTCATGTCTACTAGACTGTGATTAGAAGAGATCAATTAGTTATTAAGACGAGAGTCCAAGTGACACAACACACTGAACCGTCATTCAGCAGATCGGGGTTCGATTCCCGCCATGGTAGACCATCCTGACTGTTTTTTTCGTCGTTTTCCCTCTATCGTTCAGGTCAATACTTGGATGGTTCCTTAACAACAGGCTATCCAGAAACACCTAATAGAATAACCTTTCATCTCATCATCCCACAATCTCATATATCATTCACCGACGCCAATATATCGTAGTCACCAGTACAGTGCGTTGTTAAACTCAATATAAAGGAATGAAAATGAATCAATTATTCTGACGATGGAGTTTGGAGAGTTTTACTCTCAAATAAATATCCATTGGCTGTATAGACAAAAACGGAGAAAATCAAGCATCGAATTATTCCGAATAACTATCTATCTGTAATTTTTTTTCGTCAGTGCTCCATTGTTTAATAATCGAGGGACCCGTTATGTAAAACATAACATTGCATAGAGAAGAGTAAATACCGATATCTGACAGCAAAGGGTAAATAAACACAATTATACGTACTATTACCTATTACTTCAACGAATAGCCCATTTGTGATTGCGAATGATTCATAACGTACTCAGCAAAATAAAAAAAACATACTGAAATTTTGAATTGCCCAGATCTGTGGGAATGCACCAACGCCCCTGTCCATATCCATATCCGTAACCGTATCCATATCCGGTTTACCAGGAAAAAATCCTGAACTGGGAAAAACCCAAAATTGGGGTTTTCCCGTTCTGTGAGAAAAACCCACTTCTCACACAGAACTGGGAAAAACCCTGCAGACCTGTTCTGACCCTGTTCTGGGTTTACTTTTACAATTCTCATCGTATCTGTAGCTACTATGCGCCATCACGTTCTCGTTAAAGATTTCAGTCGTGCATTCATAAATATTTGTCCAATACATGTATATATTCAACAGACTAGCCGTTTTGAAAATAATATTTTTTAAATGAATACTTTTCCATCAAGGGGGGACTCAGGTGAAATTTTCCTTTTTTTAAACATTTTTCGTGTTTTTTAAATTTTATTATCATTGGTTTGGATGTTTACTCGAATCGTATGTTCCAAAATATTGGAAAATATCAATAATCATACCTGAAATGAATTTCTTAGTGTCATTGTGCATCGATCCGTCTGCTCATTTTCAATATGGCAATTTACATTGTCAATCTTGATGGGGCATTTACTGCAATACACATTTTTTCACAAAATAAGAATTTGTATTTTGGGCTGAGTCTATAAAAGTTGTTATATATTGTCTTGATTTTTTGTGATTGTTTATTGTTAGTTCATCCGGGGTTGTACATATCGCTTTTTTATATCTCATCCACCAATGGAAATAAAAAATATATACTATATACATTTTATATAAAATTTGATTAAAAAAAAAGAAGCACATTGTGAATAAAATCATATCTTGGAATATAAGAAAAATATCGGGAAAAAACGATATGTACAACTCTTGATCAATACTTCAACAACATTTTAATGAAGAAAATATTCAAAAATGAAAAATTGTATGAGAAAAACGAAAATAAAATTTTGTGCTGGAAAATTCGTAAGACCAAATATTTGTGACCAAAATGTTGATATAAATATATATATATATACATTTTTTTCTTCAGTTTTAGCATGATAGGTATCTATGTGCGAAATCAGAAGTGTATACAATCAATATTGACAAAGATAGGATTTTCAGCTGAGTCTCCCCCTTAAAATATAGCTATAGATATAGTGGCTACTCTTTATTCAGTATGTTGCGCACGGTGATTCACGGCTTTGTAGACTTGACAGTTTACTGCAAGGTGTGCAGAGATCTCGAGTATATTTGATATAAGTCAAGGTGTGCTACAGTTTTCGAGTAGACTTATAAAAATATCTTGCTCACCTTTTTTACAACGCATATGCTGCATTTGCCTAGTTTGATTATTATTATTTAACATTTATCATTATAACAGTACACTTGTTATGATCAGAATTACAAATAGTATCTAAAACTAGACAAGGAAGATTCTTCAACCACATTGACACTCAAATGAAAAAAAAGGATAATGGGCGGGAATAATGAAAAATAATAAGTTGTAATAATGAGAATAAAATAAGTGGTTCATTTGATCTTTAAAATTAATAATGATACCCACATAAGCCGAAGCTTGTGTGTGGGAAAGGAGAAAAAATAAGTATGAATCAAACAACAATGACCTCGAATGGGTAGATTTTGATAGGAATAGTGATATGAGAATTCAAATATTGAGAACCAAATTAGTGAAGCGATGCAAAAACATTGAGTACTTATTTCAAATTAGTGACAAAACAAAGAAAATTATAGATAAACAAACATACCAACATAACATAAGAAACAAACTCACAATTTATCGCTCTACAATTTACTTCCATTACTTTAATTATACTAATGGTATCTGAAAATTCATGCAGGGATAAGTTCTTGCGATATATTGTATTGCTAGGCCTACATGTCTACTTTCATCATGAAATTTCTTTACACGAAAGTTTTTTTTTTTGCAAACGTTGGCATGTGATGAAGAAAATGTGTGGTGAAAGGAAAATGCAACATTCCTTACAATACGAGAAAGAAGTCTCTTTTGAAATTTGAACTTTCTCTCTAGAAATATTCTCACGGACATTTCATTCATTTTTATGTTTTCTTGCTTTGAAAATAAATGTTCTAGTAATCAATTGTCAACCAGATTTGTCATGTTTATTTACCATGTAAAGGGCTAGGGCACGAAATAAGTCAAAATGTTGTGAAACTAGAGTGAATTATATTCTTCATCACTCACATGGATAGTCGTACATCTCTCCAGTAGCTACCAGTACCTCTGTATGCACATTAATATGCATATTCGTACTTCATGTATGTGTAAACAAATCTAACTTATCATCAATCATCGATCGTCGATTGTATAGAATCTATTGTCTGTGACTTGGAATTGGTCAATTGGTTATATGATTCTTGTTGCAAAGCAGTCCAAAGTATATTATATGTGGTACATGTATTACGCTATAAACTCCCTATGTATTTATACTAGTCAAACGCGAAATATGCGTTGTAAGATGAGCGAGATATCCGAATAAGGTATAAAAGTAGTTGAAGTAGTTCTACCTTTGCTACTTTATCGACTCTGGTATTCTACACACCTTGATATCTGAATAAGGTACACAAGTCGTTAAAGTAGTTGTACCCTTGCTACATTATCGACTCTGGTATTCTACACACCTTGACGCATATAAAAATACTTCATTGTTGGGCAAATATCGAATGCAGAAAGCAGTGAATCTCGGCAGCTAATCTGTCATTATTTGTATGATATTATATTTGATGAATACAACCAGTTATTTTGTTTTTTTCTTCAAAACGGCTGAATAGAATTGCATACAAAATGGTGATAATGTGTGAAGTCTATGTATACATATTCAGAGAGAATTTTATCTCATTTGAAGAGAATTTATTTTTCAACATTTTCCGCCCAGCCAAATCTTATGGCGTTTTTAGAAACTTTGAGATGATATTTCTCAAAATCGGTCCAACCGATTCATTCCAAAAACTATACGGTTATAATTTGGATGAATTTGCGTGTAAAAAAAAGTTTCATGTGATCCGTCAAACCCTGCGACCTGTGGAGTGCTTAAAAAAACACAAAAAAAACACAAAGAAAGAGCCCTATAAGAGTGGAATGGATACTTCGCTACGCTCATCTGATGATCGAATATATATATATATATATATATATATATATATATATATATATATATAAATATATATATATATATATATATATATATATATATATATATACATATATATATATATATATATATATATATATATATATATATATATATATATATATATATATATATATATGTTCATATATATATGAACATAATATTATATATATATATATATATATATATATATATATATATATATATATATATATATGAACAAAATATTATATATATATATATATATATATATATATATATATATATGTATATATATATATATATATATATATATATATATATATATATATATATATATATATATATATATATATATATATATATATATATATATATATATATATATATATTAAATATATATAAATATATATATATATATATATATATATATATATATATATTATATGAATATATACAATTCATGTGAAACTGAGTCAAGTTCATCACATCTCTCAATATTTCAGCTAGATTGCACTGGCCCTGATCATCCACAGACTAAAAATCATCGCTGTTTTCCTTTACTACTTTCGTCACAATGGTCAGTGCAATCTGACCGAAACGTTAGTTACTTGGCTCCACTTGAATTGTATTATTAAGATAAAGATAAAAAAAAAGATAAAGATAAAGACAAGATAAAGGTTAATTGATATTCAAATATAAAGCAGTATTTATTATTTTGGAATATTATTTCCCGCTCCAATTTGAATCGATCTCCATTATCTCTTCCTTCGAAAATGTGATAATATATTGTGGTTCTTTCATCAAATAGATTGAATACCCACGTCGTAAGTTTTCCATCAAGTTAACCGCAGAGACTCCAAGAAGTTCTGTGCAATCAAATTCAAATACATCTGACGTCAAATTGAATTTCACGCTTGCCCCTTTGCCGTAATTTCTTTCGTACGTTGACTTCGGAAGCTGCGTTTTTCATCTCATTCAATTCACTCGAGTTCGCTCGGGGTGATACTTGAAAATCTCGATGCTGAAAGAAAATGGTGCCAACATTCTTCTTTACTTTTTCATCTCGTTTTCATTTTCTTATACAATTTCCGTCTCTTTTTTTTCCGTATTGAGATTCGACGATTCGTCGCTTATAGGGTTAGTTGGATATTGAGAGCTGGAAGAGTTCTTATGCCCGGCTTCACCAACTTATATTCACAGGCTGAGGTTGAGCATTCACACTTAGAACGTTTCACCATTATCACACTTATCTAGATTTGAATTTGGAAAGTGGTTCCATGAATAATAATCATTGATCAAATTTGAACTGAATAGTGTTTAAACTGAATTTCTGGGATCATGAAGACATCTTTTATCTATGAACCATACCTAAAATGTGAATTATCACAGGAAATGGTATGAACCCTTCTTTGAAACTAGGCTAAATATAACTTACTATGGGCTGTATCTTATTATTAAGAATAACATGGATCAATGACAAATTAATTTTGTTGATAGTAAATCAACACAAAATTAGGGACTTCCACATCCTGAACTCGATCATTCAAGATAAATCATAATTCAGTGAGATATAGTTACTAACATGGAAATATTTCATTAAGATTAGGAATTTTATTTATCATTTACGGTCTAATTAGGATTACGAAACGAAAAAAGCGCCCACGGTTTTCAAAGGTCCAGACATTTTCCTGTACCGCATAAATATCATATTTGTCCATATTTTCACCAACCATGCAAGCAATGTGAAACGTTCAATATTTTTGGTTGGTTAATGCATTAATATAAAAATGAGAAAATTTTATCATTAGGCACGAATATTCACTTGAATATAATTTTTGCTCATAATTTTGATTCGATCTTGTACGAAAAATGAATGTTTCAGCTTGGATCTATGTCATTTTTATGATTATTATATTGCATCAAATGATAAAAAAATATTTCCAATTGTAATTAATTGAGCAGTTTGATCGAAATATAATTCAAATATTATGAAAAATCAAAAGAACGTTAGTTTGAAATTATTTGATAATTGTTTCCAAGTAAATAGAAATGAGTTGATGTATAAATAGTTCGAACTGAATCTAATTTTATTCCAGTTGATAGGATAGAAAATAAATTGCTATATCTTCTCACAGTCGTTTCATGGATGAAATCTCAACATCACTAAAATCACTGGAATTACAAACAATTTCGACTCAAATTAATTGCAGAAGTAAATTAATTTCGACAAGCTTATTTCCGTTTCAGATTCAACTGAATGAATATTCACACTGATAGCTTTCAAACCTCTCACATAAACTCCAATCTAATTGATAATGAAGAAAAATGATTGTGATCAATAATATAAGTTGGATATAATGAGAGAAACTACAATCAGTTCTAGAGTGACTACATCTATCTCTTTCTCTGAGGGAAAAGTTCTATCCAAGGGGATTTTACAGATGGAAATTATCGTTGAATGTTAAGAAAGCAATATCAAAGTTATTCTCTGAGTTACAGATAATAATTGTCGCCAATGGTACGAGTTAAATTTCATTCACAACACGTGTGGAAAGGTCAAATGAAGATTAGTAAAAACAAATATTTTTTCTTCACAACGAATCCAATATATACCATATAAAATGTAATCTTGAACAAATGATAATTCATTACAGTATTTCAGAAGTTACTGCTCTGAGCACGGTGTGAATGCATTTAACCGGAAATATACGTTCAAACGAAAAGTCATTACAATAGAACTGTTCATAAATGCTATGTTTCAAACTATAACTTTAATAAAACATTCTCAGTATATTGATGTTTTATTGTGTATATTTAATACATGTGGTATATCTTAGAGGATTGTCTTGGGAAATTGAATGTTTGAGACAACGCAAACGTTATAGGTGCTACTCAACTTATAGTTCAGTCATTTAACTGCTTAGCTGACTTGAGCCCAGTATAATCAAGTCCAGTTAGCCTTAACTGAGAGTTGGTGAGAACAAATAGCAGTATTACAGGAGAATAGTATGGGTAACCATGGTGATAATATTTTCAAACTTCCGGTTAGAGCTACTCTCACGTTGGTGATTCCGGCACTTGGTTCCAATGTAAATAAGTCACTGTGAAATAATACTATCAAAATGAAGTAAGATGAAATTCGGAAAGAGATAATGTCTACATTAGTGGATATAACATTCAGAAACTCTGATGTTCAAACTTTGCAAGCTTCAGCTGAGATAAAATTGAAGAATATAGTTTTCACAAATGAACATTTCTATCAAAATTTCAAGTTTTCTTAACGTTTTCAAAATACAAAAAAAGATGAATGAAATTTCACTCCTTCTCCTAGTCAAATTTTGCTTGAATTTGACGAAAACAATCATTATTATATATAACACATACATACATATAGTCCATACATATATTTTCAGAGAGACTGCCTCAATTGGTTGCAGATCCACGAATAATACTTATAATTTTTCAATTTCTCACCTCTTTCTAACATAAAAGTGAGTTCAAGAGAGAATATTATTTTCGTTCCGCAAGTAATAGAATCTTCCATCTTTCATCTTTTATGAAATCTCCCTTAGTTTAATGTATCAAGAACAACTCAGCTGTAACTGTTTGGTTCAACAATTCGACAGAACAATCACAGTCTTCATTAACATATATTTAATTAACGTTCGAGCGATTTTTGAGATCAGTTTCTTTCTATGGACTACAAAGCAACATGATGGAGTTTTATAGCTGGAGTTGTACAAGAAACTTTAATCAACTTTATAAAGACCTGAGAGAAACCAACTTGATTCAATATTCATTCAGTGAAAGAATGCATTTTCTCGATTAAGTTATAAAATGTTTAGTTTTCATGACTTCAAATGGAAATACATTTCCATATAAAGTGGAAAATGTCCAAGGTAACGACGTTATAACAAATTGCTTTGTCAGGCCAGAGTATAGAAAATCAATTCTGTTTAACATTAACTCTTGCATGAATTTAAATTTATTTCACATCGAGTGATATTTTTATATTTCTCTCTCTTCAATTATTATACAAACCGTTCATTACATCCTCTTTCCAGTAACTATATATCGGAATCACATGCCGCACTTATAATGTATATATATATATATATATATATATATATATATATATATATATATATATATATATATATATATATATATTGGGTTTTAACGACGCACTGTATAATGATGACTCAGATCTATTGGCGTCGGATGAATGATTAATGAGATGATGGGATGATGAGATGAAGGTTTTATGGGTAATGGAAAGGATAGTGGGAAGAAAGCGGTCGTGGCCTGTACTGTGGGAAGCATCCCGGCATTAGCCTAGACTACAGAGGGAAACCACGAAAAACCCCTGTAAAAATGGACGGTAGCAGGGATCGAACCGGGTTCGACATGCCTACTACCTCCCGGGTCACATGGAGCAAGTGCGTTAACCACTCAGCCACCTGTGCCGGTTATTTATATGTATATATATATATATATATATATATATATATATATATATATATATATATATATATATATATTCATATCGTTATGTAAATAAGGTGTACCAACTCCCATACTCAGAATATGGCCGGTATTCATTTTGTGTTTTCTTTTGAACAAACCACATCCGAGCCAGAATCTGTTGGTATCACTACATCGTGACTGTCTGCCTGTCTCAGTCTTGAACCAAGGTCCCAGTATACTGATCATGTAAAGCAATGACTCGATCTGTGTGAACTAAAAATCGGCAAATTACTCCGCATATTTTTACACCCTCCATGTCCGCATATTCGGCTTCGTATGTTTCTCAGGCGATTGAAAGCGATGCGAAATGACAGGTGGATATCATCTCACGTCAGGCCGTATAGCTGGTGTGACAACTGATCACGTGAATAAAGATAGGAAATATGTTGGGTTATTATACGAGCTTCAGGGAGTATTCAATTTGACATACTGAAAAAAATTGGTGTCCGTTTTTATGTTTTTTTCTTATGTTTTTTTGTGGGTTCTCCGTAGGTCGAACGGCTACAGCTATCAACTTCAAACTTTTTTTCATCAAGGTTTCTAATCTAATTCAGATCTGTATAGTTTTGTGGTATTATCGGGTGGTAACTTTCATTTTTATGAATTTCAGAAATTTCAAAAATACTCATTAGTTTAACACAGAGGAAAAGAAGAAAATATTTTTATTTTCAAAAAAATGAAGTTTTGTGTGAAGTTGAATTACATTCTGATACACATTTCTGGCAATTCTCAGCTTGATCGGGTGAGCCATTTTGAAGAAAACACATGAAATGTGTCAATTTGGTACCAATCGAAGCAGTTTTTACCCATTTATAACTTAAATATCATCCAATTGGCGAATGTAGGCAAAAGTTTGGCAAAAAAGTCGACATACTATTACTATCCGCTCGTCTAATAACGCATATATGGCGTTTTTATAGTTACATACATATACACCATCAAAAGCATGCTACATCGTTTACTTAGTAGAGCAGGTGAAAAGTGTGATGGTAAAAACATCATTGCGGTGAGGTTCGAAATATTTAATGTAAGTCACCAAAATTTTCTTCAGTATTGATCAAACTGATTGAATACTTTTTTCAAATCGTGTTAAAGTATCTACAAAAACAGTTGAACGAGCATTTTCTCCATTTCTACTTCATAGTATTGACATATTGAATAAAATACAGTTCAATAAATGTTATCTAACACACATTATACCCGTATTTACGAGAGACGAAGGTCGTGTATCAACATAGCAGACACAACTACTATATACACTCATATACTTCTCTGTATAGGTGAGTTAGTTTCAAGTTTTCACAGTTGGTTGTATAGATAAGTGCTATTTCAGGATGAGATGCATACAAAATTACATCTTCAAAAAGCGTTAATTGTTAAAAGTTTCAGTGGAGCTCGCCTTCACTTATCTTAGTTTTCACAACTCTTCAATTGGTAGAATTGATCATCTCCATTATTGCAACAAATATATCCGAGGTCTGGTTCGTATCTGATCTGTATCAATATTTCCTGTTTCACCCTACTCAATTCTCACGATAGTATGGAGACATTAATCATTATTTGTAGTAGGCCTATTCTGAAACGGTGATTGTCTATCAATATAAAATCTTTGGAATTGAGCTAATAAGAAAGAAAGTCGATGTAAATATAATTTGTTAACTTCGTTTAGTCGACTATACGCACCGAGTCGACTAAACACACCTAGTCGACTAAACGCACCGAGTCGACTGCGTGTATTCCATCAAAACTCTCTAAAAGCGCACACCTAGCTTATTTCTTTCGTAACAAAATGAAATAAAATCTGATTGTTATAAAGAAAGCTATGATCGTGAAAGTTCACGGCGTGAAAGCTTGCAAACCAAGAAGACGCCTGCTGTCTCTTCGAAGTCAAAGCGTCGGGTTTTACGTATTCGGGTATCATGTTACGACATACTTTTACGCTGTTGGAGATTTTAATATGTAGGGACTTTTCAGATCATTAATCAGGGATTAGTTACATGATATGTAATATTAAATTCATTATCTCTGGAGTGATAATATGACTTGAATTTTCATTTTTTTCCATCAGATGCAAAATTTGCAGATTTTTCATCATCTCAATCAGCCCCAATTATGAAACCACGATGTTTTTAGAAAGTATCACTGATACACATACCAGTTCTAATAAAAAAGCAATAAAATAATATACAATTTGAAATAATTTTGACCATTCCAGTTATAATAACACATACATTTTAATTCTTGCACCTATGTGTGAAAACAATTTATATGAACAATTTATTCCTGTATGTCATTGATTGTAAAGAATTTGACTTGTTTGATATGTTCAACTTGACTGTGTTTTCAAGTATATTCCTGTTGATCCACTCAGACAGTTGACAGAATGCCATTTTAAAATCATATTTTATTATTTCGATCTCGGGGGTTTGATTTATCGTGATTATTGAGTCGTGAATGGATTGGAATTTAATGGTACATTTGGCGATAAATCAGTAATCGAATCGTGCAACCGGAATGTGTTTTTCCTGGAACGTCAAGTGCTAACGGTGGCTTATCAAGATAATGTCGGTAAATCACACTGCATATATATATTATATATTATATACTATGAGTTAAAATGGTTGGAAAATCGCACTCGTCATGAAAGTACTACCTTGTTTGATGAAACAGAAACTCATTTGGAAACAATGCCAACGAGAGAGATGAAATAAACAGGCCGTATCAAGTACAAGTAGTAAACTTATGTAAGTCACATGATTAAAATTCTTTCCATCTGGAAATAACTATAATTCCTACAATTATTTGAAATTTGGTTGACTTTCCAGTGGAAGTTAATATACCAACAGATTATCACAATTGTGGCCTTGAATTGAATAATGAAAAAAAAACTGAATGAATTTAATGAATATGGTAATAGATGAACTATGAGTTTA
Organism: Brachyptera risi; assembly: GCA_964007535.1. Lineage (NCBI taxonomy): Eukaryota > Metazoa > Arthropoda > Insecta > Plecoptera > Taeniopterygidae > Brachyptera > Brachyptera risi. The sequence continues at coordinate 68,604,711 of OZ023326.1, forward strand.
AAGAACGCTGATGACTAGAACCGCATAATTATGAAAAATACTTGATGATTAATTATTTAGTATTTCACTATGTGAATCAATTTACCTCGTTATTACTGCATTCATGAGGTGAATCAAATTGATCAATTGGAAAAAATAGCGTAGATGATGATAAAGTCATTCAGTGATATTAATTCACTGATTATGTAAATGTATAATTTTGGTGGAGGTGCCGTGTTTTTTTAAAGCATTATACTCAAATACCATCTTCACAATGCACTTTAAAATGGGTGAAGCTCACGATCAACTTCATTTCAATCAGTGATATGTTCTTGTATCAAACCAGTTCGGGGGAAAATGAGTGCTGAGTGAGGGGAGGGGTGGTAATTGATCAAAACATTATATAAAGTTCTCATTTAAGAATATTATCCATCATTTTTCTCATGATTGTTTTGAATATTTAAGAAAACTTCAATACTAGGTATCTTATATTATTATTCGACACAAAATTCGAAGCTGTGATTGAGATTCAAGATATTTCTTGTAATGTTATTTAAATGTTTGAACGTACTTTTATAGGTATAGTAAGTGCATGAACGATACACATTTTCAACTCTCAGACATCACACCGCGCGATGATGATAAAAGTACTTCAAATTGGATAGAACATTGATTTGAATTAAAATATGCATGTTGGATTTATAATTTCATGGAACGGAATTACTAATTAATGGATGCTCTTAAAAACGATTTACATTTTAAATACGAAATTGACGCGACCATTTTTTATATTGGGTTTACCGATGCACTCTACTGATGAAAACGATCTTTTGGCGTCGGTGGATGATATATGAGGTGGTGGGATGATGAGATGAATGATTATTTTATCAGTTTTTGGATAGTAGAAATGAGTCGGCCGAGGCCTGTTGTTAAAGAAGCATCTCAGTATTGATCTGAACGACAGAGAAAAACGACGAAAAACTCCTGTCAGGATGGTCATTTATAGCGGGAATCGAACACAGGTCTCTTAAATGACGGTTCAGTGTATCATGCACTGGGCTACACGTTTTAGTACGAATTTCTTCATACAAATATTTCAACTTGTGGCTAATTGTTTGCTGAGCAGCTGGTTCTATCATTTGAAATAAATTATATCGATCAAAATAATGTTAAGACATATTTCGTTATAGTTTACTCATTATTACGTATCATCAGAGAAAGAGAGGGAGAAAGAGAAATGAAGAAAGGAAGAGAGAGATATCAATATAAGTAATTGTACTTTCATAATATCATATGAGCTACTTCAATAAACCTCATTATTCACAGATAATCTCGCAAGCATTGGGATTGAAACCATATTCGCGATCGTAAATATTGTAATTCTACGAAGTGATTTATTTCCATTTCCCCCTTCCCTTCCCTTCCTTCCCACACATCGCTCATTTCCCATTTTACTCTCTCCACTTCATGTGCGTGGGTTTGAACACTGAACGAGACATTTGGGATTTATTTATTCCATCTGGCCAGTGGCAATCCCGGTCATAGGCCTAAACAGTGACGATGTATGTTTACTTGATGTTCAGCGGTTTGAATCAACTTGCATGGAGGCTTTCAGAAACTGTAACTTCCTTTGTCTGCAACGGCGAGTGAGGACTATCTTCAAGACTGGACTAGGTCTGGGACTGGTACTAGGCCTGGAAGCAGCAAAAACTTATGCACTCTAAATAGCTAATTATCTAATCTAATACTTGTTTTTGATATCAACACGCAGAGAATTATTCCTCCCATGTACAAAGTTTGTTGTTTTGTTCAAAATCCATTAAAATTCGAAACTTTTTTCCGTACATTTTGATAGACTATGGCGCCGAAGCGCAGAACAATGCAATTAATGTTTCCATTGATTCTCCTTGGCCATTGCCATAGCTCCCAACATATATTCATGGAAAAGAATGACCTGTGTGAGTTCAGGAACAAGAGTTTTCCCATTATCTCATCTTGTAAATAATGAAAATCGCCAGAGTCCATAAAAGAGAGGTGAGCATGAATTTTCATATGAAAATCATCAGGGATTTTTTTGCTGCCACTCAGGGCTGATAGCATGTGGAGGGTCAAAATGCACGTTCGTCCAGTTATGCGATTGGTTTTGAAACCTAAGCTACAAATGAACATGTCTAGAAGAAAATGATACGTAAAATGTATCGGTGTTGGTGTTTGTGGTCTAGCATGTCCTGTACGTCATACGTCACCGGTCTTGCTCAGATAACTATAAAGGCACTGCTAATGAGCTAAGCTACCGGTTTTGTAAACATGAATCACCCGCTCATCTTTAAGAGAACAATGATCATCAATCAACATCTCAATTTTTACAAACTGAACGCGTCTACATTTGAATATGATAATTATTCCATCTACTTCATTCATTCATTTATATCGGGTTTGATGACACACTCTACTGATGACCATATATGATCTATTGGCATCGGTGAAATATATATGATATGGTGAGATGATGAGGTGAAAGGTTATATCAATAGGTGCTTTTTGGATAGTGAGGAGTCAGTCGTGACCTGTTGTTGAGGAACTACTCCAGTATTGCCATGAACGACAGAGGAAAACTATGAAAAACCCCGGTCAGAATGGTCAACCATGGTCGGAATCGTCCTGAATGACGGTCTAGTGGACTAACCACTCGTCTCAGCTCCTTCATCCATTACTATCTGAATAGGAAACAATCTTACCCTAAGGAAAATAATGTTCTATATTTCAAACTACAGTTCTGAATAACAGAGTTATAGCTTTATTATACTCCCTACAATTAACCTAAATACGAAACCACCATTTGACGTGAAAATAAAACACATAACATCTCAAAGGATCACTGTGGCGCGTGGTGAAGATTGCAACCTTATTAGTGCGTTATATCACTCGAAAGTACATGGCATTTTGATGGTGAAAACGACCCAGATTTATAGCCACTTTGTGCTCGGCTTTGCTCAAGGCGTCGGCGTCAAGACGCTATAACAACATGTATAGAAGCTGTGGACTCGAAAAACGTTGTTAGACGTCGGAGAAAAACAAACGAGCGAAGATGGATTACTTAGTAGAGTATTGATACGTGATACCAATATTGATATGTTGATATGTGTGTGAATACATACATGGAAGCGGAGAAAAATTATTTGTGAAACAAAATAATTTTCATGATGAATAAACAGGAATATTCCTTGTCATTTTTAACTCCCTGGACAAGGTATCAAGCATGATTAAGTGCGAAGTATACGTCAAGGGAATGCTGGAGTGGTTTTAAAAAAGCAATTATTTGAAAAAACTACGGTCGTGAGAGAGTTCACCTTACACGTTTAGCAGACGCCTGTGGTCACTTATGGAATAAGTTTGCCCAGATAGTTGGCACAGTGTTGTGTTACCACTGAAACTGTTACGCTAGGACTAGAGCCCCTCTTCATAATGCAACCACATTTTAATGCTCTTAAAGTTTGTTTGAATAGACTCGAGAGTAGACTAACCCGAACAAGTACTTCACCGTTTGTTTCTCACTTGAGAGAGCGTGAGAGTCGATTTAGAGATAATGTACATTTTTGCATGATCATAACATTAGCCTTACGAGATACCACTATTATAATAAATACGTACAATTTTGATATTAGTGAATCGTAATGCATTATAATGAGCATTCAACTTCTAAGATATACCGCTGAAAAGCTCACATTTGAGCCATGTTGTGTTTACATTAACGGAATCTATTTCTATCAAATGATAAAATATTGAAAAAAAAAATATAACACTTAATATTCAGTATCAAACTGTTTTTTTGTTTCATCTTTGTATCGATTCGAATACGCTCACACAAAAAGTGAATTGAATATTCATTAACATTATTGGAGAGATTTATTTAATTTAAGAAAGTGATACGTTTTTATATAGAATTTGAATGTAAGGGGTTGTTAATTGTTATATCTGGATGAAACTATGTTAGTATATAATTATGTATATCATCTTTTGTATCATTAGCATACACTATCGTAGAATGTTATAAATCAAACCACATTAAAATTAATTGTGGCCTTTGTGAGACTTTAATTACGTGGATGTTTCAATTTTGAAAATAGAACAAATTGAGTCACATTAAAAAACTTGACTTCAGACTGGCGTTTTATCGATTGAGATACTAGCTATTTCAGTACACTTGGCTTCTCCACCTCGTATATCACACGCGAAATGTAAATCTTAATCACATCTGAAATATTTTCCCCTCAGATGGATATTACTTATTAGATGAGAGATAAGGAAAATATACTTTAGAAGATCATTCAATTCATTTCTATCGCATGACGCCTGCAAACTTGATCAACAAGTCGTTTACAGAGCGGGGATCTCTTCCGCTGTCATCGCCGCAAGTGACTATATTTGTCGTATCTGCAATTTCCTTTTTATAGGGGTGGAACTTCAAATGCAGCATCAAATAAAGTAATCATATTGCATATTCAATACAGTAACTCGGATTCTAGTGTATCAATTCATGAAAAGGTGATTAAAGGTACGATAGTTGAGATGGAAATAATCACTTACGGCAGTAATGATGTACAAGATAGAGGCTTCAGCTGGGTTTTTTCCTGGTCTGTATAAATATTTTGATCTGTTATTTTACTTCAATGAGTGAGCAAATTGTAAATAATTTGTTTAAAATACATCTTGGTCTCAACGATGTAAAATAAACATTGCAACAAAATGTTAATGAACGTAAAATAAAACATACGTTTGTTTGTTTGTTTTTCTCCAGGTGCTGGGATCGTCGACTGAGTTTCACTTCGTACATCGAGCTTTGCCCGGTGCTCGAAGTAAACGAAGCATCTTGCACACGAGACGACTGAAAGTAGACCCCTTGGTAAGTTATCACCATACATACCCGCAGTGCACAAATGTATGACATAGATTCACAGTTGAATTATATTTATACATGACAGATGACGGTATATCAACATGAAACATTTAACATTTGTTCGACATGTTCATTCGTAAAACTTGCATCCGCAAAAGGTCATTTCCCAACTAAAATTACTGAGAAGACTTCGATCATTATTATGAATCAACTAAATGCAGTTCAATATTTTATTCATTCATTTATCGTGATTTTCACACTCGGGAGCATGATAGCTACTGTAGGGTCATAGAACATCCTCCAATGCACTCTTTAGCCAGACTCTATAACATTTATAGTAAATGTGACATGACAATATAAATGATGAAATAAGTACAGTTCACATGATGGTGGGGGATGGAGCGCTGTACTGATAAGGAAACGGATATTTGAAGCAGCTCAAGTTCAAAATTGAATCAAATAAAATAAAGTTTGAAGCAGCTTAATACCTCTATGGCTTTCGATAATAGTGGTAGGTTTATATTGGTAGATATCGTCTTGAAGGCTCATTGGAACCGCAGACCGTGATTTTTTATTTTTGTAGACAACAATTAGTTATACTTCCATCGTGGAAACATATCAGATATATATTTTGATCTCTTGGCTTTTTCTTAGTGGTGGATCATTCATTTTATTTATTCATTCATTCAATTTTCCTTTAACCCTATTCCGAGAAAATCGAAATGGCTTGCAGCTTACAATTATTAACACACCAACTTATAAATGTGGCTTATAACATTAAATGATATTGAGTAAATCTATTGATATAATATTCAAAATAATAATGATAGGCCTATATGAAAATAGGTTCTGATAATTTTGAACTTAAATTTACAAGACATATAAAAGGTATCAATGAAATGTACAATACAGGTTCTGATGAAATACTGTTAGTGACATATTATTCAGAATAATGCTGGCAGAAATTATTATTGAATACTATACCCAACTGCTTACTGGTTATTCTGCGGTGGGAAATAATTTTTTACCTATATTTTTCACCCATATAATTTTTCTACCGATGTATTTCCGAACGCATTCTCATAATTTTTCAAATGATAGATTCATTGAGAATTATCAGTCAGTTACCGACAGATGTATGGAAGGTCATGAAAATTATACTGGTCATCGTTATTTAAATGCCCCTTCATGTTTCTGTCAGGAAGAAAATAACAATATATAATTCTGATTTTTTTATGGTCATATGAAAGCTATTTTTGACGAATTGAACTGTATTCGGTGACCGAGTCACTTAAAAATAGGTGAGTCATTCGAACAATAATAATACATTTTATGTCATGAAGAGTATGTTTACAATTTCACTTGAACATGGACATAGTAATTGACAGATTAATACAGTATTCACAAGTATAGAAGTACGTCACCAATATACGTACAATGCCTCCATTATTCATCCATTTTTCTATTGAAATATGAACAATAAAACCAATCTAGGCAATAAACTGTAAAATAAACCAGTTGTGATGTGAATCAGAGGATTTAGGATCTTACCTTTTTGTTTTTATTGCCGTTATGAAAAAACAATCACAGCAGTTGCTGGAAAATGAAGCGTCAACGAGAATAGGGGGAGTGATAAAAAAACAATACAATCACAGGATAATTTGAATTGAATATATTGCATCTAGTTGTGATTGAATTCTCCATTTTGTATTTATTTCTACGGTTGTCTGTGTGCTATGCGATGGTCATGCTTGTGACTTACCATGTCAGCAGACATGCTAATTTATAATGTAATGTGACAGCTCAAATGAAATAGGTCGCTTTCTCTTTGACCTATGACATTTACTTCCTATAATGAGATTCTGATCAAAGTATAGCATTTACAGCTTCATGATGACAACTCAATTTCCAATTGACAGTTGTATTCTCAGGAGCTCGTGTAATATAACATATAAAACAATTGTAGCTGAGTAATACTTTTCGCAATTAAAAGTGAATAAATGTTTACCATTCATGGAAATATATTCTCAAAATATTGCAGATATGAATAAAATATGAGATATGTAAAATTCAAGATATTAAAACACGATAGAGAAAATCAAAATGGAATAAAATATTGGAATATTGTAGAAACATTCACAAAGGCCCATACTAAGTTTATACATGATCCGTTGATATGTGATATATATATATATATATATATATATATATATATATATATATATATATATATATATATATACATATATATATATATATATATATATATATATATATATATATATACTATATATATATATATATATATATATATATATATATATATATATATGAATATATATATATATATATATATATATATAAATATATATATATATATATATATATATATATATATATATATGTATATATATATATATATAAATATATATATATATATATATATATATATATATATATATATATATATATATATGTATATATATATATATATATATATATATATATATATACATATATATATACATATATATATATATATATATATATATATATATATATATATATATATATATATATATATATATATATATATATATATATGTCGTGTTTAAATACGACGGGGTTATGTGAAACGTCACTAGAGCTCATCAAAATGCTTCTACCCGCTGATTCATAGCATCCACGATGGATGAGGTTTGTCTACCATATAATTGTAAGAACTACGTTCATCGTCCGAAATGAAAATGAAAATTCACACAATTGATGTTTTAGAAAGATGTAATTCTGTTTCCAATCCTGAATCTCATTCTGGAAAATCATCAAACCTGAAAGTACCGGTACCCATGGGAGTATAAAGTACCATAGCAAATAGCAATGTTGGTTGACTACGTTCTACTTCCGTGGATACAAGTATATTTTTGTAATCTTCTCAAGAATAACAAGATAATGTGTTTGTTGGAAAGCAGTCGAGTGGAAGCAAGTGCAACTGACAGATTTCCTCTACAAGCATACGTTTATATCTGTTTGGTTCCAGTTGAGCGTGGGATAAGATTGAGAGATGAGGGCGTACCACGTGACTCAATACAACCGGTGTTATTATACTCAACGGATAATTTTTGTGACAGGTATCAAGATATTTCCATTGTGTAGAATGAAATCGAACAAACGAACATAACGAATAAATATTCATATATATATATATATATATATATATATATATATATATATATATATATATATATATATATATATATATATATATATATATATATATGTATGAATATACATATATATATATATATATATATTTATATAAATATATGAATATATATATATATATATATATATATATATATATATATATATATATATATATATATATATATATATATATATATATATATATAAGTACTTATTCGTTTTAAATGATGCTCATCGGAAAGGGAGAGAGAATGTGAGAGACATAAAGAGAGAGAGAGAGAGAGAGTATGTATGAGCAGGAAATATTGATGATCAACGAGCATACTAACTATCGAAGAATAGCTTACTAGGGCTCACTATAAAATGTCACAAAAAGACAGAATACCTTTGAATTTTATGTGTGTGTCCAGATATATATATATATATATATATATATATATATATATATATATATATATATATATATATATATATATATATATACGTATATATATATATATATATATATATATATATATATATATATATATATATATATATATATATATATATATAAGCATAATTGATTAGATGAGCGTAGCGAAGTCTCCACCCCACTCTTATAGGGCTTTGTCTGTGTTTTTTTTTTTTTTTGTATGCACTCCATAGGTCGCAGGGGTTGACTGATCAACATGAAACTTTTTTTGTACACGTAAACTCATCCAACTTAGAACTGTAAAGTTTTTGGAATGAATCGTTCGGACCGATTTTGAGAAAAATTATCTCAAAGTTTCTAAAAACCCCTTAAGATTTGGTTGGGCGGAAAATGTTGAAAAATAAAATTTCTCCAAGTGGGATGAAATTTTCTTCAAATGTGTATACATAGATTTTACACATCATCACGATTTTGTATGCAATTCCAATCAGCCGTTTCGAAGAAAAAAAATAACTGATAATATTCATCAAATATATCATAGAAATTGTGACTGAATTAAGTTGTCGAGATTCACTGCTTTCTAGATTCAAGAGTTGACCAACAATGATGTATTTTCTATATGCGTCAAGGTGTGTAGAATACCAGAGTTGATAAAGTAGCAAGGGTAGAACCCAAGGACTTCAAGGACTTTTATACCTTATTCAGATATCTCACTCATCTTACAACGCATATTTCGCGTTTGACTAGTCTTACAACGCAAATTTCGCATTTGACTAGTTATTAGATGAGCGTAGCGAAGTCTCCATCCCACTCTTATAGGGGTTTGTCTGTGTGTTTTTTTTTCCACTTACTCGACACACAGACTCCACAGGTCGCAGGGTTTGACGGATCATATGAAACTTTTTCTGTGGACGGAAACTTATCCAACTAAGAACTGTATAGTTTTTGAGATAAAACGGTTCAACCGATTTTGAAAATCATCATCTCAAAGTTTCTAAAAACCCCATAAGATTTGGCTGGGCGGAAAATGTTGAAAAATAAAATCTCTCCAAATGGAATGAAATTCTCTCTTAATGTGTATACATGGATTTTACACATTATTACGATTTTGTAATCAATTCTGATCAGTCGTTTTGAAGAAAAAAAATAAAATGACTGATAATATTCATAAAATATATCATACAAATTGTGACAGAATTAAGTTGTCGAGATTCACTGCTTTCTAGATTCAAGAGTTGACCAACAATGAAGTATTTCTTATATGCGTCAAGGTGTGTAGAATACCAGAGTCAATGAAGTGGCAAGAGTAGAACTACTTTAACGACTTTTATAGCTTATTCAGATATAAAGGTGTGTAGAATACCAGAGTCGATAAAGTAGCAAGGGTAGAACTACTTCAACGACTTTTATACCTTATTGGGATATTCCGCTCATCTTACCACGCATATTTTGCGTTTGAATAGTTATTAGATGAGCGTAGCGAAGTCTCCATCCCACTCTTATAGGGCTTTGTCTGTGTTTTCTCTGTTCGTAAGCACTCCACAGGTCGCAAGGGTTGACTGATCAACATGAAACTTTTTTTCCACACGAAAACTCATCTAACTTAAAACTGTATAGTTTTTGAAATGAAACGGTCAGACCGATTTTGAGAAAAATCATCTCAAAGTTTCTAAAAACCCCATAAGAATCGGCTGGGCGGAAAATGTTGAAAAATAAAATCTCTCCAAATGATATGAAATTTTCTCTGAATGTGTACACATAGATTTTACACAGTGGGCAAACGCGAAATATGCGTTGTAAGATGAGCAAGATATCTGAATAAGGTTTAATAACAGTCCTACATTTGCTACTTTATCGACTCTGGTATTCTACACACTCTGTCCTTCATTTAATTGCTACTTCATCTTCTCTGGTATTCTACACACCCTCACGAATATAAAGAATAGTTAATTCTTGGGCAAATATCGAATCTAGGAAGCAGTGAAACTTGGCTCATTCCCTTATATTTGATTAATAAAAACAGTTATTTGAATTTTGTTCTTCGAATCGGCTGGTTCGAATTGCTTACAAAATGGTGGTTAAGTGTATCATTCATGTTTGAACACTCGGAGAAAATTTTATTTTTTTCGGAGAGGTTTCATTTTTTCGCATTTTCTTACCCAGCCTAATCTTATGGGTTTTTTAAAAGCTTTGACATGATATTTCTCAAAATCTAACCAACCAATAATTGCAAAAACTATACAGTTCCAAGTTGTAAAAGTTGGCCCGTACAAAAAAAGTTTCATGTTGATCAGTCTACCCATGTGACCTGTGCAGTGCTTACAAACAAACAAACAAGAAAAAAAAAAAACACACAAACAAAGCTCCATGAGAGTGGGATGGAATCTTCGCTACGCTCATCCAATTATCATCATTTTGTTTGCAATTTCAATGAGCCGTTTTGAAGAAAACAATTTAATCAACTGTTTTTTTTCATCAAATATATCATGAAAATAATGACAGACTTAGGTTGCCGAGATTCACTGCCTTTCAGATTCAATATCTGCCCAACAATGAAGTATTTGTATATGCATCAAGGTGTGTAGAATACTAGTCAAACGCGAAATATGCGTTGTAAGATGAGCGAGATATCTGAATAAGGTATAAAAGTGCTTGAAGTAGTTTTTACCTTGCTACTTTATCGACTCTGGTATTCTACACACCTTGATATCTGAATAAGCTTTAAAAGTCGTTAAAGTAGTTCTACTCTTGCCACTTCATAAATTCTGGTATTCTACACACCTTGATGTATATAAAAAATACTTCATTGTTGGTCAACTCTTGAATCTAGAAAGCAGTGAATCTCGACAACTTAATTCTGTCACAATTTTTATGATATATTTGATGAATATTATCAGTTATTTTATTTTTTTCTCCAAAACGACTGATTGGAATTGCATACAAAATTGTGAAAATGTGTAGAATCTATGTATGCACATTCAGAGAAAATTTCATCTCATTTGGAGAGATTTTATTTTTCAACATTTTCCGTCCAGCCAAATCTTATAGGATTTTCAGAAACTTTGAGATGATTTTTCTCAAAATTGGTTCGACCGATTCATTCCAAAAACTATACAGTTCTAAGTTAGTTGAGTTTACGTGCACAAAAAAAGTTTCATGTTGATCAGTCGATCCTTGCGTCCTGTGGAGTGCTTACAACTAAAAAAACAAACAAACAAACAAAAAACAAAAAAAAACACACAGACAAAGCCCTATAAGAGTGGGATAGAGACTTCGCTACGCTCATCAACCAGAGTCGATGAAGTGGCAAGGGTAGAACTACTTTAACGACTTATGTACCTTATTCAGATATCGAGGTGTGTGGATACCACAGTCGATAAAGTAGCAAGGGTAGAACTATTTTTACGACTTTTATACCTCAATCAGATAACTCGCTACCCTCGGCAAGGGTAGAACTACTTTAACGACTTGTATAGCTTATTCAGATATCAAGGTGTGTAGAATACCTGAGTCGATAAAGTAGCAAGGGTAGAACTACTTCAACGACTTTTATACCTTATTCGGATATCTCGCTCATCTTACAACGCATATTTCGCGTTTCACTAGTTATAATAATTATTAGGCATATTAGAGGTAAAAGCATAATCAAATTCAAGCAAAACAACTTTCGTTCATGGGGTTTTAAAGCACTATTGAGAAGCGTAAAAATGTAGATGGCAGTGACTCACAAAGTTTGGGTTGTGATCGTGGCCACCACTAGTTAACAAACAATACCAATACCTATCTTACTTCTCTTTTATCATCTACCACTATTCAAACGCAACTTAAAGTTCTATTCTTGCCACTTTATAGACTCTGGCATTCTACAAACCTTGATGCATATAAAGAAGACTTCATTGTTGGGCAAATATTGAATCTAGAAAGCAGTTAATCTTGGCAACATGAATCTGCTTATACTTCTATGATATATTCACTGAGTAAAAACAGTTGATTTTTTTTTTCTTCAAAACGGCTGGTTCGAATTGTAGAATTGCGTATAAAATAGTGATAATGTGTATCATTCATTTATAGGCCAACACATTCAGAGAAACTTTCATCTCATTTGTGAAGATTTCATTTTTCAGATTTTCTTACGCAGCCTTATCTCATGGGGTTTTTAGAACTTTGAAATGATAATTTTCAAAATCTGCTCAACCGATTCATTCCAAAAACCATGAAGTTCCAAGTTAGATGAGTTTGCGTCTAAAAAAAAAAGTTTCATGTCGTCTAGTCGAACCTTGCGACATGTGTAGTGCCACAAAAGAAAAAAAAAAATAGACAAAGCCCCATAAGAGTGGAATGGAGTCTACGCTTACGCTCATCTAATAAGTACCTATAAGCTTTTAAATCAGCTATTCGAATACGTACTTGACCGCTGTGGCTCTCAGTATCATATGGTTATTTTTAAGATCATAGAGTGAAGACATACAGAGATAAATAAAATAAATAAATACATAATGAAGAATGAGTTCCTGTATTCCAGGCCAAGACACGGTCTTACGAATTAATAACCAACGATAAAATTGGAGCTAATCCATTGATAATATTTTCGTGTTATCAGACCTAGGACTAAAAGGTCATGCCATTTGATTCAATTCAATTGATTTATTCATCCGAAGTGATGGTATCATTTCTGAACTAAGTGATGAATACAAACATCAGGGTAGTGCACAACTTATAGCAGGTCATGCATGTAGTACATAAAATACGGGTACAATGTTTGAGTTCAATGTAAGTGTCAATTCTTATGATACTTAACATGCACGAACACATTGTTAAAATTATTCAAAATGAAGCGAATATAACAATAGAATGAATAATATATATAATTAAATAAAGTCACAGTCAAACTTGAAAATGAAACGGTGAATTATTTAAATGCACAGTTTATAGCTACCTGTATATGACATATTTTATAAATACGTAACACCAACCGATTTTAAAATAAAATGATGACGATGAAAATTGAATTTATTGTCATGTTGAGGAAACTTGTATGTTCATAAACTTATATTGTAAGTTAAATGGATATATATATATATATATATATATATATATATATATATATATATATGTATATATATATATATATATATATATATATATATATATATATATATATATATATAAGTATATATATATATATATATATATATATATATATATATATATATATATATATATATATATATATATATATATATATATATATATATATATGAATGATATTAGAACACATATTTTGTTTTGACGACGGTCAGTTATATTTTTAGTCCATTCATTGACAGACAGTTATTATAATTCGGCTTAGGTGCCGTCTTACGAATGATAAATTTGTTGATTAGGCGATAATAAGAGGATGAGCTTCTTATTACCCTTAGTTACCAATGGTATTTTTGTAACCCAATAATTAATTAGCTTAATTAACACATTTTTAATATTGGTAATATGAAGTCTAAGAAAGGGAGATGGAAGTATTGTCTGAAGAAAATGATTTTGGACCCTTTCTCATGTTATCGTTCTACGCTCATATATATATATATATATATATATATATATATATATATGTATATATATATATATATATATATATATATATATATATCTATATATCTATATATATATATATATATATATATATATATATATATATATATATATATATATATACATATATATATGTCATATAAGCGTATCTACGCTATCTACGCTTATATTGTTGAAAATTTATATTTTTGAATATTATAATTCATAATGAAGCTTATAATTGCGTAGAAAATCCTGTATTTATGAGATAATATGTCGGGTGTTTTCAAATAACAACAATAATTCTCTATACAAATGAGACGGATAGAACATAATCTTTGTTTTTCACTTTAATACTATTTTCTGCAACGTTTTAAATTTTTGAAATAAAATCATTTATAAGTGTAGGCAGATTCATGTGATTTGTGATATTCATTCTATCTTGTGATCTTTAATCCATCATGTTTCGAGGAACTAAATTGTGATCAATGACATTCCCATTTTCAAAACCAATTGAGATTCTTCACCAG
>OZ023326.1:68621800-68661800 GCA_964007535.1 Brachyptera risi
ATATATATATATATATATATATATATATATATATATATATATATATATATTCATAGCCTATATATATGTATATATCACAGAGGTATGCATAACGACGAGGTGATTCCATAAACATGATTGGGTTGTTTTGTTCACGTTGTCGCCAATGTTGACTGTGCAATGTGCCGTTTGAACATTCAATATTGTAGTATGATTTCACGTATTTTGTATCTAATTTCTGGCATTACTTCCAGTGAAATGTTGTCATTGCAACGATTTTAATGATCTCATCATTCCATTATTTCATAATTTTTGTAATTTTCTATTCTCAACTTGATATCAATGTGGACCTACAGTATAAGTTTAGTTTAATTCAGTTCATATTCGATTTCACAGAAGGATCTTTCCAGTAGATTAAAAGATAATTTAATCACGTCTGAAAATCGATATGTGATTCTCTAACTGTGACATATTCAACTCACAGTTATATGAGTTTAAAATGAACACTTTGAATTCCGAAATTGGATCGTAAATTTGAGAGAATAGAGAATCAGAGTAAAGAGGTAGATGATGATGGAAAATTATGGCGTTAGTATATATAGTATATTTTCATCATGGGTCTACAATAGGTTGTAAGAAACTTATCTGCATGGTATGAAGAAGTTTCACTACAATAACACTCATTTTTTCCCCAATTTGTATGATGATACACTTTACATGTGCTATCAATGGAAAGAAGTGATCATTGCGTAAGAAACTTGGTTCAAAGTGGAAGACATCAACATTCGTGTGTTTTGTTTACTCCCAATATAAATGCTGATGATGTCCGGATATATATCACGGAAACGGTTTTTACTTATGATGTGTTCCGGTTCCGGACTTTCGGAAACTGAGACTTTTATCTACGGCGAAAAAAATTATGGTCAAAGACAGCGCAGCCCTGGTGTTGAAGTTAATTGGTTTTAAATAATCAAAATGGGGTGGTAAGATCGCCTTTGAGGTGCCCCGTCCAAACTATCCTATCTTTGACAATCATAACAATGATGATCATAACAATGATTTTGTATCAAGTTCCGTTGTTATTATATAAAAAAAAAACATCCAAAAATTCATTGCGATCGTTCATATTTTATGTTGTTACCGAAGATGTTGTACGCTGTGGTTTACCCTCTATTTTTCAAGCCGACCTTCTTCTATTGAACTGAGAAGTTTAATGGTGAGAATATCACTGTTGTTGGTTGGTTCATTAGAGCACATAAGATTACGGCATTTCTCAGCGAAGTTTTGCAAAGACTTTTCAAGTGGGAACGATATAATAAATCAATCAGAGGATGAATGGCCATACTGCGGAATCACTTATACGACCATGATATTTTTCAATTTTGTATTCACACCTTAGTGGTACGAATTTGAATCCGCGTTTGTACTTTTATTATACCAACTCACTTTGATTACCTCAACAATGTTTTTTCATATATGAATAATAAATGATTGTCAAAAATTCTTTGTTCCCAAATCTTATCAACGATATTTTTTCTCGAATGATATTTCTATCATATTCTTCCAAATTTAACTATCTTATTTTTTAAAATGATACATTGTATTCATACATTCTGTTATACTGTGTTCAAGTGGCAACCATTTTGGTGACATTGTTTCGAATACACCTCTCTCTTTTGAAGATTTGAAAACTTAACTTGAACTATTTTAAGATATGCTCAGTCCAACACGGTGAAAAGCGAGGCAGATTTGAAATGAATACGAATCGTTGCGGTCAATCACAAGCCAGCTTTAATAGGTGGATTGACGCAATCCTATCCATTCTAGTTAGTAACAAACTGAGAGTGAAAGTGAGATGTGAGTGTCGAGTGGCTAGTTCACTGAACAACTATTCAGGAGACATGGGTTCGTCCCACACCTCGGTCGACCATCCTAACAGAGCTTTTTTTGTGGTTCAGGTCACGCTTGACTCCATCCCACTAGTGAAAAACACAATAAAATAACTTTTCATCTCATTTTCCCACAATATCAATCATCATTTCCCGACGCCAATGGATCGTGGTCTCCAGTGTAGTGCGTCATTGAACCCTTTTTTGATATCTCAAAAACTTCGTTCAAGACTTGAATTAACGATTTTTATAGGCCCGAACTAATACAGTACACTTCTGTAGCATGCTAATACAATTCTTCTCAAATAACATCTTGACCTGTCTCATAAAATGGAATCAGAATAAAGTAGAATGACACGAACCATATTAGTTTACTCCAAGAATGTATGTCCCTCGACGCTCAGGGCACACATGAACCCACGTGGTGACTTGGTCCCTCAGGTACACCCCCCCCCCCCTCGACCGACCGCCCCCCCCCCCCCAATCCGACGTCACGTGCCGCATAAAGATGAGTAGTGCGTGACGGTGAACGCAGTCAGGGAGAAGAGCGAAATTACATATTCAGATTCAGAGTCAGAATGATAAGAAACGTTAGAGTGAAGTAGAAATAAAGTTACTTAAAAATTGAATAGCGCGAGCATTCAGATATGTATTATAAATATATATGTATATAAATAATCATATATATATATATATATATATATATATATATATATATATATATATATATATATATATATATATATATATATATATATATATATATATATATATATATATATATACACTTCCACGGTAACTTCTCGTGACGCCGTTGAAGTAGCTTACTAGTACGTTACGAGTCGATAATGCAGTTTTATCTTCCTTCCATATTAGTATACTACTTTAGTTTATCGACACTGATAATATTCCATCACAATCAAGAGATGTTACATATAATATTTTATACATGATATAATAATACGTCAAAACATTTTCTCCTGTTTTTCTCGTCGTTTATATGGGAGTTAATCCTTTCTCTTTCTCTCTCTTTCACTCTATCTTGTATCTACACCTCATATTATTACAGTGATAAGCTCGATAAATATATCGTTATTATATCTCTACTCTTGTGTCTGTTGAATGATTATGACGGATATTAGTATTACAGCAATATTGCACGATTTAGTGTCAACTCATCAATCAACATGAGAGGATTGAGAAATGATAACATTTCAATACTATGCTCAATGCAGGTGCAATCATATGTCTATTTCATTCGATGAACATTCAAGCCCCAAAAAACATAACATAGGTTTGTGACATTTAATTCAGTACCTCAAGTAGTTTCTGATTTTTTTTCCGATTTTTGAAATTTGGCATTTGAACTGAAATCAATATAATTTAGTACATTTTTCTGAAATGATTTTGAATCTAATGAAACATATTACTATGGAATGATGTATATTTGTGTTGGTTCGATCATTTATTATTTCATTCGGATGATGGAAAGCACAATTTTACCGTATTTTAAAAACATTACTTCTTTGTATATCATCATTTTTGCTCTCGCTCCAAAGTCAAACGAAAAACCAATCTGTGATTGAACTGAACATGCACTCAACTTCATTATCCATCTAAGTACTGCATAGTTCTGGGACAAAATCAGTAAATTACTTTTGAGAGAAACTATTATTGAATTTTGAAAAATTTGATAAGAAAGATGCAGAGGGGAAAAAATAGGACGACAGAATCGAATACATCGAGATTAATATTCGAGGCGTATATAATTATTCCGATCACAAAAAAATAATAGTCGTTACAACGTTTCACATGAATCGAATCGGCCGTTTTGAAGAAAAAAATCGACATCCTTGATGAAAATATCATTACAATGATATTGTAATGATATTGTAATCAATAAAGTACAATTAATATTGTCGATTGAAATTATGAAAAAGAACATTTGAGAATTTTATTCGAAATTATCAAAAGAATGAATGAATTTAACTGTGTCACGCAGGCAGTGTATAAAATATCCCAAAATGAAAAAAAAAAACAAGAGTTGTAAGTAGGTTTGTACTTCGAATGTTTGACATTTAAATATCGCGTTCATCACACAATGCATTGCCAAATCGACGTTTACCAAGTGAGCCTATGTCTTATTCAGATCTCAGCACTGCATTCTGACAAGTACTAAATAAATCACAACGTAAAGCATATGAGAGTTGTTGGTATGTGAAGCGTAGTCCCTGACAACCGCCAACACTCGTAGCTTAGCGTTATTTATCGAGTCAATCCTAGCATTCTTGGGTATTCAATCTTCAACATCTCATTCCTGTGTTTGTTGATTCCCTCAATAAATATTTATGAGTACTGTTGCACTCAGATTTATGTGTAAATATATAGCATCATTGGATCGAAAGATATAAGTTTCCACTTTAATCCACATCGTGACCTTTCAATACCATCTTCAAGAAGAGTGGAAAGTAAATAAGTACATTTGGAAATCATTTTGTTTCTATTTACAATTTCATCTCGATGCCAAGCCACAGGCGCTCAAGTTGTCCTGCAATCACAACTGACATATTAATTTGATTCTAATCAGTTTTTCAATAGTAAAAAAGTGTGGACTTCATCAACCCCCCCCCTCCCCCCTTGAAAAATAATACTTGAAAAAACGATAACTTTCAATTTCTCAAAATACAAAAATATATATTCGTGGAAACCTAGATGAACATTTTAAATTGCCTCAAGAAATGGAATATTTCTGATGGTGAGCTAGGAAATTAACGGTTTGACTTTAAAATGTGTTCGACGGCTAGCACTACGTATAACCTCCAACAGTCCCCGTCTTTATAGGTCTGGCTCGCAAACGCTTTCTTCTGAAGCGCCTTCCCGCTCTCAAGTGTTTTCATACAATAATAACTTATATACAACAACGGAAAATGAAGAATGAATAATACGTTTTATTACGATCACATTTTGAAGTGTTATATAAATACTACGCAAACCTCGTAAGATGAGCGAGATATTGTAAACAATGAATTCTTCTCTGTTTCCATTTTGTTGAATTCATTTTTCTCTGTATTCCATCTTTGAATTTGTATTTGTATATATTCACGGTTCTATGAAAAACATGATTCATGAACATGAATGTTTGTAGGTCTATATAATGACCATTCATATTTCACAAATACTTCATCCTGTTTATTCCGCATGCGCATGTGTGATATGACGCATGCGCATGTGTGATATGACGCATGCGTGATATCAACTTCCTAAATATCTTTCTCGAACCTCTATACGTTAGCCTTCTCATCATTTTTAGTTTAAATGGATGCTAGCCATAAGTATTTTCATAGGTCATATTTTCTTGCCTCTCGGCCATACTCTGAAGAAGTTGTCAAATATGTTATGATTCTTACTCACAGATAGCAATGCCCATCCTAGTTATTCTGCTAGGTTTCTCAATTTACCAATATAATATCATTTCTTTTCGACATCTATTTCACTTTTTTTGAACGTTCCCTTCAGCCAATTGCTGTATTGTCTCTATTAAGATACTAAACTCATGGAGAGTATTTCATCAGCAATCGGTTTGAAGTATTTTTGATCATAATCTTTCAAAATCTGATATTCAATATTGAAATATCAGATACTGATAATAATATTTGATATCATCAATGATACGAATATTATTAGGCTATTATTATCAATATTATTATTATCATTATTATATACGGTGAGACGAATTTACAGTACTCTATCCCAGCAATTTTCAATAGAATACCTGGTCACTTAAGGAACTTGAGCTCTCTGAATCAAATAAAAAAAGAAATGAAATGTTATCTGCCTGAAACGTTAAATGACTCTTCTCTAGATGTATTCAGTTGAATTACGAAATAGTAGTATGAGCTAGTCTATTCAGATTTGATATCAACTCGGTTATTTTAATGCAAAACACTTATTATTTGTTTCCACAATTAAGCCTGTATTCCAGGCTTTGCGGAGGTTCCTGTGAACTATATGTACTCTTTATTTTGCTGAATAAAGAAATATATAATCATCATCATCAATTATTATTATTCCGATAAATTATATGATCCCGATAAATAAACCCGATTTTTGTCCAAGCTATATCAATTTCATTTTTCATCCCACAGATAAGTCTTTTTGGCTTCATGGAAGAGCGTGTTAATTAATCTTGTATCTACGTATTATTCAAATCTGATAATAATAAAAAAATCATCGTTTGATATTATGTATTTTTTATAATTGGATAATAATAATTAATATTGAATATTAAAATTTGGAGAATAAATCTGATTGAAATACTGATATTCATATTTCCATTTTATACAATTTTCGTACATAATATTTTGTACAATCAACATTTTTCATTCCAATAAACTTAGTAGGTCTTACTTGAATTCAAACTCGGCACCTCCACAAATACTATAGAGTAGTTTATCGCGCGCGTATCTTCTTCTTTTCATAACTGATTTTACCGACTACCCCAATTAAAATGTATTTTTTCACTTGCAGGCCAACGATGAAAGTTGATTAATGATATTTACCACGGGGCTGCTGCCACGAGGCTTTTTCAGATTATAAGTAACTTACGTAATTTGTCAGGATACAGTGTTACAAGACTGAGTTTATGATATTCTTACATATACTTTCATCATTATATTATCATGGCTTATAATAATAATAAGTCCATGATATAATGGAGGTGGTGGTATTCCGTAGATCTGATTGTTTCAAACTTAATAATTACAATGGTCAATATCGGTATGATATCTAGCATGTATAAATTAAAGTGTTGAAGCTCGTATTTCACGTAGATTAGGAAAATTCAGTCTGTGCTGTTGTGGGATTTGCATTAGAGTATGAAATTTACAGCATTTGTTCACAAACTTACTCTAGTAGTTAAATTGAAAGTTTCAGAATAATATTTGATGAACGTATATACATAACTGGAGGAGAGTAAGCAAAAACTAAATTTCATCGTTCTTGAAGAGAGAAAGTATTTGTTTTTTTTCGCGCTTCGCAGGGAATACGAGAATACAAATTTGTATTAAACTTGGCGTGCACATATGTCACTATCGAACTTGATACTGTATCGGTCGGGTTTAATGGGTTGAACCACTTCTGAGAACAAGTATGTCGAATTTTTGAAACCTCATAGAAATAACTCATGAGAGAAAATTTGGAAAAATATGTACTTCGAATAAATTCCAATTTTTACGGAACTTGAGGACTAGAATATTATTCTTGAGTCTTATGTGGATCGGATCGGCCATTGTTGAGAAAATATTAGAATGTAATTCTTCTCGATGAATTTGAATTTGAATGATATGTATCGAAGATAGCTATAATCCAAGATTAGACCCTCCTATTAAAAAGATCAACAGTTAAAAGCAATCGGACGATTGAAATTATCAACAGGAATATCAATTGGAGTTGTAAAAGGATGGGAGTGACTGATTATTCTCAAATTCAAAGGGATGTGCTCTCTCTCTCTCTCTCTCTCTCCATACATATATATATATATATATATATATATATATATATATATATATATATATATATATATATATATATATATATATGTGTGCGCTCAGCTTCCCATAGTTTACGAATATTCAATGAATGGTAGGTTTTGGTATAATATGAATAATATACTATGAAATTCATAAAATATAATGAAATGAGAAATAATTATATTTCGTGATTATAAATTCATAATGAAATATATATTTTGTCATAAATAAAATAAAGTTGTCAAACCGATATCACAATTGACAATACAGCCCTGATTGCTTCAGGATCAAATCTGGTATACGTTTCTGAAACTGAATGGAAAGTGAAGAGAATCAATTATAAGACTGATAATGATGTTCGTTCAATATCGGGACATAAATCTCACAGGCCACGTTCATTTGTTTCAGAATTTTTTTTTTCAATATATTTCAATCCAAGCCGACTTATAATCAGTTAGGAATGTTTCTATGTTTAATACCCTTTCTGATGTAATGTCATCAACATCGAGCCTTTTCAGACTTATTATCAATGCGAATGCTATAACGCTACTACGGCGAAACAATTTATTTGATAGGTATTTTTTCGTTGCCTATCGAGGTCATCTCATTACTTCAATATCCCTCTGGAAATGAGGGATATTATTTTCCAAAGGACACTACCCTACTTGTTCACTAATTGCTGATCTATTCTACTTCTAAAAAAGAACAGTTGATATAAAACAGCTACTACGGTGAAACGACCGAATGAACAAATATAAACTAGTAGGTTAAGGCCTTTTTTTGTGATTCTCATTTGAATCCAAACCAGCAATATTTCTTTTTTTCAAACTCTCCAACAGTCAATCTCAATTTCGTAAAGTTTTACATGAATCAAATGGTATTTTGATAATAACTTCCAACGATTGCGAAATATGTGACATATACCAAATAGAAGTGATAGAGTAATAGAGTGAAAGCAACCTACTCTCTCTCTCTTTCGCTCTCTCCTCCTACTCTCCAACTCTATCTCTCTCAACGTGGGAGCACACGAATATGATTAATACTGTTTAAGTATGCACTAGACGAGTGAATGACGTGTCTTCCAGGAGAATTCAATATCATCTCTTTTATTAGCGTGCTCTCAGCAAATCTTACACTCTCAAAGGAAGTAAATAAGAAGAAAAAACTCATCACGACTCCACTCGTGATAAACACAGACTCCATGACAGGAATAGGATGCGGTCAAGAGGGCTGTGTAGGGGGTGGAAGTGAACCCGTTGGGGGTTAGGGGTGGGTGAACAGGGAGAAAGGTGTAGAAGTGGGGGATAGGGGGTGTGAAATGACGTCATTGATTTGATGTAGCAGGGTGGTAGCTGCTTCAAGATACACTCTGCACTGAATAAATACTATCTCGAATGAATTCTCAGCAAGATTATGTAGTTTTTGTTTTGTTTTGAACTGAGTGAGTATATAGATCAAAATCGACAATCACTTTAATTGTATCACTCATTTATAATGATTAGGACAATCAAAACTTTGTTGACATCAATAGTATTCAGAAATTAATTTTGGAATACCTTCAATGTAACATACAGCATAGAATTAGGTGAATATTACATATTTTCAAAGTTTCATAAGCAAGTTACATTTCAAAACAACTTTCTAGAAATTGACAAGGTTGATCAATTCACAAATTCTAAAGATAGCATTATATTATTTCTCGTGAAGAAATCGTTTTCAATGATCAGGTTGCTTAGGAACACAAAATATAAATAAATAAAATATAAATGAATATAAATAAATGGGGAGATCTATAAGATCATGAATATAAACATAAGAACATAAATGGGTAGCGATACAGACAAAGCTGAAATCAATACACACACACACATATATAAATATATATATATATATATCTATATATATATATATATATATATATGCATATATATATATATATATATATATATATATATATATATATATATATATATATATATATATATGTATATATATATATATATATATATATATATATATATATATATATATATATATATATATATATATCTATATATATATATATATATATATATATATATAAATATATATATATATATATATATATATATATATATATATATATATATATATATATATATATATATATCATATGTATATATATATATATATATATATATATATATATATATATATATATATATATATATATATATATAATAATGATATATATTTAATAGGAAGATTAAAGTCGTGTATAAAATTGTGAAATATTTTTAATATCTCTACGTTTCAACCATTATGTTATGGCCTTTTTCAAGAGAATTATTGAACTATATTGAATATATATATATATATATATATATATATATATATATATATATATATATATATATATATATATATATATATGAATATATATATATATATATATATATATATATATATATATATATATATATATATATATATTTACATATATATATATAGGCTCATATATATATATATATATATATATATATATATATATATATATATATATATAAATATATATATATATATATATATATATATATATATATATATATATATATGTATATATATATGTATATATATATATATATATATATATATATATATATATATATATATATATATATATATATATATATATATGTATATATATATATATATATATATATATATATATATATATATATACATATATATATATATATATATATATATATATATATATATATATATATATATATATATATATAATAAAGGTTGGGAGTTCGATGTGAATGCAGACAAATACAACTAACTCACAATGGACTGCATAACTCACAATAGTGCATCTTTACAAAATATTTTACTTCAATGTAGACTTCATTAGGAAATATTTCGTTTCTCCTTCCATCTATATCTCTCTACAATATATTGTGTGGATGACACATGATAATATATGATAAACCGCATCTATTTGGTCATGTTCTGAAATGTTGTGTGTTTAGTTTGATCATTCAGTGAAACTGTTCACTCTATGATCAACAGTTTAACATACAACTTATGATAATGTACACCCATTTTAAACTACAATTGATCCAGATCTAAATAGTTCGAAATCTCATCACGATTTTCTTGTCATTTATATGATACCAGTTTAATAACATCAATTCTAAGTTTAAAGTAATCAATGTATCATCAGGTGGAGTTAAATCCACTAGTAACTGTCTCATTGTATTCAAAATCTGTGTCATGCACACTCGAATATCAATTCTCAAAGTTGAAGTTTTCAACATATTATCCAACTTATACCTGCTCAAAGTTGAAGTTGACAAGTTGAATGGTTGTGAATTGTTTGATAGGTTTAGTTTAGCGATTTGATCATCAAGTTCAATCCCGATTCTATAAGGATTGATCAACATACTTTGTATGCTGACATGACACCAACCATTAATAGAATGAGGAATTCATTCAAAATATCTGAGAACTATCACAACTTATGACGTTTACTAATGAATTTGACATGGGAATGATAGTTTTGGATAAGAGAATAACTAATCTGTCACAAAGTTATTATTCCTCATATCACTACTGAGGAAAACCATACTATCCCCTCATTAACGATTCAATATTCAGTACAGTATTT
The DNA here is from genome assembly GCA_964007535.1 of Brachyptera risi. Lineage (NCBI taxonomy): Eukaryota > Metazoa > Arthropoda > Insecta > Plecoptera > Taeniopterygidae > Brachyptera > Brachyptera risi. The sequence continues at coordinate 68,632,852 of OZ023326.1, forward strand.
GTACAATAAAATATATCTCGGAATATTCATATAAAGTTATAATGAATAAAAAAAAGGATACTGATTCCGATGCAATTCAATAACTTCATTCATATACGATCTCGTCACCTACCATGTATTTTATCCCAAATACACAGCAATGATACAAAGTTATATAATAAAGTTGTTAATACATTCGAAGGAACAGAAGAACTGAAAATTCAGAAGAAAAAATGTAGGATTTATTTGTAAAAAGAATGAAAATGTGTTCACATAGTCAAATTATTGAGGGCATTACAATTTGTTCATAAAAAGTGTGTGACTATATGAAATTATATATTCAATTTATATTCAATTGGTTATCATATTCTGATTTCGATTAATAGCATCGATAACTCGAAAAAACACATCAGCAAAACCACACTGAAGAAAACGAGTATTTGCCAACATCGAGTACGGTATAGACTTACACTAGTTAATAATCATTTCCTTTTATTCCAGGTGATGCAAGCATTCCAGCAAAGCGGGTTCAAAAGAGTAAAACGAGGATACAAACCACTACGGCTCGAGAATCTTCTTCCCAAATCCCAAATCCGATCCGGAGAAGATCCAAAAGATCCTTATTTTCCATTCCAGTGGTATCTGAAAAACACAGGACAAAATGGCGGCAAAGCCAAGCTGGACTTGAACGTGGAAGCGGCATGGGCCCAAGGCATCACAGGCAAGAACGTCACAACTGCAATTATGGATGACGGTATGTGTGAAGTGCATCAGTGCATTTCTCTTTCATTTTCTCCAAGTTAACTATGTAAGAAAAAACGCATCGTATGCTGTGTAAAATTATCGAGATGTTTAATTATGAAATACAATAGAAATCTACACACATTGGTTTTGAAACCGCTAACACGTTTTTCACGAAATTGGTAAATATGTCAGTCAATGTTGTCCTCGCAAAATTTTTGAATTGATTATTTTTCAAATAAAATAATTATTTTCCATGTTTTTCTCGTAACTCTATTCTTTATGAGTATTTTCAAAATGCCAGTTATAAATTTCTCTAAATCTCCCTGACCAATAATTGTTATCCAATACTATAGTTTTGAGTTAGGAGACAGTAATGCTCAATGTTGAAGGTTTTATATGCATTGCGTAATACCTTGAATAAGTCTCATGTGAATCAATTTGGACTTACGACTTTTACGGCGCGTAAACAAAGAACGTGCATTGAAAGACTTGATTTGAACCAACAGATGTCTTGGAATCGCTCTTCGCTCGTCCAATTGAATTAATTCAGAGTAAGTAGGATATCGATAAATAGATTCAAGCACAAGACATATGATATACAATGAATTCATCATTTAAGTAATGACAAATCTAAATATCTTTCAATAAAACTTATGCACCATGACAACGTTTTCTGTAAATGTGTGATGTAGCAAAAAGGTCAACAGTTATTCAGGATAATGGGGAGCTGGCTTGTATGCCCAGATCGGCGCGAATAACCTCGTCGTTGAGGCGCCGTAAAACAACACAATTCTTGTATGCCAAGTTACCACAGCACACAGAAAAAGATCGATCAACAACAGCAAATAGAAAAGTTGGGTAAAAGCAAACTAATACTGAATTGTGATTGTAGAAAACAAGTTGAGAGATATTGTTGTCCACACTTGTTACAAACATGTCTGAACAACAACACTTGAAAGAAGCATTCAGATTCAAAATTGTTGAATATGAACAAAAATTAATGATTGGGCCTTCCATACCTTCTAAAAACATATCGTATCTTTCACCGCCGGGGGGGGGGGGGGGGAGATTCTCATCATTAGCTCATGGTCCAATATTTTAAACTAACGCAACCCTCAATATATCTTTGTCTATGAGCATGTCTAGAGAAGTTTCAATGAGAACGAGAGTGTATGAAAGTATATGTCAGACGGATGATGTGTATGTAATGAGTGTATGAGATGTATGAAAGGGAAATGAGCTAATTATAAAGTTGAGCAAACTCTCTAAGCGGTTAAGCATACCTCACGTCAGCATGTTTATCCGTATGTTGGGCGTCTAGAGTAGAAGGTAAACCAATGTTATTCTCAGAAGTTTAGCTAATGAATCCAAGGGATATGTTCTACGTGATGTATAAATGTGATGAAAATCTGATGATTGCTATAGCCGTCGTTAACAATCTAGGTCAATTGACTAGTCGATTAATGTACGAGTAATCACTGTACGCATAAGATATACATGAAAAACTTCACCTTCAATTTGTATTAATACATTTTCACCGAATTTTTAATTTTTGTCCACCTCACATTTCATTTGAATTCAATTCTGCTATTGGGATATTTAGTAGTTCATCGTTCATTGTTTATGTAGGCGCACATATTAATCTATCTGCTATTTTCTTTGTCCAAGTGCAACCGTGATGGTGGCTGTGTTTGAATGAGTTTTTCTCTCAATTCAGTTAACATCCAATTAACTAGCAATATATATATAGAAAAAGTAAGATAATATAATTCATGAAATTTGGATCCACAAAAAACGTACTCATTTTTCAAAAGGGTTATTGAAGAAAAGTCGACGCATTTTTGAAAATAAGTCAAGGATACGTGAAATGCGTGATGAATAAAATGCGTTCACAGTTACGGACTGATATTTGAATGTTTTCGACTTATCATTCAACACTCTTGTTGACTTGATTACATCACCTGCTTTTGATGGTTGCAATTTGAATTGCTAGTGCAATACACAAACGTGTGAGTTGATATATGAGGACTACAACTTCTGAAGGATTTCATACAAGTTAGAAAATATAGCATGTATTTTTTCCCATTGTATGTAGGCCTACATCGATCTATGATGTCATGAAAATAGCAAACTACTGAGCAAAAAAGCAAAAAATAAGTCAAACAAATATCCATAATGGATTTCATGTTTGTATCAAATAGGTAGGAAGTCTGATTGAATTTGTGTAAATGGTTCATTTTATTGCTGAATGTATTGATTCATGTTATTACCTTGGGCTTGATCGATGAATCGATCACAGCACTACCGAATAATAACTTTGATGGAATATTTGTTTGAGAAAAAATTATATTAATAAAACACAGAAATGAGGTTTTAGTAGTTCATGAAATTTCAAAACACTCGGAATTCGAGAGAAAATTGAACAATGATGTGACCTTGATTGTCGTTCACAGTTTGTTCCATATATGTATACTTGATCAGTCGTATACATACATCAGTGAGCGTTGAGTCAAACTTGACAGAAGGATTTTGTCATCAACTTTATTTGATTGTTGAGTGTAAGCCTGTGCAGGCTAATCTATCAAGTGCCTTTTGGAATATCACGACAGAGACGGTCAAGGTACAATATCAAAAAACTATCTCCATTCACTTTTACGACTGAGGATGACTATTACGACTAGAAACCTGAGTCAGAATATTCGACCAAGACGGGAATATGAACCTGGACCTTTACCGCGACTGACACTTAAAATAACGTCCTAGGCCTGGCTATATTCAAGAGACTCCCGATTTTTATTGGGCAATGTTCTCTATGAGAGCTGAATACCATGACAATAGAGATGAGAACAGAGTCACGGTCTCTTGGAACGCAAAAATGTGATTTATTTTTAGCCCACGTCAAGAGCAGTGCTAAGACTTTCTGTTGTCAACAATAAAAATATACACAAATGCTGGACATGTTGCTATGGTACTTGGCTCTACTGGTGAATAGGAATTAATAAAAATCTTTGGTCTCTTAGAGCTAGCTAGCCCTAGGACGTTGCGGTAAAGGTTCTGGACCCTTACCGCAACTACCACTTAAAATTACGTCACAGACCTGGCTAGCTCCAAGAGACTAGGCCTTTAACTGTATAATATTTACTAGTAGATCGAGCTAGGTACCACAGCAACATGTCCAGTATTCGTGTATTTCCATTGTGGTTAGAACAAAATCGTAGCACTATTCTTGAGGTGGGCTAAAATTGGTGACATTTCTGCGTTCTATAAGGGATCATGACTCTGTTATTATTTCGTATATACCTTTCCTAGAGAACATTATCCAATGAAAGTCCTGGTGTTTTGGAGTTAGCCAGATCTACGACGTTATTCCAGTCAATGATCTGGTCTCCTGAATGACGATTTAGCGCGCAACTGATCCGATCTCAGTTTGTGGACCATACTGGTATCTTGGATCATAGCTATCGACGACAGCTATAGAATCCAAGTTAATATCCAAAGAAAAGAAGGTCGTTGACCAACATAATACACACAAATATCATAGTTGTATTTATATTTATGCTGTATTTCAACAATATAAACATTTTTATGACGATATTAAAATTGGAAACACAACTACGACTTTGAAAGTCTTTCATTATTCAAAAATGTAACAAGCCATCAACCATTACCGGAGTTGATTGAACTATTCATGAATCTCATATAGTTGGTAGACCAACGACCTATACTTCCTCTGTGGAAACATGTACGTACACCAATTACTAGCAAGGCTGTGCACGAACTATTTTACTTTCATCTTGTGTAAATTGAGCTGAGAATGTCAGGAATTATCCATCAAGGCTATAGAAGATCACAAGCGTCCAGAGTTTGGATATTTAGCCGAAGGATTACAAAGCATTCGGCTTGCAAGCAGAAGTTTCTACCCCGTCAAATAGCTTATTTCGAATATCATGAAGGAAAGCAGAACTCACTGAAATGGGATTGAATGATAAATGGATTTACCGATGTGGAAAAGTAGATTACGAAGTGAACCTTATCTAATGTCAAAGGTTAACAAACTCTGAAGCTTGAGGTGACAAAATTGTATGAAGGACTCTGATTCGTTTAGCAGTGATACGGATATCTACAGCATATTTACAGTTGGTATTCCTTTGACACGGAAGTAATGTACCTATACTATACGGTAATGCATTATAGAGTCGACTTCCTCCACTTTGTTGCAGAGATTCATTCGTCGTACACATTGGAACAAAATTGTGAGAAAGAATAATAAGTAAGAATAGGGAAAGAACTTCATCCATGTATATTTGAATTCGCAAGTGGGAAGAAAGTTTATCGTATATTTCTATTGGAATCATGTGAAGGTTTTTCAATTAATTTCACTAAATTCAGTCATTTTTCTTATTACGAATTCCTGTTAGATTTATTCTGAAAACAAGCATGGAGTCAGTTAAAGATATGCTGATGTTAGTAATTCCGGCCCTGGGGAAAACTTAGCAGTGCACTATTATTTCCAACCGATTGCTATACATCGATGGTTATATGTGTTTAGAATAAGTTTTCAAAAACGAAAAATATGCAACAACTAACCACATTCCCATAATTGAAATCATTGGGCTTACAATTCGAGAAAAAAAACTATGGATTGGAACCAATCAACTGAATTGAATATATTAAATGGAACACATAAACATCGAGAATTGAGCGCGGAGGTAAATGAACATATACCAATAAAATTGACTTGTTATGGCTTCACCCATTCCACATCACCAGTTAAATCAAATTGCGAATTAGTTATAATATAATTATAGTTCACAATAATTACTGTATTTGTGAAATTAGAATGTTCAATATAGAATAATCTAGGATGAATAATAATGAATAACCGTTTAGGTGTTGATCGAAGTTTTGCCCCAGTTAAACCTTGCTATACTAAAGATAACTTCATACACAATCAAACACAGATCAAATCTTCGATATACAAGTCAACACAATATTACACTCCCCGCATAATTATAATTATAATGAAAGGATAATTACATTAAACGTCACACATGTCAGTACCGTGTTTTTGTAATTAAATCCAGAGTAGGTTTAACTCTTGAATCTGTAGTGTTTTTTTATTTTTTCGAGTGGCTATTGGCTGCACAAAGACCTGGGGTAGTATTCAACTTCATTTAGCAAAATGGCATTAGTCGCTATAGTGTTATTCATGATTGAGGAAACTGTCAACTCCAAGCCATGGATCATGGACTAACTGTGCAATGGACTTCATATTCTATTCTTTCAAATCACGTGACAAAATTCGTTCAACAGCGATGGGGGTTTCCTTTTCAGAAAAGCTATTTCACTCATGAGCTCTGTTGAAGTATATTTATCAGTTGGTCAAAAAGTGATTTGATTTTTTTTTTCAAATCTGAGTGATTTCAGCTCTTTATTGAACAAGTGTAGTCTTGGATGAAAATTTCATTTCAAGCACTGTCACATTTTTCTCACCAAAGTTACACTGTACTGACAAGAATATTAAGATGCTATTTCGACTTCATTTTGGTAGAAAATGTGTTAATTTTTCTTTGAGTGTAATTCACAATGAGACTGGGTATCTAGATTCATTTTTGCATAATTCCATTCATAATAATCTCATCAACATTACAATCATTTTTTTGATCAAATGTCATTTCTTTTGGTACATTCTAATTCTTTGTTGAATAATAAAATCTCATGCAATTTGAAAGTGGCATGTTAAATGATGGGAAAATATCCAAAATTTGAGGTGATAAGACATTATATCTCAAAATTTAGAACGGTATCGTTATTATTCCTACCGATATTATTATCGAGCCCATCAAAACGAATTGACTGTCAAAGATGCATAGTTTTTTCGTCATTATGAAGTTACACTTTGAATTATACGTCTGGAGTCAAGATGCCGACGACGCTTCACGATGCCAAATATTAAGAGTCCACGGGAGTCGATTTATCGAAATATCAGTTGTTTGATGATAACTTTTGAACAGTATGAGATATCAAAATTCGAATATGCGAGAAACACAGATAATTATAATAGCTTCAATATTGTCACGATAGATTCAACTGTCAAGAGTCGACAGCTAAAAAATGTGTTTTTTAGCTGTCGACTCTTGACGGTTATGCGACATAATTTGATCAGTCGAAAACTTATATTACCTTGAAGCTATTATAATTATCTGTGTTTCTCGCGTATTAGAATTTTAATATCTCAAACCGTTCAAAGTTATCACCAAAAACTGATTTTTCGCTGAATCGACTCCCGTGGACTCTTAACTGCACTTAACAGCCCTACAAAACCTGGCCGCGAAACTAACTCACGATGATTAAAATATTTTTCACACAATGTTGATATTCTAGGCCTATATCGTAAAAGAAGGAAATATTATAGTCTCGTATGGAATCTCTTTCACGTAAGGGAATCCGTAATTTATCGTCGCTTAAGTGCCTTTCTGTTATCGGCTATTTTATGCTTATGAACATAACTTCACGATTAGAATTCAAATGCATTGAGTAAGACTCTATAAAAAAATTGGTACATTATTCCGTTTGAGTAATATGTGAAAAAGTGTTTTTATTGGCTACATATAGCCATATATAATACATATATGTTGGCTACATATAGTCATATATAATACATATATGGCTACATCTATTGTGTTTTTCACATTCTCTGGTTAATTGTGTGTGGAGATTAGTTGCATGAAGCTTTAAATAGAGCTTTACTCTAATTCTCTGTGACTGTAATTGATATTATTACAGATAAAAAGGCACTCTTTTATGATCTCTTTTTCTTATTATTCAAATTTAGATGAAATTTGGTGGGATTAAATAGATATGTGTTTTTGTTCAGAATTGTTATCATCAAAAAATGATAGTACACGTAATCCATTCCAAACCTCTTGTGGTCCTACAACACGAAGATTTATTCGTATAGATGTGTGAATGTCGAGCTGATTCTGCCCACTCTGAAAAAAGCAAGTCATTTATTGCATTGCTCAACCATGATCTAGGATTAGGAATATTATTAGATAAAACATTTCAATTCTATAGCTGTATCTAATATTCCAAACAAAAGTTTTTTCATTCAAAGTTGAAACCAAATTTTTGGAAAACTTTTCTCAACTGTTCTCTGTGCGCACCAATCAAGTGTTTAGATACATGTATAGCCCATGAGCCTGCATAGAATTCGTAATACAGATAATATTTTGGTGTTTATTTTTTTCACAGGTGTTGATTACATGCATCCCGATCTCAAATTCAACTATGTAAGTATAAACAAATGCCAGACTGAGTTACAATCTTACTATTTCGTTTTAATACATATGATTTATTATATAGTAGTATTACTATATTATGTATTGCACTATTTATTTTCTTGAATCCTGTATTAATTGTATGGAAATGGCATGACTGTGTGTCGAGTTACTGTAGCAACTGGAAACGTGGGAGGGGGGAAGTGGGGGGGGGGGGGGGCAATAAGCCAATACTGAAATTGTAATTGGAGAACACAATTTGGGGGACAGTATTGTTCACGTCGGTCCACACTTGGAAGAAGTCGATAGCATTATCATCAAGGTGACTATATATAAGCGTGTGCATCTGAAAACTGGAGAACTAGAAATAATTCAAAATTTTGTAGTTCTGTTATTACCCTATTGATAGAAAGATACATTACAGTAATTTCAGTGAAGGCGTTATAATATTACGAATAATTCAATCCGGTTGTCGTGGTTTAGAAATGAGAGAACAATTTTGATTGACAAAAATTGGGAGGGTTCTGATTACTTTTGAGAATATAAGAAGCAAGAATACGAATGAATCTGTGGACTTTCAATGTTTTTATAATGATCAAATACTAAAGATACTAAATGCGTCGTATTTCTGTTGAACTTGGAATATAAAGGGACAATTATTTAAACAACATTTTTATCAAATGGATTATAAGAATACAAGAATGAGAATACTCAATTTATTGCGTCAAAATTCATCTTCAAACTTATGCAAGAGCCCCTTTTAATAAGGTAAAACTTCCAAATAGTTCAGTGCATCCGTATGAATTTTCAGTTGTTTTATCTGTCTAGCTATGATATGTATCAAGGTGAGAGCGGATGTGAGCTTCAATGGTCTGAAAGGACGTCACATGTATTTAGAATTTTGTTTTGACTGAGCAGTTTTTAAATGAGCGCACCATGGTGTGGGGGTATAATAGAGAGGGTTGAGTAGGGAGAGTTTGAGTCTGCGTTTCGGTTGAGGTGAAATTGTTACTTTTTTTCAAATGATGATGTAACTTTTCTAGGGAGCGACATTCATAGATTTAGTGTTTTTTAAAATCGACTTTAATTTCTCTCATGTTTATTTGCGCTCGCGGAACGTTAATTACCTCGTTTTCATTGTGATGAATTCATGTGTTTAGCATGAAACAATTTCTCACTTTTATCTTTGAATCATTTATTTTCATTTGTAGGATTGAAGCGTACGAATGAGCGAGTCATAATGAAACTAGGAAGTGAATGGACGTATATATATATATATATATATATATATATATATATATATATATATATATATATATATATATATTGAACAGTTTTTGAAAAATCATCAATAATGAAAACATCATTCTTATTAGGAATTGAACAAATTCTCTCTGGTATTTTGAAAATCATGGTAATTTTCAAAGAAAACTTGTTGAAGAGCATCATCATCAGGCATGCATTCAGAAGCAAACATACTTCGCGTAAAACACGCCATACACGATCAACATTACCTGTCAACATGTTGATGAGGTAATAGAGCATGTTCAATTATCGGCAATATGATGACGGCAGCCATCAACATATTGCTGTCGTGTATGGGCATGATCAGACATACGGGAATTATCTACTAGCTGTAAATATGTTGAGTCAACATGTTGACGGGTAAATGTTGATCGTGTATGGCGTGTTTTAAGTAAGAAAGCTGTTTCAGTTTTAACTTTTAAATTCCAGATAAGTTGAACCTCATGGTTTCCCTATGGGCTAAGAAGCTCAAAAAAATACAAATTCGCAAATTGTAAATAATTGATGAGAGAAGTTTTATTGTATAAGAAGGCCCTGTTATATTGAAAGATTCATCTTTATATAGGGCCTACCTTCATATTTCCAGTTTAATCTTTTCGTCTTAGTTTTTGTCCTGGTTGGATTTAAATCCAGAGTACAATTGACGACATAATGAATTCAAATGAATAATCAAACTCAATATAAAACCCATAAACTCAAATGGGTTCTGCATTCTTTTCTAATTATCTTTTAAAACTGTATATAATAGTGATAGCTCTTCTTCAGAGCACATTTACTCAATTTTCTGCCGTTTTATGGGGGATATTCATTGTTGTATCTTCTACTCGTTTCAGAACTCGGCAGCTAGTTACGACTTCAGCAGTAATGATCCTTTTCCTTATCCGCGGTATACTGACGACTGGTTTAATAGGTAACTATGGCAACAGCATAATCATACTTGGGTATACTTTACACTCTTTGCTCTACGTACGTACAGTACATACATACTTTAGCAATCATGCTCCGCATTTATTGACAGCAAAACGAGTCGTATAACTGAACAGGATATCATAATAAAAAACTTGATTTTCAAGTACATTATTATATCTATTCAAGAATAAAATGGATTTGGCGCCAAGATATGCATTAAAAGCGAAGAAAAGCGATGAATAAAGTGGATGTTGTTGAAGCAACCTCTCGATTTGAAATATATCAAGAGTTTATCATCATATGAATACAAGGTTTTTACTGAAACCATATTCTATCAACTGGGAAAACGCGTTATGTGTTTCCACGTTGATGTATGAGCTAGAACATATCAACATATCTTTGGTTGGTTGAAAATATATCCACGTTGAGATCCGACCAATCACATCACTGCCCTACTGTTTTATTATTCATTACTCATTCTGATTAATCTCTTCAATAATAAAGAAGACCTTATTTTAACCGTTTTCAATTAATTAGTGATACTTGCTTGAACTTAATTGGTATCTTTTCAATTTTAGGCGATGTAAAAACATAACATCATATATTTTGTTACATCAAAACGGCTGATCCGATTTGAGTGAAAATTCGGAATATGGTGTATCATCATTATATTGAGATTCTGTGAAAATTTGAATTTTTCAGAAGGAAATATTTTTCATCGAATTTTCTCCTCTGGGTTATTGTTATGAAATTTTCAAGAACTTTTGAATGAGTTTTCTCAGAAGTGGTGCAACCTATTGCGCCTCGAAAGTAACTACCTCAAACTTACTGCTCATCTACTTTAATCGAAAAGATTGGCTCAGACGCTCGAGGTATACTGCTTCGAAATCCTGAGCCAAGCAATTAGAAGCGGGTTGAGTCCCACTGTAGGCTTGTCTTTCCTGGTTGACATGGTGTTTGTGAATGTACCACCATCATCACCAATTCATAAGTTGACTATCACCCGCTCGATGTTACCAGTTTTATAGTTTTATTATTTTTATTCACTGATAATGGGCTTTCATACATTTTCATGAACACAAATATATATATATATATATATATATATATATATATATATATATATTTTTTTTTTTTAATAACATCGAATTTGATACAAAATCATTGTTCCCCAATTAAGGCTATGGATGAAAGATAGGATCGTTTGGACGGGGCACCACAAGGGCGATCTTACCACCCCATTTTACATATTTAAAACCAATGAACTTCAACACCAGGACAATATATACAATATAAATCACAGCAAATGAAACAACCATCATCCACAATATCTAACAAAACTACAAACTACTTATGAAGAAAATTTAACTAGATTCTCAGAAGCTTTTCACACTTTGATCCACACATGTCTGTACTGTACTGCTTGGAATTAGGTTACGTTGACTCCTTTTCCAGCACGATGAAGTGTAGTGGAAAACTGATGTAATCGAAACTCGGAGTGTACTGGGAATATGTATCAGATATTATAGTAAAGGGAGTAATAAACTGAAGGAGATCAAATAGCTAATGACTTATCCTTGGATTCATATCTATAATTTTTTCCATCATGTTTCATATCTTTCTGAATATTCCAATTCTATCTGTGTCAAGGTTTTGTTGTTATTATCCAATATGACATGGGGGTTGCGTTGGTTTTCCGCTTTTTCATGGTGATTTCACTCAACTTTAAAACTCGTTCCGTTTCCTGGACGCTTACCCAATAAATCATGCACTTGAAATAATGTGCTGGGTCTAGCTAGCTCCAAGAGGCTATTATTATTTTTTTTTATCATCAATTTTTGTATTTCCAAATTTGTGTTTAAAAATTATTACCCTATTCACAAGGGTGTTTGTAAAATTCTATTTGCATATATGAAAAAAAAATGAAATGAAAATAACTTATAACATACAACAATTCAACAGCAATAATATAAACAATATACAACAACAAACAATATACAAGAACAAACAATATACAACAACAATATAAACAACAACAATATAAGTAACCAATATAAAAAATGATAGCACAATTGAAAAAAGAAGAGAAAAAAAGAATAAATAATTGATCACAACAATTGATTACAATAAACCAAATACCTCACCCCACGAAACTAGAATTATATTGAATATTACACTCAATGATACATTAAATGTAATTAAATGTAATTAATCCAGAAGAGGGCATTCATAAATGAAGAAGAAAAATTGTAATTCATTGTGAATTGTATACTTAATTTCAACTTAAATTTTGATCAGCAATATATTCATATACAATACAACTCCATGCTGGGACGTTGTTCATTAAAGAAGCTACCAACAATGACAATGTATTGAAATAATAAATTCACGGCCTCTTGGACTGAATAATTCATCACATTTCCCAACCCACCTCAAGACAGAGACCAGACACGTTGCTATGGCAGGTAACTCTTCTAGTAAACATTAATCAATCAAAGTAAATTCAATCACATAGACCTATGTCTACCTACCGAGAACAGTCACTAGAAATGAAGCTATACACGTATAATAATCCATGTGAGCTGTTACTTTTGCCGCTATTGATCATTGCATCAGGAGAGATATACATTTTCCAATTCGTTCAACCAACCTGGCCTTTTCGAATTTTTGTGTTTGAGCATGTGCAGGCGCATTGGCCATATGCTACCCGTTACAAACGCGGATTTTACAGATGAGCAAACAAGAAGCAAGCAAGCAAATAGTTTTTCGTCATCCTGTTGTTTTCAATTAGCCAGTCTTGGGCTTACAATATCGCCCACGCACTGGTTCGTTTACTCACGTTTAATAGCTATCGGTTAACACAACAGTTCAGGGGCTGGGTTGTTTTCATGAAATTTGAAACTACATTTTCTGAGGGGCAATTTCAATTGTTAGATTGAACTGGGTTGAGATTAGGTTTAACTGGATTAGTTTTTCACCTCATTATCGTTTGGAAAAATAATTATATATGATATATATATATATATATATATATATATATATATATATATATATATATATATATATATATATATATATATATATATATATATATATATATATATATATGGCGCTACCCAAGCGCTATGATGCTGATCGAGAATTGTTGCTTAGCGATATAAATGATAGCAATGCGCCGGTCATAGATATATATTATCGAGATACAATAATAAACCGTAAGAAGGCCTACATATTTTTGCCTCGGCAGTAGCTTCTCACAGTTTTACAAACCGGAAAGTTTCCGCCATATTTGACATATATTAGTGATAATTCAGAATGCCTTGCTTAGATTCTATTCCTAAATGTACAATATGGCCGCCGAAATTGGAACGAGCATATGCCGCTATCGGCTGCAGGAGTAACGTATCTCGGTAAGACAATATATATCCATGCGCCAGTACAGTGCATCGGCATTGTTATCATATAGATTATATACTAATATGAAAAAACAGCGATAAAATCGCTGCTGGTGAAAAACTACTCGCATCCCGCATAAAACCAGGTTTCATTGAAATACACTTTATATTTGCGTAAAGCGTGGGAGCTGAAAAGTGTGTTGGGTTGTGACATGAAATCCGTGATGACGTCACACTCACTCTCTTTGATGCTCTTCTGTTCTTCTACTGCCCACCGCCATCCTCATGACGTCATTGGAACCGCTGTACTTGACTCGGTAATTACCAAACCGTTTTTTATGCACCGTCGTTCGTATTTTGAATTGTTCTCATTCAACCAAGAGACTTTAATTATCCGAGTATATAAAAAGTCTGCTTCCATCCCTTAATTACTTTTTGCAATCGCCGTCGGTATTGTCTGTGAAATGGTTATATAAAATACTTATTAAAATTAGGTATGCATGTACGAATATAGAATATAGACTTCTGTATGTAGCTATATAATAATATCAAGATGGGAATAGTTCTAACCGGCAGTTTAGTATTTTTATCAGTCACAATGATATTATTCGAGTACATCAAATCTCAGAATAAGGCTGAATTGACTTCTTGATATCTTTATTCATATCGGCAGGATTAAGCACTGTAGGCCTACTGGTAAATACGATCTACTGACGTTGATGAATGATATATGAGATGGTGGGATGATGAGATGAAGGTTATTTTATTTTGTGTTTTTTTGGATAGTGGGAAAGAACCGGTCGTGGCCTGTAGTTAAGGAACCATCCCAGTATTTGAACGACAGAGGGAAACACGAAAAACCCCTGTCAGGATGGTCGACTACGGCAGGAATCGAACCCCGGTCTCGCGAATGACGGTTCAGTGAACAGGCCACTCGGCCACGCGCCTCAGTTTCATAATATCGGGCCTTTGTAATTTTGCTACATCACCAGTATAACATATATTACATACACTTTCAACATATTTCAAGTCTTTTAAAAACTTTTATCTGCGGTGGAAATGTATGGTCACAGATAGCGCAGTCCTGGTGTCAAGGTTCATTAGTATTGAATAATTAAAATGAGGTGGTAAGATCGCCCTTGTGGTGCCCCGGCCAAATGATCCTATCTTTCATCCATAGCCATAATTGGTGAACAATGATTTTGCATCAAGTTTCGATGTTATTAAAAGAAGAGAAACTTTCAACATAGAAGGCACTTTAATATTCAACTTTAAGATTCTACATTGAAACTATGACTATCAATAACGTAACGGGTTAAGAAACATAGCATTTTCCTTTCTTTTTTTTTAAATTTTTATATTGGGTTTTAACGACGCACTGTAATGATTACTAAGATCTATTGGCGTCGGATGAATGATTAATGAGATGATGGGATGATGAGATGAAGGTTTTTATGGGTAGTGAGAAGGATAGTGGGAAGGAAGCGGTCGTGGCCTATATTGTGGGAACCATCCCGGCATTAGCCTAGACTACAGAGGGAAAGCACGAAAAACCCCTGTAAAGATGGACGGTGGCGGGGATCGAACCGGGTCCGATATGTCCCTTCACCTTCCGGATCACACGAAGCAAGTGAGCTAACCACTCAGCTACTGTGCCGGTTTTCCTTTCGCACCATGCGTATATCAAAGGGATGTCGCCTCACACATTTTTATGATAATTTTCTGGTATTATTGTATGTTGATCTATACAAGTAATAGATGTAATGTAATCTGTGAATCCAGCTTTTCCCAACTGCAGCAATATTGGAATACATTTCATCTGAATTGGCCAATCTAAATTTGAAATACGCCTGTAAAAGCATTTAGTCCTCTAGTCAAGAGCCCTACTGCTATAATTATCATTTGATAACTGGATAATTACTCATCATCTACGAGAAAGGTCAGAAACAATGCAAGTATACAACTATGTACTATACACTGATATACGAGCCTAATACGTACGATTTGATTTGAAATTGCGAATCTCAGCAATGTACACGAAAGCGCTGATTCCATCATGGTGAAAACAGTCTAATGTTAATAGGATAGGACTTATACCATGTTTCTTATCCCGTTACGTTATTGATAGTCATAGATTGAAATAATGTGACTTCCATAATGTGACTTTTATGTAAATTCTACAGTAAAATTAAGAACTACAATAAACTATGGAAAGGTAAATCCGATAGTGGATAGGCCTAGATATGATAAATACTAGTCAAACGCGAAATATGCGTTGTAAGATGAGCGAGATATCTGAATAAGGTATAAAAGTCCTTGAAGTAGTTCTACCCTTGCTTCTTTATCGACTCTGGTATTCTACACACCTTGATATCTGAATAAGCTATGAAAGTCGTTGAAGTAGTTCTACTCTTGCCACTTCATTGACACACCTTGACACATATAAAAAATACTTCATTGTTGGGCAACTCTTGAATCTAGGAAGCAGTGAACCTCGACAATTGAATTCTGTCACAATTTGTATGATATATTTGATGAATATTATCAGTTATTTATTTTTTTTTCAAAACGGCTGATTGAAATTGCATACAAAATCGTGAAAATGTGTAAAATCTATGTATACACATTTATAGAAAATTTCATCCCATTTGGAGAGATTTTATTTTTCAACATTTTCCGCCCAGCCAAATCTTATGGGGTTTTTAGAAACTTTGAGATGATTTTTCTCAAAATCGGTCAGACCGAATCATTCCAAAAACTATACAGTTCTAAGTTGGATGAGTTTGCGTGTACAAAAAAAGTTTCATGTTCATCAGTCAACCCTTACGACCTGTGGAGTGCTTACAAAAAAAAAACACACACACACAGACAAAGCTCTATAAGAGTGGGATGGAGACTTCGCTACGCTCATCAATAATCTATATAGATACATATTTTTCTCACATTTGTGACATAATTATACCACGCGATAGAATTGTTCGTTCTTATTACCATTTGAATAAGAATGGCGTTTACTATTGACGATATTATGAAGTTCAACGTATAACGGTACTGTTGATATTGCTGCCAGTTAATTAAGAAGTTGCATTTGGAATTAATGCCGATATAGAAGATACGTTTTCTGATGAATTGCTTTGTTTGATGTTTCCTGTAAGAACCCTCTATGCGCGATACAATATTTTAATTGCATTTCAAAATTTTTGTTAAATTTTATATGACGTAATACAATACGTTCATTAAATTGTTTCCGTAATAAAATGAGAATTCTCATGATTGATGAGCGTAGCGAAGTCTCCATCCTACTCTTATGGGGTTTTGTCTGTGTGTTTTTTTTTGTTTGTTTGTTTGTTTTTTGTTTGTAAGCACTCCACAGGTCGCAAGGGTTGACTGATCAACATGAAACTTTTTTTGTACACGCAAACTCATCCAACTTGGAACTGTATAGTTTTTGAAATGAATCGGTCGGACCGATTTTGAGAATCATCATCTCAAAATTTCTAAAAATCCCATAAGATTTGGCTGGGCGGAAAATGTTGAAAAATAAATTCTCTCCAAATGGAATGAAATTTTCTCTAAATGTGTTCACACATATTTTACACATCATCACGACTTTTTAAGCAATTCTGATCAGTCGTTTTGAAGAAAAAAAATAAAATGACTGATAATATTCATAAAATATATCATACAAATTGTGACAGAATTAAGTTGTCGAGATTCACTGCTTTCTAGATTCAAGAGTTGACCAACAATGAAGTATTTTTTATATGCGTCAAGGTGTGTAGAATACCAGAGTCAATGAAGTGGCAAGAGTAGAACTACTTTAACGACTTTCATAGATTATTCAGATATCAAGGTGTGTAGAATACCAGAGTCGATAAAGTAGCAAGGGTAGAACTACTTCAAGGACTCTTATACCTTATTCAGATATCTCGCTCATCTTACAACGCATATTTCGCGTTTGAATAGTACGGGCACACAGTAACAGGAAAAAAATTATAATTCATATAACTTATATATAGGCCTAACTCATATTTTATTATATATTATGTAACACATACTTCCATTTCATTGTTAAAACCATATTCCGTCCGCTTTTCTTATTTACACTACATTATATAAACCAATAGTTCAGAAACACATCCAAATAGATTTGTGATTGCATTCGAATTCAATTTTTTCGTGTTATTCTGTGCTCGGGCAACTCTTTTGTAAGAACACAGATTCGAAAAGAAATCATATATCATTCCATCACATAGAAGCTGGCTATCTTGTTGTTTTTATCATTCGGACTTGTTATTATTTTCTTATATTCTTTCAATTCTCGTTCGTATATTATTATTACGATTGACAACCACAGCGGAAAACGTTTTAGCGGAAAATGAACTTGAAACTTTTTTGAGGTATTTAATAAAATTGTGTATGCGCTATATGTAGGTCATACATGGTTATTTGATATATACCGGAGCTATTTTAAAACTAGAAAACGCGGTATGTTTTTCCGCGTCGATGGATGAGCTAGAACATATCAACATATCTTTGTATTGGTTATATATATCCACTTTGAGATCCAAACAATTACGTCACTGCCTTCCTGATTCATAATTAATTCCTATAATAATGGATAAGGTTCTCAATTCTTCGTTTCAAGGTCCTCGTTTTAAATCAATCGGTGACACTTGTTGCTTGGATTCAATTGGTAATTTGGTATTTTTCAATTGGGTTTTAAATAGCTTTGATTGATTCAAAAAAATTACATTATATATTTTTTACAACTAGGAAAACGCGGGATGCGCGTTGTTAGACGAGCTTAGGGGTATAGAAATCTAGAATGAAAAATAATTTGTCAACCCAATCTACATCTACAGACCTTGGATCACTCCAAACGTTCAAAAACCTCACGAGAATCAGTTATGTCAAGGCCTTTCTCTTCATTCATTTCAATCGTTTTGAATTAATTGGTGACACTTGTTGCTATAGATTTAATTGGTTCCCGTAATTAGACGAGCTTTAGCGAGGATTCAATTTGACATACTGAAAAAAATTGGTGTTCGTTTTTATGTTTTTTTTTTTTTTTTTTTTTTTTTGTTTGTTTTTTTTTATGTTTTTTTGTCGGTTCTCCACAGGTCAAACGGCTACAGCTATCAACTTCAAACTTTTTTTCGTCATGGTTCCTCATCCAACTTAGATCTGTATAGTTTTGTGGCATTATCGGGTGGTAACTTTTTTTTTTATGAATTTTAGAAATTTCAAAAATCCCCATTAGAATAACCCGGAGGAAAATACTTGAAAAATCAAAATTTTTCAAGACCTCTCAAATTTTCGCCGAATATAAAGAAAACTATTAAGCACATTTTGAGAGATTTTTCGCATAAATCGGATGAGAAATAACGAAGAAAACGCATTTATAAAGCATTCTCCCATCAATTTAGGCTATTACGGGAACCAATTAAATCTATAGCAACAAGTGTCACTGATTAATTCAAAACGATTGAAATGAATGAAGAAGAAGGCCGTGACATAACTGATTCTCGTAAGGTTTTTGAACGTTTGGAGTGATCCAAGGTCTGTAGATGTAGATTGGGTTGACAAATTATTTTTCATTCTAGATTTCTATACCCCTAAGCTCGTCTAACAACGCGCATCCCGCGTTTTCCTAGTAGCCTAAATTGATGGGAAAATGCTTTATAAATGCGTTTTCTTCGTTATTTCTCATCCGATTGATGCGAAAAATCTCTCAAAATGTGCTTAATAGTTTCCTTTATATTCGGCGAAAATTTGAGAGGTCTTGAAAAATTTTGATTTTTCAAGTATTTTCCTCCGGGTTATTCTAATGAGGATTTTTGAAATTTCTAAAATTCATAAAAAAAAGTTACCACCCGATAATGCCACAAAACTATACAGATCTAAGTTAGATGAGGAACCATGACGAAAAAAAGTTTGAAGTTGATAGCTGTAGCCGTTTGACCTGTGGAGAACCGACAAAAAAACATAAAAACAAAAAAGAAAAAAAAAAAAAAAAAAAAAACATAAAAACGAACACCAATTTTTTTCACTATGTCAAATTGAATCCTCGCTAAAGCTCGTCTAACAAAACGACAGATCTGATTCAAGTAAAAGTTCGGAATAATGTGTATTATTATTATATTGAAATTCCCTGAAAATTACCATTCTCGCGAAGGAAATATTTTTCACGAATTTCTTCCTCTGGGCCATTCTCATGAGATTTTCGAAAACTTTGAAACGAGTTTTCTCAGAAGTGGTTTAACCGATTGCACCTCAAAACCATACAGTATCGAATTAGATGAGGATACTTGTGTACGCCAAGTTTCAACTGAATTTAATCTCAGTTTGACCTGCGGAGCGCGAACAAAAAAAAAAGGACCAAAATGTACTTTTATCGAGTATGGTGATATTGAGTCTCCGCTTCGCTCATCGAACAATCTCTCCTCATTGAGACAAGGATATAGCATTGACAGAGCAATACAAATTGATACCGGTATCATTATCCTCGATAAGTTGAATGAATATTCTCACGAGTTCTATATGAGCAATTTCATTCATGAAACCTTTTATTCAATGCACATTTTATTTTTTCATCAAATTCAATATGAAGACGATCAACTTCATGACAACAAACTTTTCGTCAATACATTCAATTATGTATTGTTAGATGAGCAAGATACTTTTATCAAATGCACTGGAAATCTACACATTTTGATTTTGAACCTAGATGATTTACATGGAAAATGGTTCAACTGTACTGAAAAGCAGCCGTCCTAAACCTTGACTGTCCTGAAAACTAATGAACTGTATGACTGTACCAACTGCACCAGAAGATAACCATAATAACAACCATCTGTCCTAATATCCTACTCTTTGAGCTCTTTGTTATCTCTTCATTCAGCTTCTTTGTTCACTTCTGTTTGGTGTTAAAGTGGGGGTCAAGTTTGATGCATCCCCGTCATAAATTGTTGTTACCTTCTATGATGTGTTTCATATGTTTTTTGGTGATGGTTATGGTTAGCTGGGTATGGTTTGTCAAAATGAAATTCACCAAATGAAGGACCCAAACCCTCGACTTCAAAATCAATACATGTTGTTTAAAAAGTAGAAGTTGAGGACTGTTAGTTCTTATAGAAAGTTGAATTTTAGAACAGTTGAATTTTAGAACAGTCAAGATTGAGGACAATTGATTTTTAGTACAGTTGGTACCTTCTCCATGGTTGTCATTGATGTCATCACAAGATCTGAAAAAGACTCGATTCAAATGTTTCTAACTTTTCATCCGTGTCATTTTCTATTTTTTTTTTCTGAAACTTCGGGAGTCACCGTTGTTTGGTATTCGATTTTTACCCCAAAATAAAAGTTCGAATGCCCAGAAACAGTTCGATATGGATAAATAAAAATGAAAAAAAAGAAAATCATCCGATTTGAACTGAGTATAGAAGTATTCGCTCACCTTCAACCAATTACTAATGAAATATTTAACGTTTTGTGTGTTGATCAGATTTATTTTGTTCGTCATTGCTATTTGTGAAACCCCGTTAGTATTATGTATAATAGTGTCGAATCACCTGCATGTACTATATTATTATAGTAGCGTGCGCATAAATCAGCGGCACGTGTGCTACATGGTAATCATGTTCAGGTTCTGGCACGTGTATTTGGATGTTCATAAATTCGTACCTCGTATGCAAATGCTGGCTCACGCAGTAATTAGCGAAACGGTCTATAAACTAAGTACCAAGTAGCACCGTTTGTGGAAGCAGAACTTAGTGGCGGATACAAGGGGGGCGCGACAGGCGCGTCTGCTATTTCCAAGAATTAGAAGCGTCAAAAAAGAAGTACGTAGGAAGAAAAAAATGTTATTCGGAAAGCACGATGTGAGGCGCTCTTCGGGGATTAGAGTTTTGTGTTATTGCATTACTTTTCATCTTCGATGGAATAAATTATTACAAAAAATGTATGAATACATTTCGGGAAATAGATTTGGACTCAATTTAAACATTTTCAGGCCTGACTTTCATGATTGAATCAAATGTGCCAGTCTATATTGTGCTTTTGCGCTCGTATTTTGGATAAATACGTTCTTTGAATAAATCTCTTGATTTTGAAATAGAGATACGAACGAGAGTATTAAATCGGAATTTGATGAAAAAGCCTATGAATATTTCATATTTCATATTCAATTTATTTATTTTGTTAATAGATAATTCACAGTGGAAATATTTTCATCTCTGTTGGGCATTCGAGCTCAATCTTTTCTGATTTTCCACAGAACATTTTGACGAATGTTTTAGAAATATCAAAGGAGTAAGCCATATAGATTATATTATGTATGTTCATTGTATCAATTCCAATTCAATTTAAAATCATTTTATTCACATTCACATGTGTACCAGAATACATACACAGACAACAGAAAACATACACATAAAAAATAAAAACAGTATCAAGTTGTAACTTAAGTTTGCTGAACTATTAGGCGAGAGGATTATACGATAGCAATGTGAAGCCCACGTAAGAACAGAAATTCTTGTGTGCGGGCTGAATAATATTGTGTAAACAAAATATGAAATACAGCTGACGACAAAAAAAAGTGAACGAAACATGTAATACACAGGATATTAATAAATACAAGGACGTGTATTACGATTCAGATAAGTTTTACACTCATATATTATTTACACGAATAACATAAATATAGAAACATAAATGAAACCTGAACGACTCCAAAGAAAAAAAAAAAAAAAAAAAAATTAAAAAAATATTTTTAATTGTACTATTATTTATCATATTCATTATATTATATTATTATATAGATTATTACGCTCAACACACGGTTTCTAATTCAAATGAGCAGTATGTGTTTCATGTATACCCATGATGCTTATTTAATTGATGTAATATGTGATTTGATGAAAGGGTAATTTTCAGTAATATTGAACTCGGACTATTCATGTCACATCTTTTATTTTGATGGTAACTTTTTTTTTGTCACTATTTTTTTACCTTTCTACAAGTTTCACTCTCTGGGTTACCCCATAATTCGTTTCTCAATTAATTTATAACGATAGTTTCATAATCACCTGCTCATTCATACTCTCGTACTACCTATAGCTGTTGATGAGGTCATTAAGCAAACAATAATCGTTTAACGATCTTGACTGTATTTAATGTAAGGAGGTTAGATACTGATATTTGTATCTAACCTCCTTGATTTAATGACCTTTAGGCATATGTGATCGTTACTTGGTTTATGATGAGCTATCACTCATTAATATTTGACAATGTTTCTTTTGAGGCGCATTCAAGGGGCAGGGCAAGATGCATTGAGGGTTACGTTTGTTTGCCGGCAAACGCAACCCTCAATGCATCTTGGGGCAGAGGCATTCATTTATATATTTATTTATTCAATCATTTTCATTTTCGTGTGATTGGATTTTAAATATAAAATGTAACCCTTTTGAGTGAATCATATGGACATATCATAATAGGAATGGATCCCATATTCGGGCTACTGAAAGCGTTACTAACACAGTGAATGCACGTACACGCACGTAACACGTACATACGTGCCCATATACAAACCCGTGCGATAGATAGATCACATATAGATTAAATACAGCATCCCTCTATCCAGTGAACCATCGTATTAGGTATTTTTATGATTGTTTCTTTATTTATTTTCTCCAACCTACCAATGAGGATATCGGATATAGTAGCAGATAAATTCAACTCTGAATAGACATATACATGTACCTAATTATGTAATAGGCAACCTCATATAGTCTTCACATCATCTTTTCACAATTTTCCTATAACAACAAATGTCACATAATTGTCATCAGCATATTTTATACCATCACAAATTGTAAATTTTGACACATTGAAGCTATTTTGCCAACTATAACTTTCATTGAAAATGAGATTCGATGTTCTGCACAACCTAATATAATATGAATCAATTCATCTACAACTGACTCGACCTAAAAAACATATCAAAACCTAATTTAATATAAGCAAAAATATACATAAAATCACAACGTTGTCTTATATACTTGTCTCGACGAAAGAGGATATAGTCTACCAACATATCAAAAACAATTATCACTATTATATCAGTATGGCTGCAGTATTTTCAAGATATAATGTCTTTTCAGTACAAGATTTACGATTGGAGACACAGCTACATCTTTCAAACACGTTGAATCCGTGAAGTTGAAGCTGAATATAGTAATTTTCGAAGTTTTGACGATTATTCAGTATGTAGATTGATTTCATTCTTCTTTCGTGGATATAAGACAGCACAATCTTCCCGGTCCTACACATAGCCATTTCGAATGCAAGTCTCAAAGCAGACTACATGTATTACGAATCTGCGCTCTTATTGGACGCTTCTAGCTGCTAGAAGTTACTAGGAATGTAGTAAAAATGTTTGATATGTAGAACTGTAGAAATCACTTCATGTTCTATAGTGTTCAAAGTCGTCATAACATCGCTAGTACTATAGTAGATAGATAACAGAGTTGGGTTTTAATAGCCTTATATTTCTCGTAGATATCTTTCAAATGAATTGTATTCAAGAAGTTGTGAATGTGTGAGGTGTAGTAATTTCACACCAATTGAATTTCTTAATGTGTGAAAATGATTGAAACGGAACAAATAATGGCCAGCCTACAAATGTTCCGTTTCAATCCATCTTTAGAAGTATACCATTGTCTTTGAGAATGAAAAAAGAGATTAGATTGATTGGATCCAAAGCCATGGATCATGGATTATGGATCATGAACTAACTGTGCAATAGACTTATCTTCTATTCTTCTCAAATCACGTGAGCACTTACCGGATGTTTGATCGTGAGTTCGTGACAGCTAGGTGTTTTCTTTCCAGAAAAGCTATTTCAAATATTTTGAATTTTATCAATATGATTTTCATTCATCAGATAAAATTGAATTTGATGAACTGAATGTTGATTTATTTAGTTTTACGTACGATATTTATTGCCAGGTTATTCGGAGGATTTTATCCTGAGACTCTAACTGCTGAAACACCATGCATCACGTCATTCAAGATGAGGTGCAACAATAATGAGCTATCATTTCTCAGAGCACAATTCGAATACTACTTGTTTCAAATCTTTCTGAAAACTCCCTGTTTTCTTTCTCTTCATATAAACAGTTATTTGACTCAAGTTATGAACTATTAATTTAAAAACGTTCAAGTAGTGTGCACATTAGAAAAATCAATTTGTGCTACCGGAGAATCATTCTGAAGAGTGAAATATGTGATAGAAAGCACATTAGGAATATTTCATTTGTTTGCTGGTTTTATTGGAAAATTCAGAGAAAAATACTATGAAGTTTCAGGTTAATCAAGTTTCACTTCCAAAAGTGCGTTGATATATCTCAGGATATCCAATATATATATATATATATATATATATATATATATATATATACGTATATATATATATATATATATATATATATATATATATATATATATATATATATATATATATATATATATATATATATATATATATATATATATATCAGAGCCATTGTTTTATATTATCTTTGTCAAATCTCAGGAAAATGCATAAGCATATTTCTGAGATATGTGATGGATCACACTAGTCTCTTTCATTTGCTATGCGATTTCACACTTGAACTAATCAAATAATGTACTCATCAATTCAATAATTAATCTATATATTTTTTCATTGTAATTTGCATATATATTTTGAGAGCCTCAGTTTCAATTTTCACTCATCGTGGATACGTGGAACAAAAGAGAATCAGGAAATCAAGCGTTGATAATCAGTTTGGCTGATTGTACGTGCTTTATTTTCATCATATTAAATCATCCTAAACGTTTTCGTCCTCTTCTGATAGCTTATCAGGAGATTCGTGAGTTTATATCCCCAGCACTATAGACCCACCCACATTCTAATTATCACGGATCAAAATTTTATTAAATTTAGGTCATCAACTACAACAATATTATCAATAATATATAGCATTTGCGACAATATTTTAATGAGCCATTTCACCCCACTTATATATACATGGTATATATCTACTTTTTTTATAGCAGGAGCACAGAAATTGAGCCATTAAATGAATATGGCACTCGACTTTTAAGTACCAGTGTATGACGTACGACATAAGCTCTAACATGGTCTGATAAGTGTGCCCCTTCGCGCTCGAACTGTCGACGCTGGCGACGCCCAGTGGCGTACTGGACACGCAAGGTGTAACTCGCTTCACTTGAAATTATGACTATCATAGTCGGAATATTCAGCGTCGTGTTTACATACTGTCAGTAGTCTCGCATAATTTAATACATTTTCATTCATTTCAAATTTTGACAAGAAGTCATTGTTACGGCAAGAGTAATGACGAAAAGGTATGATTGTTCGGACGAGAGACAGCAAGAGCGATTTCACACCAAATAATAATATAATAATAATAATGATAATATATATATATATATATATATATATATATATATATATATATATATATATATATATATATATATATATATATCTGTATGTATGACACATATAAATCTTCGGATATGTGGTCGGTTTCATTCTTCTTCCTGGTCCACGTCTATAGTCCCCATTCTGAGAATTCGGGTTCAGTCAAAACGACATGATGAACGTTTCATAGCAAATATTCAGTGGTTCAGGCTATATTTGATGAGTACTATTCATTTAATATATTCAAACTGGAAGTGAGATCAACAACATTCACGTTCCGTACTGATTTGATCATTTCCTACCATTTGTTTATTACTCTTCATTCATCTATATTGATTTATCATTCACCTTTTTGAATTCCCTCCAATCCTAAACCCCATAGTCCTCATCATTGAACCAACACATGCGCCACTGATATATGGAATCGTTACGTGTTCTTGATAAAGGCTTCGCTGGAATACTTTTATATCAAGCAATTGCCGACGAAAAGAGACGCCTTTTCTGAATAATGTGATATCATTTTCCTCAGTCGAATTCTTTGAAAATGTTGAGAGCAGTGTGAACAAAAAGTGTCTACCCTATAATTGAAAAGCTGAAAGAGCGTCGTCATAGTACCAGGATCACTAGTATATAGTCATAGGATCTCATATTTTATAGGATGAAAGAGAGAAGAAATAATGTAATTTGTAGATCTGAGAATTGTATTACTTATTTTCACAAACGTTTCTTAAAGTGAAATGAAATCCAATCCGAAATGACTGATACAAAAGCTAATATGAATCAAAGGAAAAGAAAATGTTTTGCCAGAAATATATATTAGAATTGCTGAAATGGAGAGAGTCATTATAAAGTGGCACAGAAATGTATGTATTTCACATCTTCTCTATTAAAAAGCGATTAGTGAAGGCTCACGGCAAAAAGCACAAGATGCTTATATATATATATATATATATATATATATATATATATATATATATATATATATATATATATATATATATATATAAATGAATATATATATATATATATATATATATATATATATAAATATATATATATATATATATATATATATATATATATATATATATATATATATAAATATAAATATCTCACATCTTATACACCTAACATCTTACAATATTGCATATCTTACACAGAATGAAATTCAATTGATTTAATATATGAAAATTGTCTTCTATAAAGCAGGAAGTTATGTATTCAATGAAAAATGATTATAAGAATTTTGTTTAGGGAACACGGGAAAGATGTATGATCAAATTCTATGGATAAGATCGGTGAACAATATTCCATCTTGCAACATCTGTAACTATATCTTCAATGTGTATATTCGTGGATATATAAAATGTGAGAGAATACATATGATATAAAACTGGTCTTTGCAGATATTTCTCCAAGTTCACTCAAATTGAAGAACAATTTTTCCACCACCTTGAATTGTTTTGATGAGCTCAGAATCAGAAAAATAACAGACACAATCACGAAATGAATTTCTGTACTTTTGGGGAGTTTAGATATTATAGATCAGGTTTTTGAAAAGGTGGAAAAAAAAGAGTTAGAATGTCATTATTTGATTTCAATCTATGAAAAATATTTCATATGGTACATTAATCTCGTGCATAGTTTATGGAGTTGATATGGCAAAACACACATAATGGCTGTAAGTAATATATAGCGAAGTAAAATGCGATATTGGTTCGAAGAGAAATATCCTGTTATAAAATGAAATAGCACTATTATATACTATATTTAAATCGTAAGCGGCAATGGCAGTCATCAAAATTGCAAGCTCATGTGAGTTTAATATTGAAGACATTTCGTGTCATGAATTTGAATAATACAAATTTATGAATCTAATCTGTCATGTAATCTGAATTCAATAATATCATTTCAATAAGTTCTCTATACTCCATCTTTTTTTTTTGGCAATGAACAAATTAAAGTAACGTTGACAAAGTTGAGCTCGAAAATCGTTTGTGGAAATCTCTCAAAGTTAATTGCATCACACTTTCACAAAAAGCTAATTGTTTGAGAGAATCTAGAATAATCGATGATAATTGAAAGTAATATTTCAATGTGTAACCAATAAAAAAAAAAAAAAAAAATGATAATTTTTTTTTATTCACAGATTTTTAGTACAAATTATGAAATCAGGAACTCTGCTACTAAATATCCTACAAAGCCTCTGATGAGACTTGTCTGTAGGCAAGTATTAACATATTACATAGAGTGAACATGATGTAACTTCATGTGTTATTACCACTTATTACACAAACTTGAACATATTAAACATTTTACCCGTAATTGAAATTGTAACATAACACTAAAATGGGAATAAAAGGTTCATTCTCAACAAATAATTCGAAAATTCTTCTACTTGGTTCAATTTCTAAATAAAAAAAACATACATTGATTACTACAAAAAAACAACATATAAACACAATAAACTCAATTTGAGAAAATTCTGAGTTTCTAAGGAAAGGAAAAACATAATCACCTATCGATAATAATAATAATAATGGACATTGTATCAAATGGTTCTTGCACACCCTCAAAAATGCATTTTTTCTCATTTTTTTAAGTATACTCGGGATACAGTACTGATGATTATTAATTACTGATAATATTTTCACGAATTACTTTTCTGTGAGATGTAATGAAAATGCTATAAAAAAAAAGTTCTGTCTTTCAATACTAAAATCTATGTCAATTAACTTCAAGTTCACACCTACTTATTCGGGTAATGAATTTCAGAGGAAATTAATGGAATTATGTTCTTTCGCATGAAGATGAGACATAAACATGGATTGCCATTTGTTATGA
>OZ023326.1:68671800-68761800 GCA_964007535.1 Brachyptera risi
CGCTTTTATGGCCACGTAGTCGACGCATAGAGAACGTGAAACACACTTAAGAGTCCATGGGAGTCGATTTTTGAATTTCTGAACGGTATAAGTTATAAAAATTCAAATACGTACGGAAACCACAGATAATTACAATATTTGCAAGATAGTATACATTTTTTTTTCAATAACATCGAAACTTGATACAAAATCATTGTTCCCCGATTAAGGCAATGGATGAAAAATAGAGTCGTTTGAACTGGGCACCACAAGGGCGATCTTACCACCCCAA
This sequence comes from Brachyptera risi, assembly GCA_964007535.1. Classification (NCBI taxonomy): domain Eukaryota; kingdom Metazoa; phylum Arthropoda; class Insecta; order Plecoptera; family Taeniopterygidae; genus Brachyptera; species Brachyptera risi. The sequence goes on from OZ023326.1 coordinate 68,672,072, forward strand.
AGAATAATTAAGAATAAGATAACTCAAAACCATAACCATAACTATAAGTTGTAAATATAACTATAATAATAATTATTCATAACTATAAATTATAACTATTCAAGTCATGTCGCATATCTTTCAAGCGTATACAGGTAAAAGAACACATTTTTTTAGCTGTATACGCTTGATTGTTATGCTAAATAACTGTAATATTTGTAACTTATATCATCCCGAAGCTATTTTATTCATAAGTGTTTCTCGCGTATTAGAATTTCAATATCTCATACCGTTCGGAAATGATCACAAAAAACTGATATTTCGCTGAATCGACTCCCATGCTCTGTTAAGAACGTATGGGAGTCGATTTAGAGAAATTCCAGTCGTTTGGTGATAACTTTGAAACAAAACAGAAATATGAAAATGAAATATGATGAACACATTCTAATACAGCGGGAACAAGTATTAATTCAATATTTTATTATTATTTATGTACCGTAATTCTAGTTCAATGATTAGGTGTGAAAAATATTCACCAAACAATCTAACATTTTCACAGGTAGGGAAACAGCTTATGCATATATTATGTATTTTATCAGTCCCTACATGTGAAGATTGAAAGTTGACTTTAGTTACTTGACTTCTTACCTTTCTCTAGTTCTCATCATCTATATTTTATTAGAATGTAATATGGCTTACTGTATTATTTGGATTTTTATACCTCATATCGTTTCAGAATTATCTCCCGAAATGTATATTTCTCTGAATGAACTCCCATGTTCTCTTAAACCCACAAACAGATACATTCAGGAAAGGGTGAACGAGTGCTTCTATTCCACAATCTAAGCACGAAGTACATTCATTGTCCCTTAGTTTTAATTTTTTAGCTAAATGGTTCATATTATGATGTACTTCCTTCCGGATACCCGTATAACGGTAATGAAGCGTGTAATATATTTCATAACTGTGTCTGAAATTCTACTCTTCCTTGGTTCGACATACTACATTATAACATAAAACATGCTATAACATCCAATTCGCAATACTCACTTGAACAGATTTCTGTCAAAACTTTAGCATATGAATTGACAAGATGGTCAGAATATTTTAAACTTAAAGCGCGCTTGAAGCAAATATATTAATACACTTTTAGCATATACGAAACTAGTGGTGCTGAATGATAAGCCTGAGCCTGGTGGCAACGCGTGCAACTATACTAGAGTATGTGATGCTATGCAATCAGTGCCCAAAGGAAGAGCGCAAAAGTTTTCGAGTGGTCTAGAGAGAATGTTAGTTGCAAATCCCAATTCATCAATAATTATACCTTGATAAACAAATAATTTGATACAAATAACACAATTTACTGAAACTTGTGACTCATCAGATTATCGGACGATGCAATTAAATCCAAGCTAACGTTGTTGTTGTTTTTGTTGTTGTTATCTGTTGCACAACCTGAATTAACTCATATCCACTCAATCTAATTATCCTAATCCATCAAACATAGAATGGCCTCAACTAATTCAATCTAACATAAATACGTCATACAATCGTGGCGTTACCATTATAGAACATGTACACTTGCGGTCACATAAAATGGACCTCATTAAAATTTGAATTCAGAATTAAATGAACTCTATGCATATTTTACCAATAATTTTTACATACACTGTATGTCAAATGAGTGTGAACATTGTCTGCTAGTTCAAGTACATGCGCATCATGTCAGTACATTTTTTTCAGGATGTGTGTTGATCGACCACTTTATTTGACCACATGTGTACCTACTGTACCTCACAAATAAATAGTCACTTTGAAAACTCATCTACGTATAGTTATACCGTGAACATCTTTTCACATCAGCGTCTGACCTATATTCAATATTAATTTATCCTAGCAAATGAAAACAAATGTCTGGTATATTATCCTGTCGCTAAACAAACAAATCTCATCCATAATGAACAGTCGTTTCACCTCGTTAGCTGAGTAAGCTTATAGGCCTCTTCCGTGATAACCCCCGTTGCTATTATAACACGTTTCTGATTGTGGATATGAGTTATTTTCACAAGGATAGAGCACGTGTAAACAAGATTGCGTTTAGTGCAAAGACAAATGCATTTGACAGAATACAAATGCAGATGAGTGGTACGTTGGTGTATTGAATGCAGCCGAGTGCCTAATTAGTGGATTGAAGAATGTATAATGAAGAAGATAGTTGGTTATTGGTAGGCTTGCAGCATATCAATGTTTTTTAAATTGGGTTTTAACGACGCACTGTAATGATGACTAAGATCTATTGGCGTCGGATGAATGATTAATGATATGATGGGATGATGAGATGAAGGTATTATGGGTATGGGAAGGATAGCGGAAAGGAAGCGGTCGTGGCCTATATTGTGGGAACCATTCTAGACTATAGAGGGAAACCACGAAAGACCCCTGTAAAGATGGACGGTGGCGAGAATCGAACCGGGTCCGATATGTCCCTTCACCTCCCGGATCACATGAAGCAAGTGCGTTAATCACTCAGCTACATGTGCCGGTCATGTCAACGGTAACAACCAAACAACTAACAAGGCAAACGCAAATGTGGTTCAAGATTGGTTCAGCGTTTCTCAACCAACTTAAAATCTGTTTATATCAATTATATTATTCTAATAATTCTATTATTACTCAATTATATTAAGTATATTGTGTTTGATTTTCCACCATAGTTTTATAACTCTTTTCCACTTTCGGCAATTAAAATTTCAAATGTATAGTAAGCTAGCTGGACCTTCATGGCCAGTCATCGTGAAGATGAACAGCCGTCATAAATAAATTATTTTCTCTCTATTGTTCAAAATAAAGAGACGTATGTACATAAAATATCATCTTCATAATAAAGCTGCATATCTGATTATATTTGCATATATCTAAAAAATAGTGATAATGTATATAACTTTGGTGTTGAATTGGAATACAGTTGAAAAATGTTTGGTTCTATTATCTATACTCTGTGAGTTATTCTTATTTGGATTTCCAACAAATATACTTGGACTTTTTCATAATCAGTTTCTACCGATTTCGTCAAAAAACTGTGTGCCTACAGTTAAAGTAGGATTCTCAAGCTATATCTAACGTGAATGTATTCAATTTGTGAACTCCAAACTATCATTCAAAACGTCAAATTCACGAAACTCATTACGTATTGCTACATCAAAAAGTTACAATTCTCATTACTTACAACTCATTTATGCATTTCATATTGCTTTTGACGATGCACCGAAATGATATCGCAGATCTGTGGCGTCGGTGAATGATGAAGGTGAAGGTGGAATGGGAAGGTGAGATGAAAAGTGATTTGAAAGGAAACGGCATTGGCGGGCTTTTAAAGGGCCATTCGCATATTTACTTCAACAACTGAGGGAAACCACACAAAATCTCTGTCAAGACGATCGAACGAGCGAGCCTCGTTGGTTCAGCGGAACAGTGACTGATACGTCATACTTTATAACGGCCTACTACTATTAAAAAAAATAACAAACTTTTAATTAAAAAAGTAATATACCGTACGTCAAAATACTTTCATTTTGGTAACTCTCATTTTTTTCTCGTTCTTTCTCTTTTTCTCTCTAATGTATACCACATATCTGAAGTCAGTCTCGTTTTTGTTACATATCGAGAGCACAGATTTCAAGTTCCAAGCGGCGTGGGTTCGTAATTCAATTCACACGTGGAGAACGATCTCACAGAGAGTAACTTAAAGTCAACTTAGAAACTGTGAACACGATACTCATTAAAATTTCATTTTGTACAGGTCAAAAGTTCACAGTTGATCATCCACACCGAGATAGAATATCAAAGCCAGGAAGGAATAATTATGTGCATACATTTATAAAGTTTTTGTGTGAAGTCTCAAAATAGATGCCAATACTGATAGATATTTTCTTGATGCTTTGGAACGATGGAATCTTTCAATCTACGAGAAACTAGATACATACATATACTTCATGACTGATGATATTATCATGAGTGGAACGATAATGAAACGACAGAAATATTGTCACACATATATTTATATATATATGTAAGAGAGATAAGTTTATTTAAACGCTGCCGCCAAAACAGTTGCCGCACGGACACAATATAGCAGAATGTATAAAAACTAGGCAAACGCGTTATGTGTTGCCGCGTTGATGGATGAGCTGGAACATATCGACTTATCTTCGGATTGGTTATTATATATATATATATATATATATATATATATATATATATATATATATATATATATATATATACACCTTGAGATCCAAACCATTACTTCACTGCCATCTTGTTTTTCATTATTGATTTCTATGATAATGAAGAAGGCTTTGTTTTAATCGTCTACAGTTAAGAGGTGACACTGTGGCTTGGATTCAATTGGTATCTTGATAGCTTTGAGTGATTTAAAAAAAAATACATCATATATTTTTTTACATCAAAACGACTGATCCGATTTGAGTGAGAATTCGGAATGATGTGTATCATCATCATATTAAAATTATCGGAGAATTTGAAATGTCTCGGATGAAAATTATTTCACGAATATTTTCCTCTGGGTTATTCTAATAGGATTTTTGAAAACTTTGAAATGAGTTTTCTCAGAAGTGGTGGAACCGATTGCGCCTCAAAACTATACAGTATTAAATTAGATAATGTCACTTGTGTATGCTAAGTTTCAACTGATTTTGAATTTTCGTTTGACCTGTGGAGCGCGAAAAAAAAGTCACTTTTTTGAGTCTTCGCTTCGCTCATTCACCAATGCATTATTTTTCAAAAAATAAGAGAATTAAATGTGAGAAATATAATGGATACATTGTTTTGATAACTTTTGTGTGATAAAAAAATTGAGTACCAAGGCCCGGTTTTACCAATCTTAGTTAGGGTACTAATCCACTAACTATTAATTAAAGGTACACAAATAACATATGTAAGCAATGGTGATAACAAGCTAATCCGCTAACTATTGCTTAATCCAGTTTCGTAAAATCGGGCCCAAGAGTTATATGAAAAAAATGTATTTGAGAAACAAAAAATGGAATAGTAATGAGGGTGAGTTGGTAAAAAAGAACGAACGTGAATATAAATTAATAGCACTTAAGTAAGAATGGAGAATTATATATAATATAAATATATAAATATAAATATGATATGAATATATATACAGAAAAAAACGTATAATTTTAATGAGAAATATAAAAAAATTGAGGCAAAGATTTTCTCTTTTTAAGTTGAAGATCTATTTGTAATGCTCATAGTGAATAATTACCATCACAGGATTTCAAGCCTGGAAGTTAAATTCAACCATTCATATTTTTCACACAAATTAAGCTCTACTTCTTCATACTTGTTTCTCCACTAATCCACTTGTTTGTCGCCAGGGTCGCAACGGTCTAGGCAATATCTACGTGTGGGCGTCGGGTGACGGCGGAGAGGACGACGATTGCAACTGTGACGGCTATGCAGCATCCATGTGGACCGTATCCATCAATTCAGCAATCAACGACGGACAGAACGCACACTATGACGAGAGCTGCTCGTCGACCCTCGCATCCACTTTCAGCAACGGCGCCAAGGATCCAAACACGGGCGTGGTAAGAGTTTAGTCACTGAGTAACATTCCAGGGTCAATATAATGTGTTCAGGGAACATATTGAAGTGGTGACATACCGTTTGAACCACAGCATCTTTATTCATTCTTTTCTTATACTGCCCTTTCACTCCGGCTATTTTGACGGGTTCGCGCATATTTGCTCGCGCAGGGAAAAATGGCGTCATGGTCTGGTATGTACTACACTCTGGTATCTGAAGTTTCAACTTTGAACAAATGTCATACCCTCATAATTTTTCAATTTCCTGCTACGTTGTTGAGGTTGTCATATTTTCATTTCGACTAGGGCTTTCAGGCTTACCAAGGTTCAAACTTGAACGATATATATGTTATCCCAAGCAATAAGCATCATTCAGGAACTTGTCCCGATGATATTCCGTAATATTATTGAATAAAATCCTTCATATTATTGTCATAACATAGTTAGTGAACTCACAGTCACAGTCTAATTGAGAGCGCGCGTACTTTAAATTCTTGTAAGAAATTCCCAAAGTTGTTCGTATCCTAGTAGATATGACATGTCAAATAGACTGATATACATTAATGTCTTTGGAAAGTGACGTCGTGGTCTGGAAACAACGGCATCATTGGCCATTTTGTAAACTAAAATAATTTGACATCGTTCAACACGGGAAGCATACCCCGAGTGAAAGGGCAGTATCAGAGAAGAATGATCTGATTAAAGAAGGCTATGGTTTGAACATATTGTAGTGACATTGCTTAGTAGGGAGGAAATGGGGGTTCTGGCACAGGAGCAAGATGGCCGCCAAAGTCAATGACCTCTGACGTCATCTAAGATGGCGGCCGGGGTCATTGACTTGTGACGTCATCGAAGATGGCGTCATCCAAGATGGCGGACATCATCCAAGATGGTGGCATCCAATATGGACGACATGACGCCATTTTGAATTCCCACGCCATGTTTAATTTCAAATTTCCCTCTCTTTTTTTTCTATCGAGTCCCATTTTGAAATTTCATTTAAATCGAGAGCGCGCTCTAGCGGCAAATTCTCGAACTCGATGTTGGTGCGCTCTATTAGCGAATTCTCGAATTAATTAATTTCAAATCTCTCGCTTTTTATTTGTCCAGGTCCAATTTTGAATTTGAATCGAGCGCGCGCTCTAGCGGCTCTCTCTCTCTCTCTCTCTCTCTCTCTCTCTCTCTCTCTCTCTCTCTCTCTCTCTCTCTCTCTCTCTCTCCAACTTGAATTAATCAATTAATCAATTAATTATTTTAATACAAAATATACGTCTGGTGCGATTCGAACGCGGGATGTTCGCATTATGAGTCCGGTATCTTAACCACTAGACCAATGGACCAGTAAGAATTCCGTGTGTTATTATTGAATATAAGCTGAAGTATAGACCTATGACGTATGTGAAACAAGTCTATACATGTCAGCAAACAGTTCTAGTGCAGCTGCTAAAAGCCACCTCATAAGATGAGCGCTTATCTTGACAACGTTTTAAAATGTAAATTGATTTAAATGCGTAAATGAAATTATCAATTCAATATTTTGATATCCGATTGATTATCACTGATGAAATATAATTTCCCCATTTTGATATTAGATTGATTATGACTGATAAAAAATAATTTCTTGACCCATTAAATTTAATTTTTCGATGAATAATTTTATTAATCTAATATTTTGATATTCGAAATCATGGGCCTACTCAATGAATACATTAGTTAAAATTATTTTAGGAGCGAGTAAGGAGAATAAAACATAGTGGTTAACACAATGACACATTCATTTTTTATAAATCTCAAAATATGTAATCAAAATTTTATAAAAGAAATATAAGAAATCACCTAATCAACCTCATCACAAGTCTTTCTAAATAAAGGACAGTTTGTACTCCATCTTTTATGTTCCTCTATAGGATTATCTGAAATCTTCCATTTATTCAAACCAATTGAACAGTACGGGCACATGACCTTATCCGTTTCAAGGGCATAGTAAAATCCTGCTTGCACTAAATCTTCTACATTTATGAAGGAAATATTCCATTTCTCAAATGTAAGTCTGCGAGCTCCTGATTTGTACATTGAACATTTATATTGATTATCATTTATCCAAGAAGCTAAATTGAATACATTTCGCGAAGCACATTTCCATTTCAAGTTGTAATGTCTGTTTAAATGACAAAAATGCTTACATTCCGATAAATTATCAATATTCTCAAGTTTTGGGCAACCAAACATTTCTACATTGAACACAGGACGTTTGATTATTTCTTGTAGAAACTTGCACTTTTCCAATCCCTTTGCGTATAGGCATTTAGTTGTATTCTGTCGTAGAATTTTTTCTGAATTTATATACTCTTCATCTCCATCGTTCCAATCAAGACCGTGATGAAATTTGCTGATCCATTGATTCTTCTGAAATGTCTTCTCATCGAAACACGCATAGTCATAAGGTGGTTTGAATACATAATGTTCAATCTTGAAGTTGATATTGTTTATGATTGCCAATTCTTTTACTATAAATCGATTATCATTATCGACGAACGCTTGAAAATCAATAGTTACAGATGCCTTCATGGTTAAAGAATGACTCACACAGTAGCTTGATGTTATAAATATATACTTGGTTCAGTTATACATCGCTTTGAGCTCCGAGTAAAGTGTGAAATAATCAATTCCATATGGAGTATCACTCGGTTCAATAAACTGTTCACCGGTTAATACACATAATGCGTAGAAATTTACTGTCACAAATATTTCTTCATACACTTTCAAGTGATGAGTTAGGCATGTTTGTAGTTTTCTCAATTTCTCAATGTCATTTAAATCAAGACGCACCGATTTATCTTCAATTTTCACTTTAATCCACTTTTTCTCATTTTCATTCACTTGGATACACAACTTTTGCCACTCATCAGAATTAAGTAAAACTGATTGTCCACCAATTCGACCAACTTCAACAAATGCTTCATTATTATGATCGGGATATATAGCAACCGATATAAATTTCGTTCCAGATTGATTCAAAAAATAAACTTGTTGTAGCAGAGTATCAGATCGAACAGAAACCTTGCGTTTCTTTCTAGATACTGGTATTTCATTTTTACAAGGAACGACTGTTCCATTGACATCTAACGACGTAGCCTGATACGCTGTAACATGGCGAACAAAATCAACCTCTTGACTAACGTGATCCATATTCGACTGAACCGATTTAGGTGAAACCATTCCTTGTGAGTGACTCATGTTTTAATTGCAACGTCATCAAAAATTGTCACTTAAAATATCCAACTCTGGTAGACAGGTTTGAACTTGTTCACTTTTATCACATGCAATGCAATGACCAAAGTTATCTCGATACATTTCAATAACAAGTTGATCATTCAGACAGAAATTATTATCCGAAAACTGATTTGTAAACATATCCATCGAACGACCAATTCCTCGTTGCAAAGCAAAAACACAGCTGTATTGACCACAAACGTCAGATAATATTCCCTGTAGTCTTTTGGGATTGTGCATCCAATGATTGGAATGAGTATTTAAAAAGTGAATCAACCTTGATTTTATCGGTTTTCTACCATAGCTATCAAAATATTCAGCGTAACCTGAATCAGCGAATACCATGGCAACCCAATGCGACCCAGGAAGATGAGAGGGGTCAAGGTTCACGATAAATATGGCAGGTTTTGAGAAAGTTGATGGTAGCGTATCGATTGAATAAACATTTTCAAAATATGGAACCTTCAATGAGAGTGCCTTATGAATTTCTATCGAATTCATCCTAGTAGACGAGAGATACTGATCGATTTTTATCAATAAATACAGGGCTATCGTAAACAGAGTAGATGAGACAAGATAAAGACTCTGCAAGTTCCTTTGCAAATCGCAACTCGATACGCACTGTTCCCGTCTCTGTTAAACTGCTATGTGAATTTGTACCCGAAGAATCAGGTGTGAGATCGAATGCGAAAAACGAATAGCCGTGATAGAACATATCTCGCGTTATCAGATGACCATGATTCTGATGGTAGATACCAGTACCATTGAATAAAGAAGCATAAGCTAGCGTCACAGTCTCGATGTTATTAAAATTAGGCTTCAACGGTTCGTTTATCAAGGAACCATTTACATAAATTGCGAGATACTCTAGATCTCTGTGGATGAATTGATATGGATTCTTGGTAATACTGCCAGCGTATGCCTTATTCCCTACCATACCAAATATAATATACTTGGGTATATTACCCTGCAATGCATTATTTAAATTCACCGATGATGATCCACTCGGCACAGTTATATTTTTAACTTCAACACGATTCATATGATATCTAGCAGGCTGATGTGAAAGTTGCTTTTCGATATACATCGTTTGAGTTGCAGACAATTCAACCTGTTTCATGTAAAGGGTAGCATCCAAAATTTGAATCTTTCCCAAAATTGCATCTCCGGGCGATAACATGTAGAACTCTGATCTTGAGCGATTAAGTTTCACACGCATAGAGACATTCTTGAGTAAGAGTTGAGACACATTGAACAAATCAACATGAAGACGACCATAAAGTTCTACCGATTTACTATCTTTCAACTGTGTGGCTCTAATTGTATATCCTTTATTCTTATCTGATGCATCCATGAAACCATCATCATCATGAGTATCGAGAAAAAACATTGAATTTACCAAATGAGTTTTTGCAGCGTCTTCAGAATAATTAAACAGAGTCTCAATCAGAGCTCTATATTGATAATTATCAGAATTAGAAGAAACGCTAATCTCGTTGAGAGAAATATTCACCTTACTGAATAATGAATTCAATAAATAATTAACACAACCAGGTTGACGTGCATCATCAGCATTATATTTGCTACCGTCCATCTTGACCATTCGCACCTTCAGCCATAAATAAACACTTCCTAAATCTCGATAACTTTCGGAATCACCGGAACAGTTGAATTCAAGCTGACTCTCATTATCTAGTGTATTGATTGGTTTATGACCAACAAGATGATTTGATTTGATAGACGTTTGTATCGGACGTTCATCAAAAAACTCCAATTCAGACTTGGCACATTCCATATTTATGAGAATATATCACGTATTTTCTGTTTTTTAACTTGGAGAGTACTCTTCTTCTTCCTCTTCTTCTTCCTATTCTTAACACCTTGACGTGTAGGTTGAGAATGAATACGTTTTCTTTTTACCAACTCTTTAAAACGAGTCGAGCCGCCACCACTCATCTTTCTTTTAACAGCTTCTGAAACTCGATTCTTCACAATAGAAGATATTTTTTCTTCAGGACGTTTGACAGAAATATCAGTCAAAATGTGTGCACCTGTTTTAAGAGCTTCCCTACCCATTGCGTGTGCACTTTTCAAAAACAAAGGTCTAATCACTCTTATCAAACCACCTAGAAAGCTACCTATACCCGATCCACGTTGGAATTTGAAACTGGATTGGTAGACAGGACCTACGCCCTCAAGAGAAACACCCATACCGAACTGGTTCATTGTTGGATACATAATAAAAGAATACTAGTGAAACATTTCTTTTTATTTTATTCATATTTTATAAAATGGAGTACAACAATCGTAGATATACCTGAAGTTTTAAACTTCACATTATCACCATGTTTCGTTAACAATGCTATAGTGATTGATTCGATATAATTCTTCTCTACAGGTACATAATAGACAGGTTGAAAAAAGTGTTGACCAACAGATGAAGGAAATTGAATATAGCGTAAACTTCTTACATAAGAATCACCTACAAATTGAGGTGTTATAATATCAGTATAAATGTATACTGGTCGAGTTATCTCATCATGTTCTTCCATATTTTCTATGGCATCAACACCGTAGGGGTAGGAAATCTCACAGAGTCCAACATACCACACACCACTAAGTTCAATAGCTTGTGCAAGTCGTGTAGAAAATTTTGATAATGTATTTGTGGGATAATATTGAGCGCTGCTATCCGACGGTAAAGTAACATAAAACTGATCTTTTACACTCATAACTTCTATTTTTTTAAACGTCTCACCTCTGAATCATTGACCCAACTACTGAAACAATCGTCATAACCCACCCATTTAACTAAATGTTGCTTCTGACCTCGTCTGGTACGAGTCTTAATTATTCTCTCAATATTATATTCTTTTTCGGGTGTCACTCCAACTCTCACAAGTTCTTCATTATAAAATTGACCATCAATTGATTTATTTTGCAAGTCCACCAATTCATACAATGGTCTTGGTTTTCTAGGTATTACTTTCACTATTTTAAATATTTCAGTAGAGAAATTTTCCTCGTATCCTTTAGCAAACACATGTTTTTCTTTACCTATTCGAACATAATCTCCAAGCTTAAATTTGATCTTGCCTGGCTTGATTAAATTTTGTTTTGCCCTCATTCGTTTCCAAATCGTAAATACATCTCTTTCTGTCACCTTTGACGGTGCTAACCCAGTTGTAGAGTGTACGCTATCGTTGTAAGACTTTACAATTTTATCGAGAACATTTATATATTTATAGGTATTATTCTTAGTGAAATATTTATACATTCTAGTTTTTTGTGTTCGATTATATCTCTCACAAATGGCTGCTTTAGTTTGTGGATTTCGAGTTGAATGAAATTCAATCCCTCGACTCTTGAGAAACATTTTGAATTCGGAATTATGATATTCCTTACCCTTATCCGAATTAAGAACTAATGGGATACGTTTACTCTTTTCCAATACAGATTTGAATGCTTTCATGACAGTCACTCCCCTCTTATCTTTCAAGGGAACACTCCAAGCATATTTAGAAAAACAATCGATAATATTGAGTAAAAACTTGTATCCATTATTATATTTAGACAATTTACTCATATCAACAAGATCTGTTTCCCATAAATTATCAATATTTGATACGTTATATGGATTACGTGGAAATCTCTTTCGGATCGGTTTATGTAGAGTATATGAATCTTGATTTTCTAACCAGTCCACAACTTCTCGTTTCTTTATTTTACTTGCTCGTTGAAGTTTATCCACTGAAGAGAAACTAGATGGATGTTTCAGGTTGAAATAGAATTTGTTCATTTGTACCGCGTCCATATTTGTTTTTCCTTTGCTGGGAAAAGTCTTGATATGATATCTTTATATTTCTTACTATTGATGGATTTTATTTTCCCCGATTTATTGAGGTAACCTTCTGATTGAATAAGTAGTTTTCTATACTCGTTCAAATCATCTTGAGTGATGTTGTCCAGATCAACATTATTTTTTGTGATCAATTCCCACATCCCCTTACTTCCTTTATATTTAACACCATTTACTATTAGATCGTTGTCTAGAACAGTAACCACCGAATTACCTATTTTGAATTTGCCATCTTCATTTCTCATACCATAGACATTGTCACTATCATCTCTATTGTACATGAGTGAAGGGACATAGTGACGAGCAATGCTACCAAACTTATCAAAAAAGCTGTTAGAGCTATTTTCTCTATTGGGTCTAGATTGTTCAATACGACTTTTAGCTAAAGCCTCACTTCGAAGTCGTGGTCTAGATGTTCCAAATGCTTCAAATACCTCTTCGGGTTCTCTTGTATCACTGTCAGATTCTTCACTATCTTCAGGACTTGATTTATTTCTATCTTCCTGGTCGTCTCTCTGTTTATGCTGATTCTTGTTCTCTATACGAACTCTGGGTAGACGTGTAGCATGGCGTCTATGAATATAATTTTTCGATTTGAAGATAGGTCTGTTTGTTCTCAACCGCTGTGTTTCAATCAGTGGGACAGCAATGGGCTTTCTATTGTTCTGCACCATTTTTAAATAGGGATCTTGATATTTACGGAATTCAGCCAACACGTCGTCGTCTTCTTCTTTCCGATGCTTTGAATACAACACTTGATCCATTTTTTCACTCAACTCACGTTCACGAGAGTTTGATGTATTTTGGAATTTTTCCCACAGTTCAGGTGTAATCAAAAACATTTTCTTCAATGAAGTCATCTTGATTATTTCAACAGTTTTCCAATTACACCAGATAATAGACTCGATAACAAAATACCGATAAAACCAGCACCTCGCTGTATAACAATTTGTCTCTTCTTTTTCAACGATAGTTTAGGACATACCAATTTTCTAAAACATGTCTTAAATTTGGTCAATTTTGTTCTAGTTTCAGGCGATAACTTATGATTCCCATTCAATGTATTGATAACACATTCTATAACAGTCTTTATCACTTCGGAGGGTGCAGTCTGAAGAATGACTCTCTGTAGCTTGGGACTCGCACTTTTTAATACGTGTAACATGTGTTGATTAGATCTCAATCGATTCATTGTGATTGTCTTCTAGCGCAGCGTATACCACACTTGGCGTATCGAATATATTAGTTCAAAATCTTAAAAGTTCGTTTGTTCCTTGACAGAGATCTATCAATAAATAAGAGTGAGGATTTTTCGTGGCATCCAGGTAGGCATTATGAAGTCCTCTCCAATTTTGGGGTAAAATTTGACGAGAGATGTATGTAAACTGATTCTGATCTCTTGGGTTTTTGAAAATAACAAGAAATTTTGAGTTAAGTGAAATATCCCTAGAACATGGACCCGAATGAAAAAGATTTTGAGTTATGAGAATCACTGATATGCTTCTATGATGCGATATTTTTGAAAATAATTGTGAAACCTTTTTAGAATAAACATCATCCATTAGATCATCCAAAATGATTAGTTTTGGTTTTCCATTATGATTTGAAAATTCTGGTAAACCTTGTTTCACAATCACGCTATTCCCCAGTTCACTGGGAACCGCATTTTTCTCACCAAGACACCAAATGATCTGATCAAAATCGACTGCACATAAACGGTGTCTATTTTTAATAAAATCAATGGCAAAAGTTGATTTTCCACACCCAGAGCCTCCAGATAAAATAACAGTGAAGGGATGTATGAACGCCATGAATATTAAAATCAAACTGAATATAATCGAAATTTTGATTGAGTTTTATACCTTTACTGAACTTTAACATCAAGTACTCTCAATGAGATTTAATTCTATGTACTATTTCTCCATGCATTCTATATCGAGTTGGTTTCACGTGATTAAAAAATGCATGGTCTATGTCTTATTGATTTCCGTTGTAATCTGACGCCAGCGGATGAGTAAACAATCGAACATTCTATCTAAAAGAAGAATCGCTGACATATCCCATTTTTAAGTTCACTCATGTGAAATGATAAGTCATCGAAAATTAACTTGTTGAAGTGTTATTGTGATTTTTGATCATTCCATCATTGTGACCGCTGTAGTTAACATCGCGGAAAGTTCTAAAACTTTGAAAGTTATACAAGTGAATTCAAAGTTTCTATCTTATTATTCTACTGAGCTACAATCAACTATCCTATGTGAGTACCAAGTATACCTATCTCATTTAATCTTTCTAAATATTATTTAATTATATTCAAACTTGAATAATTTTCTGAAATATAGATTTTGATATATATATATGCAATAAATTATGTGAGTATATTCAAATAATCAATTCAGTGCTAGTCTCTATTAATTCATTTTTGTTTTTCTGGATCACTTTTTCGTGAGTATTCAATGTTATTCTTATTATTCATATAAATTCAGTGTTGAATTTTTCAGATCTCAGTTTTGATTGATTAATACATTTTTTCAATAATGTTGAGACAATTGACAAATTATTATATATTTCATAAATGGTGATATTTTATTCTTTGTAGATATTCAACCATCATTCAAAATCGTTTCGATAAGTGGGAATATTGGCCAGCAATAAATTATGTGAGTATTTTTGAATAATCAATTCAGTGTTATCTTCTATTTATCTATTCGATTCTTATTAATTATATAAATTCAGACTTCAATTTTTTAAATCTCAGTTTTGATTGATTATTACATTTTCTCCAATAATGTTGAGAGAGAATTGACAAATTATTATATATTTCATTAATGGTGATATTTCTTTCCTTGTAGATATTCAACCATCGTTCAAAATCTTTTGGATAAGTAGGAATATTGGCCAGCAATAAATTATGTGAGTATATTTGAATAATCAATTCAGTGTTAGTTTCTATTAATCCATTTTTGTTTTTCTAGCTAATTTTTTCGCGAGTAGTCAATTTCATTCTTATTAACTATATACATCCAGTGTTGAAATTTTCAAAATCTCAGTTTTGATTGATTAATCCATTTTTTCAATAATGTTGAGACAATTGACAAATTATTATATATTTCATTAATGATGATATTTTATTCCTCACAGATATTCAACCATCATTAAAAATCGTCTTGATAAGTGAGAATATTGGCCAGCAATAAATTATGTGAGTATATATTTAAATAATCAATTCAGTGACCATAGTTGAATATTTTTAACAAGTTTTTCAATTCTTTTTTTTCAATTTTTGTGTGGTATTCTATTCTGAATTGTTCTTTTTCAAGAGGGGAATTTTATTCTTATTAAGCTTCAACGACATAGCTTAATAAGACTTATATGATATGTTTCAGACTACATCATGAATTCCATCAGCGAACATGTATGCAGCCTATGTTCATCCACCTTTAACCGTCGCAGCAACCTCACGAGGCATCTTGCGACGGTTCACACAAGCAATAGGCTGCACACATGTTCCCAGTGTAGTGAAAGCTACAACCGGCGTGATTACCTTCTGCAGCACCAAAAACGTGAGCATGGTACTTTGTTTAAATGTGATGTCTGTCAGAGACAGTATAGTAACAAAACCAATTTTGACAGACATCAAGCATATCATTTAAGAAATAGTGCATTGCTTGGAGAAGGAACTTCAGAACGCGATATTTTACCCTCAACTAATTCTATAGATGAGGATGAATTGATAGAATCTTTAAACGGTGCCGTAAAAACATATAAGTTTCGTCAGGTAGAAGTCGGTCGCGATATTTTAGAAGTTGTTTATAATCATTTAGAAAAAGTTAAAGGGAAAATAGTCGACAATTTAAATCTCTTCAACGGCATCAAGTGGTATATTGCCATCTCGGTGAAATATACCCGTGAGATCGATGGAGATGATATTTCAACTAGCCCAGTTTTTAGAAGTAAATCAAATACGCTTTTGGATATGAATGATTTCGATGAACAATTTAATTCCGCCTTTGCAAATATTCAAAAAGCAAGCGAGAAATTTTCCCGGGAAGGAAGCAACTGGGGCATAGAACATGTTTATAAATTAGAATTAAATATTGCCGAGTATGTTCCCTTAGCTGCAAGTAGCTATATGCAATTATCGCAAAAATTATTAGAAACAAAGTCAATCATAAACATTCAAAATTTTGATGATGAGAAATGTTTTTTGTGGTGTGTGTTGGCTAAAATTCATCCCATCACACAGAATGCACAGCGTGTCAATCATTATCATCAATTTGAAAGTGAGCTCAACATGAAAAATATTCCATTTCCTGTACCTATTTCAAAATTAAATACTTTCGAATCAAATAATTTGACTATATCGATCAATATCTTCGGCTCTGATGAAGAAGACAGAATATATCCTCTCCGAATAAGTGAGCAGAGAGACAGAAAACATCATGTCAATCTACTTTACATGTCGAATGAGGATAATTCTCATTATTTTCTAATTAAAGATCTAAATCGATTGTTGAGCTCACTCACAAAACATAAGACTAGGGCGTTTTATTGCGTATATTGCTTACACCGTTTCACATCAACATATACATTGAAAAATCATCGCACGCTTTGCAGTCAACACGCACCACAAAAGATTAGAATGCCACCAAAAAAGGATAATGTCTTGAAATTCAAACATTTTGGTTTTTCTCAAAAAGTTCCATTTGTAATTTATGCAGACTTTGAATGCTTCTTATCTAAAATTTCGGGTTGCGATCAAAGTGAAAATGTGTCATATACCAGAAAGTTAGCTTCTCACGACGCATCAGGCTTTTGTTATGTCATAATAAACTCCGAAGGTAAACCGTTTAAACCTCCGGTAGTATATCGCGGAAAGAACGTTGTCGAGGAGTTTATTAAGGCGATGCTAGAAGAAGCTGAAGAACTCGAGCCCATGATGTATCGTGAGGAGCCTCTAGTTATGACGGAAGAAGATGAACTCAATTTTAATTCGGCAGTAGATTGCTCCATTTGTGGGGAACCTCTTAATGATGATAGAGTGAGAGACCATGATCATATGAGTGGTGGATTCCGAGGAGCTGCCCATAATGAATGTAACGTTAATTTCAAAAAAATCACCCATATCCCAATCTTTATGCACAATGCCAGAAATTATGATAGTCACTTGATTATGCAGCATATTGGTAAACTCAAAATTGGTAAAATCTCATGTATTCCTAATAATATGGAAAAATATGTTTCTTTTTCGGTTCGAAATTTACGCTTTTTAGATTCTTTTCAATTTCTGAGTGCATCGTTGGAAACTCTCGTTCAAAATTTATTGGGATATGGTGTTGATCGATTCAAAATTCTAAGAGAGAGCTTTCAAGCCGATCAATTACCTCTACTGTTACGCAAGGGGGTGTTCCCATATGACTACCTTGATGATGAATCCAAATTTGGAGATACCAGTCTACCATCGCGAGAGTATTTTTTTAATACTCTCACTCAAGAAGACATCAGTGATGTGGATTATAATCATGCAAAAAACGTTTGGAACGCGTTTAACATTCAAAATTTAGGGGAATATCAGGATTTATACGTCAAGTCTGATGTTCTCCTTTTAGCCGATGTCTTCGAAAACTTTAGAGACTTGTGTTTAAAAAATTATGGAATTGACCCTGCTAATTGCTACACAGCGCCTGGTCTTGCATGGGAGAGCTGTTTGAAGATGACAAGGGTAGAATTGGAATTGCTTACCGATCCCGATATGTATTTATTCGTAGAGAATGCAATTCGTGGAGGAGTCGCCATGATTTCTCAACGTTTTGCAAAGGCAAACAATAAATATGTAGAGGGCTACAACCCCAATGAACCGTCCAAATTCATAGCCTATTGGGATTGTAATAATCTCTACGGTGTTTCAATGAGTGACCAGCTACCTGTCAACGGTTTTTGTTGGTTAGATAAATATCAAATTATGTCAATTGATTTCACGAACCTTCCTGATAAGGATGGTAGAGGGTATATTTTAGAAGTTGACTTAGAATATCCCGAAGAATTACACGATCTTCACAACGACTACCCTCTAGCACCTGAGAGAGTTCTCATTACCGAAGAGATGCTCTCACCTTATTGTCGAAATCTTTTGACTCAATTCGAACGTAAAATACCAGTCAACGTTAGTAAATTAGTACCAAATTTGAACAATAAGAGTAAATATACCTTACACTCTGAAAATCTAAAGCAATATCTTTCTCTAGGTCTTAAACTTACTAAGGTTCATCGTGTATTAGCGTTTAATCAGAAATCATGGTTAAAACCTTATATTGATTTCAATACAAGGCAGCGTACTGCAGCTGTTAATAACTTTGAGAAAGATTTTTTTAAGCTTATGAATAATGCAGTATTTGGAAAAACCATGGAAAACATTCGTAAGCGCATCAACGTTGAACTGGTTGTTGACAAAAAACGAGTGAATAAGCTAGTAGCTTCCCCAGCATTCGAAAGTTTCAAAATTTTTGATAATGAATTGGTAGCTGTTCATTCAAAAAAACCTGTACTTTTTCTAAATCGTCCCATCTACGCGGGACTTGCCATATTAGAACTTAGCAAAACTGTCATGTACGATTTTCATTACAATTATGCTAAATCAAAATATGGGGAGAATATCAAATTGTTATTCACCGACACTGACTCACTATGTTATGAAATTCAAACCAAAGATTTATTCGAAGATATGCAAGTAGATGAAGACCTTTTCGATACTTCCAACTTCCCAAGGGATCATGCGCTGTTTAGCAATAAGAATAAAAAAGTATTAGGCAAATTTAAAGACGAAATGGATGGTAGACCAGTAAAGGAGTTTATCGGTTTAAGGGCGAAAATGTATTCGATTTTAGAATCAGGTGGTGTCAACAAAAAAGTAGGTAAAGGTATAGCAAAATCTACTCTTAGGAAGAAAATTCGGCACTCTGACTACCACAAATCTCTATTTCTTAAACAAATTCAGAGTGAAGAGATGTTTTTGATACGCAGTATTGATCACAATCTCTTCACAATAAAACAACGCAAAATCACCCTCTCACCGTTCGACGATAAACGTTACATTCTACGGGATGGTATCCACTCTTATGCGCATGGCCATTTCAAAATTTAACATTTACCTCTTGAGTTCTCTTCTTCAAATTAGGTTTCTGGTTGACTTTGTTAAAATTATTTTATACCCACTTCTACTTCACATCTCGAAACAATGCACTATTTCTTAAATCATAGTATCATGCTCTCTTTTATTCAGATTATTCATATTTTGAGATATTATCTTTGATTATTCATGTAGTAAACAATTATTCTATACTGATTTTATAGTGAACAATGATTTCAGATTGATGATATGATGAACTATTATTTTGGATTATTCATTTCATAGCAGCAGAAGGTTATACTCACGCCATACATCTACAAACATATCAAAACTATAACTATTTTCCATATATCTTTTATAATCTTAGATTATATATTTTGAGATTTGTAAAAAATAAATGTGTCATTATGTTTATCTCTATGTTTTATTCTCCTTACCCACTCCTAAAATAATTTTGAATTCACTATCACAGATGGATAAGTAAAATATATACTTCTGGTTTTAATTGGTGAAATGAAGCAATTTGATCTTGATAGATGAACCAAAGCAATCAACTTATGAGGTTGAGAATGAAAGTTCAAAATTAATGAGAATTTGAAAAACAAATTTGAAAAATATTTGATTAGGTAAAAATTATTTATTCGAAAATTAAATTTAATGGGTCAGGAGATTATTTTTTCATCAGTCATAATCAATCGAATATCAAAATATTGAATTGGTAAAAATTATTTATTGAAAAATTATATTGAATGGGCCAAGAAATTATTTTTATCGGTCATAATCAAACAAATATCAAAATATTGAATTAATAAAATTATTTATTTGAAAATTAAATTTAATGGGTCAGGAGATTATTTTGTATCAGTCATAATGAATCGAATATCAAAATATTGAATTGGTAAAAATTATTTATTGAAAAATCATATCGAATGGGTCAAGAAATTATTTTTATCAAAATATTGGATTAATAAAATTATTTATTTGAAAATTAAATGTAATGGGTCAGGAGATTATTTTGTATCAGTCATAATGAATCGGATATCAAAATAAGGAGATCATTTCTTATCGGTCATAACCAATCAAATATCAGAATATTGAATTGGTAAAAATTATTTATTGAAAAATTAAATTGAATGGGTCAAGAAATTATTTTGTATCGGTCATAATCAATCGAATATCAAAATATTGGATTAATAACATTATTTATTCGAAAATTAAATTTAATGGGTCAGGAGATTATTTCTTATCGGTCATAATCAATCGAATATCAAAAATAGACTTGTTTCACATACGTCATAGGTCTATACTTCAGCTTATATTCAATAATAACACACGGAATTCTTACTGGTCCATTGGTCTAGTGGTTAAGATACCGGACTCATAATGCGAACATCCCGCGTTCGAGTCGCACCAGACGTATATTTTGTATTAAAATAATTAATTGATTAATTGATTAATTCAAGTTGGAGAGAGAGAGAGAGAGAGAGAGAGAGAGAGAGAGAGAGAGAGAGAGAGAGAGAGAGAGAGAGAGAGAGAGAGAGAGAGAGCCGCTAGAGCGCGCGCTCGATTCAAATTCAAAATTGGACCTGGACAAATAAAAAGCGAGAGATTTGAAATTAATTAATTCGAGAATTCGCTAATAGAGCGCACCAACATCGAGTTCGAGAATTTGCCGCTAGAGCGCGCTCTCGATTTAAATGAAATTTCAAAATGGGACTCGATAGAAAAAAAAAAAGAGGGAAATTTGAAATTAAACATGGCGTGGGAATTCAAAATGGCGTCATGTCGTCCATATTGGATGCCACCATCTTGGATGATGTCCGCCATCTTGGATGACGCCATCTTCGATGACGTCACAAGTCAATGACCCCGGCCGCCATCTTAGATGACGTCAGAGGTCATTGACTTTGGCGGCCATCTTGCTCCTGTGCCAGAACCCCCATTTCCTCCCTACTTTGCTTCATACTATTCAGAGACGCATTTTATAATCTGACATTGATAGACATCACGATAGTCGGTGTTTGGAACATTTTCTTACAGGCCTATGTGATTATTGATCGACTTGGAAAACTGTTTTATTTCAATTTAATTATCCTTGAAAAAGGCTTAATTGAAAAATTGTTGGGATGATAATTCAAATCATCAATTTCAATCATTGTGAATGTTCTCAATTATATTATAATGCAATAACTACCAGCGTTTGATTAATTAAATCATTTTGTTAGAATTGTTCAGGCATAAAAGTCGGCATGAAGCAAAAATTAATCCCAGATGTTTTACTCTGAATATCTCACTCATCTCGAAACTTTGCATATGATGTATATGATTACATATTAAGTTGTACAGGTTAGTTCAGCCATATTTTCTGAATATTTAATTATATTTATATTGGATATGTATTCAACTTATAATATATTATACCCTATGTATGTTCTATACTATAACTTATACTATACTCATAACTTATAATATACTCATAACTTATACTATATACTATTGTATATAGCTAATGTCAACCAAATTCGTCTATATTATCATTTATCTGAGAGTAGATTCTAGCTCCACTACTGGACGCTTGAAATCTCTTTGGCTTGAATACGGCCCTTCCACCAATATAAATGTTTTGCCAAATAAGCTTGTAGTTAAATATGACAATTCAATTAAAACTGCATACTATCCAATTGATTCATCGTACAGTAAGAATCGCATAGCCTATAGTGACATCATATGAGACATACCATGAATATATCAACTGGCAGCTCGATTGGAACAATTTGAAAATTTATTTCAAAAATACGTGGACAATTAGCGTAGCTGATTTTCATGGAGACCAGTGGAACCTCTTGAGTTCAATACGATGTTTCAGTTCGACTTATTCACTCACAAAGTTCCATAAAAGTATGTAGAAATAATTCCACTCGTTACCTCCACAAATGAACCAACAACTACATTGGCATTGTAGGCCTAAAACAATTGAAATCAAAAGTGACATTTCAAACTAGTTCTCACCCAATATAATGAAGATTGTCCAAAACGGTGGTAACTGAAGTGATGTTCGAGAAAACATCGTCCACTGATGAAATATCACATTTTGAACATTTCAATATGTTACCCTCAGGCAACAACGGACTTGTACGGCAAATGCACGACGACACATTCGGGTACTTCCGCCGCTGCTCCCGAAGCTGCCGGCGTCTTCGCACTCGCTCTGGAGGCAAAGTGAGTCAACATTACACTGATAATGATGATTAGAATAGAATAATCTGATGTAGCAATGTCTAAGTTTGAACGTCTTTGGTTTGTTCAGATGATGAATGTCAAATTGAAGGATTTCAATTACATGGGTTCATCTTGAAATTATCTACATGTACTCTAAATCGTCTGCAATTCCATGAATCTCGCTCTTGCAAACTGTGTAGACTATGATTCGGGTTATTGCAAACCGTGAATTATGGTTGAATCCTGATTCCTTCTCCCACCCTTTCCCCAAGTACACAATTCTTCTTCCTCTGTAGTGACTTCGTTAAATCAATAATAATCAAGCAAAAAGAATCAATCAACTTTTCCAAGTTTTTAAGATGCTTCAGCTAAACAAAACTGATCACAAATGAATAACAAATAAACATTCCACTTCATTCACTTCAAATAAGAGTGAACATCTCTGGGAAAATGTCTAAGAGAAGATGTTGAAGGATTTCCCCCCACACAGTTTGTGACACAAACACTTGAATCTTCTTTTCATTAGAGGTCAAAGCAACAATGCGAGTGACAATGATGAAAGGAAATGGTATATTAGATGTAGATGTGCGTGAAAAGATATAATAGAAGCCTGAAGTGGGAGTGTAGGTTGAAGGACAGGCTATGCGGGAATGGAATGAACTGGGGAACAATAGGTATGTTGAAAGAAGGTGTGTCAAAAGAATAAGGATAATAGAGGTGGTAAATAAAAAACAGTTCTCCTGGAAATAATATACAGTTGCAGTCACATGAAGTGGTCGATCAAGACATAAAAATGTATACTGTAAACAATTACTGACATTACAAGCACTGGAACTAGAGTACAATATACGTACGCACGCCACGCACAGTTTGTGAAAAATATGTTTGTCACATAATATGCTCTGATTTGATTGAAATTAAAATTGAAATTGAATGAAAAATCATTTCATGTGACCACGAGTGTACTTACTACGTTCGGTGGAAAGATTATGTAAAAATGATTCAGCTTTATAGTGAATAAAGACTCCTATCAGAACACAGTTGATAAATGGTTTCGATGTGAACAAAAAAAAATGTGAGAATTGTTGTCACTGTGTTGCACCATTGTAGACAGAAGAAACCTTAAGTCACTTTATATAACATATTTTATATATGATATTGACTTATATATGATTTTATATTGTGATTGCAACCTCTTCACTCCTATAGTATATTTTGATCTAGAATTTCCACTCCTCGACAGTGATGGATTTTTCACTCATTTTTATCTATTATTATGAACATTGAAAAATTGACGCAGGGTCATTGTTGATCAATTGAGGCTAAGAATGACAAGGTGGGACCATTCGAACAGGTCAATAAAAAAGCGAACTCATCGCACGGGAAAAAATCACATAAATCAACTGACGATAGGTTTGATAAATTACATTGACCTGAATTTGTGACACTTGTGACAACGGTGTGTTGTGTTTCAGCCGAGACCTGTCATGGCGCGACATCCAGCACCTCACCGTGCTGACGTCGAAACGGAACTCTCTGTTCGACGCCAAAGGACGCTTCCATTGGACCATGAACGGCGTCGGTCTCGAATTCAACCACCTGTTCGGTTTCGGTGTACTCGACGCCGGTGCGATGGTGGCGCTGGCCAAGCAATGGCAAACGGTACCTGCACGGTATCACTGCGAGGGTGGATCAGTCAAGGAGATACAGTGAGTTAGAAGATTATCACATATTTTGTCATTTGACTCTCTGACCCCGCTCTAAATATAACCCAATAATGTTTTCATACCCGGCATAAACCTACGTTGGACGAGTTTGCAGTCTTCATCAGGCATATTCCTGTTTAGAACATTATACAAGTATAAGGATTTCTGAGTGGTGAGATAAGTTTAAGTCTTTGCCAAAGGTCAAGTGATTGCCTGAAGAGCACATACTGGAATAAAGTGAAGTCGGTTGTGTGACATGGGTTTGGGTGTGCATACCTTACCTGGACCCTCACCTAATAATCCATTTGAAATAACGTGCTAGGGCTAGCTATAGCTCCAAGAGACTAGACAAGAGGCTAGACATTTGATTTGTGAATGTTTACTAAAAAAGCTACCAACAATGACAATATATTGTGATAACAATATCACGGTCTCTTAGACTGAATAATTTTGAAGCCCACTTCATGAGTATGGCTGGGATTTTGTGGTAACAACAATGGATATACACAGAGACCAGACATGTTGCCATGACAAGTAGCTGTACTAGTAAACATTAACCAATCTAAGTCCTGGCTTTTTGGAGCTATAGCTGGCTCTAGCACAAAATTTATTAGGTAAGGGTCCTGAACTCTTCACCACATTTTACAATCATCCACTCATAAGTACCCCGAAGCCCATGTCACACGACCGAGTCGACTTTACTCCGGTATACGCTCTACAGCGTTCCCGGTTAGGTGTGGCTACTAAAATGTTCCTCAGTGATTCAGAATGATGATACTAATGTTCATTGATCAATTATTCAATATCTTTATTTACATAGCATACATACATGCAATAAATTACATCTTATTACTCAACATTACACACACATTCTTAATTAATTGAATTAATTCAACTTGATGAAAATACAACAATAATAACATAAGTGAAGCAAATAATGTATACAATTAATTCACTTCGTCGCGGAAACGCCTACTTTCATGTGAATCTGGAACCAATTCTCCTTCTTCAATTCATTTGTTGTACATTCGATTGAACATTCACAGTAATATCACATTCACGCCCTTCACGTTCACAGTCTGACATCACACCACTCGTCATCCAGAGTATAAAAGTTCTCTGTCTCAATCGAGACAATTTATAGTGAGAAGCCTAATTGATGAGCGTAGCGAAGTCTCCATCCCACTCTTATAGGGCTTTGTCTCTGTGTTTTTTTGTTTGTAAGCACTCCACAGGTCGCAAGGGTTGACTGATCAACATGAAACTTTTTTTGTAGACGCAAACTTATCCAACTTAGAACTGTATAGTTTTTGGGATGAATCGGTCAGACCAATTTTGAGAATCATCATCTCAAAGTTTCTAAAAACCCCATAAGATTTGGCTGAGCGGAAAATGTTGAAAAATAAAATCTCTTCGAATGGAATGAAATTCTCTCTAAATGTGTATACATAAATTTTAAACATTATTACGATTTTTTAAGCAACTTCTGATCAGTCGTTTGGAAGGAAAAAAATAAGATGACTGATAATATTCATAAAATATATCATACTAGTCAAACGCGAAATATGCGTTGTGAGATGAGCGATATATCTGAATAGGGTATAAAAGTCCTTGAAGTAGTTCTACCCTTGCTACTTTATCGACTCTGGTATTCTACACACCTTGATATCTGAATAGGCTATTAGAGTCGTTAAAGTAGTTCTACTCTTGCCACTTCATTGACTCTGGTATTCTACACACCTTGACGCATATACAAAATACTTCATTGTTGGTCAACTCTTGAATCTAAAAAGCAGTGAATCTCGACAACTTAATTCTGTCACAATTTTTATGATATATTTTATGAATATTATCAGTCATTTTATTTTTTTTCTTCAAAACGACTGATCAGAATTGCTTAAAAAATCGTAATAATGTGTAAAATCCATGTATACACATTTAGAGAAAATTTCATCCCATTTGGAGAGATTTTATTTTTCAACATTTTCCGCTCAGCCAAATCTTATGGGGTTTTTAGAAACTTTGAGATGATGATTCTCAAAATCGGTCCGACCGATTCATCCCCAAAACTATACAGTTCTAAGTTGGATGAGTTTGCGTGTACAAAAAAAGTTTCATGTTGATCAGTCAACCCTTGCGACCTGTGGAGTGCTTACAAAAAAAAAAAAAAAAAGACACACAGACAAAGCCCTATAAGAGTGGGATGGAGACTTCGCTACACTCATCAAAAAATTGTGACAGAATTAAGTTGTCGAGATTCACTGCTTTCTAGATTCAAGAGTTGACCAACAATGAAGTATTTTTTATATGTGTCAAGGTGTGTAGAATACTAGAGTCAATGAAGTGGCAAGAGTAGAACTACTTTAGCGACTTTTATAGCTTATTCAGATATCAAGGTGTGTAGAATACCAGAGTCGATAAAGTAGCAAGGGTAGAACTACTTCAATGACTTTTATACCTTATTCAGATATCTCGCTCATCTTACAACGCATATTTCGCGTTTGACTAGTAATATCTTGATCACAACACAAACCACATACCATCCCCATATTTGCACTCGGTTGTCGGGACTAGCATGATTCCCTCATTCTGTCTAAGATCTATAATATCCATTCCGTCCATATCATCTGTTGAATGCTGAAGGAATGGCAAGCTACTTAATACAGGTGTGATAATGGGCCCACATAGAACACAATCAATGGAATTGCACGAAGCTTCAACATATGGTTTCAATCAGACCTATTTGTAGTTGCATGGCACTGCAATACTGGTATAGTAATTCTATTTTTAAATAACTATGTCAATATGTTTCTATTTACATTCTTAACAATGTATCTGAAACTAATTGTGCATTTTGGTATAGAGTATGATGTAAGTAACTTTATATATAGCTTTAAATCAATCTGAGAAAAAAACATTCGTTCAATTTCATGTCAACAGAATAATTAAGAATCAAGAATAAATAATATTTGATGTGAACGTTCGCATGAAGGAAGAAAATGATGTTCATGGTCAGATTGTTTCGTTTATATACCAAGTCACCAAGTGTTCTATCTACGTCATCAAGCTACCCTCATCGTATTAATTAGTCGCCGCAATATTGATGAGCTTGGTAAACACTTCCCCCCTTTCGCCCCTGTCGACCACCCACGCTGTCGCATGAAACAATATCTCTCCTGTAATCTCTCATTAGCGGTGTGTAATTATGGACCAGAGTAAAGCTTACATTTCTTCTTTCATTCTACGTCAATTTGAGCTTCTATAATTATTTCTTTAATTATTTTTCATTCTCTTGTTTTCAATTTTGAAAATAATGTTAATATATATTTGTGAGTTCTCACAATATATCACTGATTAAAATCATTCTCAAGTTCTTCTTGTGCCATTCATTGAATGATATATATATATATATATATATATATATTTATATATATATATATATATATATATATATATATATATATATTTATATATATATATACATATATCAAATTGCTAAAAAATATCTTGTATAAATATAATTTTTTTATGATCAAACTTCTTGGATATGACGATATGATCCAATATCGAGATATCTTGGGATGTTATAATCATGTCATAAAAGAAACGCCTCGACCGGGACTCGATCTCGAAACCTTCTGATTGCCGGTCAGGAGCTCTCCCAACTGAGTTACCGAGGATTCCTCGATGAGATGTATCTTTCACGACATGGCTATAAAACACACACACACACACACACACACACACACACATATATATATATATATATATATATATATATATATATATATATATATATATATATATATATATATATACATATATATATATATATATATATATATATATATATATATATATATATATATATATATATATATATATATATATATATATTTATTTATATTTATATATATATATATATATATATATATATATATATATATATATATTTATATTTATACATATTTATATATATATATATATATATATATATATATATATATATATATATATACATATATATATACGGGATGGCTGAATCCCTACCCCTTGGAAAGTCGTCACTCCTTTAACTCGTCACTCAGAAAGTCGGTTCTTATATATAATTAAATGTATAAATTGCATCTCTACCCCTCGGAATGTCTGTCCCATGGAAACTCGTCCCCCGCTATTCAAATATACGAAAACAATTACTGAAACTGGGTTCTGTGGAAAGTCGTCACTAATAATACTCTATTATATATATTAAATCAGCAACTGAATCGCTACCCCTCGGAAAGTCTGTCCCGTGGAGACTCTTCCCCTGCTATTAATATATCCGAACACAATTATTGAAATTCGGTTCCATGGAAACTCGTCCCCACCCAAGGTCGTCACCAATAGTAGTACATCGAGTCGAAGCACTCACGGCGGCAAAGAGATGTACTATTATTGGTGACGACCTTGGGTGGGGACGACTTTCCATGGAACCGAATTTCAATAATTGTGTTCGAATATATTAAAAGCAGGGGAAGAGTTTCCACGGGACAGACTTTCCGAGGGGTAGAGATTCAGTTGCTGATTTAATATATAGTAGAGTATTATTAGTGACGACTTTCCACAGAGCACAGTTTCAGTAATTGTTTTCGTATATTTGATTAGCGGGGGACGAGTTTCCATGGGACAGACATTCCGAGGGGTAGAGATGCAATTTTTACATTTAATTATATATAAGAACTGACTTTCTGAGTGACGAGTTAAACGAGTGACGACTTTCCAAGGAGTAGAGATTCAGGCAACCCATTTGAATAGCGGGGGACGAGTTTCCATGGGACAGACATTCCGAGGGGTAGAGATGCAATTTATACATTTAATTATATATAAGAACCGACTTTCTGAGTGACGAGTTAAAGGAGTGACGACTTTCCAAGGGGTAGGGATTCAGCCATCCCTATATATATATATATATATATATATATATATATATATATATATATATATATATATATATATATATATATATATATATATATATATATATATATATATATATGTACATCTAGTGAAGTGAGGAGGAGAAATTGACATCTTCTTCAACAGATATCTTTATCACGGCTCGAAAAGCATACAAAATAATTGAAAAATGCACAATTCAACATGAAATTACCACTCACTTTCCAGTACAATTACACAAACCCCACTTCTGTATCTTGACTACATTTCAATGGTAGAGTTTTCACTCTATATCGAGCCAGCATATAATTTGCATGTCATTTTTATACATGACAATGAAAACAATTGCCTTGGGATTCACCGGCTCAGTTTTCCATAGAACAATGCTTTGTTCAATCACAAAGTATTAAATAATACATTTCTGAATAAAAAGTTGTAGCCGTGGCAATAATGTGTTTGAATAATTTTTAACTCGAACAGAGAACTGTGACATAAAAGACGACCCCAAACGGAATAGATATAGTCTATGATCATAGGCTTTGGTCACAGACATTTATTTGTAAAATATTCATGAATATTATGAGGGTTAAAAGCTGCATGACGAAGCTATCACTTGTATCCATACTGAGATGAAGGCCTCTATCCCAGCACGAGCGCACGAGCGCACTTATGTCTCATTGTGGATTTGAGTCAAGCTCAGTGAATTTCTGCGATAAAACACTCATTTTGATGCAAACGACCGGTCATTCCCGTCTAGTTCAGGATAATTGTACACTTCATCATCGCGTCGAAAGTTGCTATGAATTATATAACTCGATACTGTATAGTCCTGTACTGTGTACTGTACTGTACTGTCGGTACTGTGCAGTACTGTATAGTACTGTATAGTTTGGACGGTGCTATCGGTCGAACCGGTTTTGATAAAAATAATTCAAACATTTTCAAGAGATTCAATTGGCAGTGACCATGGTGATTTCAATCTTATTATTTTTCAAAACTGAATCACATAATTGCTCATTAGAACGTCATCATGCCGGGTCTAAGACATAAAGTGTTACCCATCTTTCCCAAATGGAATAGTCTATATATACAGTGAAGCCACATTTTTTTTGTCCAGATCGTGTGGAATTCTACGCCTGCATGTCTACTTCCACCCACGCAACCATGTACGATTATTGCCAGTTTGTTATTTAGAGACCGGAAATGTGCACATGTCCTGATCGACTCTGGTTTTCTATCTCCGGTCCTAGATGATAGTTCGCTATACTTTCTCACACGAGTGTAAGCTTTTCTCTACTAAAATATCAAGCTGAAATATTGCAACGATTAAAGAATTTCTTGTATTATTTCAGAGTATTATACAACGCCATGTCATCGTTATCATTGGAGAGTGTCGTTAAATCAGATACAAAAGTATCATGAATTACTGTAAGTTGACTTGTTGGATTAACAATTGCAGAGATATCCATTGTGTCCAAACAGGATATTATTTCAAATGCACTCGACGGTTCGCGAAGCCAAACCGACACATAATTATTTTTTATATACATTACTCGTCTTCAGACGTAGCACTGTGAAATTTAAATTTTGAGTAACAATCGGTCGGGTAGAATTTGGAAAATTATTTATTGAAATTTTGAATACAGGCCCTTCCCTACCCATTACAATAAAAGTGAAACATGTTGGTATTCTGAAATGTTCAGATTAGGGAAGGATATAAATTATGAAAATACTTGACAAGTCATATGAAAATTGCGTAAGTGTAGATGAATTCAAGTAAAGTGACTTCGAAGAAACGTCTAATTTCATATATGATTACATTGCATAGTAATAATGTGGTTATCACATATATGGGCTGGGTGCCATACAAATATTAGAATACGTTCAAGAAAAGAAGAAATATAATTAAATCTAAGATTGACTGAAGATTATATCACAGTGCAAAGAATAAAATACAGACTAATAACGATCATTTTGATATCTCATTATGAGAACAAGATATAAATTTATATTTTGATACAAATTCAAACTCATATCCTCTTATTCCCACTCATATGCAGGATTTACATTGTGATGTTACAATCATTTTAATAATCATCATAGTTATCATCATAGATAATCATAGTTATCATTTTAATAATCCAAATGGGGTGGTAAGATCGCCCTTGTGATGCTCCGTCCAAACGATCCTATCTTTCATCCATAGCCTTAATTGGGGAACAATGATTTTGTATCAAGTTTCGATGTTATTAAAAAAAAAAAGTGATGTTACATATTTTAATTGATATATTGGTTCTTTTGTATCTTGCTTTCTTGAGAAATCATGAACTATTCACAGGTGGATGTGTTACTAAATTTATATTTCTATCAGGTATAAAATACCTACGTGAAATGATGTGTATAGATTTCTATTTAATTTCATGATATGAATATCTCGCTCATTTACAATTTGCATTCAGTTTTATACTTTCAAGAGACTATGTATACAACTACTAAAACTGCCGACTCAAGTTCTCAGATTTAGGTCACTCAAAATGTTTGTGCTAACATTAGTGACAGTAAGTATACAACATATCGTGTGTATAGGGAAGTTTTGATGGAATATCATATCTCAAAAGAGTATTGATTGCTTATAAAATATAAAATCGGTTTCACAAATTGAATTTTTAAAATATCATTTTTGAAATTAGCGGAAATAAGAGAATTAAACGACGTGAAGCCACTTTTTTGTGATTATTACCCTTACTTCATTGGAAAGAGTGGAAAGAGCTGAAAATTCAATGGAAATTCACTCAATTTAATCATAAGAAAAGTTATATAAGGCTTTGATTGAAAATTCCACTTTTCACAAGTCTGATTTCAATTTAATAATAATGTAGAGCTTCTTCACTGTGTGCCGTAATGACTTTATCATGTGATAATTATGGCTAACAGAGATTAGCGACGGTGGAATTAGGTATTTAATAATTGCTGTTTTCTTCATTTGAAGAGAAGCAAACTCTATTCTTTCATCACGTTGGGTGAGATGCTGAAAGCAACCAAGGATTTTATTAATAATAAAATAACAAAACATACCGTATATAAAAAGTGGGAAAGTTATAACGATATAAGCCTATACTCGCTTAAAAGTAGAAGAGAAGATTAATAATGAGAAAAACACAGATAATAATTTATGCAGAAAAGTAGAAACATAGAGGAAAACATAAATTGGAATAGAATACTTTTTTTGTATCATAGTCTGCGTTATCGAAATTATGAATTGTGAAGGATAATGACCTGGAACTTTGAGAAAGAGCTAAAATAGCTGTTGAAACTTGTATTTGAAAATTTCCGAAGGGAATTAGTATATGAATGTTCATAAAATTCATTACCGAACTGTTTTTTGTTTTTATTATAGCTATACATCACAAGTATAATGTGGTCGTCTGGGCAATTAGTTAGACCACTATACTGCCCTACTGAGAAAGAGGACCTTATCCACACAAAAGTTGATTCTGAGTTAACACCATAAACGCAAATAATTCAACACTGCTGAAATATGTGCCCTGCTGCACTGTATCCAAACATATTTTGAGTTTATTTTTCATGAGAAAGATGATTTTCATAAAAAGAAAGTCATATCTTTCATATTTTTCAAGTTATTGTAGATAAGGTTGTTTTTCTTAGTATCGATTGTCTAAATAATCATAATTTCCAAGGAAAATAACCTTATCTGCATCTTTTATTTGCGTTTTTCAATATGTACCGTGATAGTAAGTATGTTTGAACATATGTTTGTAACATATGTTTATAACATACTGAACATATGTATATAAGTATGTTTATAATATTGTTTCCAGCCATGGGTTCTTGAAAGAAGTTATATCCACAGTTACAGTGTGTGCTCAATATTTCAACACTGATTGGTTTGAAAGGAATACTTTTCCACTGAAGCTTTGATTTGAATAAATGAATATTAGGGTTTTAATGCACATCGACAGCTTTGATTTCATAGGAATAGCTATGCAATATTAGATAGTATTTGTAATGATATTTGTGATTTGTACACCTGCTTGAACATAGGTACTTGAATAATTGAGTCATACTTTTGAGTCTTTTGCTTGAGCTTGAGGATTTCTTTGTTTTTGTGTGTGTTTTTTGTTTTCTCTGTTCGTTGTCTCTTGTTGAGCGTTTCACAAGCTGCAAGGCAAAATCCTCTCCACAGTTCTATTGAAACATTTCTATCATTATAGTCATACTCAGAACTCAGAACTCAGAACTCAGAACTCAGAACTCAGAACTCAGAACTTAGAACTCAGAACTCAGAACTCAGAACTCAGAACTCAGAACTCAGAACTCAAAACTCAGAACTCAGAACTCAGAACTCAGAACTCAGAACTCAGAACTCAGAACTCAGAACTTAGAACTCAGAACTCAGAACTCAGAACTCAGAACTTAGAACTCATAACTCAGAACTCAGAACTCAAAACTCAAAACTCAGAACTCAGAACTCAGAACTCAGAACTCAGAACTCAGAACTCAGAACTCAGAACTTAGAACTCAGAACTCAGAACTCAGAACTCAGAACTCAGAACTCAGAACTCAGAACTCAGAACTCAGAACTCTATATATTTGGGTAACAAGTTGTTGGCAGATTATGAGAAACTGATGCTTGATATTTTGAATGTACCTTTCAAAAAGAAAGAGATACAATTATCATCAATTTTCAAAAAAATGTTGTAAGTACAACATGAGGGCCAGGTTTTGCTGGTTTCATGGAAATCGTGTGAGTTAATTCAAATGAAGTTATGCATAGTCCTACTTATTTCATCTCATTGAGATATCTCACACATCGGACAACGCATATGTTGCCTTTTCTTTCCATAAAATAAATAACTTGGATGAATTTGATTAGACACGTGATTAAACACACGTATTAGTTTAAACAATAGCGGTTATTTTGTTGGTAAGGCTGTTTTGTAACAGCTATTTGTATGTGAGTTTATGTAATATTATAATGAGTAAAAGTTCAATTGTATCAAGTTATAAGTTGTTTCGATACAATACAAGCTTTAAATGTATACACAATTCAAGTAAAACTTACGAACTTGATTACTTGAAACATTATAGAATGTTCGTTAGTTGAGACGAGAAAACTTATGAAAAGAAAAACATACCTGAAGACGTAGAAATAACAGATTGTTTGATGTTCTTTGTCTTGCTGTTCGCTATTCGCTGTAGTTGTAGCATGTTGCGCTGTAGCATTATTTCGATGAAAGTAGCTGTAATAAGTACGGTAGTTGTTATATTTCATCATATCGATTATTCACTGGGAAAACGCGGGATGCGCGTTGTGAGATGAGCTTAGAAGTATGGAAATCTAGAATGAAAAATATTTTGGCTGTTAGTTTTAATCCACATTTACGGACCTTGGATTGCTTCAAACGTTCAAAAACTTTACCTGCAACTTGTTGCTGTTTATAGTGCTGCAGCTTGTCTCATATACACTTTGCAAAATCAATTGATCCAAATATTCAATAAAATGTACACTTTTATTGCGTTTTCTTTGTTATTTATCATATAATTGTTGCAAAAATCTATGAAAAGTTGTATAATAGTATTGTTCATATTCGGTGAAAATTTGAGAGCTTTTGAAGGATTCTTGTTTTTCAAGTATTTTCCATCCGTGTTATTCTTTAGAGGATTTCTGAAACTTTCCGATTTTTTCCGGAAAAACGTTCTGACCGATTTTTCTGAAAAACTACTCTGGTATGACAGAAATATGTAGAGAAAGTTTCAAGCTGATAGATATTTTTTCCTGACCTGTATGCCGCGCACAAAATTACAAACAAACGTAAAAACGAAGCCCATTTTTTTCGGCATGTGAAATGGATTCTTCGCCACGCTCATCCAATTACTGTATATCATCATTATTATTTTCATCATTCATCAGTGTTGAATAACTATGTATAAGGAAGCCAGAATAAAAAGATTCAAAATTGAATTGTTTGGTTATAACGGAGTAAAAATGTTCCAAAATTGGTCACGAATTATTTTGATTCAGTAATAAATACAAGTTTTGGTAGTATTGAATGACTGTTTAATCTTGTGCGGGAACCCACGGGAATTCAGTCATATTATATGACTGAAATTAGTTATGTCAATCGATACTTATCATTCAATCTCTGCTACTAGTGTAGGTCTATATAAAAAGTAGAATAGACTGAACCAAAATCCTAAAAATTGTATTATGAAACTGCTCATATTAGGCCCACACAGGTTGAATGTTCACGTGGAACTAGCAGCATTTATTGCAATATATCATTCGGCCGTGCGTATGTGTGTTCATTCAGTTCAGCGTTTACATAGTGTTGTTGAAAAAGTAAATGTGCCGATAAATTAGAAGATGAAACATATACTAGGAGAGTATGAACCAACCCAATGAAAATGAAGAATATTTTCATTCCTCAAGAATGTCTCTATTCACCAAAATAATAAAATGCTGTTTATCTTTCATTAATCACTGATCAATTCACTAATCATTGGTTCACATCATTAATTCACTAATCATCAGTTGAAACAACCGGCTCTTAATAGTTAATACTCACGTCTTGTTGATATAGTATACAACACGGAATGATACCTTTACACGCACATTGCCTTTTATGTATTTATATTATTGATAGTGTGCTATCGCATTTCAATTTAGGATTCAATATTGTGCATGATTGATCTTTCAATTGTCAGAACAAGGGATCTATACTTTCTATACAAATTACTTGTTTCATCATGGTGTTTGATTAATTTTAGCTTCTACTCAGATTTATTTACTCATGCATTAGGCCTATTCAAACGAAAGGTTTACAATTTTAACTGCTAACTTTTCACAAATTGATGATCTCAAAAGGATTGATAATCTCAAAAATGTTGTCACAAACAAATTGTAACTGCACAAATAACCTGTAGTCGTTATATAGCATTATATCTAACTGCAACTTCAAGGGCTTGATGTGTACGAAAGATGAAGGTGAGTTTCTTATCGTAAAACTCGCGCACAAAATCATAAGACTCTTAAAATACCACATATTATATAGAAGTACAACGGTAATATTTGTTTGTTCATATTGAGTTGGTTGTCAACCTCCTTTTTCCGTGGATACAAACGTATATCTTTAAAAAGTGCTGGAAGTAATCTTTTATATGAGGTCTTGAAATGTTCTTTCGGTTACTGTTCACAGAGAGATCCCGGGTGCTCGCTCAGTGCTGCTGAAGATCCATACAACCGCGTGTCTGGGCAGTGACACAGCCGTCTCATACCTCGAACACGTGCAAGCTGTGATCACATTGAATGCATCACGACGCGGTGACGTAGAACTGTTTATGACGTCACCGATGGGTACGCGCTCCATGATTTTGAGTCGGCGTCAAAACGATGACGACAGTAGGGACGGGTTCACAAAATGGCCGTTCATGACGACGCACACGTGGGGGGAATACCCGCAAGGCACGTGGCTATTGGAGGTAAGATGTCATTTTCCAATCGTAAAAGAAGGTATCGATGATGGATTTTGACTTTCATGTATACCCCCATTTAGGTCACGAATCATTACAGTAGAAGCATTGAAGGTCATAATTGTCGGCTATAGCGTGTAAGCTTCCACCTAGTGAATGATCGAGAACGAAATTTGTTTAATACAAGAAAAACGTTGTATGTTTGCATTGAAGGATGAACTAACGGAATTGGAACCTGAGATTATTTTCGCCATGTGGTAAAAATAGTAGGCCTACCACCGACTTTTCTCAACAGACTTATTCAATACGACAGATGGGACAAATTAACTGTTTTTAGACAACCTAACAAAGCAATCGTGGAGAGACACTGACGAAAGAATCTCTCATGATGTTCTGATTACTGCAATCGATTTGGATCAATTACTAGGTCTATAAAAACAATAAAAGCGTCTAACGAACCACCCAAGAGGCCCCCAGCGGAGATCAAAAAGCGCCCCAAACATTTCAAGTTGACCTCATCAGGCATGTAAATAGAAAAAACTATATGATGTAGGAAAAACTCACATTCCGATTATATTAAATCTTAAAATACGATCTTATGGAGCATTTTCCTTGTAAAATGCATTTTATACCCCCAAACTGAACTTTCATAAGTAACGTAGTACATAAATGATAATGGTGTCAAATGAGGCGAAAACAGATTACATAACCATACCGTAAGACACGTGTCTAGGCGTTCACCTCCCTTCCCTAAAATGCGCTGAAAAAAAGCCACAAAACGTCCCAGATTTAAGCCAGGTAAAGTGAAGCAAAGGTTCTGGTTTTGTGAATTAATTGCTTCCATATTATTCACATTCTCATTTCGATTTCTGGAACCGAATAGGAGGACATACATACTCATCCCTTCTCATCCACCAAAACAAACTATCAAGTTCTAGAGTGAAATTTGTCCATATTTTAATAACAATATCAAGTTTTACTATCTTGGACCCTATCTTAGATTCACTAAAATTCAGCAATAAATCTCTTGATACATCAAGGAGTCTCCCTCTGCCATGGACGACTATTTTGACATTCAATTTCGATTCTTCGTGGTGGTCTTCAGTATAGTGAACACAATACTGGAATGGTTCTTCAATTACAATCTAAGAGCGCTTCATTCCCATTGAGTGAAATGCCTAATGCGATACTCTTATGTCAATTATATCTTCTCATCACCACATGCATCATGCATGCACAAAAACCCTATATATGGCATCGTCGGAATGCGTCTTAAAAATACTAAATAACTTGGTGTTATAGACCGATTGAGTATGTGACTTATTATTGGCACGAAAATTTGCAGTGCCAATTGTTCGTAGTCCCATACCCTATTGAATAGTTATTTAGCCCGAATTCGTAGAGGGAATTTGAAATCGATGTATTTGCTATTGCAATTAATGATTGGCATGGGTCACATTGTTTTGTTTCTCGATTTGACGAATAATCAGCTCCATTATTATATTTTCTTAACGCATGACTTATTCAGGCCCACTATCACGATTATTACGGTTATATAGTTCACGTCCGAAATAAATACCTGGAATGGGAAATGACTAGAACTTGGTTAACTATATAAGGATTAGGTCCTAAATCCGCTTAACTTGAAGTTTGTGATAAGAACTTTTGTTTCAACCAATTACAACTTTAGTTAGACACTTACAAGCCTTTATTACAATGACTAAGGCTTATAGCAAATGTTATTATGTTGGTACGTTTAAACTTCGATAGCGTCATGTTCTTAGTAGTTCTATGTACATTTCGCAGGTTTTAAAGGTGAGAGACGTTAAATGAACATCTAAATGTTGGGGTAATATCATCTTTTCTCTCTATTTGAATATACTTCTTCATGCACCTTGGGAGTTCTTGATTGGCATGGCCAACCTAGGTTTCAAGAGAATTATCAACGGTTGAGATACCATGGCAATATGAGCTGTTATTCTTGTTTTTATTAATCGTACACGGTTCTCTAATATAAATTGATTGCATAACAGTGAATTACGGATTGCTTCCATAGCGACCCAATCATCAAGTGCGTAAAACTTGGGGGCACAAATGAGATAGATAAAACATTGAAATAAGTGTTATAAGACCAGCATCTTATTAGGTCCAGAGAACACCTCTGATCTGATTTCAGTTTCTGTGAAGTTGTGATGACTATGAGCTTTAGGAGCAACGTTAAGTGAATTATAATTCTCCTTGTGGATAAAGTTTGAAAGTTGCAGCAATCACATTCCATCTTCTTATAGCGTGTAATAGAATGTGTGTACGAATGTGAAATACGTCAATGTATACACTCACTCGATTACTATCACAAAAACTTCTTCGTGAACACAACTTTGAAACTGGGTCACTTGACAATTAGCAACTAGAAGGCAATCAAGAAGTGATAAAATGAGGGTTCCGGCACACTTTTTATAGGTGCAAGATGGAGGCTGTGATTATTGATTGGACATGTTGGAACCGGGAGATTAATATTTATTCATTATTTATCAATCATATAACCTGAAGTTATTGAGGTCCGAAATTCAAGTATTTTTCTGCGTTTATCTTTAAATGAGCCATTACCAATCGAGGGGACCGCCGCTCCAAATATTTTACTGTATAATACTTGTAACAATGTTATG
The DNA here is from genome assembly GCA_964007535.1 of Brachyptera risi. Classification (NCBI taxonomy): domain Eukaryota; kingdom Metazoa; phylum Arthropoda; class Insecta; order Plecoptera; family Taeniopterygidae; genus Brachyptera; species Brachyptera risi. Next base: position 68,711,944 of record OZ023326.1, read on the forward strand.
AAGATATCAACCTATGATATCCTTCCATTCCTATCAAATTAACTATTGGGAATATAATATTCATATTATCCATATTCGGATTATAATGTAACTGCATGTTCAAATGATGAGGCGAATTAAATTGATTCTTATCAATTTCACACACTATACAGTATTGAGTATTACATATTTCCAGTCATTCAATTGTCGACTGATTCAGTATATTTCAGTAAAATCTGATAAACAACCGTGTTCAAAAATGAACAGTCAAAATTTGAAGTTCCGTCATCTTATTTACCAATATTAATTCATATTTTTTTCAATTTAACCCTTCAATTTGTAGCATTTGTCATATGATCATAATTAGCGTGTTTTCTTCAAGTTTCAACGTTCAATTGCACGTTTTTGATGGCAATAATTTCAAGATATGTTTCAACTTTTTATAAATTAAAATCCAAACTTGACACAATGCCATTTTTAGCCATCAGTCAAGGCTAGGAATGTAAGTTAGAACCCTTCAGACGGGACACTGCAAGGGCGATCGTATACCAACCCAACGAAATAATTACCTATAATGTGCTCATTAATCAACCAATTATAATAATATTAAACTTTCACATTCGAGGACAATAAAAAATTCAATTATTTGTGTTGGTGAAAAACGATCTTCAAGTTTAATCCTCTGGTTGGTTTTCATCTTCTCTCATTTTTTTTCTTCGATTCTTCTTTCCCTCTAAATATTCCTGTCTTATCATTATTATTATTATCTCAATATTCGTCTGAATTCTCATTCTGAATGTTGTTCTGTTGTTTCATTTTGACTTCCCAAACTTGACGAGTTTTAATTATATTGAACGACTCTAGACGCTAAGTGTCATTATTCATAACGAACGCTCTTATACTCAAGTTACCTTAGGCTCAGATTTCATCTTCTCACTACATTCTTAGCAGAAGGAGAAAATAATTAATTCACCTGCACTTAAAACGCCATGAGTCGATGTATAAGTTTAATCACGTCATGAAACACAATATGCATTTTAAAATACAAACTGAATATATAATTTTGTGTGCGATACTATTGTTTGTTTTAATTAAAAGTTGCTGTATTAAAATTCATAGGCCTACCATAAAATAAACAATGTTTTAATACTCTCCATGAGTGACTCGAAAGTTGAAGATTATGTGTATAATCCAATGAAGTCCTTCAAACTAGTCAGGGCATTAACCGAAAAATACATCTTAGAAGATTATGTTTGAAACAAATATTCACCGCTGTATTCAGTATTATGCAAGGTTCTGTTTATATAACTCGTTGATTATATATAATAGTTCAAACCATCATTTTCATTTCACTGCAGATATATCTAATCTTCTTTTCATGATGTGTATTATTTTATTGATAAAAACTTCCACAGTATATAGTATTGAGGTATAATTGAATTAATTGTAGCTTGCGTTCCGAAAACTGTTTAATACCAAACATTGAACCATTGAAATCGACTCTGTGAAACACGATCAGCACGATCGATCAGACTCATCCAAATATTAACAAACTGTCAGTGGTAAACTTACAACAAACCCAAATGATTCGAGTTTATCAGTTTCGTAGATACAGTATGCTCAAAGCGCCCAAAACATACCCTAAAAACTACTAAAAACCCCTGTCAGGATGGTCGACCATGGCGGGAATCGAACCCTGGTCTCCCGAATGATGGTTCAGTGTGTTACCACTCGGCCACGCGTCTCGGTTTCCTAAATGTATACCCTTAACGGAGCATATATGAGCATATTATACTATTTCTCTTTCATAAGCTATATTTTTCAACTGAGATGTAGAAATGTACATTATACTTCTACATTCAGATCACGATTTACATACAAAAAAAAAACACAAAAGTTCAGATAATTTGGCAAAAATGTTTTAAATTCTGTTCAATTTGTTTTATGTTGAAAATATTAAGCATTTAGTGTTTCAAGAAACACTATATATATTATAGTGATAACTATATTGCTATATTGATAATAAGATTTACCGGTATGTTTACAGAATATCTGTTATGTCTGGTAGACATGTATAATCTGTATTGTTGTTTTCCAGGCAAGTTTCAACTCTCAGGCACCGCAGGCTGGATTCATCAAGGAATGGACTTTGATGTTACACGGGACTCGGGACGCCCCCTACACGGGACTCAAAGCGCCCGATCCACATTCGAAACTAGCCATCGTCAAGAAGGCACACGAAGACAGAAACAAGTTTTAGAAACAACAACAACAACAACAAGAACAAAACACGCATGGATACAGAATATGAACCTCTTTGATTTCTTTTTGTCATGATTGAAACAAACCATTCCTAATTATACATATATACATATGAGAAAATCTTTACTATAATAATTCTATTTCTTCTGGATAGATGTTAGATAAACAAATCTATCTCAACTGTTATTTGAAACATTTTTTGATTCGTCAAAAATTGTGAGCGTTGATTTGTTTCTGACAATTACTCAACATTCTTCGAAAACTCAATCATATTACTGTCAATATAAATAATTTTAAACATGATTTTGACTGGGATATTATATCATAAACCAACTAATATATTATCAATATGTGAACACAAGAAGAACAAAAAAGAACACAGAAGTGGATTTTTTTCTTCGAATATTTATCTTCACATGGGAATATCAAATGTTGGAGAGTTAAATGAAATATTATGATCAAATCATAATATCTCGTTTAGTTTCTTTCGTTTAGAAGAGACAGGCTTCATGAACTCACAAATTCGTCAAAATGAATAGTTTCAAATCATTTCTTCTTCATATACTCGCCCTTATAGAACCAAAATTCAGCGATTTGTATAAGAACTAAAGCACTGGTCATATTTTGTAATTATTTTCTCAAATTTTGCGATCATATTTCTATTGGAGTTATGAATATACATTGCTTCGAAGTTTGAATAGATGACGAGAAATTATAAGGTGCGTGATGAATATGAAATTTAGGACAATTACTTCATTTTATCATCTTTGCAACGTTGCAGATTATTGAACTTCGTGAAATTTTAACACAATAATACATGACATGTCTAGATATTGTTTGAAGTCTTTTATTCGTGCATCGTTTATGAGAAGAATTATGTTCATATATAAGTTTGAATCAATAATGTATTAATTAATCTTCCGTTACATGTATTTTTTCATTCAACGAATTTTCTGATTATCATAAAATTATTTATAGCATCATGCATTGAGTTGATGTGTCTACACAAATATTCCAACATTTTTTTTCGAATAATACATAGGCGGAAATAATTTGTTATTTTTTACAGTTCAAGGAACTTTGTTGAGACGATACTCTGATAAATTGTGGACAAAGGGATATTCATTTCTATTCATAAATATAAATAGCATCTCTGTAATACATATGATTCGTGACTATACATCTAGAAATGACTTAAAAATCCAATCAGACTGTATCAATCTATCTTTCTATTGTTTGAAATTAAATTCGTGATCATTGTTGATTTTCGAATTGTAAACCTTCTATTTTTGGATGAGCGATGTAGATACTTCCATTTCAATAAAACTAAATTGCATTATGACTATGGTATTTACTTTTTATTGATCTATCTCTTCGTTAACATAAGTACAAAACTAAAAAGTCAGTTCACCTATACTGGAAAAACTCTTCATGACTTAAATCCCGATAATAGATAATATTTATTGATATGAAGATTTCTATGCAACTCAGTTTGTATCTCGCTCATCCTCCAATGCCAGCTAGGTGTAGCGTTTTCCAAGTGGAAATATTACATGCGATCAGGCATACTTACGAACATAGCTTAGGAGTGCATGAAGATACATTGTTTAAAACTAATATAGGAATATTATTATCAACATGATGTATATGGAAGTATTATACTTCTTATATAATAATGCTTGATTTATTTTTAAAATATTTATGTATATAGGCCTATACGTGTATGCTACATTATCAAATAGTTTACTCTTATTGCACCAACATAAAAAGCACAGTAGAAGAAAATATAAAACCTGTTATCACTATAACAGTTCAATGAAAAAGTTGTATAGAATATATATATGATAATATATAATAGTTTAAAGCTTCGATTCTTCATTTATATATAGTATAAATGTTTTCAAGATTTTTTTCCTGAAATAACAGAAAATCAAATGTTAGGTAAATATTTGCAAGTGAGACGGGTATTTTGTGTGATACAATTTCATAATGATGGGCACGGTTTACAGCTAACGGCAGCACTCGCCAATAATTTCAAGACATCTCCTTAAATGGTCTACTCACTTTTATCTTTTTGATTGTAATTAATTGGTACTTGAAGGTACTTCAATTTGAATCATATGGACACATTATTGTGTTATATAGATCATTTGAAGTTGAAAGAAATTGGTGTGTGCTGTATTTTGCTCCATCAGGAAAAGAACTGTACAAAGATTCTAATCTTTATAGGTAAAAAGCTTCATAGTTGCTTAGTTACGATTTTTAGGTTTGTTATATCACAACAAAATGTTTCCCAAAAATCTATTTATGATATTTTTGAGTAAAGTTGACATATACGCTGGACGTTATATGCATGCTCTACATTTTTACTTGATAGAGGGGCCAAACATTCCACTTGTATCGAAATAACTAGTATTCGACTTTCAAAGTTTTGATTGTTTTTTAGCGCAAGCGTTATCGAATTGTTGGAAATGGTTGACACGGAATATTTTTGTCAGAGTTGCATCATCTGCTGAGATTGTTGTTAGACATACGTATGGATGAACACAAATGATGTTGTCAACTATTATACTGGGTCATATATCAACTTGGACTATAATTATAATAATTATTATTACTGTAAAATAAATATCATATGTATTCTGGTAACTGTTTTTTTTTTCTCAGACAATTTTACCAATCCTCATTATCATTTATAGATAGAGCGATTTTTCTGTTCATTGTGCATACATTTTTGATCTCAAAATGATATTTTATACGCTCTATTTATCAGTGAATACAATTTTTGTAATGACGTGTTTAGTGACGTGACTGGCAACTACTTTATTAGAGATTATACCCATTCGATATATCTGTATTCAACATAAGGTCTACTGATGAAGGCTCATAAAAATAAAAATAAATTTAAAATAACTTGGATATATTCCGAAATGGCAGAATGTGTGACAAATTAGAAAAAATCATCCACGGGGCTGATGTGCAGGCCCTTTCACGACGTAGCAACCTCAGTGAAGTCTCGATAATTTTCATGAGCATACCCTTCGCTATTAAAATGACGAGAAAACCAGTTAATTACAATATATAAATGAATATACCCTACCTTCATGGGCCTAATTGGAATATAAGATGGAACAAGTCTGGAAATGAGATATAATATTTTTCAATATTTTTCATCATATAATAATACTGAGATATCATTACATATACATTTTTCATTCATCTTTGTTCCTCATGAACTTGCAAGTCTGTAGCGTTCTTAAGAAAAATAATTGATGATTGTAAAATGTTTAACTTCTACATTAATTTTCTTGAAGTTTGTTCTTTGAAGTGATAAAAAAAACATATCTATGCAGTTTTATTGATATTATAAATTGAAAATCACTTTACAAAGTACAGAAAATATTTTGATCACAATAAACAAGTCAAATTGGGAGTAAATTAGATCAATATTCAGTAGAATGAAGTAAGATAGAGTGATTTAATGAATATAGAACCGCATTTTATAACTCAAATTGTACTGTGTACGAAGTAGGCCTGCATGAAATGAAAATTGTGTCAATAATCTTCAAGAAGAAGAAACAAAATGTAAGTTCATATATGCATATTGAAAACGGAACTAAAAGCTCTTTTACGAAGGAAATAGTTTATTATTTCTCTCTAAATCCGAGTACTAGCAAATAATTCGATCAATACACAAACACAAAAAAGTTCTCGTGAAATTGAAAACATTCGTACTGACTGCAACTATTGTCTATACACCTCATGACTTGTTGAGTAATCCGTACATTGCACCAACGTTCCATCATCATTTAAATGTGGTTAAACTAGGAAAACGCGTGGTATGTTTCCACGTTAATGGATGAGCTAGAACATATCAACATATCTTTGGTTGGTTAAATACGTCCACCTTGAGATCTAAACAATTACGTACCTGCCCTCCTGTTTTATTCATTAAGCCTTTTAATGAATTTCTTCAATTTGTTCAAGGTCTTGTTTTGATTGTTCTTAATTGATTGGTGACATCTTATTGATTGGATTAAATTGGTATCTTAATAGCTTGTAGCGATCTGAAAATATTACATTATATATTTTGTTACATCAAAACGGCTGATCCGATTTGAGTGAAAGTTCGAAATAATGTGTATCATTGTCAAACTGAAATTCTGTGTGAATTTGAATTCTTCCGTGACAAATATATCTTACAAATTTTCTCTTTTGGGTTATTCTCACGTGGTTTCTTTGAAAAAAACTTTGAAATGAGTTTTATCTGAAACGGTGCAACTGATTGCGTCTCAAAACTATACAGTACCGTTTCGAAGGACAAGCACACTTATGTATGCCAAGTTTCAACTGAATTTGTATTTTCTTTCAACCTGACGTTTGACCTAAAATGTAATTTTTTCAAGTATGGTAATTGAATCTTCGCTTCGGTCGGAATCTATTTTCAGCGTTTACAGCATGCTGGATCACTGTTAACCTTGTGAAAAAACAACGCAAGTGCCACAACGTTTTTTCTCACAATCACTGACTTTAAAAATTAGAATTTCATTGAATGATGAGGATTCTCAAAGAGTCCGTGAATGAGACCCTAATGAGGCGGAGACCCAACAAGCTGAGTTAGGGGTCGAACCTGACCTTTGAGAAGTCAACCGCCTTAACGAACGATTCATACCGCCACTGGCTAACTTTTCCATCTCGATCATCGAGCTGATAACTCTCAGCTAGCCAGAAAGTTGGATGCATTTTTATTTCGGCGTTAAAAAATCAACTTCTCCTCAGTCAAAAATCTTCGGCTTGAATTCGACTAAGACCAAGAACTCAGACTAAGTGATGGTGATCTTTGCCTATCTCGAAATCATACGTGTCAAGGGTCAGTTTGCAAGCTGAAAGTTATCAGTTGGAGGAATAATAATGGACAGGGAAGCAAGAATCTTGTTCACCATATGAATCATTTGCTTGACCAATTCGGAATGATTGAATACTTCTTTTTCAAATGCATAATTCATCATGTTATTACTACTCATTATTGTTCAAATATTGTTAACAATGATACATTATTTACTGTATGATAATTAATTGTTCTTAAGAGGCCTCTTTACATCTTGCCTATCGGCTTGATTGCAGACGTTCGGGGCCCAAGATGGCAACGGAAAACCTATCATCGTATTAACTTACAATTTTCGGTTAAATGAACAGTAGTATTCAATACGTGCTCGTACGAAGATCTTCAATCCGTGGTATGTTTTTAACCCTTTCAAAATAATTGTCAAGAATCAACATGTTTCTACCTGTTTTTCATTGTTTTTACGATTTTTCCAGAGTGATATAACATAGAATTATAATTTTTAGTGAACGTAAAGGCACAGATATACTCATTATTGTTTCATTGCAAAAATAATTAGACTGATTGGTCCTACCGCTTACCCACCATGTGTTGGGAGCTAAAGGCCTGTATTGACGCTTTTTGTCCTGTTTTGCTCGCTCTGCATGTTTTACTCACGGGTTGAGAGATGTAAAGTAGCCTCTTTTAAGGAACGACCAACGGAGAATATTTTGAACATTTTTGGAGTATAGATCACAAAAGGAAATGATTGAACTATGTTGTATTTTGTTGTTTCATATCGATCTTAATCTCAAGACATGTTATCAATGGATTCATTTGCTCATTTATTACATTTCTCATGTAATAAACATTTTTTTACATGGTATATTTTTCTCAATATATTTCAAAAAGCTGGTGAAGAATATGAAATTTGAAAAAATATGTATATGTTATCCTTCATTCATTTTTCATTCCAATTTCGCTATCATAATAATAATAATTCATTCATTCATATAATTTATTTATCATCATTCGATTATATATTACAATGACAATGTAATATACAATTATACACGGAAAAATATTGTTGTACACCATGATAAAAAACAAAAATATCACTGTTTTATTCTCACAATATTATGACTTTTTAGAACGCCGTTCACGATCATAAACACAAACACATTTCCAATAATAATTAGATTTACCGAGAAATCAGCAATAATAACTTATTAGCAAAGTTTCTACGATCATCTAGCTAGTTGGTAGACGATCTATTCTCTCGTGGATATAAGTCGAGTATGTAACATTTGTCAATATGTCAATTGCTATCAATGACTCAACACCATCATCGAGACTTCCATGTTGGCCTTATTCTTGAAACCGTACAGAATAAACAACTACCATGATTTTCAACTTATTGAGGAGAAAGACGATCATTCTTAATCCAAACTGTAATTCTGTAACGATTCAAACGCTTCCGTACTGATCAATCTTTCTACTTTCCTGAATGCAATGCTTCATTTTGAACTCGAACATTTATGCAACTGATAGATGCTCATTTTCTTTGGACTTTTCTCATGTAAGCTTCTGAGAATAACAATGGAATCCAACGTTGTTATTACATTAGAATTTCTCGTGCTAATTATACAAAAAAATAACGTCGATTTTTTTTGTCTTTCTTCCTGGTTTTAGTTTCCTGCGATTCATGTCAACAGGAAACAAAAAATGATGATCTTCAAAGTAACAGTTCGTTTTATTATTCTAGCCTGTCTTCTTTTGTGACGATTGATATCAAAACTCAAACTTTACTCAAGATCAAACAAACTTTACTTGAGATTTAATGTATGTACAAGACAAAAATAAGAGAAAAGATGATATATGTCAAACTCAGCATTGTGATCATCTCCGTTATCTCGTGAACTTGGCGTTCTACCAACAAGCTAACAATATTACGCGAGTCACTAAGATTTACAACCGTTGACAACACTGTCATCTCACAAAACCAAACAATGACAAAGTTGAACACGAAAATGAAATTAAGTCGATATCACTAAGAAAGTAACCGAGCAAACTAAGTTCCGTCTTCACGCTCTACAAGACCGCCTGTCTAACTATCAGCGAGAAACATCGGGACGCATGCCCATTGGGGGGAGGCACCCCCTCCCCCCCCCATGGATCGATGTTCTCGTGGTATGTTGCCTCCTGAACCGTCACTCGTGGCCGACGTCCGCGTGCATCAGGATGGAGAGCGACACCGCGACGCCTGCGACGGCGGTTACTGTGATTCCTTCGGTAGCCGTGGCGTCGACGTCGACGACAACCGACGCCGATGTACACCACGTTGACCACGGCGCCGTGGCTGGTAACACTGGCTCATGGCTATGTTGTGTGCCATGTCACTGGCTCAGGACGAATACAGGTGTCCATAAAGCGTCGTTGACCGTCGCGACGCTTCTGGTGATGTCTCTTCTGGTAGCGTCGCCGGTACTTTTCTTGATCAGCAGTGTGCCCGGCAGTGGGGTTCGATCCAAGGACTGCTTGCGTCAGGTGAGTTGTCATCTAAATAGCTGATACTAATAGTATAAGTAGGCCAATACTAATAGTAGAGCATACTATCAGTATAATAAGTGTAGAAATGAGTATACTAGTATACTAAAGTATACTAATATTAGTATAGTAATCCATAAACTCAAATCAATTAATGATGGTAATAATTTATCAATACTCATATTAATTGAATAATACATAATAATTATGTGCTTATGTTCATTTAATTTTGGTTCTGCTTTCAATTTTGTGTATTGAAATACATTATCATATCTATATCGACATAATTTAATTCTTTATGCGTGCTATTATAATTAGTTTTTATCAGTTTGATAGAGAAGCAATACTATTTCATGCTCCTTCCCAACTCACTTCACACAGAAAATACTTTGATTATTTTCTAAATGCGTCTTTTATGATATTCCATCAAATTATCTTATTGCTATAATCATCTTTATTCACAAGGTATTTAATTGAAATCTGTTCATACAGCAGTATTCCATCTTGTAAACAGAATAAATCTGAAAATCAAAATCATATCGAAACTTTATTTTACATTTGTTGATAACAACCTATTGTTTCAAATAATGCAATTGTATATACGAACTGATCTAATTTTATACTAATTGGTGAACTTTTATTATCTCTTCGAAAACATTGAAAGCATCGGAAACAAAACGTAGTGTAGATACTCAATAGTTGGTCATGTGATAGATAACTAATGAGCAAATCTTTCATTTATTCAATGAAATATGTATTCAATGAAAGGAGATATCATATTTTGTGGAGAAGTATTATTTTAATGACGATTGTTATAGTGAAAACTGATTGGTCGTCAAAAGTGTTGAATGAGCGTGAAGTTTGATGATTTTATAATTTTTGTTCTGACTACGGCTTCAAGTGGTTGAACTGAAACTTGAACTGAAACATTGACCCAAAATCCCGAATAATAGGGCAATCCAAACTGTCATTGAATTCAGTGAAATATTTAAATCAATTCGTGAAAGATATTTTTGAAAATATGTCCAGTATTATTATTCCCCTGAAACTTTCTAAGCTTCACTAAAAAGTTACCAAACCAATCTCGCTTCAAAACTATGTATATTCTGGGGAAAGTTCATAATTTCACTATGGAAGAAAATGTTCACTTAATGATGTACGAGTTTGGCATGTGAAGCACGTAAAAAAAAAATAGCAAAACGAATTCAATTTCCACAACAAAGCTTGCGTCTTCACTTACACTCATCTATACCATATGACTTCATCATAACGGTCATTCCACATTCCATTTTCATCCCAAATATTAATCCTGGAAACATTTCTTGTTCTGAGAGAATTCATTTTCCACCCTTCGTTTCTTCTTTTGATTGTCTAATTTCATGTAATCTTGTTGCTATGGCAATGATTGATACACCTAATAATCACACGGAACGAAAACCATGTCTTCGTGTGCAAAAACTCGTCGCGTATCTCGAGCAGGTTGATGATGAGTACACGGTATAGGTATTATATTCACACACCACTCACCATGGTGTAGAGTGTAGACCGAATACCGCAAAAAGTTTGATAAACTATTCTCTGTTTTGACTAGATATATTAAACTTGAGGGTAACAACGTTAGTATCGCAAAACAGACATAATGTATTTCTCATTAGAATGTGGAGGAAAGTTTCAGTTTAGGATGAATTTATACTGAGACCTAATGTTTATTCAATAATATATATTATATGATAATAACACATTATCTCTTCACAAGCGTGATATAATAAAACTTACTTGCATCCCCATATCATTCATCATCTAGTGCATTCTCTTCAGAAAGGGGAAGAGGAGAATCAGTTAGGTGATTTCTTAGAAAAACTATTACAACAAATTAAAAACACTCATATAGTATCAGATCCGATAATATCATATAGATATTATTATGATTCTGTATAATAATCAAATAAACCTATTCGAACGAAAATAATTCAGAATGTTTCACCTCTGAATCAATTGAGTATCTTGAAATAATCAAAAGATACATTCAATTAGAGCTGTTTAGTGAAAATGGTCAGTGACTAGACTTGATAGTTTCAATGTGTGTAACTATATCACTTCTGATTCAACCATATTTATCTAATCTTACACGCACATGATCCGCTTGCCCGTTCGCCTTGTCCGCATGGAATACAAGAAACAAATACATACACGATTAATCTATGCTTTGTTCTGGTTGACATGTCCAATAATAAAACATTGCACAGATGCTAATAATAGGGAGTACAACTGAAGCTGGGATAATCGTATTTCATTCTTTCGTATCATGACGTCATGCACGTGCAACAATATTTTTCATTTGTTGAATTCCATGGAAACGTGACTATTCGGATGTCAAGTATGCATTATTGGGCTTTTATTGGGTTTGATCAATCGATTTTGTTCAATTGGATAACTTTTATTAAGATATTCTATTCAATAATGTGATATATAGAATATATAGAATATATAGAATTTATAATATATATATATATATATATATATATATATATATATATATATATATATATATATATATATATATATATATATATATATATATACCACTTATATTCAAGAACATGTTCACAGTTTTACGAATAACAGATTTGTTGATCAAGCGATAACTATATAGCGAATTGACTTGTCATCACACTGGATTTTGTTGTGAGTTATCAAGATTGATGATAGGAATTTTCTCCTTTCTATTTTTCTGTTGATTCTGTCATTTTTTCTGTCAATCAATTTGTTACGTGTAATTTCGTACTTATTCATAATTCATGCTGCAATTATTAATGATGATACCAATAAAATTATCTTGAACCTGAACTTGAACTTGATTACTGATTGTATTCGTGTACCTCAATTGAAAACAGGCTCAATCAACACACTTTGATTTTTCGTGAATCGCAGTCTATATATGTGAATTAAGTTATCTATACATTCAAATTCAAGAATAGCATTGATAATCAATCATAATAACAAGCTAATCCTCTGATTACCACCCTATCCACTCTGTATTATTCCTCAAATTGGAACCTTAATGACGAAGCATTCACAAATTGTGAAAAGGGTACAAATTCGATTAAAAAGTAGTGATCACGGGAATACTGGCTACAAGTCGTCGATTGAATGAACTACGTAAAGTCTTAATACGACTCGTACGGAGTTTCCCTCAGTGTGATGGTTTGTTTTAGTGAACACTTCAGCCATTTCGACGAATGTACTGATCGCCGTGTCAGTTTGAATATCGATGTACCAATATTCTGACCAGCAAGCATTGAAATATAAAGTTTTTCGTAACTTTTAGGCCGGCCATTTTTATTCATCAAATATTGAAATTTGTCAAGATCCCATGAGAATAGCATATTGCGTATACAAAAAAAGTAGCGAAAAGTATTCATATATGAAATTGGAATGTTGTGTTTTGTTTGTGGTGATCATGCGATAAATCAGAAGTTTGATATTTCTGAATGAATAAACAATCACTGCTACGCATAGGTGACTTGGAAAGATTATCCATCAAATAGAAAAACGTACAAAATTCTCTAGTCATATGTATTCACTGTGAAGTGTGAAGATGGTTTCATCCATATCGAAAGAGTACACGTGAATATTTCAGGAATTATGTTTCTCCGTATTTAAAACAATCACAATTGTATTACATGGAGCATGAAAGTATTTCCGAGAGATCGCAACTTATATCATTTTCAGTTAAACATTTCACAAGTCCGCAGGCAACTGTTCAGCGTGTAAGCTTTCACGCCGTGAACTATCACATTCGTAACTCTTAAAATATCAATTCATTCATTTTTAATGTCGTTTCTGAAAAATAAGCTAGGTATTTCATTCCAATATAGGATCGAATACATGCAGCCAATAGGCTTCTGTCAAGTAACAAATTACAAACAATAGTAAATACAAACAATAGTAATTACAAACATTCTGATTGGTCAATTCCAACTGGTGAACATTGTTGCCTCTCTCTTTCAACAATGGGTGACGTCACTAGACAGAAACCTATCAATTGCACTCGTCTCGGAAGACTAATCGCTATCAAAATTATATTTTGTTGAATTATTTCCACCTTCAGTTGAAAAGAAAAAACTTCCACTTCAGAAAGACACTATTTTGTATAATCAATTGACTTACTGATTAAACTCATCCCACTTACGAGTGAGCCCAATTCCTATAATTACACATCAACACGAACAAGAACTTGAACTGGAATAATTGTTAAAGTCAACCATCCGTAATTTGAGACCAACGAATCACACTGTTCGCTGTATCAGCGTTGTCAGTTGTCAAAGCCTGTCTGTCAGCGTTCGTGTGTGTAAGCTCGAACATGCATGGCTATATGCACGCATGCACGCATATGTTATGGATATTTCACTAACTTGAGGATAATACGTTTATCCATATGAAGTTAATTCTAACTCAACAGATACAATAATATGAATTCAAAGCAGAATATACTGTAAGTATTATATACATATATACGAGAATAATATTTGTAGCGATTTATTATAGCTACAAGAATGCCTGGAAGGGTTTGAAGTGACGGTGCAGTATTCTCTAGAGTGATCATATCGCAGTTATAGATAACATTGAATAGCGTTTATAACATTTACCATGACTTGAGGTGAATCTAGCGAGTATTCCGTGCAAATAGTGAACTTAAGATGTTAATATTATTGAACTGAGAATGTATTCCCACTTTGTTTTCATCAACGAATGTATTTACAGGACCTATAAAAATATGTATGAAACTGATCCACGTTCGAGGATTTTGTTTCATATAGGCATATATATATATATATATATATATATATATATATATATATATATATATATATATATATATATATATATATATATATATATATATGTATATATATATATATATATATATATATATATATATATATATATATATATATATATGTATATATTATGTTGATTACCTTCTGGATTATTACGCTTCATATCGAAATATTGCAGTGTAGGCCGAACCCTCCACTTTGTCAAAACTCCCCGACGTTTCGAAAGTAAATCCTGAAAGGATTAACCTGAATATCCGTCGTTCATCCTGAAGGTAATCAACACAATATCACATATGACGGCGAAAACTTGAGAAATAACATATATATATTTGTATATATATATATATATATATATATATATATATATATATATATATATATATATATATATATATATATATATCCGATGGATTCAAATATACAATCTGTGAAAATTACTCATATAACCATCTCTGTCAAAGACGCCAGAACAAAAAACGGTAAAAATAATAGAACAGTTTTATTATTTGGCACAACACACATTTTTCGAGCACATTTCGAAAACGAGCGCATCTCAATAAGTTCAGAAAGATCATATAATTCAAATGTGTGTATGTGTGTGTGTGTGTGTGTGTGTGTGTGTGTGTGTGAGTGTGTGTGTGAGTGAGTAGGGGGGGGGGGAGTTGATGCACCTTCTGTCAAAATATTGATGGTTGAAAAGTATGAAATACTTTGCTATTATGCTGTATGCAAAACATTGTATGATTTTACTCTTTCGTTCTTGATAGAAGTTTGTAACTGCCAAACAAGCAGCATACATTCATGGCGTGCGACCTCAACTTGGCCCTACTGCTCTTGCACGTTTCATATTATATTGATACATGTACATACGTTCAATTTCACATATTGATCTTAAAAATGAGTTCCTTCAGAAGGTATATTATTTTCATTTGAGTCAGCTCGTGTTTGTATACTATAGTGAGTAACAAAATATTTGTTGTCCAAATGATTATAGACATGAATATTATCGTTACATGAGTGATTTAATTTTCATTTTGTAATTCTATGGATTCTAAAACGAAGAGCCTGTGAGGAATAGCTTGTTAAGTTATTAGGAAATATGTGACAAAATCTTTGTTCTTCAATTAGAGGAAGAGGATACAATACAAGCTATCACATAATATATATATATATATATATATATATATATATATATATATATATATATATATATATATATATATATATATATATATATATATATATCCTTTTATTTCCCGCCATGTCTTATATTCAAATAGAATGAATCGGTACTATCAAAGAAATGAAAAAGAATAATAATATGGTACATTTCCTCGTGGCACGAGAGTTGGTGGTTGTTTTTCCTCCGTTGCCATTTCTACGACCGAGTGTTTCATCAACCTATGCTATTACATACAGAAGCATAATATGTGTAGTCACAAACCTATAAAACATATTTTCTTTGAAAATACATACAAATAAATATTACTGAAGTCATATAACTTATAACTCATGATAAAGTGCAATTGATATTATCTCTTACATTCATTCCTGCATTGAACCGGCCAAGTACAATGCATCATTTTATCAGAAAGCGAATAAGGCTTTGAACATTTTCGAAAATGGAACTTCTGGAAAGAGAAGGGCTGGCAAATGAGAATGGCAATGGGGGAGATTTTCAATAAAGATTTTGAAATATTACCACGACATTTTCAAAGCGTTGAAAAGGGTTATGTAAGGGCTATGCAGAGAAGTGGATGTTGGCTTATGTCAACATCAATTGCAAACTTGAAATGATCATAATTAATATTGAGTCTTGATGAAGTGCATGTTTGTAACCAACATTACATCCATAGATTTTCTATTTTACTTAAATTTAAATGATAAGAGTCGCAGAATAAATGCCTTTGTATGTTTTACTTATTATTACGTTCTGACTATACTGGTACCCATAGATATATGGATAGGGGCTATGTTTGAAATTAATTGAAGAATTGAGAACATTGTGCCCTCTTATGCCTGAGTGAGAGAATCCATGGTCCAACATTTTCACGTGTCAATTAACTTAGCATATAAACTATATCGTAATGACAAGCGTTTGAACTGTAGTGAAATTCATTCAAAATATTCTGAAAAATTGATTCTTGAATATTGTCGATTCATAATGAACATTCACATAAAAATAAATTTCATGCATTAATATAACTGTCCGTAGTGATGTGAAACCATTTGGTTTGATATATAGTTCAATTAAAACATATATTTGATCTTTCGATCCATTGTGACATAGAATTTCTCGTTTTGCACAATTATTATATGCACCTTGAATCATAAATTCATTCATTTCTCTAACGCTTTATGATTATTTATCCGTGTAAAATATCCATGGTGATATTTTTTTCTCAGATGAATAGGTGGATGTCAAGGAAGATGTATAGAATACTTTAAATATTCATGAAGACTTTAGAGTACTTCAGTTTAAATTTTGAATCAATTTTGTTCAATCTTGACGTTAACCATTACGTCCTTTCTTCACACTTCACATTTATCTGAGTTGTGTTTTATACAACTTGTTTGCGTTCATTTGATTTTGAACAACATTAGCTATCACAGATTTACAAATGTGAGAGAAATTCAATTCCGAAAGACATAACGGAATAGAAAAATATCATTCCCATTAGTTTTCACTTGAATGAATGAATATTGGGGTTTTAAGGCGCAGCGACAGCGAGGTCATTTAGCGCCTGGTTTTCACTTCTCATGTAGATTGAAGATCATATATATATTAGTGTACTATAATTTTCTATGTCCTCTACTACTGAATTTGTATTGTTCACTATCATGAGGTCGATCAAAGATTCACTGTTCTCATTTCTCAGTGATTCTTGTAGGCTCATAAACTATGGCTGCGTCAATTTAAAATGATCCAGATATGATTTCATCAGCTTTGTATACTTAAAACGATAACGGTGCAAGCATTTCATCATTCCAGTCGCTCGAAGTCATTATATGTTCATTTAGTGAATTAATGGATTGTGAATGAATCAATCAAATGATCGATGTTGCTCTTTTGTTTTGAATAGTTGATGAATATATATATATATATATATATATATATATATATATATATATATATATATATATATAATTTTTTGAGGTATTGATTTTCTTCCGAACTTAATCATTCAATGATATTATCCAGATTCTGGTTGTAATTATACTTGAAAATTCACCAAACAAAACAACTTGACGCATTCTAAACCATAAGTACTCAAACATAATATTACTTTCAGCAAGATTATCTATTTCCATGTACTGTACATATGCCGGTAATGAGCTATACAGTTCTCAAACTACATACATTTATGTAAACTTGTGGTAGATCTTCGTTTCTGCATAATATTTGATGGTCCATTTCTTGATGGAAGTATTATTTCATCAAAAGTTTGCAACCAATGTAATGGCTCCAAGTGTTGGTGAACCAAATTGAATGCTCGAAGGCATTTTCAGTTAACATAAATAACTCTCGTCCTGTCAGATCACAATGAAGCATGAAAATCTTCCATCATAAATAATACAGAATATATATAAAGCGACTTATTACCTTACTTTCGTTTCATATAGTGGGCTAGGTTTTGAGATAAATATAATATAATGTATTAGTCTATATTTTACGTGGTAAGAATTTTCGAATGGAATATGAGGTATGAGGTAAAAGTTTATATAATTGAGTTTGCATATAAACTGAAGCTCCTACCTTGTCTACGCTAGTATTTCATTATGAAAACTTACAATTTAGTTCGAATTGTACGTAATTCCACACCAAATAAACTCGATGCTTTATTCATAAAATTTTGAACTTCTATCATTGGTTCAAGTAAACTCAACGGTTCGTGTTATTTTTAATGAATTATATCATCGGAATTTAATTCTGTCCAATACTTTAATCTCAAAATATAATTAAGTGAATTGCATCTTCATTTTTAGTTTACGCGAATAAAATTTTCACTCAAGATGAATCATTTTAATGAATTAAATTAAAGTATTGGATTTTCTGTACACTTACTAACGTCAACTAATCTCAACCAAAGTCACCAACGTAAAAATGATTGTAATTCTTGGTTCGGATACAAAATGACAATCATAAACCTGATTGCATAATAAAATCAAACAAGAAAGGCAGATTATATAATTCAATTACTATAATTTTTGTTAGAATACGATAACTCAGTGGAAAATACCCATAATTAGGCCCATAGCGTATTTATATATATATTCATTTTGAATAATGTTTTCACTTGATGTACAGAGAAAAAATACATGATTGATACTCAAAAACATAATATCCAAATGTGAAGGTGGAGAGCAAACTTGAATACGAACTGGATAATGCTTTTTCTAAACATAATACATATGCTATTCACATGATGTAGTCATCACTGTATTTGATGAGAGCATAAAATGACACAATTATAATACTTACATTACGGAGATATCGCCTCATTGAGTCTTTTTTGACTGAAAACATGAATTATCTTTTCTGAGATGATCAAAAAGTATTTCTCTATTCGACAAATGATAAATACTATGTAGAGCAGCACGTCTTGTAGCTGAGTGTAGGCCTATATAGAATACTCTGAAGAAACCAAATTATATCGACACAAAATGTAGTGTTGCGAATTTTTGCCAATCAATCATACTCCTTCAGTGTCGCAATTTTCTGTTTGTTTTCTCTGCTCGGGTTGTCTTCCATCTCATAACTCAAAATGGAGTATGACGACATAAAAACGATCGGAATGGAAAAGAGCAAAAATCTTCACGTTTAAAATTCAGTTTTTGTTTTCTACTCACCCAGAGTGATTTATATTGCAAGATCAACATAATTTATTACTTTCTTCTATTACTTTTGTGTTCATCTAGATGGCATTGATGAGAATATATGGAACTAAAATGATTCTATAAACGAATTACGCATCACTAACGCATGACTTGATTTCACTCAAGAACGAGTCTAGAATTAATTCATTGTCGACGTCAATTAGTTTTGTCATCATTCAGAAACATGAATTGATAGTAGGGGCTATTTTCTGGATGATTTTAGAATATATTAAATCATGAATATTGACTATGAGAGTTAAAATCGTCAGGTATCAACGTTTTATATCATTTCATAATCAATAGAGAAATTATTGATGAATTAAATCAATTAAATTGAAGAAAGAAAGAAAGGAATTGAAGATATCACATTGATCCTGGTGGAGGTGCCGGGTATATTATCGATACAATAAGTGCTATTGGTCCTATTATACAAGATATTCAACTTCACCTATAGCGTTTCACATGCATAACGAACCCACAAGATCATGAAACAATGTTGTTCCTTGTTGAATGGGACATAGAACATAAGACATAGGACATAGGACATAGGACATAGGACGTAGAAATAGGACAGTGTAAAACATGACTTCCTAATTACTAGTAAAATATCACTACACGGTACCTAATTCTCGGTTATGAAATGGTTTATCACTGAAAAATAATCATCATCCAGCATTGTGAGACATTCAATTGAAAACATTATTACATTTTCCCTGATATTTTTCGATCTGAATGTATTGAATATTCGTGTCCGAATGTTGCGTTTCTATTCACTACGTTGATATGTGAATTATTGCTATGATGATTTGAATAATAACGTCGGATATTATGATTATAATGGACGTAATTTGTAAGCTTTCTGGTGTTAACAACATTGAGAGATCTTTTGGCTCAAATTCGAAATGAAACTGTAGCAATTACCATGTAATTTTATGATATTATTTCTATTCAGTCCAAAATTAGTTTTCGGTGAAAAAATTGAAAGACTAATAGTTTAAATCTGTCATATGTGACTGATAATTATATAGTTCACAGTGTTTAAATCGTGAAATGTTTCAATACAATTACTTCAATTCTGAAATAGCTTGAAATTTATTAATATATCAAATTTTCACAGATATGAATAGAAAAATAGAATAATCTGAATTCGTACAGACTTTCCATTCACCACTACATGCATTATAAATACCTGTATTAATTATATCTTGGATTCAAATTTCTCTAATCATTAAAAAGTGTAATGGTTCGAGTTATCGTCCAAGAGCCAGTGACGGAAGGCTACCTCATAATGTATATATGTTCTGATTATCGGAATGAGCACAGATCAATCAGTATAGACATAAAATACTGGACTAACTAATCTCTTAGAGGACTTTAGGCACACAGAGGGCCCCATAAAGGGTACAAAGATCTCATATGTCTGTCTTGAAAGGAACATGGATGGAAAATCGTCATTTCGTAAGAAATAGTTCCCAAATCTCGAATACATACATATATATATATATATATATATATATATATATATATATATATATATATATATATATAATATATATATATATATATATATATATATATATATATATATATATATATATATATATATATATATATATATATATTTATGAAAACAAACACGATTTTGAGGAGAATTTACCATTTCAGATGTGACTTACAAGAATTGCTACTTCTGTACGTATTGGTTTTTGGAGAACAAATTAATTCCCAGAAAAGTGTGTTACGTTATGATTCTGTAATCAGGATATTTTTTCGCTACTTTTGGTTCCAATGTCATGCATTTACCATTCCAGATGAAAGGGCGCTAAATGACCTCGCTGTCGATGCGCCTTAAAACCCTAATATTCATTCTAAAAGAAAAACATTTTGGGTAACTGCGCTCTTAAAGAGAAATGCCCCAATAAATCGTGTCATTACGATATATATTCTATACCGTATCTGAGTATTTTCCCCCAAAATCTACGTTTTTCCATCCATGTACCGGTAAAGTGGGGTGACTTCAACCCACTGGTGTGCTTTGCCCTTTTGTTGGAAAAGTTTCAAACTGCTACAAATGAGGAAGTTTTAATTTTATTGTATCCATTTTTTTGTGTCTCGATAGATACGTATCAAAATCATATTACGTATCAAAATAGATACGATAGAATTGAACTGTCTCATTTTCATCAGTTCGAAACTTTTTCTAACAAAAGGGCAAAGTCACACCAGTGGGTTAAAGTCATCCCACTTTACAGTACCTTATGAGGTAAATCTGGGTCGTTTTGCGGTCTTTTTAGTCCTCCAAACGGCTCCTGAGCGGTTCGTGAGACAGAAATATTGTGTCTAGTCTACTCATTGATACGCATCGATCCCGATATTCAGAACAAATGTACTTTTTCTGAGATAACCCTCTCGCCACTGGCTCTCCGTCTATCAATGAATACGTTCAAGTTTGATAGATAAATCACTGCGGAGTCACTTTCAGAATTACCCAGTCGCTGAGAGCTTTCTACAGCTACTTGCTCCTCGTAAGTTAACTCAAAGTTGTTCGTACCATGCTAAATTTATGGCTATTTATAAGGCTTTATACATGCATATTTAATGACCATTCAAAATTGCTGGAGTAATCGTCCATGCATTTTCGTTATAGTTTATACTGCATTAGGCTCACTTACGACAGAGTTATTATTTTCCAAGTGAACGTGTTTGATTAATAAAGAGTATTAAATTATAAATATCATTTGAAACAATAATCATTGTATTAACATAGAGTGACTTGGTACTATAAAATTCAATGTCGTTAATTTTAATCACGAAAGAACGCATCTGTGGTTGAATAATTATATCACTTCAGAAACGTGAAAAGTTGGACGCATACAAATTTGTGTCTCATATTATTTTCTGTGTTCTACGTTGGGTGAGCAATAGTAAAGACCTCCATACCATTCTTACGGAATGTTTTTTAATGCACTGCATATATTGCGTGGTCCGCTTGAGCAGCATGAAACTTATTCTGGATACGCGAATTAATCAACCTCAGAACTGTACAGTTTTGGGGCTAAATCGGCAAGACCATTTCTCAGAAATATCATCATGAATTTTCGAAAAATCTCATGAGATTAAGGCAGGCGGAAAATGTTTGAAAATGTTTAAATCTCTTCTATGAGCTTCCAATTATTTCTGTACGTCAATACGAATATGATACTGTATTATCACGAATTTTGACTGAAATCAGACTGGCCGTTTCGAATAAAATGATTATGCAATTGATATTGATACATTAATTCTCTTGAAATTGCTTGGAATAGTGGTTATTCTTTATTCACTATCTTGCGCACGGTGATTCATGACTTGGAACACTAGGCAATTCCAACATTCAACCAAAGCGTGTAGACGTATCGATTATATTTAATAAAGTGCAAATTTTTCGACTAGATTTCACGCAAATACCTCGCTCATCTTACAACGCATATGTTGCGTTCATTTATAGTGATATTAGACACATCGTTTTCGAAATTGAAATTAGAACTCGGCGACGAACACTAAGGAAAGACTATATATTTCATCAATAATGATTGGAAAAGGTTTTTCATTTTCTCACCATTTTTTGGCTCATGCAATCACGTATTTTCTCGATATAATTGTTTTTAAATAGAGACTGTATCTCAATTTTCCACAAAAACACTAGATCCGCCCTGATATATACATATTGAGTGACAATGAAATTTACTTTACAATGCCGTCATATGCATACATTTTCTATCAACATCAAAATTTGATACAAAATCTTTGTTTCCAAATCAAGGCTATGGATGGAAGTGGGATATTTTGGGAGGAACACCACAAAGACGATGTTACCACCCCTTTTGAACTATTCTGAATAAAAAATATTGACATCAGGACTGCAAGGACAGGACTAAAATCTTAGTAAATAATCATCATAAAATAGTTTTGAAACATAATTTTCGCAATAGTGGGTCTAATATGATGAAAGATTCTTAAGATTTTAGCACTGGATCTAAAAAATACTGTCATTGAGAAGTTCTGATTGTGAGAGTAAAAATAATATCATCTTCCATGGAGAGCTAATCTATTTTAAGAACTGGTGAGTTCTTGAAAATAAACATTTTCGGAAAAGTCCTACGTTGATTTCATTTTCTACTTCTTATCCAGTGAGACGCGATGAACATTATATTCTGATCAGTAAGAATACATGTGACTTATTGAAGCCACTCTTCAAAAACCTGAATGGAGTTTAAATTGAAAATTCTTTTCATTTCAACAAATTGATAGCATTTTGAATTTTCAGAATTTTAAAACGAAATGATAATATAATATTTTTTAGATTCATATTTGTATCAAGTGTTCATTTTTACTTATTTTCTAGTTTAAATACCGCGACAGATGGAACTATTATCTAGTGATATCGATTTTCATACTGGAAAATGCTGAAATATCATTTCCCTTCAAGTTATTCAGGGTATATACAAAACTGTGAAGTATCAAATTCTCTGAAAATTGGTATGTTTGGAAACCAAACGCTAGAAGAGGCCTACATTCATATCTTTGATAGAAGAAATTATATTATAATACATCTTCATCCAAGTTTTATAAGTTGAGGGCTGAGGCCATCGGGCCTCATTGTCAAAACTTGGCTTAGTATGGATTTTGAACCGTGGCCAAGAAAGGGTAGATAGATAATCAACAAAAGGAAATGGTACAGAACGTGAGTCGGGAGGTCAATTCGTAAACCAACTATAGTCTACATGTAACGTAGTGAAGACGCATAAAGTTGTATGTAAAAATCAGAGAAAACCCATTTTGGATTCGTCTATACAAAAAAACAGCGTATACAGAAGCGTACTGATTCGTATACAGTCACATTAGTATACACATGATTGAGTCCTGGATAACACCAAAGAATTTAAGAAGTATTCTCAAGAAATGTGCAAACTTTGACTCTAAAAGCAGATATGAGATAAGAGTTGAAACAATACATTAACGAGAGGAGGACCTTCGAAGGAGGAAAATAGTTTTTTTGTACTCACTCACTTTTGAGGAATGTTTTTCTTTTGTTATGTGATAATGATATTCAATTAAACTTGTTTGCGTCATCAAACGTAATTAGGCTGATGATTTACTAAATAAAATGATGAAGATATCATGGATATCGTCATTTTCAATGATAGATAGAAACGATCATTACATATTGATATGGCTTATTTTTTTCTTGAACAGAATCTACATTAAAATTTTCTGTGAGCCCATATTTTTGCGTGTCGCACAAACTGGTTGGTGATAAAATAATTTCAAACGCGTATCATTTGTCTTATATATTTCAATACTATTATGCTCGAACTATAAGATCCAGTAATATTATTAAAAGTCCATTTGGATGACGCACTGCATTCACCAGCAGCTGTAATACAATATTCCAAACGAATGATGTATGGTTCCATTTATTAACAGAGACAGATAAGCCAGTCTGGTTCACCCATCAGGTAGAGAAGATTTATGATGCGAGTCCAGTGACAAGTTTGCATGAGAGTCTATTCTACTTAAACATCATACAAATTAAATGACAACCAAATTAACTTGTTCGTAGATTAAAAGAGTTTCATGCTTCCATAGAAATATATAATTGATCGATAATGATGGAACTTTTACATTGTTTGAATGACTGGAAAAAAGTGTTGAAATTGTAATCATAGTTGTGTTGACAGTGTGGATGGATGAGTAAGATCAGGAAAACGTCTATTATTTCTATAAAGCACTGGTTGTATATAGAGGACTATTGTTTTGTTGAGCCCGCTTTCAAATAATGATGGTGGGTTAAAAGATCGTTAGTTAGAGGATTCACTTGTTAGTACTCTGAGCTACGATTGAATTGATTGCTAATTTCGTAACTTTACTAATACTCTGCTGATTATCGAGGTATAACTATGGATAATATTCGATTAAGAGTTCCCAAAATCTGCTCTTAATGACATCACTTATACCTGGGCTACTTGGGGATACAAATGTGACTTACTGGATAACTTTGAATATAAATTTTAAAAAACTCACAGTGACAGTACAAAGATGTCCCAAGTTGATCAAAAGTGTATCAAAACTTCTAGAAGTTTACTCAGTTTGGATGCAGATCATCCTAAATATATCTGATCACACCAACTTGAAAGATAGTATAAGCTATATATAATCTTTCAGTTTTATGATTATATATCTTCAGTTCTTCCTAATTGGATCAAACAGCTTAATGAAGTCAGTTCTTGTTTGCTCTTCGTGATTTTTGTCTGCAATTGAGAATTCTCTCATATGCTTACATGGCTCGTTGAGTATTTCAAAAATTGACTGCTCAATAATGCACCAAAGAAAACTGAATATAATGTATTGTACCAATTGAGTTTTCATTCTCAATGAAACTTGATGGCTGCTTTCCCAATTCCCACAGTTTTAATTTGTTTACTTATTTTGGAGTCAATTTTAGAGATAGAGTGGTGATCGCCAGGAATCAGAATACAGAAATTCACGTTCGGGAAGTCAGCTAACAAATAAGCTTGAATGAGGTATATGCTTCTGTCAAGTAACAGATGACAAACAATAGTTACCATAGCAATACAGTGAACTGGTGGACTACCAAATATTCTGATGTGCCGATTCCAACTGATGACATTGTTGTCTGTCTCTTGCAACAATGGGTGACGTCACTTGACAGAAGTCCATACATTTAAATATATTGATTCCAAATTCTATATATATATATATATATATATATAAATATATATATATATCAATATATATATATATATATATATAAATATATATATATATATATATATATATATTTATATATATATATATATATATATATATATATATATATATATATATATATATATATATATATATATATATATATATATATATATATATATATATATATATATATATTTAAATATATATATATATATATATATATACAAATAATGTAATGGTCAAGTCATATAAGAAATGTATCGACCGGAACCTTTGACCGGGAGAAGAAAAAAGAAATATCAGAAGAAGAAAGAAGAAGAAATATATATACATGTGAAATGAGATTCCTTTTTTTTTCAACTTGTGATGGTATGATATATCTTTAGTCTAGGACTAGTCAACAGCGTACTCTTCTCTCTCTTTCTCTCTATCCTTCCCCTCACTTTTTTCATATTTCTCTTCTTCTCTCGTTCCCTCTTTCTCATCATAAGTTATCAAATAATTTGTCTCATTACTGCTGTGTATCTGAATGGTACGTCGCTTGAGTTGGCGGTTTCCCATTCATAGTTAAGCCGTTCAACCCGGCTAAAACTAATATGGTGGTTTAAAATGGCTGAAGAGTATGGCGGTAAAATGACGGTTAAATGGCGGTTAAATGTGAACGCACCACAACTATATATGTAAATGATATGGCAAGAGCGCGGTGGTCGCATTACTTCACAATTACTTTCCCTCTCATTTCTCATTAGCTTGCGACTATACGGCACGACAAATTTAATACAAAAAGAGAAACGAGATGTCAAGACTGGAACTAAATTGTAGAAGACTCGATAGTAAAAAGTTCTAATTTTACTTTCTAAATCGTGAAAAGAGAAGATGAAAATCTGATGCCTCTCAGTAGTAATATGATATACAATGAAGCCGACTTGAGTTAACGAGGTCTGTGGTTTAAGGAATGAGTATTATCTGCCTCAAATTAACTTTAATATAATCTTTTTCGTTTATTGCGAGAAGTAGGATGAGCATACTAATATGCTTTCCGCTCTGCGTATGAATGCGCATTACTTTTTACTACCAGAATTGACGGATGAGAATGAATGTCCACTGATGGTGTCGTTCTATGTTGACGTTGTCAAAAATACTGCATGTGGGGAAATATTCTTGCATTCCGACTGTTGTAGCCGCTATACTATTGAAAAATAAAAAAATTTCCTAATCCAGAAAACAATAGATTTTATGCGTTTGAATAGTAGGATCAATGCTGAGCTCAAGAGAAATCTTTTCGATAACGGTATTGAGAATAATAGCTATGTGAAATAATTCGTCAAGTATTCAGTCAGCGAATTATTTTCCATAAATGTCAATAATAATGTCAATAAGACTCATTGTTGTAGACATCATTGAAATATCTGCTCACGACACATTTTTGAATATAATTCATAATACATTATTATGAGTCAATCTTATTTGACCATATGATATTATATGTTTGGGTTATTAGAGGTCTCACCAAATTTCAATATCACTTTCTCATAGATTCGATTCTGAATTTTCAATTATTAAATTAATCACGTTTTTATGATCAATCATTAGTACTCATATTGCCAAAAAATATTGTGTGTCGCTCATAGCAGTCATTATTTGTTATTCAGCTAGTTGTTACTTGTTGTTATTATATATATATATATATATATATATATATATATATATATATATATATATATATATATATATATATATATATATATATATATATATATATATATATATATATATATGAAGCGATTCAACCTTGGTGATAGTTTTAGCTATTGTATAGTTATCTTAGACTTGAAACGATCATTTCAATTTTCAGAAACCATGCAAATAGTTTGAATGAATTCAGTATGTAGATGTATCACCATTATACTATTTTTTCTCTCTTTTTCTAAATGAATAAACGATTACAATATTATCTTTCCTCTACTCTATAGCTCAGTTTCATTCTTTTATTATATAACAGTGGTGTATTCTTATGGTTGCTCTTTTCATCCATTTGTTATATTCATTGTTATATTAGTGTGTGTCCAATGGGAAACCTATATGGAAGAAGAGTCTTTATTTTTCACTATTAAAGATTGTATATATCATACATAATTCAATGTTGGAGTGTGAGGAAGAGATAACATTACATTTTAAAATCTAACTCAGTTCGGAGGAACAAAAATCTTGGACGATTCAAGTCAAAATTCATCTTCAAGGTTTTGTACGAATGAGTACGACAATAAAATACGTATGTGTTCAAGTTAGTACATGAATCAGTACCCAGTTCAGAAGTATTGTGAAAGATGGCAGTTCTCATAGGAAATGTTACAATGAATAAAGAACGTATTATACATTCTTTTGTTTTATATTTTATTAATATCTTCATATATTCTTCCAAGAGCACAATCATTCATGCACAATTATCATGCCTCATGCTATAGTGTGCTGTTGGATTCGGGTTTTTGTATTCAAGTTTTATTTTTTATGATCATAATTTCATACGTTCATACAAGCTCAACTACATAAATACATAATGTATTTCCTAATTGTTTTCTCCGATGTTCATTGGATCATCTCAATTTTTTTTTTATACTTGAAGGTAATCTCAATGACTTCATTAAAATAATTGTTACAATAATTATGCTAACCCAAGTGGAAAATTCACACTATAATGCAAAATACATTAAGAATCTCTGCGTTCACAGAAGAATATCTGCTCTATATAAGAGTTTCCCGAAAAGACAGAAATGATGAATCAAAAATCATGAACCAATGAATTCACCAACATTATATGACTATCGATGGATTATTGATTCATTTAATATGGTGCAAACTGAAGATATAGATTCCCAATATTAAAATATATACCAATGAATTCAATCGCAGAAAATGAATGTGAAGATGTAAGAGAAGAGAATGAATATAGATACGTTATAGTTGTATGTGTATATGCTTAATGAAAAGTGATAATTTCAGTTCATCTCGAAATAATTTCAGTACTTCTTGATAATTCAATTTTATTAGACTGACAGGAAAAATGATGTATCTTTGTATGGTTCATTCATACGAAAGATACGTGTCCTTCATTTTCTTCTATGTAAGCTATATTCATAAACCATGACTTTTCATGGTCAATAAGTCTTTTCCAAAATATGTCACTTGATATGGAATTGTTGTCATAGCAACCAGAGAAAATGATGATCAAACACATAATCGTTATTCGTTACAAT
Source organism: Brachyptera risi (assembly GCA_964007535.1). Lineage (NCBI taxonomy): Eukaryota > Metazoa > Arthropoda > Insecta > Plecoptera > Taeniopterygidae > Brachyptera > Brachyptera risi. Next base: position 68,741,280 of record OZ023326.1, read on the forward strand.
TCAATTAATATCCACCACCATGGCTTTCTTGTCGGTGTCAAGCAACAATGAGCGATGTCACTGAGGAACTGTGTCTATGAACTCATTCATTCTAATTTGTTCATTTGTCTACACTAGCTGTCTCTGAAAGGTTTCATTTTTTTCGAATACATTGACTGTATACAATTTTCTCGGAGTGATTATAATAAGGTGCCAACAACGACCCTGAAATTGTATCTCCAATCAAAACGATGATATATTTTGTTTGACCCCAACTTCATCGATTGTTGTGATATCCTGACAAACATACTACTGTAATTGACTTTTTGAATCAATTATCAATATACACACTAGCATACATAGTTTCGTGATTGACCTTTAAGGGTAGTGACCATGTAATGTCTGACGCAATCATCACTTGAATCCATTCGTTTATATTCAAAATGAAATATAGGATCAATTGGATAGGAATTTAATTGACGGTTACAATCTATTCATCTATTCCTCTGACGTGTTTATTGCAAGCTAATATTTATTTTTCAATTCTTTACACAATCATATGCTTAGCTGTGATGTAAAAAGGTATCTGTTAATATTTTGAATTCATTTTTCAGATTATCTATTCAATCGCGTGTTTGTTTCATCCATATCATCACACAATTATTACTATATAAAATAATAAGTACTATATACGTTCACTCCATTTCATATTCCATTGTTATTATTTAAAACTTTAACGTGACAAAGTAGCATCGTCAAAGTGAATTTATAATACAAATGTGAAATACCAGGTATTCAGTTCATCAGATAATCTGAAATTAACTTCACTGAAACATACACCAACATTTCAATAGACCAACATTTCTATATCCCTCACATCACTTAGGAAATGGTACACATCACATAATTCCACACGTTACATCGCATCACATAGGAAAAATGAACCTCCATTGCAATAATTCGATGGATTACCGGTATCATAATTTACCTAACAAATATCACCATACTCCATAACAGATTCATTCTCGATTCAGACTCATTTTTTTCTGAAAATTTGTTGTATGAAATTGTTTGCATTGCATTGTACACATGTTTTACCCTTTTCACAAGTCTTCACATTCAGTCGCCGAGTGGCCAATTAGCGCAGCTACGTAGCAACTCAACCGAATGTTTCGAGCGTTGATCAGCAACGCAAATGTGAAGTAAAGAACGGAATTGTTAAACAGTGAATATAGAAACATGTTTGATGTGATGGAAATAAAAACTTGAGTTTCAAGGGTTCATTACGATAATATTTGTCATGATATTAGTACAACAAATTATTTATGAAGGCAATTCAACAAATGGTAACAACTTTTTGATTAGTGTGAGTAAATATTATTGTAGTTTCCAATTGATTGAATCAATATGAATTTCAACATTTTAGCTTCAGGCACATTGTTCGTTTCATCATAATGAACTTGTTAATTTCATGTTGTTGTTTTATTCCAAACAAGCTGTATTATATATATATATATATATATATATATATATATATATATATATATATATATATATATATATATATATATACATAAATATATATATATAAATATATATATATATATATATACAAATATATAATGAGTTCGATTGAACAATATCAAATTTTAATAATTGTTCAAATATTTGTGTGTACAAAAAATTAATCAAGTATAACGAGCAAAATACGGGATTAGTTCGTGTATATTTTGGTGGTGGTGCCAAGTTCTAATAATTGGTATTATCACATTTTATTCATTAGGATTAAAAGTAGGCATGTTACAGACGGACGAAATGTAAGATAATGAACCTCAGATAATGAACATTTCGAACGTAACAGGTGACTCTCGTAAGATATAGCAAGTCAAAATCACTACATCAATTGATTTGACCATCGAAAACTGCCAAAAGCGTTCATAATGATAATTACCAATAAGAATAAGTTATATTTACTGATATGTTTGAATCACTTGATTATAGTCTGAACTTTCATATGGAATTCCCTACAGCCTACCATACGGTCTGAGCTCCTCCTGATTTCTTCAGATCCTAAATTCTTGAAGAATTCTCACGGGCCTATTTCAGGCCACTGTCGATTCCTACATCCTCTTCACGACAAGAAAATACTATACTTGTGCATCCCTCACAAGACAAGAGAGAAAAATGTTTTTAATTTGGTTGTGATTTCTCTGATCGGTAAAATACAATATTGCGGATGTAGATGCACCACGATGCAAAATTCTCTTCAAACCATAACATCTTTTTCTGAGAAAAATTAAGAAAAAATTACGTGGTACATTTTTGTTTACTTTATTCATTTTTTTAACGCATGCAAGAAATTATTTTCTCAATATATGAAAAATAATACTATATATATATATATATATATATATATATATATATATATATATATATATATATATATATATATATATATATATATATATATATATATATAGGCCTACAATGAATGAATTGAAAATGTATGATAGAAGATGGAAAATCAGAATAAAAAAATAGAAATTGGAAAATAAAAAGAAATATGGAAAATAAAAAGATGGAATATAGAAAATACAAAATGAAAAATAGAACATGGGGAACAGAGAATAGAACCTAGGAACCAGAAAATGGATCGGAGAAAATTGAAAATAGATGGTATGAAAAAAGAAAATAGGAAGTAACAAAATAGAAAATGAAGGATGGAAACCAAATTATGTGAAAATTATTGAAAAATGAAAAAAAAAATTGGAATTGAGAGATGAAAATGAATGGTGGATAATTGTATGAACGAAGCAATGACTCAATTTCATCATACTTGAAAAAAATGTGTTCATTTTTAACTCGCGCTTCACAGGTCAAATGGAATAAATACTTCCAATGAATCATGGAATGCACATACGTCATCATCTGAGTTGATACTTCGTAGTTTTGAGGCAAAATCGATTGAACCATGTTTGAGAAAAACTCTCGAAATATTTAAAATCCTCAGAAGAATGACTCGAAGGGAGAAATTCGTAAGAAACATCTTCTCCAAATTAATTCCAATTTATATTGAATTCACGCTCACATACATATCACTCTAAAAGTCTTACAAATCGGATAAGCCGTTTTATGAGTGGAAATTGCATTTTCGTACATCAACTGAAGTTATTGTACAGAACATTGTTGAAAAAATCAACTATAGTAAAACCGAGCATATCCTGGAACGATTGAAATAATCAATGAAAAGTCAGGGAATATGAAATCAGGAAGACAGTGAGTGGTCGCGCAGAGTACCTACCCCGCACTTCTGTGTTCCTGTTTTAGCTAGAAGCGTGGTTCAAGTTGATCCATCTAATGGTCATATTTGCATCTAACATGTCCGAAGAAAAATCATAAGGGCTGTAGCATTTCCCCCCAAAAAAATCCAATTCATGCTGATTATAATGAAAATAGGTTCATATACGCTTTCATCTTCTGATTTTATTTTTTGAGCTCGAATATATTTTTGACGAAAATGAACAACAATATGCGTAATGCTTGAAAATATTTTGCCTTCCACAGCAATGTATATAAGCATAAATTATCACTAATGTTTTCTCTAGTTCAATATTGATTAAAGAATCTGAAGAATATATGTTCCTGAATGGAAATCAAATTGAATAGAATCAATTGAAATTGGTTGAGAATGCACCAGTTTGAATTGTGGGGTACAAGGATCCCCGACAACTGGCTCAACTTTTCGGGGCGCCCAATGGGTGGTTCCAATAGATTTGTGATCAAGGTGTTCATTACATTTCATATAAAATCTTACTCATCTTACATCGCATATGCTGTATTTATTCAGTGAATGATAGAAAATAGGCCATGCATATAGTAAATCGACGGTGGGAAATGGAAGGTGAAAAATTGAATACAGAAAATGAGAAAATACCAGGAGAGAAAGAGAGAAGTGAAATAGAAAATATGAATGGTATAAATCATAATAACGTTTTCTGCATGATTTATTCCTTCATTTTCTGTTTCTTCACTTATTTTTTTAGTTATAAAATGACGTCTTGTTTATAACCGTACTGTGTTCACATTTCAAGTATACCAATTGAAATATTCTTCCCATTCTCTACAAAGAATTTTCTCGGGAAACATTATCAATTATTTGTTGATCATTATTATTTGCTGAAAGACCCCACTAAAAGTTAGGTTACACGGGTGTACGAATGAGCAGGTGATTAGGTTACTATGAAGTAACTATAAGTGAAAAGGCGTTCACAAAAATAAACATTCCTTCAGCGGGATTCAAAGCCACGCCCAACGGTGACTCCAGTTTCTGAAACGACGCCTCAGCTGATTGAGCTACCGAGGGTGGCCATTAAGTATTCATAAACCTGCATTCGTCGTCACGTCACTATATCAAACTGCAATAGTATTGTGTTGAAATGATGGTTTTCATTTTCTATGTCGCATTATAAATGTCAGTATTTTGCATAACTCCAGTTCCGCTCTACCTTGTTATTGCTAAAATCGAGCTGTCAGAATAGAATTAGCAGAGTACAAAGGCATTGTAATCCTATACATATAGCATTCACTCCACAAAAATAATTGATTAACGAGAAATAAAAAACCGTATAGCACACGTGAGATTGGACGTATACATTATACATTATGACATATACATTATGAATAATCGAAACATTTCACCACTTGAAATGTTGGAAATGTTCCATAAATTAAAAATTGAATTTGAAAAATCCCATTATTAAGATAGTTAGGTAAAGATGATTATCGTGCTGGAGCCTGGGCACTTATTCTTCAACTTGAATGATTGATAATTGGAGAGTGAAATTAGTGTTTTCTCCAATGTGATCGAATCAATATGATTTTCAATGCTTGTACGGCGTTTGGCATTTTATGAGCAAAATGAGGAATTTTTAGGAATTTTAAAATTCACCTAATCTTGGTTACCCGATTTACACTGTTACAAGGATACAAGTGAGATGAGTGGAATATTATACAAATAGTGGATTGTTAATGTTTCATAACATTATGAATCTGCACATACATTTTCATAGAATTATTTGTAATAAATTCAGTACGGTACACTATAAAGTATTCTCTAAGAAAAAATCAAATTCCATGTTCTTGGTTTATTCAAGAGCCACTTTGAAACTTCAAAATACACAAATATAACACATCACCTACATTGACCTCCTGTTTTCCTGTTGTGCCCCCGCACGAGAAAACCCCACTCTGCCCCTCCCCCCTCGCCAACATATGGACCAATAAAAAGAGAAAATCTCATTTCCGTCGGACGAGAGGATTTCACCATGTTTGTATTATCAACACATAAAAGCCGATCATATTAAAATCTGTCACATTACTTCACTGAAGTGTAATTCAATAGCACTATAAACTGCCATGGGTATATGGATCGTTAAGTAACATTAATTTTCTCCTAATAATTGTTAACACATTCGTTTTGATAATATCCCACCACACATTCGATTCTATATCACTTCATGATCACAATAATTAATTACTATGATGCATGAAACTATGATCATCATTCGATTACTGTTGACAGAGCTCGCAATGACTCATTTTATTGATTCATCGATGACTTCAACCTACATACTGTAAAGTATTTAATAACCACGAAGATTATTCTGTTCTTTTCGTGTCCAATTCGTAGGCATACGAAACAGTTTCCTCTGTCATCCAAAGCAATGTGTAAGGAAACGAAAACAAACGGGATTCAAATTCAGGTGTACAAACCATGCACAGTATGTTACGTTATACAATTCAATACAATTCAAGGAACATTTTATTCAATTAGAAATTGAAAAATATATGGATTCACAATTACCCACTTATGTGTGTGGTTATAAGGCAATACAAGTTTTGAAATACGTTAACTAAAACTAGAAGTATTTAAATGACTATAAAATGAGATACAATACAGAATAGACAATATGATAATAGAAGTACAATTTTAAAGTCATCGAGTCATAGAATCATCGTGGTATTTGACATATCGGAGTTGGCAGCACCAAAGTACCAATATTGAATAATGATTTGTTTAATATCAATTTTAATAAGTGTATCGAATACCACCATTAGAGACTGCCTCACAATGACATCTAACGCTTAGAGCTAAATTCAAAATCAAGGCTTTAGAAAAGAACTAAGGAACTATATAGGCCTAATAGGCTTCTTATATGTTACTGGGTAAAATGAAGTGGATAGTCTGGAAATTATCAAATTGCCTAGTATTGGAAGCCAATCAGAGGAGGTGATTCTAAATTACTAGCAACTAGTCAGAATACCAATTCAAATAACCAGTTTTATTCAAACTAAATCTTGAGCACTGCAAATGTTGGTGTTAAACTTAATTTCAAACTCTGACCTCATTCCCAAGCGAGCGCTGTCATTGATGTGGCCACTTCAACAAAATAATTTTCATATGGCAATCACTAATCAGTTCTTGCATCGATTGCAGGAGTCAGTACCGTCAATTGCATCAGAAAATCATTTTTTCTACCTCAAATAACAAGTATTGAGATATGAACTGGTACCAATTACATCGTGTTTGTGCTCAAGTAAAAGCTACATTGCATAAGTATGTCTAATAGAAAGTTTGAACCGAATAAAAGCACATGACACGCTATCGCGATAACGTGTATAGTGAACTACTTATTATCATAGGGATTAGCGATTGTAGATTATAATGAGCTCGCAAATACATAGATACATATCTATTCAAACATGGAAGTGCCTATTTATCGAACCGGAAGTACGTGTGGTTTAACGTCAACGCCGAGGTTTCACGTCAGTGAAAGGTTAGGTCAGTTTCATGTTTGTATTATGATTGATGTAGAAACGTACTTTCAGATTGATTAGGATTTTTAGATTGTGTTTATTTGGTATCATTTTTGTGGCGCACAATCATGTCGTCCTTGAGTATAGTCCGATATTCCGATGACTAGAGGTTGCCTTGAACATTGATTTTCTCATTAGATGGGCTGGAATGAATAGTCTAACAATTTGACACAATATACTAATATATCGTCGATTTTTTTGTATGAATTGAAGTGAAGCTACTTGAGCACTATCTTAATATATCACGCAATCACGCACATTGCATGCATGAGTGTTAATAACATAGAATTAGCTCCAATGGCATGTGTTTATGAGGACCATTTTATATTTGTACGGTCATACCTCAGAAATAAACTTCGCTCGATATAATATATAGTCGGATGACGTGAACGAAAATTCAATCTTGACTATATATAGGCTCAAAGATAGGTATATAAGGCTTGGTAGGTCAATGTTTCCAATATTCATCTATATCTATAATAGACCTACGTGAAAAAACAATATGATTTTGTATTTTCGTTCTCAATCCAAGTCGAACAAAAAATATAATTGTGATCGAACTTGGTGTGCACATGTGTGGTAACCTAATGTGGTGTTGTGTAGCTATGAAGAAATAAATCGGTGGACTAATTTTTTAAAAAATCCACAAAATTTTGATGACCCGATAAGAATAACCCAGAGAGAAAAAATGAGAAAAAATTTTGAAACAATAAATTATTACTGAACTTCAACAGAGGAATGGTACACGTTATTGAAAGTTGTTGAATAAATTGAGTCAGTGATTTTGAAGTGCAATATTCTCCACTCAGAAAATATCATCATAGAAATATCACTTCTTCCTGGTTACAATAGATTGTTACTCCAAAAAAATGGCCTCAAATATCATCTGAACTGATTCATCAATAAGATCTCTATTGTAATTTACTAGCTATCATACCGATCTCAGCCAATGTATGGATAGATACGATAGCTTCAATCTGAGTATGTATACTCATACTCATACTGAGTATGAGTAATCAGACACAAAATCACCTGGTTTCTCAATGAGAACCCAATTGATACTTACATTGGTGGAGGTGCCGTGAAATTTTTGAATTTTAATATTTTGATATCATTTCATTTTGATGAAAGAATTAATAAGCGAAATTTTTTATGAGTAGTTATTAGCCTATTGTTCTATGTTGCAAATGAGGTACAAGGATACATTTAATCTCTGAGATAACAAGCTTCAATACTTTTGTTTAATTACGCTCAATTTATGGTTGGTTGTTACGGTATTTACGGTTCATAATGTTTTTTTTTTGTGGTGACTTTGGAACATCATAAGTTATGAAATCCTGATGACACAGAAACAGATGACCTTCCAAATTATGTGCATCCAAGTTATTGACCATGAATTCTTACATTTTGCATACTTACAGCTGAAGTAATATATTCATCCAGCCGTCTACTTGTGTCAATTATAAGATTTGAGTTTCATTTATCAAGTTTTTCTTCAGCAACATCGAAAGTTGAACATAATCATTGTTCCTCAATTACCGCTAAGGATTGTTTGGACCACATCTTTGCGCGGTGCATCACAAGGGTAATATTCCTACCCCATTTTGATATTTTTGTATGAAAAGCAATGAACGTTTCTTTTTATAATTCTTCTTCAAAAACAATAAACATAGAAACCTAATATGAAATCATCTTGAATGATGATCACCTGGAAAGTGAGAGCGTTCGGGGACACCACAACAGGTGTGATTTTATCATCCCAATATACAAAGTGAACGATAATGATAATAATAGTGATAATAATAATAATAATAATAATAATAATAATGATAAGTTGGATAGTTCTTGTAGATACATTATATATTACATTGGAACGATACGTGCTTCAATTGTGTTTATTCTATTAGAATTTCAATATTGGCTACCTTATACTGATGCGAAATATATATCTTGCTTAATCCACCACATGCTCTCGTAATACCAACATTCATCAAGTGGCACTCATAGTGTTCGTAAATTGAAATATAGAATATAAAGAGTAATAACTAGCACGCAATTGAACATAATTATGGAGATTTACTAAAACATTTACACATCCACTTATATGTATACATAACAGAAGCTGTAATGTAACCGGAAGGAAATCTTCATTTAAACCCACTTAGTGATATTTCAGTCTAAAATATGTTAGGTTACATCCAACCATCCCTTAAATCCTGGTTGAGCACGTAACAACAATTTATTACTCCTCTACCCCCACCCACATGTGTCCAAGCTGCATGGTTCTCGCGGCTTACAATATTGTCAACTGAAGGGGTTGGGAAAGGAGGGGTGGAGGGTAGGGGGACATCTTGAATTCAATCGCTACGATCAATCTCTATCAAAACCCCATTAAGCAACACTCTACTTCTGCCGTGTGGTGCTTCTATCCGGAGCTAGGAGACTATAAATTCTGGTAGATGGAGGTGACATGAAGATGCGTTGGTCGGTATATGTAACGCTTAATCCGTAGTAAGGTAGGTGGGTGTACGAGACGAATCGGCCAACGCAATCTTCAAGCCATCTTGGGTGATATGCCAATCGATTTATAAACGTATTATTGCATTGATTTTATGAGTTTTTGGTATGCTAATTCAACATGAAAAATGATTTAGTAATTTATGGGTGATTGTGGAATAAGAATAAATTGGCGAAAATATGAGTTTGATTTGCATGAGAATTTATGGATGGAATATATATTGAAAATTTAGCGTCTTCAGAAATATATCAAACTTGTTTTGAATCCGTTCCTGAGCAAATTATATATTTGAACGAATGTATCGATTCTTCTAATGAAGAAGATTCCTAAGGTCAGACGTGACGTATTTTAAGACATATAGATTTTGGGCCCACTGGTGGTTTTCTTCAATATACAATGAAATATTGAATATTGAAGAAAACTTTCATATACAATTCTTCCTAATACTATATATTCTATATTATGATATATATATATATATATATATATATATATATATATATATATATACATATATATATATATATATATATATATATATATATATATATATATATATATAAATATATATATATATATATATATATATATATATATATATATATATATATATGTATATATATATATATATATATATATATATATATATATATATATATATAAATATATATATATATATATATATATATATATATATACATATATATATATATATATATATATATATATATATATATATATATATATATATATATATATATATATATATATATTTATATATATAGATATATAGATATGAAGATATATATATATATATATGTATATATATATATATATATATATATATATATATATATATATATATATATATATATATATATATATATGAATATATATATATATATATATATATACATATATATATATATATATATATATATATATATATATATATATATATATATATATATACATATATATATATATATATATATATATATATATATATATATATATGAAAATATATATATATATATATATATATATATATATATATACATATATATATATATATATATATATATATATATATATATATATATATATATATATTAATATATATATATATATATATATATATATATATATAAATATATATATATATATATATATATATATATATATATATATATATTATTTGATGATACTATTCAATCTTCGAGGTAATACAAATTAATTGTTAAGTAATATTGTATGAGTTGATCTGAGATAAATGAGGTTTTTCTATTTTTTTCCATCATACTAAAGACAGATTTCTCATAAAAAAATCAGTTAAGAGCTTTCATTCATCACTCTCTATTAGCTCAGGTCCTCTTTTGAATGAACTTCCTGAAACAATTTAGCGAAGACTTCGGAACGTTGACAAATAGTTAAAACGACAAATGTTCTCACTTCTCAACATTTTAAAGAAGAATGTCGATTGAAGTTGTAATGTATTATACAAACACAGAAAAAAACTTTCAAAATTACCTATATACTAGATGAATCATATATATATATATATATATATATATATATATATATATATGTATATATATATATATATATATATATATATATATATATATATATATATATATATGGTAAATATGTCTATACGGTAAATTTGCCACGGTTAAAATGCATTTTTGGTTCTAAAAAGAACCTGTTTTTGCGACGTTTCGCCGGAATTTCACACGGCATCTTCAAGCGATGGTGATAAACAGTCGAATGGCTGAAAGCGCTCTCCGGTGCCTCGTTTTATGCTTAAACGGTAAAATAATTCGGCCAATCAGGAGCGTCCTTCCTTCAAACGATGCGCTGGTCGATTCGCACGGTGTTTGCAGGGGCTGAATGCACAAAATGCATTTTAATCGTGGCAAATTCACCGTAAAGACATATTTTCCATCTAACATCGGTCACGAAAATCTCCGTGCTCACATATGTATATATATATATATATATATATATATATATATATATATATATATATATATATATATATATATATACATATATATATATGATTTTTAAAACTGTTTAAAAATTGCGACCTCCCCCGGGACTTGAACCCGGATCTCCAGATTGCCGGGTTTATAAATAAAAATCAATAATTATAATAACCTACTGGTGGTCAACCAGGAAGCTATTGAAATCATATATATATATGTATATAAATATATATATATATATATATATATATATATATATATATATATATATATATATATATATATATATATATATATAAATATATATATACATACTATTATGCGCAATGAAACAAATAGCAATACACTTCCATAGCTTGAAGAAACAAAACTCACCAACCTATTAAAGATGAGCATAATCCTTGAACGACAAAAAATATCTCTTAAATTTTGAAGATATGGAGACATATATTTTGAAATCCACATCACAATTGAACGTTGATTATTTCAATATTGTCAGTCTTGTCCGCATTCATGAATGAGAAAAATTGAGAAAAAAATTATCAATAGACCAAAACTTGATGAAATGTTGAAACTGAACCTGAAGTTTTCCTCAGAGATCGATTTGAGGATTCAAGGATTTTGTCTAAACTAATCAACCATCCATGAAAATTCACTCTTCATAACTTTATAAATATAGTCCATATGAATTACTCATCAGAGTCGGAGGGGGGAAGGGGAGTAGAGAGTAGTTCGGAGGTAGGGTACGGGTTGAAAGGTAAGACTGGAAACCATTTACTAAAAGCCACGTATTTTATTCACATCGAAGATTCTTTCTGAAGCAGAGAGTTATTAATGTTGACGAATAGGCAAAATATTTTGAATCGGAAACTATCAGATATTGAGAATCATTTTCACCAAGTTATTCACTCTCAGTGAGATTTTGAAATCCGAAATAGTTCAATTCGGCTAGTTCAATTCCATACAATATTTAGGATGTATTATGGAACCTCCACTTGTATACACAGCAACAATATTGTGAAATGTATTCATTACCTGATATTTTGAGATCCTATAACAAAATTCTGATAATTTTTGCTGTGATCAAGGAACACACATTTGGAAACAATCCATCTGATACTAAGAAATGTCATGCATTCTTCGCTGACACATGAACGAGATAATAAAACTATATACAATATCGCAGAACTTCTCAATGAAACCACAATTTTTCATTATTTTTTTCCAAACAGGTCACTAGTATCAAAGAAAACTCTGAAACCGTCTGGATCATAATTATCTGGCATATAATTTTGTTTAATTATTTACGTTGTTGATGTTACCATTGTTATATGGCCAACTTGCCAAAAACTATTTTGTCAAAAACTATCCAGCTAGGTTTCTACGGGTGTTGCTACAAACGTTCACCTGATCATTCATTCCATCTCACCTGGGAGGCAAGTACAAAAAAAAAACTTGTGAACTACATAACAGTCGCATTGAATTTTCAAATTACTTTTTCATCCAACAGGATTTCATTTCATACGACAGTTTTCTCCTCTGTCAGCTTCTCTTTACCACGTGAATAATGAAATACCAGAAAGCTCTATCTTGTCTCTCCAGATTTTGACGATTCACCTGTCTTGGTCGAGACATATAAATAGGCCACTCCCAGTTCTGTTTATGGTGTGACGTCATCCTCCAGCCAACGTCGTTATGTTTGAGTGATGGTGAGGTGTCACACGAGACGGAAGACATGTCAAAAGATAACTTATATCAAGCGAGTTGCAACTATCACCTCAGGGGAGAAATTGATGTAGCAGCTTACCATCTGAGTCTCTCTGCTCAGGCCTGAATCACTCGGGCTTAGCACACTTAGCCTAACAAACCGTACAGTAGAGAGAAATAGTGCCTACGTTCTGGCACGCATGTGGAATTGCAGATGAATACATTTGAGTCAGTTGAGCATATTTTGTCAGCAAATAGTCGGTTACAAGCGACACGTATGCACGGAAATTGTAAGCATGTTGACAATCTACTTGGCAGGAAACGACCAAATGTGTTTTATATGATATTGGAATTTTCTAAGTATTTGCTTGCGAGATTGCTTTTTTTGAAATGAGAATTTTAGTCAACTTTTTCATGCGTGACTACACTGTTCAGTCTCATTGCTGGAAGCATTTTGGAAAACGGAAGAGGAGAGTAGAGTTGAGTGGAGAGTTCTCTATAGTTCTATTTGGAGCGCCAAAAAATCAAAACATGAATTGGCACGTTTTTGTGTGTTTTCATAGTGTTTATGGTATTGATTCAACTCATCAGTGTGGGTTTAATATGTGTATTTATTTTTATGTTCTGGTTATTATTATAAATATAAGTGGTTTTTATTTGTTTTTCACGGGTTTATTATATGACATTTCATTTTATTTATTTTTTCACAAAATTTAAGATTCTTTAGTCATCCTGCTGTGTAGTGAAGTAGTTGACGGACAGATTGAAATAAACGAGGATCAAGAGAATGATTTATCAAGTTCATCAATTCGAATTGATGAATAATAATTTTACTCTCAACACTAATATGTGACATTATAGAAAGCACAGAGCCTAGTGTACGTGCATTTGTGAAATATTCCTGACAAATCAAACTGTACGTCAGAAACCTATGAACGAGGACCATTAGAAAAATCCAACATGAAATATAATGAGCAATTTATTAATGAGTTTGTATTCACATGTAGGCCTACTAAGATACATTCTCATAATTTCTGATTTTTTGCCTTCTCTAGTTTATCTCGATTCAAGTTTCAACTTGATGATACACATGCGGACTAACTCTGAGGATGAAGTTTTTTGTAGTTAATTTTAAAACAGTAGGTATACTATATCAGAGATAAAAGTTTTGTCTAGATGGTACTTTCGAAACTCTCCATTATAACTGAGGTACTAAATTAAGTTAGAGGTTTATGACATCTCTAATTACTAGTTTAAATTAGTACTATGAGTATTAAATGATAATTCACTGCGCAATGTATTCGTATTAGATATAATGAACATTACTCCAGTCATTTTCGTCATTAGGAAAGAGAATCAGCATCAACTTTGATATATATAAAGATATATATATATATATATATATATATATATATATATATATATATATATATATACATATATATATATATGAATATATGTATATCATATCATATATATATATATATATATATATATAAATATATATAAATATATATATATACATATATATATATATATATATATATTATATATATATACATATTTATATATATTATATCATATATATATATTTATATATATATATATATATATATATATATATATATATATATGTATATATATATATATATATATATATATATATATATAATATATATATATATATATATATATATATATATATATATATATATATATATATATATTCAATGAATATATACATGTGGATGGTACACAGGAATTTCGACGTGAAGAATGGAAACACGAATACTATTTAGTTCGGGAATACTTTTCGAATAAAATAACTCTAATGAAGTCATGTTCGTTGATGGCTTCCATTGAATAGTGAAAAATCGAATATATATTAAAAGAAAGATAAAAGTTTTCAAAATAATTTCCCAAACGTCCCTTATTTTTACAAAGTAATTTATACTGCACGTTTTCTCGCTCGGATTATCCAAATGATGAATTAAAAGTATCACTCTGGATATTTCTCAAATACTCGATCTACAGGGCTACAATCAACTTTTCTGTCACCAGCAGTTGTGCACATGATGTCTTGAAAAACAATAAACTTCACTCAACAAGTGAAAGCGCAAACCTGTCAAAACACATGTTTATCGTTGTTTCTTCCATTACTGCTAAAATGTTGATAAAATCGTCCTTTTTTGTCCCCTAAATACACATGGCTATGTCGTATAGATGGCAATTCGCCATCTAGAACAAACATTGTCCTCATTCTCCAAGGACCGACGGCAATAATTTCTACACTCCCGACTCAAGAGAATAATGTTTTCAAAGCAAATTCTGGACATTAATAAAAAATGAAGGAGCAACATATATAAAGCTTGAACTTAAGTATGAGAATGAAAAAACATTCCTCGCTGCGAGAACAAAGAGCTTGGAGAGTTGCGGGTTTTATTATATAATTTGTTTGTGTTTAGTTAAATTCTTATCATCGTTCCATTCCTTGAATTTGTTCAAGTTCTATCGAGCGTTTGCCTTTCGAAGTGGCTATTAAAACCTGCGTCATCATAAGTGTATCATAGTTATAGTGAAATTATGTTTATAGATTATATCAATGTGGATTAGGTTTATAACATGAATGAGGTTGGTTTGGCTAGTTGAAATAAATTTATTGAAGTCATTTTAAATTGCCCACTACAACGACAACAACACCCTCGTCGTATAGGCCTTCAACATGGAAAGTTCAGGCTGAAATTGTGTCTGCCTTATATAAATAATATGGAGTTTTCCGGGATTTTCATCCAACACAGCCTTCGGACTATAATGTCACAATACAACGTGTAAAAGCTAGTTTTGACTTCGAACCACGTTTCAAAATATAATCAGGCCTATATCAAAATCCGACTCGCCTGAGGACTTATTGAGAAATAATAATAATGAATATAAACTCAAAGGTTGTATTCGATTGGAAATGAAACGCAACATTTCATAGCGTGTTTTTCAATACATTCATCGTGTATTATATATTATACAATGTTTATATTGTATATGATGTGAATGCATTTCTTGAATGGAACGGGTATTGCATGCTGTGTCAGCTGGTGATTAGGTTTCAGTACAATTGCAATCATTTAAACGATATATTCCAAATATTTCCCGCAAGAACGAAAATATTTCACGGAATCTGAGGAATGCTTTTCAGATTGATTGATTAATTTATTTGATACATTGCCATTTGTATGGTTGATAACAAGTTATAATATTTAGTTACAATATTATTCATATATCAAGTTGAGTATTTTTTTTTTGTGATGATAATGGTAGATTTTGATATGAATAAAATCAAGTTGGAATTTACAATTATACTTGGTGAGGTCTATATTCTGTTACCGAGTGCCTTCACCAAATGAGATCTTTCATTCTTATTTTCAATACACTCTTTCATCATTTGCTGTGATTCATTTTCCAAAATCAATCGTTAACGGTCTTTCTTCGATATAACGATTTTTTTTCAAGTCAATTCTTTCAAGTTCTTCAACCATGCGGTGCTGCTTTAAGCACCAGGTCCATATCACATTCTCATGGAGATAACGGACAATTTGTTCTACATGTAACATGAAATTGGTTGAGCACGAAATAATGTCTCCCATCCATTTGTCATTGACGTCACTGGAACATTATTGGCATAATCTGTTGAAACTGATACCGTAATTTGTTTGTAAAGAGAAGGTATTGGAACTTTTTGTGTATTTCAGATTATACTCCACAAGTTTTTACAATTCTCCTTCAAGATCTCAAAAATCTTACCTTCGTGTTTTACGTGATTAGAAATTTCAATTAAAACTAGTTCGAAAAAAATCTCATATAGATATATATATATATATATATATATATATGATATATTTCGAATCGTTTTCTTGGGAATAACATATAACAAAAAAAAAACATATCCTAATCAAAATAACACATATATATATATATATATATATATATATATATATATATATATATATATATATATATACATATTTATATATATATATATATATATATATATATATATATATATATATATATATATATGTATATACATATGAACTCAATTTAGGCCTTGAGGAGGAAGTAATTCTATAATCATATCCAATTTCCTCTTGCACAGGCGGTAGAGATAGAGAGTAGCCCACGTCATTTCGTGAGCTTATCCGAGGTGAGGCAATTCCAGACTTGGGTCAACATCGATTTATTTCTCTGTGAACATACTAAATCCTCTTGATTGACGTCTTATTGTACCTGATCGAATACCGATACGGAATCTGGGCGGAGCGAATACCGTGGGCGGCTCGGTTTATAGGCGCTAGTTCGTTCGACCTATGACCCTCGTTGACGAAGTTATATCAAAATCGAGTTGGTAAAATGAAAATAAGAATGAAAGGAGAATAAAGAAGGAAAGGCTCATTGGATGACTGTGTAGTAATGACTAGGTGAAGAAAAGGTACAGTTAGACCTACTCTCTAACTTTCTCTTATCTTTCTTTCTACTCCCGCTTGTTAGGCTGTATTACGAATTGTTGTATACGCGAGGTAGATTTCTGATATCAGGTTTTCAGATGAGTGTTGCGAAGATTTCCATTTCATATACAAAAAAAAATTGAGCTTCGTTTTTATGTTTTTTTTGTTGTAATTTTGTGCGCGGCATTCAGGTCAGGAAAAATTCTAATCAACTTGAAACTTTTCCTATATATTGATATCATTCCAGAATAAGTTGTGATTGTTTTTCAGAAAAATAGGTTCAATAGTTTTTCCAAAAACAAATGGGAAATTTTTAAAAATCTCGAAAAGAATAATCCGGAGGAGAAATACTTGAGAAACTTGAAGTTTTCAAAAGCTCTCAAATTTTCACCATATATGAAGAAAACTATTATACACATTCGCAGAGATTTTTTAAACAATCGAATGAGAAATAAGGAAGAAAACGCATTCAAAACGCAATTTCACATCAGTAAGAGAAACCAATCAAATATATAGCAACAAGTGTCACCAATTGATTTAAAACGGTTAAAATAAGTTATGAATGAACAAGAAGACCGTGACTTGATTGATTGGTTTTCAAACGTTTGATATGATCTGAGGTCTGTATAGATGTAGATTGAGCCGACCAATTATTTTCCATTGTAGATTTCTATACTTCCAAGCTCATCTCACAACGCAGATCCCGCGCTTTCCTGGGAGTAAATTCCTGTACAAGATAAACCCAGTTTTAACTTAAACCTGTGCTAAACGTGTATTGAAAAACTGGAAATAACTCGCTAAAATCGTATGAGATCGTACAGGAATGCACCCCTGGAGTTTAAATAATTTTGGAGAAAAGTTGGGACATACATGTCCTAGCATAAAATTGATTCTGGTCTGAATTTTGATAGAATTATTTGGACTCGGCCATCTGTTACCAGCTACCTATAATAGCAGTACATCAAAGTGTGGTGACATGATTGGAGTGAAGAAGAAATGAGAATTCCGAGTGAATGCCGTCTGTTTCACTATTCTTCATATCATACGATTGGGAATTCCGGTCTGAATTCTCTCAGACTTTCAGAAGGATTCGAGTGTTGCTTTTCTAACGTCACTCACAGATCGAAAAAAAAAAATGGTGGAGGTGCCGTGATAATCATTTCTAATTTATTGATATATTTTGTATATAACTAAAGAACCGCTCGGTTATAACTTATTCAACCTATTACTACTTTTTTTATATTCTTGATTGGGGCTGTATCACAAACCAAAGTGATTCAATAATGATTTATAGCCTAATGAATTTTATTGTTTTAATTCTAGAAGGTGCATACATTTTTAATTATACGCTCTTATGCTATAATTTACGTTCTCAATTAATAGCAGAATTCACTGCACACTGAAAACCAGAGAAAAATAGAAGATAACATAATTTTATGAATGTTCTTAATGAATATTGAGTGCGACTATTTCATTCAAGTGTCAATGTGATAAATGAAGAATCTTCCATGTTTAGGTTCAGATATTGTTTGTAATTCTGTCAATGACAAGTGTTTTGTCATCATGATAAATGTTCAGTAAAAAAAAAATGATAACCACATGACAATTCAAATATTTAAATTATTTAAAAAAATGTATTCATGAATAAATATGTATTATCATTTTCATTTCATTTTATTCATTTCATATTTGATTATTATTTCATTTTATATTCATTCAAGTATCTTTATACATCATAAAAAAATTGAATTAAACAAATTGAACATTACACAATTTCATTCAGATTCACAGACCATTATTCACAGTATCAATGAGCATTTTAATTGGTCAGAAAATGCATATACCGGTACAATGTTCCAGATCTATATGTTACTCTGTGAAATCAATGGCATCTGTGAAGAACTGGATCTGTCACATTCACTTATTTAAGTTGCACAGAATTAGGATCGATCATTGAATAATCATTGAATTTATTTTATTCAATATGAAATGGTGATGTTCTTGAGTAGAAAGCACTATAAAATGAATAGAGGAAATATTTTTATCCATTCTATCAGAACAAATATTTGAATACTTGTTTTCTGAAGCAAATAATGAGCTGATACCAGTCTATTTCATTCTTATGATTATTTTTTTTTTCAATGAACAATACAAGAATGGATGCGTGACAAGCATTATTCAACAGTTGAATTATTTTAAATTCCAAATGAGAAAATATCCCATATGTATACCTATAATGACATGGTCTGTGTCGATTGTTGGGTCAAAAGTCAAAATATAATTTCATTTTGTGCTTCCGAGCGCCAACTGAGTATATATATATATATATATATATATATATATATATATATATATATATATATATATATATATATATATATATATATATATACAGATATATATATATATATATATATATATATATATATATATATATATATATATATATTTATATATATTTTTATATATATATATATATATATATATATATATATATATATATATACATTAACATATACATATATTCGGATCGATAAGTATTGGAAAGCAGGATTTGTTGGTGAAGTTTTTGCTGACCTTAAAAGTTCAACGCTTCGCTTTTTGACATTAGTTGACTGTATTGTTCTTAAAATAACTCTAGAAAAAGCATGAAACGACCAATTTTCCAGACAGATTGTCTAAGCATTTGCATAGGATAAACCTCGATCGTGTAGAACCAAAATAGCACCCATAAATCAAAGAAAGATCGGATTTTCCGATAAAGTTCAAATTACTTCCAAAAGTCTGTCGAAACTTGCATTTAAGTTCGATGATGCTGAAACACCAGTTGAAATTAGATTAGATTCCGCTCATGATGAGCTGTTGATCAGAAAACTCAATTGTTGAACTTCGTGATGACAGGCAAACTAATCATATGCGTCACAAGATGACGTATATAGGCCTACGAGATATGA